>CM053773.1:244619742-244749938 GCA_028658325.1 Potorous gilbertii
CTTTTGGCTTCTGGTCTGAAGGGTGGACAGTAGACAGAGGTGTGGACCAAGGGAAGGATACACCTCTTGGGCTGGCCAATTGGAGGTCAGAGAGATGATCTGGAGAGAGGAGAGGAGCACACAAGTCTTTTTTGCTTTCCCTTTCCATCCTAAAACTTCCAAACTTTGCCAGATGGTGATACCTGCTGGTTGTATACATTTCTAGAGGGAAGGAGAGAAGATGGCTCGGATAATGTGCTCCTAAGAAGAAGGCAACCCGTGTAGTAAATATGTAAGCTTGGCATGAGAAGCCTTTCAAGGTAGGCCTCTAGGTGGCCTCATGATGATCAACCTGGAGTAGGAGTCAGAAAGACCTGAATTCAAATCCTGCCTCAGTCATTAGCTGTGACCACGGTCATTCAACCTCTGTCTGCCTCAGTTTCCTCATTTGTAAATTGTAGGTCAAAATAACACCTACCTTCCAGGGTTGTTGTGAGAATCAAGTAAGTCACTATTTACAAAGCACCTCTATATGGTGTATTATTGCTTGGCTCATAGGCCATTTCATTTTCTGACTCTGAAAACTGTTCATTAGGGTTCATTGCAGCTGCTTTGGGACTTGGAGGCTTTGAGAAAAGGGCATGCCGGCCCCAAAAGCAGCAGGCCAGAGAACCATCTACACAATGACAACAGAACATGAGAACTTGGAAAGACATCAGACTCTGATGAATACGATGAAAAACCATGAGTGCAAAAGAATGGAGGTGAAGCAGGACACTCCCCTCCTGCCAGAAAGGTCATGAACCTACAACGCAGAGAGACAGACATTTTCAGACTTGGCCAATGTGAGAATTTGTTTTGTGGAATTATGCATGTATATAGTGAGGGATTTATGTTGTTATTGTTATTTTTAAATTTGTTCAATGGGGGAGGGTCATCTCCATGGTCCTGATCTATATCTGGCCTCTAGACCCAGACGGTTCCAGAGGAGAAAGTGAGGCTGGTGACTCTGCACAGCCCTGCCTCACTTCAGTCTAATTCACTTGCAAGTCAAGCATCACTCCCCTGATATCATGGTCCTCTTCGAGATTGAAGGACAAACCACAACCACAGCTCAATGGGGAAGGGATAGTGGGAGGATCTGGTTTAAAAGGAAAAAAGAGGTAAGACATCAAAAATCACTCAAACAGTAAACATTTAAGTGCCTACTAAGTGCTAAACACTGCGCTAAATGCTGGGGATACAAGAAAAAGCCCGAAGAACTTGTTCCCCCAGAGCTTACAAAGCAATTGGATGATAGTGTCCTCTAACACAAAACATTTTGAGAAACTTCACACTGAGAAACAATACATGAATATTGTTCGATATAACAAACATACATATGTGTATGCTACATTATTTTATTTGATTTTAAGATTGATTTATAGGTTAATCCAAATAAAGCTGAAGCTGGCCGCGTTATTTTATCTCATAGGGCAGAAGCACAAAGCAATACATTCAGGTTACGATGATGCATATATGGATGTCAGGAAATTTTTTTCTAAGTAGAGCTGTTCAAAAGGGGAATGGGTAATGAATTACACCTCATTAAAAGTCTTCCAGAGACTTGTTGGGTATGTTGGAATGGGAATATCTTTTAGAAAATGAGCCAGATTAGATGACTGCTGCAGTCCTTTCCTGTTTGAAAATTCCTGAGACTCTGATTTTTAGGACCTTCTGACCTCCCTACTAAGAGCTGTTTTAATGATAATTTTCGTGTAGGTGTCAGTTACTCTCAGAAAAATTAAATACACGAGAAAGTAAGCATATTGGTCAACAGTTGTTTTCCTCTTCAACCTTTTCCTGTATTAATAAGGTCTGGGATTTTGTCCATACCTTTACTGTCTTCTCCTTCCAACAGCTTTCAGATCACTCTGACAACAATCTCACAATTGTTTCTACTCCATTGTGGTTCTGTTTTGGGTCTTCCCCTCTCAGTTTGAGTTATTAAAAGGGCCATCCCTTGGGTAACTTAAAGAAGTCTATTCATCGAATAGGTGTATCTCACTCAAAATGAGAATGTGATAAGAGTTTAACCTGAAAGGGCCGAGTAATCCCATTGCATCCTGGGGTATCTCCATTCGTCCTGATGAATATCAGGCCACTGGATCCAGATGACTCAGGAGAGGAAAGAGAGGTTGGTGACCTGGCACAGCCCTCCCTCACTCAAATCAAAGTCAATGGCAAATCATGTCATCATCTTTCTGTCATGGTCCTCTTCCAGAATGACAGACAAACACAACATCAATAGGTTAATCATATTTATAAACTCAATATGTTAATTTTAGAAAAGTTAATGTTATGTCTAGCTATACTAAATAAAAACTCAAACAGAAAGTAAATTTGTTACTTTTTATAAAATTACTGTTTAAAATCTACTCTTTTAAAAGTAACAAATAAAAAAAATAGAGGTAGCTAGGTGGTGCAATAGATAGAGCACCAGTGCAGGAGTCAGGAAGACTTGAGTTCAAATGTCACCTCAGATACTTGACACTCACTAGCTGTGTGACTTTGGGCAAGTAACTTAACCCCAACTGCCTCATCCTGGATCATCTCCAGTCATCCTGATGAATATCTGGCCACTGGATTCAGATGGCTCTGGAGGAGAAGTGAGGCACAGCCCTCCCTCACTCAAAACAAAGTCAAGTACAAGTCATGTCACCATTTCTTTGATGGTATTTCTTTGGCAACAAAGGATGAACACACACAAATAAAATTATATATTAGCAGTATTTTCTAAAGCGGAAGCCCTTCATTCTAAGAGCTTATACAAAAGAGTTTATTCTACCTAATGAGATATCCTGGACCAGGAGGGAGCAAGGGAAGAGAAGTTCATGGTAAAGGATACCTCTGGGCCTCAGTTCCCAGGAGGAAAGTGGTTCAGTGAAGGTCTCTTCAACTTCAGTGAAGTTACCCTCTGGACACATCTTGTTCATGCCAAGCTCTTAGTTCTCTTCTCAGATGAGTGGATGGGACTGTTTGGGTCTGTTTCCACTTCAGGGAGCAGAGCAGCTCAGAAACATAGAGAAAGGTCATGAATTTTATAGGGAGGGGCAGGTGGTCTTCCAGGCACATATGACATTTCTGAGGCCATAAAAAAGAGACTCTAGGAGGTTCCTGCCATACCATGGGGGCATGGAAAAACCCAGACAAGGAGGGTCTGGAAAAGAAGATGGAAGGGCCACCCTGCCACCCATGAGTCTTATGGATCCCAAAGAATTCTCTCCAAACCAGAGGGCCTTTCTTTGTTTTATTTTTAACAGCACAGGTCAACAGAAAGTTTCCGAGAAGAAACCAGTGAGTGTTTAGCATAGCTCATCTCCTGGTGCCTGGGGGCAAGGAGAATGAAAATCTTGGTCTGCAAGCTCTGAAGAAGAGATCCAGGAATGTACTTTCTTGCTTGTTTGCTGAGGTTGGGGGACTGTGAGCGTGGAACTCTGACTAGCGACTAGGCTTTGTTGCTGAATTGATTCGGTTTTTTTCCAAATGGGTTTTTCTGTCTTTTTCATTCTGTATTAGAAATGTAACGTAACTTCACTCTTGCTCAAGCTGGGGGCAAATTGTCTAAGGGACATCCCCCAGAAAGTGGGTCTTCTATGTGGCAGAGGGGCCAGGGGGGGTGGCATGGGATTTTAGGGGGAGGAATTTCTCCCAATTTTTGTACATGACAAACCTTTACACCAAATAGTTAAATAGTACGTGTTGATATTTATGAGAAGTGGCTTTTTTCATTTGACTAAAATAAAAAGCCAAACAAAGGCAAACAAAACCTGCTTCTTTCTCTGACTCACAATCCTGACAATTTGTACAGTGAGAGGGAATGTGGGAAAGAAACAAAAACAAGAGCTCCAGGCTCCCAAAGAGAACCTTTGTAATTCCCCTTTCCTCTCTGCCCTGGACACACAGAACTCCACTGTTTTTGGACTCCAATTATTTCCAATTCACCTTTGTTGGGAGAGATTTTTCTTTGTCTCTCCATCTTCTTCTCTATCTTTGTCCCCTTTGTTCTCTTGTTTTGCATCTTCTGTTGGATAGGCTTCCCAGCCTTCTTCAGGCTCTTCCACTTTTGCCTCAGGGCAGATACTCAAACTTAAGCAAAGCATCCTTATAATCCAGGTGTGAACTTCAGAAGATCTACCACTAGGTGGCACAGTGGATCTAGAGCACCCAGTCTGGAATCAGGACGACTCATCTTCCTGAGACACTTACTAGCTTGGGTGACCCTGGACAAGTCACTTCACCCTGTTTACCTCAGTTTCCTCATCTGTAAAATGAGCTGGAGAAAAAATGACCAATCACTGCAGTATCTTTTCTGAGAAAACTCCAAATGGGGTCACAAAGAGTCAGACACAACTGAAATGACTGAACAACGCCAATGGATCCCCTTGATTTGTAGGAGAAGCTGAACCCCACCCCCCGCATGGTGCTAGAGGCTGCTGATGGAGGCCTTCCTCTCTGCTTGGTGAGCCAGGGTGCTTTGTCTCCCCCTCAGCTTCTGGGCTACAATCCTGACTCACTGGACCTTCTCCATTAGGTACCTTCTCCTCACCCACCCCCCTCCCTTTTTTAGCTTCCTGAAAGGAAGGCACTTGAGGGCATTTTCTCTGGCACATATTTAGGGTTTAGTAAGAGTTCTTTTATTATTGGATATTCTTGGGTTTATCCTAATGGGAATACTTTCTTAAGCTTCTGTTTACTGTTTTACTTGGGAAACTGGGTTTATTTGCTTTTCATTATTCATAATGGTCTTTTGGGAATTTATTTGGAGGGAGCTAACCAAGTTAACTCATTTGACTAATTAGTATCCTCCTGAGAGCAATCAGAAATAGAACATTTTATTCTGAACTTATTGTATCTCTAAGGCCTCAAATACTCAGCAGCTGTGTGACTCTGGGCAAGTCACTTAGCCCTGTTTGCCTTGGTTTCCTCATCTGTAAAATGATCTTTGTCAAAAACTCAAAAATGGGGTTACAAAGGGTTGGATATGACTGGAAAGTGGCTGAACAACAAATTGCACCCCTAGATTACCAATATTCAAGGTATAATTCAGAATTATATCAATATAGACATAATTCTAGACCAATACCTCTCTTGGAGGTAGATGAGGGGAGGAGTAAACTTTCCTATTGCTCCCTTTGCAGACAGAAATCAAGTCTTTCTTGTAGAGGAGTGGGCTAGATTCCAGATCAAATCTCCACTCATGCCCCATATGCCTGCCAAGCTGTCTTTATATTTAGCCAGCAAAAACACATATAGCTTACATAAGGTATAGTCCTCTGGGTGGGGGTGGGAAATTGGAACTTGAACATGACAGTAAAACCAAGGATATCAATTTAAAATAGACACATTTTAAAAACAATCTGGATCAGTTCCATGTGGTGGCTAAGGCTTCAATGATCTTCCTTATTCATATGAGAAGGAACTAGGGATATTTAGCTTGGAGGAGAGAAGACTTGGGTGGTAGAGGTGGTGGGAAACAAATGCTGAGTTCAGGCATTTAAAGGACTGTCAAAAAACCCCCAATAAACCTTATTCTCTTTGACCCTAGGCAGTAAAGCCAGGAGAAATGGGTAGAAGTATTAAGGAAAGAGAGTGTTTGTTTGATATGAGAAAGATTTTCTGATGAAGTATAGTAATCTGAAAGTGAAATGGTCTGCCTGGAATCATAGTGAGTTGCCTATAACTGAGAGTATTTAAATGGGCACTAACTGGTTATTCATGAAGCCATGTTGAGGAGATTCCCATTTCAGGTTTGCCTCAGATTTGAGGTCTCTGAAGTCTCCTTTGAATCTGCCAGTTTTTGAATCTGCCAGTATAGTTTTGGCAAGAGTGGGGCATCCAACCAGAGGAAACTCTGCATAGTTTGGAGAAAGATCCTTGTCTTTATTCTCAGTAGGAGGGAAGAGAGGGGGAGGAGGGGAAGTATTTATTAAACATCTATTATGTTCCAGGTACTGTACTAAGTCCTTTATTAATATTCTCATTTGAGCCTTACAAAAAACCTGTGAGATGGAGCAACAACTCTGTGATGCTTTTATGATTCTAATTTTATAGTTGGGAAAACTGAGGCAAACAGAGAGGTTATGTGACTTGCCCAGGATCACACAGCTGCTAAGTGTCTGAGGTTGGATTTCCTGATTCCAGGCCCAGTACTTTATCTATTGTACCTTCCAGCTTCCCAGGAATAGATTGAAGTCACAGAGTTCACTATGTTCATAGAATTTTATGCTTACCAAACCTCCTCCCTTTCATTGCAGGAGTGGTGACTATGAGTGTAGAATACTGAATATGCTGTCAGATGTTATTAATAAGCTGGCTTGTTTTGCTGCATTGCTTTTCCCTCATTTTTCAAAATGTTTTTCACAAGCTCTGGCTCAATGACTAGGGAAGAGGGGGGAAAATACATTAGAAATAAAGAGAATATTAAAAAACCAAAAATCAATAAAATAATACAATTTTAAAAGAAATTAAAATGGAAAGGGATCTTAGAATTCATTGAGTCCAAACCCTCACTCTATAGAAGAGGAAACAGAACTGCAGAGAAAAGAAGTCATTTACCCAATGTCACACACTTAGTAAGTACCAGAACTTGTATTAAATTCCAAGTCTTCAAATATCAAATCCCATGTTATTTTCACTCTAACACTAAGGTACCACTACTGTGTCCAAAAGAGTTGGAACACTGCACCAAATCCATTTTCCAATCAGGGTCAGATCTATTTTGGACCCAGGCATATTGTTTACACTGAATTCAGTCCTGAAACATACATAAAGGGTGAATGGACCACCCTTCCCTTCAAAAAAAAAATAATCATTTGCTACTTAAACTACAATCATTGTACCCCAAAGACAGATTCTTAAAAGCTTATGTTTAGGCTTATGTCTGTGCTTTTGCCAAAGTCAGAAATAAAAAAGTACCCAATGTATAATAGAATCTCATAGGACAGTTATTTTGTTCTTATACACAAAAGGAATACTAATTATAAAACATTCACATGTTTGCATTTAACAAAAATGAATTTAAAACAGGGTTCAGTGATTTAACTTAGAACTGTTGTTATGATCTGCTAGAAGGCAGATACTTAACCACTATCAGAACATAAAGCAGTTTGTGAGATTGCCAATTCTTTTATTTTATGCTTTCCCTGATCTCTGCACTATTTACCTAACACCCAACACATATCTTTTAGTAAAATAGGGCAGGTTCAAGGCAATCCTCTTCTTTCTGATGGTCATTTTCTCTAATGAAGAAATCTCTCCTGCACTAAATTAGCTAGGACTCTTAAACTCATAAAGTCACCTCCAAGCCTGGACACGTTCATCTCAAGATTACTACTGTAGTAGCGACCACACTAGCACAGGTCCTTTGATCTGCTTTTCTAAAGGAAAGACAGCTTTCAAGAGGTTAACAATCTTACTTTAATTACAGATAAGTAGAAAGAAGCAAGTTTAGAAAATATAAGCAGAGAAATTAGCACGGAGATTCAACAGATAGGGTTCCAACTGTCTAAAGAAAGTAATACAACCAAATATCCACCAGACTGAGAGAGCACCATCTGAGTAGTCAGAAGTTGGGTGGCCCTTAACAAATGGCTACCCAGAGTCTGGTCCAGGGAATCAAAAGTTCCTTCTCATAAGCAAGCCCCCAGAGAACCTCCCAGAATACATAACAAAGACTCAACCCCTGATTGACTCAGAGTCAATAGGAACAAAACCTACATGACTCAGCACAGCTGCGAATTTTCAGGGTTCAAAGGAGATCAATCCTTCAGATATCCACAATTAAGCCTGAGCCTGGGAAACTGAACTCCAAAAAGAAAACAACAAAAATCCCACTTTGTTTATGCTTACAACTATCCATTTACCTAAGACCATTTAGCTAAAGAACAAACATAAAAATGGAAAAGGCAGACAGGGACTGACTCTGGTGAAAGCTTATCTGGTTGAATCCATCTCTATTAGTTGACATGACAGTGGGGTCTCCATGATACTAGAGTGGAGATGGATCAGCCCTTACTCATCCCTCACTGGAAGCTTTGGCATTATATGGTACCAACTGGAGGATTTAAGGAAGGAGCCAGACAGAAGTTGCTTCTTTTAGTTGATATGACCCCCTGCATCCCAGGGTCATGGGTTGGGGGATGCCCATACTACGCACCCAGACCTTGCATCTTAAAGTTCTTCAATTGCTGGGTCATCACATGGCTGGGTCACCATATGGCCATGCAGTTTGTCACCTCTGATGTGACCAAATATTGAGTCACACATGTCCCTGGAGTCCTAGACTTTTCCAGGACACAACCCTCTTGTGGTCCTTTCAGTTCAATTCAACCTCTTCTACACCAATATAATATGTAAACATGATAGGAATGGTGATAAAAATAGCAATAATAGGTAGAATTGATACAATTTTTTAAGGTTTATATAACACTTTTTATATCACTTGATTCTCTTTCCCCACAATCCTGTGAGGGAGGTGCTATTCTTAGCCCTGTTTTACAGATAAGGAAAGTGTGATACAGGAAATAATATGATACTGAAATAAGGAAAACTGAGAGGTTAAGTGAATCTTTCACTTCAGTGAAATCTTTCCCAGTAAGTGTCAGAGGCAGGATTTGAACCTAGTCTTCCTGACTTCAAATTGAACACTGACCTGTGTACTGAAATAAATAACTAGATGAATGAATGAAAGGATGAATACATAAATAGATAAGTGAATGGAGGAACAAATGAGTGAATGAATGAACAAAAGAGGAAAAGGCAGGGCGTAACCCAAATAAAGGAACAGGAACAGGCACCTGGAGGGAGCTGCTTCCCACTACGGGGTGGCTCCTGGATTCTGGGAAGCAGAAGCTAATGGGAAGCATGATGGGTTCTGCAGTTTTGCTTGTCTAACAAGAGGAAGCAAACAGACAGACCTGCAAAGATAGGCTTTTTCCCTGAAACTCAGCCCAGGCAGGAATTGCTTGTGTAGGTCCTTATGTGCAAGACTTTAGATGACTGAGGACAGAGTGGTCAATGGAGCCTCATGGAGACACTGGAACTCTATGGGGAAAGATGCTGGAGGGCCCAAAGTGGGACATCCAGTCAAAGAACAGAGCCAGGATCTGGGCACACCTCTAGTATGTGTCTTATCAACTGAAGAGGAGGGAAAGGAGGAAGGAGCTCAGATTCAAGTCCTTTATATCAAACAAGGGACCTTGGGTGCCCATCATTGCATTGCTGGCCTGCAGCTGCATTCCTTGATCAGCTCTCTAGGATATTGGAATGAGTCTAATAAGATGAAATGTGATAGAGATAAATATAAAATTCCCCTCTCTAGGTAAAAAAAAAATCAATTTTGCAACTGTGAGATGAGAGAGGCAAGATTTGATAAGATAGTAATTTGTCAATGTTGGGAGCCAAGTTTTTCACTGGTCAAAATACAAAGCAATTAGATATTGAGGATGAGATGGATAGATAGTATCATGGAAACAATAAACATGAACCTGGAGAGACTTCAAGAAATAGTGGAAGAGAGAAGGGCTCAGCTATGTCATGGATCAGGGGGTCACAATCCTTACTTTCTCCTCCAGAGTCAGTGTTCAGATATGGATCAGGGCATTGGAGATGGCCCAGGATGCAATGGGAGACCTTGGCCTTTTCAAGTTGGGCTCAGTTTGAGGCAGCACCCATACAGTGAGTAAGACTTAATAAAAATGAGGCAAAGGATGGCCTTTTTAAGAAAAAATAGATCTGGTAGGAGAAGACCCTCAGGATTTCTGGTGAAAACAGAAACAATTTTTATTTACATTCATTCTGAGCCAATCAGGTCCCAAACAGTGACCAAGTAGGGCTTGGTCTGGGACTAGAGTGATTTGGGGTAAAGGCTGGTCTTTAAGAGATAAAAAGGAAAAGAAAAAAGTTTCAGGGATTAAAATTTATATTCCCTTTGGGTAGAGCACCTATAGGTATGGGTATGATACCCTATGTGGAGGGAGTGGGGGAGGGAAGAAGGAAAGAAGGAAGGAAGAAAGAAAGAAAGAAAGAAAGAAAGAAAGAAAGAAAAATGTGTTGTCTAACTAGGAGTTTGGTCCCTAGGAGGCAGCTCCTTCTCTGTTCACAGAGATTGCTGTTCGAATTTCTTTCTCCAAGAGGACCATAATTTTTTCTTTCTTTTTTTCTTATTTTCTTTTGTTCCTTTGTTTCTTTCTTCCTTCTCCTTCCTCTCTTCTCTCTGTCTCTCTCTCTCTGTCTCTCTCCATCTCTCTTTCTGTCTCTGTCTCTCCTCTCCCCCCCCCCAATAGGTGTCACACCTAGTTTTTGGTTTTTTTCTCTTAAAGACCAGCCTTAACCCCAAATCACTCTGGTCCCAGACCAAGCCCTACTTGGTTACTGTTTGGGTCCTGATTGGCTCAGAATGAATGTAAATAACAATTGTTTCTGTTTTCACCAGAAACCCTGAGGATCTTTTCCTCCCAGAACTAATTTTTTTTAAATGAGACCACTCTTTGCCTCATTTTTATTAAGCCTTAATCACTAAATGGATGTTGCTGCTTCAAAATGAGACCTGTTAAAGCCTTTAGCTTGAAAAGGCCAAGGTCCCCCACTGCATCCTGGGCCATCTCCAGTCATCCTGATCCATATCTGCACTTTGGCTCCAGAAGAGAAAGTGAGCCTAGTGACTCCAATTGACTGCATGTCATGGCATCACCTCCCTGATGTCATGGTCCTTGAGAACATAGGACAGACAGTAGCAGCAATTTGAAGAGCTGGACATAACTGAACGCTAGAAACTGACAAATGTGCATAATACAGACAGGAATTGAGTTTTGTCTTTCACTTACTGTCTGGTTCTGGCTCTAATTTGTTTGTATACTAAAAGAGGATCTTAACTTGAAATTAAGTTCTTACTCATAGCAGAGGACTTTAATTTCCACACACACTTAGACAAGGAAATATCTAATCTAAGCCTGGGGGCACTCTCTCTGAGTTACCTGGCTGAGTTAGTGGTTGCAGCCATCACACCCTGGCAGAATGAGGCTGAGAGTGTTTGGGTGGCCTGAAAGGGGTGAGCCAGGTGATAGAAGCAAGGAGCAGCTCCAAGAAGAAAGCAGCATCCCATTGAGACTGTAATCAGGAGAGACCAACAGAGGAACATTGTAATGGAGATGCACAGGACCAGCAGTCATCAGCACAGCACTGCAAGTCTATCAGAGACCAGAGGAGAAAGTGCCCAGCAGACACTGATGGACATCAGAGGTGTGTGTTCTCCCTCCATGCATATGCCCTTCATGCACTCTCCCTACTCATGCACACACACCTACTCATGGTGTGAATATTTGTGTGAAAGGATGCCCAAGTTTTATGAGGGAAATATTCTAATATGATTTTTCTGATTGTTTTGTTCAATTCTTTACACAAATTATGTCCTCTACATGATTAAAGAAGAAGTAAAGATATCACTAGGGGCTTGTGAACTGTTATTTTGAAAGGACATGGGACCACAGAGTACTTTGAACCTCTTCTTCCTGTAAGTCACTTAACTTCTCCAAGAATTTGGATGCTGCACCACTTGGGGCATATATATTTAGTATTGATATTACTTCATTGTCTATGGTATCTTTAGCAAGCTGTAGTTTCTTTCCTTACCTCTTTTAATTAGTTTCTGCTCCAGTCCCTTACCTTTACTCTGTGTGCATCTCCCTACTTCAGTGTGTTTCTTGTAAACAATATATTGTAGGATTTGGGTTTTTGATCCACACTGCTATCCCCTTCCATTTTATGAGAGAGTTCATTCCATTCACATTCACAGTTATGATTACTAAATGTGTATTTCCTTCCATTCTATTTTTTCTCCTGTTTGTCCTCTCTCTCCTTTCATCCTTTTCGTCCTTATACTTTGCTTCTGTCTTCTGCCTCCCCCAATACACTCTCTCTTCTGTCAGCTCACCCTTTATTTAATCTCCTCCCCTCCTCCTTCCCTATTGGATAAGATAGATTTCTACATTAAACTGATTGTGTACATGATTCCCTCTTTGAGCCAATATTGATAAGAGTAAAGTTCAAGCACCACTCATCACCCACCCTCCTATCTTTCCCTCCACTGTAATGGATCTTTTGTGCCTCTTTGTGTGAAATAATTTACCCCATTCTACCTTCCTTTCCTTCCATATCCGGTGTATTCCTCTTTCTCATCCTTTAATTATTTTTATGCCATTCTTTCAAATTCACCTTATACTCATACCCTCTCTCTATGCATATTCCTTCTAACTGCACTATTAGTGGTACAGTTTTTAAGAATTACAAGTATCATCTTTCCATGTAGGTATGTAAACAGTTGTACTTCCTTTGAATCCCTTGTTTTCTTTTCCTTTTTTTCCCTTTTCAGGATTCTCTTGGGCCTTGATGTTGGAGATCAGATTTTTTATTCCATTCTGGTCTCCTTATAAAAGCTTGAAATCTTGCTATTTCATTCAATGACCATTTTTTCCACTTGAAGTATTATGCTTAATTTAACTGGGTAGGTGATTCCTAATAGTAGTTCTAACTCCTTTGCCTTCTGGAAGATCATGTTTCATGACTCCTCATCCTTTAATGTTTCAGTTGCTAAGTCCTGTGCAATCCTGATTGTGACTCCCTGATATTTGAATTGTTTCTTTCAGGGCACTTGCAGTATTTTTAACTTAACCTGATAGTTCTGAAAGTTGGTTATAATGTTCCTTGAAGTTTTTATTTTGGGATCTCTTTCCTGAAGTGATTGGTGGATGCTTTCAATACTTATTTTGCCCTCTGGTTCCAGGATATCAGGGCAGTTTTCCTTGATAATTTCTTGAAAGGTGCTGTCCAGGTCTTCCTTTTGGTTATGACTTTCAGGTAGTTCAATGATTCTGACATTGTCTCTCCTGGATCTGTTTCTCAGGTCAGTTGCTTTCCAAGGAGGTATTTTACATTTTTCTTCTATTTTTTCATTCTTTTGAATTTTTTGAAATGATTCTTGATGTCTTGTAGAGTCATTGGTTTCCACTTGGTCAATTCTAACTTTTAAGGAGTGGTTTTCTTCAGTTAGCTTTTGTACTTCCTTTTCCATTTGGTCAATTGTACTCTTAACGAGTTGTTTTCTTCAGTGGATTTTTAAATCTCCTTTTCCATTTTGCCAATTATACATTTTAAGCAGTTGTTTTCTTTTCTTCCAAACTGTTGACTCTTTTTTTATAATTCTCTTGCATCACTCTCATTTCTTTTCTCAATTTTTTTCCACCAGTCTTATATGACTTTTAAGTTCCTTGTTGAGCTCTTCCATGAGTTCTTTCTGGGCTTGAGACCATTTGCCATTTTTGTCGGGGCTTTTCCCATAGCTATTTTAACATTGTTGTCCTCTTCTGGGTTTGTGTCTTGATCTTTTCTGTTACCATAATAGCTTTCTATGGTCACATTCTTTTTTGTTGTTTTTTGTTTATCTTTTTTGGTCTATTCCCTTTCATTTAAATTTGAATCATGCTCCTGTCTCAGGCTTCTTGTGGCAGAAGCTATAGACCCTGGATGTTTACCTGGTGCTGCATTGATGTTTCCTTGAGGTCCAGGCTCTATCTTCTTCACTCATGCCACATAAAGAAAATTTTCAAAAAAATCTAGCCCTGTCACCTCTATCAGGTGAGAATATCTCAATTGAATTAATTAATTAATCAATCAGTTAAAGGCATTAAGCCCTACTGTGCCCTTCCATAAAATTGCAAGCCAGTTTGGATATCCAAGCCCAGAGAGAGAATCACTTTAGGGGGAGAGGGGCATAACTAAACCTTTGCCTCCTCCTCACCCACAATCAGAGGCCAATCTTGTAATTTTTGAGAATAAAAGGATTTGGACTTTTCATTAACATCCTAGCAGTATCCCAGTCACACTGAAGAAAATCAATTTCAAGACTTTCTATGGTGTCTAGTGGAAAACTATCTTTTTCCATAGGGAAGCCTCATGAGGGTTCTGTGAAGGGGCAAGCAAAGAATCTCCAGCAACTGAAGATTTACTCCATTGCCACAGGTGATCTGATATCTGTTTGTTTTCAAAGTCTGTCTGTAAGTTTTTAGCCTGTTTTTACATTTTATGAAAATATTCATCTATCTTCTTCCTCACACTGAGGAAATATTAGTCTTTTTTATAGTTTCTTTAGGTGAAGGGTCCTTTACTCTGTTAACATTGTATGGGGTTTTGGTTTGGATCCTTTTCAAATCTGTAATGGAACATTTGATTGTTCTGAAAATATGTTTTGAGATGGGTTTTGCATAGGTGTTAATTGCTTTAAACATGTTCTTCCCATTAAGCTGTGATTTTAGGATGCCAGTAACTATTTTTACATACATGGATCCTTGACAGATTGATGTTTTACTATGTCTTTCCTGGTAGAAACCAAAGTATTTGTAAATATCACCTTTGCCCACTGGTTCAATTCAACCTTTAAATCCAAGCTCATAGCCTTCATCATCTGTCTTTCCTTGACATGCATGAAGAATTTTACACTTGTTGAGCCCAAAATACATTATGATGTGATTGGAGAAAAGTTTCATGAGATGGAGATGCTGTTTCAAGTGGTGTTTTTTTCTTTCCCCAGTGGAGACATGTAACTTGTGCCATCCCTGTACATCAAGCAATTAACATGGTACTTTGGCAGAGTACCTTTTCTTATTTTAAAGCCAAACTTACTTCTTTTCAGGAGTAATGATGGATTTAAGGTGAGGCAGAACTGTTGTATGCTCTAATCAATTTTCCTGGAAGTTACTGTGTTTTATATCAATTGCTTTTTGACAACATTGTGTCATGGTATATTTTTAAAAGAAAACAGTTTTCCATATGGATAGCTAACACTCTAACTTTCTCACTATTCTTGCATATCTTCATTTTTTTAGACCATACTCCACAATATATTCTAAATGGATGTAAGTCTTAATAGTACAGATCATACCATTAACAAATTTAGAAGAGAGGGAGATTGTAGACTTTTTCACAGTTATGTAGGAGATGTGTTCTTAACTAAACAGGAAATAAAAGCAATTGCAAAAGACAAAATAGATTACCTTGACTACACAAAAGTAAAAGCCTTTGCACCAACACAACAAATGCCTGCATGTCTTCTATATGTTACTCACAGTATATGACAAAGTCATGAGTGAGAAACAGAGTCAAAGGTGAAGTATAAATTTTTCAGGTGGCTTTCAGGTGGCTTGTTCAATAATCGCCAAATCCTTGTATCCCCTTAACCATTTTACTTCTCCTGTAATTGTTATTTAAGAACATAAAAATGTCTGATTTATTTTCCAGATTCTATAACATATTTCTTCTTCATTGTCTTTAATCAGGTAATATGATGCTCAGGTTTTCTACTGCCCATACTAATTAGACATGGGTCTTCCATAGTTTTCTCAAGTCTCTCTTGCCATGGTAGTGTTTGCTGCATGCTTTTAGGAGGACAACGCTTTCTAAAAATATATATCTTAGGTCTCTAATTTTTAATTCTTTATTTCTTCCACTCTGTCTTCCTAAAGCATGATTCCTAAGGTCACTTAGAATTTAAGAACTGGATGGAATCTAGTCCAGCCCCCAAAGGCCTGATAAGGTGGGGCAGCCTCCCCAGGGTCATGTCCTTGAGATCATGGAATTAATTAATGGCAAAGCCAGGACCAGACAGAAGTTTCTTAACCCACAGTCAGGCTTTCCACTGGACCACAATGCCCCTTTAAAGATCCATGTCTCTTATTTCCTTATAAGCAATACTGATTGTCCTTGTCTATGCTTGTAAGCAGTAGAGGGAAGTGAAAGATCTGTATTTCTCTTGACTGTGACAAAGTGGACGACTGTTGTCTTTTATAAAGTTTCAAATTTAATATTTTCTGAATTCTAACCTATTGCTGGAAGATTAAAGAAATAGCTTTTTAAAAAATGCATGTGAACTAATACTCATTCCCACAGCTTTCTCTGACAATGTTCATTTTATATTCTAATTATTGATTCTGCAGGGTTTGACATATTGAATGTTTTGTTTTGTGTGGTAGTATCTATGCTTTGTGTTTGGAAGTTAAAAAACTGAAGTACTTTTGAGTTCCTTTAAATATGATTGTCATGTTCACATCCTACTCACTTGCATTTTGTTCATAAGAACCTGATGCGCAACACACACAAAATTTTAAGAATATTATGTAAGTGCTAGTGACAACTTGTGTAGTTAATATTATTTTGTTGGTCGATTTATAATTTGTGCAATATTGTATGAAAAGTCTTTGTTGCAATAAAATTATATCCTCTGTAAAAAAAAAAAAAGAATTTTTCCAACTTCCCCCTTTTCAGATTTAAGTCACTGCTCAATTTCGACTTCTATTTCCTCTAATCTGGATTTAGGAATGAAGCTATTTCTTATGATTGCCCTACATCAACCTCAACATATTGTTATTTGATAAGGAGGAAAGTTATCATTGACCAAAAAAACCCATCAGGTCCATGCCTGTAATTGACTAGATCTTCTTTGAATTTTGTTATTTTGTAGCTCTGGTGTATAATTAAAGTATCTATGTCTTCAATCCATTTCATGCCCTGTCACGACTGGTCCATGAGTGAAATCAGGTTAAGTGACGACCTCTCAGGCATGAATTCCCCCAAACCTCCACAGTTCCTGCCAGAGCTAAAATAACTAAGTATCCCCCTTAGGCAAATAAAATGCACCTAGATGGGGGAGAACCAACAAAGTTCTGGAAGTACCACAACACCATTCTTCCCTTAAGTTCTATATTTGGTAACAAAAACCCTCATTGGTGAGCAGTAATCCTTTCTGTGTTCTTTGTCTCTGGGGTAGATTCCCGTGCTTAGACTGTACGTGTGGATTCCCAGACAATGGGAAGTGGGCTTCCACATTAGGACTATATATTGTTGTACTCTGCTCCACTTATGTGCACTCCCTTGCTGACGCTACCCATGGTCTTGCAGGAGGTGCCCTTTCTCATGAGATTGTTCTAAATTCCTTTTTGCCTTCTACCTTGAGAAGCGGCTGAGTTTAATTTGAGTAAGGATCGCTGTATCCCACACAGTTTGGGAGCTCATCCGGGATTATTCCCCTTCATGAGGGGTCTCCCAGACCATTAACAGGGACCAGGCACCAACTGAGATTTCCTTGGATGTCCTTGAAATTGGTGTGTGAGATCTGACTCTGAGATTGGAGAGGAACACTTGGCGGAGGCAAAAACAAAAATAAACAGGAAGATAAAGAGACTCTGGAGGGAAGACAGGGCTGATTAATTCAACCAGGAAGACCAATCAGAATATCAGTCATGTGAGTTATGCACACAACCCAAGCCAGCAAGATCTTGTGAGCTTGAGCGGATAATTCAGGCAAGATCAAGTGAGCACCACTGGGTGACTGGTGGAGAAGAGGTTGACTGGAAATTCCACCACCCCACTCCGGACTTCTCACACTAAGATCAGGTGAACCTTTTTGGAGGCAAGATCTCATGAGCCATGGGAAGGGGACTATTAAAGGTGGTTGGTGTCAAAAATTCATTTCTGGACATTCTGGAGGATAGTCCCTTGGGGAATAGACTTAGCAATTGTGACAAAACACTAAAATATAAAGGGAGAGACAAGAAGAACATGATTAAGTATTGTTGTCTTCTTTGGGCAAGGATACCTCATCCTTAACACCTGGCCAGTTTTTGAATGTGAAAAAGAAAGATAAGGGAAAATGAACCTCCGGTAGTTTGCAGGGAAAAGTTGAGTTTTGATTTGATGAGATCTCAAAGTTAAAATCTGTACTTTAGGTTTGAATTGGGTCAATGTATCTGATGCCAGACAGTGTGTTTAAAATTGCAAGTTCACTTTGGAATTTCAGTGATTTCTTTTGGAGGCATTAACTCTCTCCAGATTCTGAAGGATGAAGACAAGGAGGGTGAATATGGAGGTTCCTTGGGGCACCTGACTGGATTTTGTGCTAACATAGGGAGAGCAGGTGGAATTTCAACTCTTTCTAGAGCCTGAAATTCTCAAGACAGATGGATATGGATGAGGCAGCAATATCCATGTGCATGCCTAGACCATGTGCTCAGGGGAGGTTGCCCCCTACCTCTACCCCCTCCCAGTCTGAGTTTATTGGGAAAGCTGATCTGCTGGTTCTGAGAGGGGATAGGGGAGCTGGAAGATGGCTTTTCAGCTCTTTGAGGAAGTAGAGTAAAAAAAAAAAAAGGAAGAAGGCTAAAATGTTTATCATTCATGATTACAAATCCAGGTTTGATATGATTTCAAGTTAAAATCTGTCTTGAAGGAATAACAAGCATAATCTGAGAATGCTCTTCCTATCAGGATTAAGCAGAAAAAAGATATTCTTCTTTGGTATTTATGATTGAAAAGTGCTTAACATAAGAATGGGTATATATTAGATACGACATTAGTGCAATTGTTATACAATTTTTAAATTTGGAGTTTGTTATAGAATGAGGTTTTAAAAAGGATATGATAGAAATCTGATCATTTGAAATTTATATTTGATTATAAATAAGCAGTGAAAATGCTGATGTTTGCTATATAATGGTAGAGATAACTTTTGCTTTGCTTAAGCTAGAATGAGAATCCAGTGCAGAGAGTTATAGTTAAGATGGGGAGGAACTGGACAATCTGAGTAATAGGATTGAGAGACTTGGAAGGATGAATAAGGGCTTTGATTACAAATAAGAAAGGCAGATAAGACGGTTTGAATAGTTCTGGATGGGTCAGTTTCAGATGGTTTTAGTAAGTAGTGAGGGTGTGAGGAAGTATTTTAAGAAGACAGAAAAATCATGTAGCTTGATGTAATATAACTAATAGCTTAATCAACTTTGAGATGACTCTATCTGTGCAAAGTGATGTGGAGATGCATTCAGCTGAATGGGTAATGACTTATTTAAATTTCTAAGTAAACTTAGTTTTAAATTTTTAAGTAACTCTAAATGTTATTATATTAGAAATTGCATTGTTAAATTAATGATGAATTGGTTAAAAAATTATTATGAATTCTGTGTAAGAATTTCTGTGTTGTAGAATTCCTATAGAGAAAATGAGAATCCTTGGGGAAAAAACACCCATACATTTTGCATATATGGGTGTGATTTTTCAAGCCTGTTCCATCTAAGGATGTATTAAGTATGTTAAAAAGTTCATTTCTGCTGTTAAGATGGAAGTTTTAACTAAAATTGGTTTTTGCTATGAATCAAGCATTTACAAAAGTATGTAAAAGGAAGCTTATGGCCAAATGTGAAAAGGTCTTGGTTTTAGATCTTACAATTTTTGTCAGTTAGGACCAAGAGGGTTGTGATAAATTATAAACTGTTCTTAAGAGAGGAAAATATTTGTTGTACTAAGAAATACTTTATAAAATTTTTTGTATGATTTTTGAAAGGCCTATACCTACCAAATTTGTATTTGTAAGCTAATTTGTTATAATAACTTCAGGTTTTATGGGGGGGAGTTGGAAGATAAGGAATAAGATAAGAGAGACCAAGAATTTTATGGCTCCAGGTAGCTCTGTGGTAAATTTTAAGAAATCCTCCTGGCTCCCCTCCCCCTTTCCTTGGGAAATGCAGTCATTACAGAAAGATTTCTCAAGATCTAATCTGAACTGGAGATGCTCAGAGGAGAGATATTAACTATTTCCGATTGTGAAGGAAAGGAGTGGCCCCAGCCCCATCCAGGGGCCCCTAAGATCTGAAGAGACTAAAATGATCACCCCAGTGGTGTGGCCCTTCACTTTGTTAAAGTTGTAATCACTATGTAAAGTGTAAGCTGTATATGGAGTTCCTAAACCAGGAATTTGTTTAGGTGATAATCTCTAGTGATTGGTTTTTAGGACAAATTTAAAATTTAAGATTTGAGTCCTGGTAAAATTTTTGACTAGTGAAACCTACTATCTAATGTACTAGCCTCAGGGGATAATTGTGTCCTCAGCCTAAGATGGGATCCTTTTGGCTCAGTTTCCCCATTGTGTTCCTTTGAAAAGGAACACTTCTTTTAAAGTTTCCCTGGCTGTAAGTCTGAGCTATAAGGTGGAAATGAAACCAAAGTATAAATGTGATGTAGTTTAAAGTTTAATTGTATCTTATCTACAGAGGGACTGAGGAAGGAGTCCAGGATGGCCCCAGGTAGTCTAGGGGTTCCAGGCATGGTCTTGATGGGAGTGGCCAGTAACCTGGAGAATTAGATTGATAGGACATAGCGATATGCCTCCATGGGCCTCTAGACTGCCAGTTTACATGGCACAAGGTGAGGTTTTCCAGGGCCTTTCAGACAAATGGGACTAAAACTCTTTGGGGGTAATGGACAAAGGTCCCAACTTGGAACAAAGTCTTTACTTGTTACAAAGACCAGTTGGGGAGATACTATTGACTGAATCAAGTTACTGAGACTAAATCAGAGATATTTTTAGTTTGGGGAAAAGAATTTCAGTCTAAGTTTCTTAGAGGCAGGTAACCTCCGGTAATGTTTTACGTTGATGGAAAAGTTAAATGTTTCTGTTTTGATTTGAATTCATTTCATGAATGTAAGTTGAAGTTATCATGTGTTTGAACTTATCAAAAGTGTGGCTCATTCTTTTAGATTGAGCAGGGTTAAGAAGGGACAGAGTAGTTTGGGAAATAGATGTAAATCTATTAGAGCAATAACATGGTTATAATGGTAAATTTGATTTTACAATTGTTATTTAATCAGAAACTAGAACATGTACAGAAAGGCATGTAAGGTACTTAAGACTTACTTCAAAAGATGTTCCTTAGTCAATGTGAAATTATGGTCATATCTGAAACTGATTATTGGAGCTTGCTATTTTAAGATTTTTATGGGACTATTAACTGACTGTTCCTCTGAGTCTAACTTCAGGTATGGATAGCAAGAAAGGCGTTCTGAGCCATTGATCCATGATGCCAATAAGCCTGTGAGATGCTGGTATGAACTGCAAAAAGGTGATCTCATGGAAAGGTTGAGAGAGCAGTTGTTCAGCCTGAGCTGAGGTAGGATTCTTCTGACTCAATTTTCCCACTGATACCTGGCAGACTTTAAGCCTGGCTGAATGCCAGCTGACAATCTGCTTGTGCCTGGAATTGACAGGAAGTTAAGGAGATATTGTTTCCCTGCAATGTCCCTACTCTTAGTAGTAATTTCTTGCAATCAAAGGTTTTGTAAGATTAATATCAGATATATTAAATATTAGATTGTTGGTAGGGGAACATCTAAGGTTAAGTCTAAAATTAAGCTATTGGGCTTGGGATTTCAGACTTAACAACAATAAGTTAGGCTCCTTTATTTTTAGTAATAGTGTGGAGACAATCAAGTCAAGGGCTTGTGAAGTTAGCATACATAGTTATTATTTTGTCTCAGTTGGTTAATGTTAAAAGAAAAATGGTTCGTGGTTTATATTGTAAATGCTTTAAAAGAAGTATCACATGACCGGAAGTTGGAATTGTTTTATGATGTGATATGTACTGTGTTAAAAATAATTATTTATAGACTTCAGAGAGGCCTGGAAAGACTTATATGATCTGATGCTGAGCAAAAGGAGCAGAATTGGGAGAACTTTGTGCACAGCAACGACCACAGTGTGTGTTTTTTCTGGTAGACTTGGAACTTCATTGAAATGCAAGGACTTAAAAAAATTCCCAATGGTCTTTTAAGGCAAAATGCCTTCCCTACTCAGAGAAAGAACTTTGGAATTCAATCACAGAATGTAGCAGATCATTTTCTTTTGTTTTACGTTTTGGTTTGTTATATGATTTCTCCCATGCATTTTAATTCTTCTATACAACATGACTACAGTGAAAATGTATTTAATAGGAATGTATGTATAGAACCTATATAAAATTGTATGCTGTCTCGGGAAGGGAAGGGGACATAGGGGGGAAGGGAGGGGAAAAAATAATCTAAATTATACAGTAGTGATTGTAGAACATTGAAAAAAATAAAATTAATATTAAAAAATGATTATTTATTGTATTTATGTAAGTACTGGAGCCTGTTATTGACTCCTTAGTGAAATCTCATCTTCCTGATGGGGGAATGTAAAATGTAAAAACTGGGTTCTAATGTGAATTTCTTAAACATGACAATTGGCCAAAGTTCCAATTTTGATTTCATAAGAGTGGTAAGTTTATAAAGCTTAGGAATGGTCATCTAAAATAGTATTAAGGTCAGTTTTGTAGGAAAGTGGACATCTGGATGTCTACAAAAAGATAAAGGGAAGAAGATGCAGAGATACTGTGCTGAAGATGGCCTGAAGGAGCATCTAGACCAGAAAACTGCATCAGATGATGTTCTTCCCCAGACTGCTGTATGAAATGGAACCTCTGAATGCATAATTCATTGATCTACTTTTATATTTTGAATCTCTGTATCTGTATTTACAACATGGTGACAGCCCTCTTGTAATTTGTGAATGAGTCAGTCAACTTTGCTTCCTTCCCATATTCACATAAAGGCAAATAGATAAAGGGAAGAATTCACAGGGGAAAGAATATGAGGAGGTAGTTATTGATTGGATTTAGGTGTGGAAACAGGAATTTTAATTTAAAAAAAGGGAGTTTGCGGAAAGCTAAATCTCTCCACTTGTTGTATGAAAATAGAAGACAATGGAAAAGCAGTAAAAGAAACCACCAGGAATATTAGAAAATTGGCTCATGTTCCAGTTCAGACTTGGACATCACCATTTAACACTTCTTGGTGGTCCTGGTTTGGAGATAGCTGGTGGAAACAGCCATTATGGTTTAGGCTCATCACCATCAGTGGATTTATACTCCTCCCAATTTGTCTCCTTTGCACGATACAACTAATAACCAGACTAGTACAAGACTCCCTTTCAAAGATGATTAGGCCAGAAACTAAAGCTGAAGTGTCAGTCCTAAAGAGTCAAGGCTGGACACCAATTGAAGATAGTGGAGAAGAAGATAGGGAGGATGATTGAGCAGAGGTAGCCTTCTGAGACTGGTGTGAGGGGTCTTCAGAGGGACAAAAATAAGAAGAGAGATTGAGTGAAATCCAGTTAAGTGAAGACCCCTTAGGCATGAAATCCCCCAAACCCTGACCCTTCCTGCCAAAGCTAAAATAACTAAGTATTCCCCTTAGGCAAATAAAATGCTCCTGAATGGGGGAGAACCACTGAAGTTCTGGTCACACCACATCAGCATTCTTCCCTTAAATTCTATATTTGGTAACAAAAACCTTCATTAGCGAGCAATGATCCTTTCTGTGTTCTTTGTCTCTGGGGTAGATTCCCATGCTTAGACTGAAGGTGTGGATTCCCAGCCAATGGGAAGAGAGGCTAGTGGGCTTCCACATTAGGACTATATAATGCTGCACTCTTCTCTACTTATGTGCACTCCCTTGCTGACACCACACATGGTCTTGCAGGAGGTGCCCCGTCTCATGAGATTGGAACAAATTCCTTTTTGCCTTCTACCCTGAGAAGCCTTTGAGTTTAATTGGAGTAAGGGTCACTGTATCCCACACAGTCACATTGGTGATCTGCTTATCCTCACCAAAGCATTTCCATGCGGATGGTAGTATTTCTGCTTGTTCCAAGGCAGGTTGACTTGGGCAGCTGGGTGGTGCAGTGGATAGAGCACTGGACCTGGAGTCAGGAAGACCTGAGTTCAGATCTGGCCTCAGACACTAGTTGCATGACCCTGAGCAAGTCACTTAATTCTGTTTGCCTTCATTTCCTCATCTATAAAATGAGCTAGAGAAGAAAATGGCAAACCATTGCAGTATTTTTGACCAAAAAAAAAACCCCAAATGAGGTCACCAAATGTTGGCTACCACTGAAATGACTGAACAACATCTTGGAACAGGAGCATCCATTGCTGCACTGTCCTCCATATCAAGATGAATCTCCTGAGGATTCTGAGCAAAGCCAACCTGAAACGTGATGCCACTAGATTTATTTCTTAGATTCAGGGCAGTTGTTATATCACACTGCACCCAATTTGTGGCATTGCCAGAGCCCAGCTGGCTAATGTTTCAGGGTGTCTGCCAAACCTTCTCAACCACCACAATGGTCTCAGGAGATACAATGTTTCTGCAGAAAATCACCCCAGCTAGCATCCCTTACTTGTTAAATCCACCCAAATCTCCTCCCTTCTCATGTCATAAATTAAATGGCTTTTAAGGAGTTATTGTTAATAATATTATCCCCAATTGACGGAGGAGGAAACTGGAATTATAATTATTCAGTTTGCAGTGGACCACAGATATGAATGGGAGCCTAGAAGGTGGGGAGAATAGATTGACCTATTTATTCATAAATGGAGGATGGAGCCATGAAAATACTTGGTTCTCACTACCTCTGAAATACCAGCCCAGAAGAGAGACTTACCTGGTCCACTTAAGAAAGGGGTATCAATCCCTACCTCTCTCAGAGGCTGATCCCATATTAAAACTCAGATCAGGAAGACTCAGATATTTACCAGCTATGTGACTCTAGGCAAGTCACTTAACTGCTGTCTGCCACAGTTTCTTCAACCACAAACAGGGAACATAATCTCACCTACCTTCCAAGGTTGCTGTGAGGATTAAAGATGTATCGGTAAATCACTTAGCACAGTGCCTGGCACACAGTAGCTTCATAATTAATTGACTGATTGCTTAATGCTAGCTTCTTTCTTTCCTTCCTCCTTTCCTGCTTCCAAAGAAGCTTAGTGTTTCAGGTCTTTCGATAGCCGCTTGGTCATGCTCTTACCACCTTCAAGAAGGATGACAAACTCTGACTTAAGATTCCTCTCCTTTGAGGCCAGTCAGTGACCAGGGCGCGCAGGCCAAGTATAAAAACAGGAGCCATGGAGATAAAACACCAAAAATTTATTCAGGGAATTAAATGGAAAAAATACCCTTGTAGAACAATCTAGCGTAATCTTGTTTTGTTTCTCAAAAACTCGAAGAAATACAGTTAGGCGACCGTAATATATACTTTATATTCCATAGTTGGGGGTTACAGGATCTGAAAATGTCATTCTGTGCTTCAGTACAATTGAAAATAAATAGATTTGTTGCTCATTCTTCCTCAAGGCAGTTAAATAAACTCATGCAAACCCAATGTGCCCCTGCTCGCTAGCACTCCTGAGGTTGGTCCCTTGCTCGGCATTCTGGAACAACCCAAACCTAGAATCTCTGACCCCCAGGCTTGGCAAAGGGTATCCAGACCCTCCCTCCCATCCCTCTGGGAAGACCTGGGACCCACATCCTCTCTCCATCAAACTTGGTCCAGGATGCCCTCCAGGACCAAATGGTTAACCTAGGGAGGACTGAGGCAAATTTTCCTCTCTGCTGTGCCCATGATCCTGGGGAGCAGATAAATACATTTATTTCTCTAGGCATCTATAGGGTATGGTTTGTACAACATTGAAATTAGCATGAGAAAGGAAGAAAGTCAGGGTTGTTTCTTTAGCGAAAACGTAGCAGCGAGGGGTGAGGGAGAGGGGGGCAGGAAGGTGTGGTAGTGCTCTCTGTGAAGAAAGATTGGAGAGCCCCAGCCTGGCTGAGTCTGGCTCTGGGGAGGATCTCTAGCCTTCCCACCCCCAGGTCCAGCCTGCTGTCTGGACCTGAGATGTTGGCTTATCATAGTTACAAGGACTTCTGGGGTTTGGCTCCGTATACACACAAGACAGGACAGTGGGCCAAATGAACAGCCAGGCTCTGGAGTGGGAAGTAGGCAGCAGGGATGGTGAGGGGTTAAGGCAACATGCGTGCACGCCCTGGTGGAGAGGGAAGATAGGGGCAGCCATGGTCTGGGGGCTGGGGGTAGGGGAACAGCCATTGGCAAACAGGGCCTCCTGGATTGTTTGCACAGCCCTCCTTCAGGCTGGTGGGCCCTCAGTGCAATCCCTGCTCAGGATCAACCCCCTCCCCATGCCCAATCCCATGCAACCTGAAAACTCTTAAATTACCTGAAGCCAAAAACCTAGCATAAGGGAAAGGATATTTAAAGTGCTATGGTTTGATATATGTGGTGAGTGAGGAGAAAGGGCATAGCCCCCACCTGGGTGCACCCATAGTGGTGGGAGCTGTGAATTTGGTGACCCCTGTTGAAGGGAACTGGGGAAATTTTCAACCTGTCTCTTCTGAGCACCATGGCTCTAAGGACAAACACCATTAGGGGAAGCAGAGCTAGGAACCAAGAAGCAGAGAGGAGGGAGGGCACAGCTTCCTCCTAGCCCCTTTCTCCTTGGCTCTTCCATCATTTCCAAGTGGGGCATTTCTTCCAAGTCAGAACTGGGTCAGATTTGTTTCAGAGGAAGGTCTCAGGCCCTGGGGTGAACCACAGCCACTACAAACAGCTCCTTGGCATCATTCCCAGAGAGGCGTTTTACAAACCTTCCATCTCACATCTCTCCCCCATTTTCTGCCCCATCTCACCCCCAGGACTACTGATAGCCTTGGAGAAATGGGATCCTCAATCAGGATGACTTGCAGACTTTTGGGGCAGAGGACAGGGGAGTGGGCATTGTGCCTATCTTGGCTTCTCCATCAGGGGGTTGATTATTCCAGGTAGGAGGTTTGGTCCCATTCTAACAGTAGAGCAGATATCCCTGGCACTGCCCCACCCTCTGTTGACCGCTGGGCAGCCCCCTAGAGCAGGTGAATACCCAGTAATGCAGATCTGGGCTTCTTTACCAAGAGGTCCAAACTAATACTTGGCTCTCCTTAAGGGGCCAGGGGCTCAAAGAAGGAAGCACATTTATGTCTGATAGCCATCACAGCTAGGGCAGCATGAGCTAGGGACACATTTCCCCCACTGTTCCCTGATAATACTGCCCCGCCCCGACCTGATGCACAGGGCCTGGCGGGAGGCAACTGCCCCTTGGAATCTGAGTCCTTTCTCCCTGGCCCCCCAAAGTCCTCAGGGGGCCTCATCCTGAGTGAGTCCTGTGAAAGGAGTTGGCCTTCTGGATGAGGGGCACCGACAGTCTTTCCCTACTTGGCATCCCGCTCTGGCCAAGAGAGGCTTGGGAAAAGCGTAGATGCAGCTGAGTGCAAGCGGCATACGGCAGCCAGCTGGGGCACCCCAACAGGGGGGCAGTAGCCAGAGGCCGTGGGGCTCCATGGGGGGCGGAGGGCTGAGCTAGCGCAGTGGTACCGACAAAGGTGGAGGCTGGTCCTGGGGTTCAGCCGCCCGCTGTTCCCGCATCCTCGGCTGCAGGCTCCAATCTGCCCCCTGGGGGGAGGCCGCAGCAGGAAGAGAAATGGAGGAGAGGCAAGTCAGGCAAGGGACCACGCCATGGGGCAACTGGCCACCACCGCCCAAAGGCAGCAGGGAAAGCCCTGGGCTGGGAGCCAAAGACTGGGCTTCGAATGCCTGCTGGCACAGCCTGTGCCACCTGGGACAAGTCACTTGATTTCCTAGGGTCTTAGATCTTATAGGTTCTCTGTAAAATGAAAGGATTAGCCTGGATAATCTCTAAGGACTCTCCTAGCTCTGACATTCCCTGTTCTCAGGACCCTCCCAGCTCTGACTTCCTTTGTTCTAAGACCCCTCCAAGTTCTGACATTCCCTGTTTTAAGTTAAGGGCTCTAAGTCTGTGTCCAAGAACTCCCCTGGGGTCTATGGATAAATTTCAGGATGGGGTCTGTGAATCTGGATAAGAAAAAATGACATCTTTACTTTCACTAATCTGTGACTGACATTTAGTGTTTTCCTTAATTATGAATATAGGCATGGCTAATATGGAATCAGGTTTTGCATGATCTCACATATATAACTGAAAACAAATTGCCTTCTCAAGGAGGGGGAGGGGAAGGAAGGGAGAGAAATTGGAACTCAATTAAAAAAAATCATTGTTAAAAAAATTTATGTGTAATTGGAAAATAATAACAAAAATAAATAAAAAGTCTTAAAAACTATGAGTATAAGCAACCAACATTATTCTGAGAAGAGGTCCATAGGCTTCAGCTGACTCACAAAGGGGTCTAGGACACAAAAAGGTTATGAATTCCTGCTCTAGGGTTTTTCCATGCTCTGACATTCTTTCTAGTCTAAGACCCACCTGCCCACCTCCAGTTTTGACGTCCTCTGTTGCAAGTTCCTTTCCAGTTCTCAGGGCCTATGTTCTAGAGTCTCTCTAGCTCTGACATCCTCTGTTCTAAGGTTAGTTCCAGTTCTCATGGTCTAAAGCCCCTCCAGTGATAACATTTTGTCCCAATATAGTATAAGCTGTGATTGCACAGCCTGTCTAGTCCCTCATCATAGGTTCATTAGTAGGCTGGACCATCCTCCTCTGGCAAGAAGGGACATCTCTTAGCCCATTCACCAATAAGGTCCTGGTTGGGACACCATTACACCATCTGTGTAGCAACTCCAGCCTCAGTGCTTTGAGATCTCATTATTGAGAAAGATGATTCCATCTACCAGTTTTACTGGGAAATCCTTTTCCCCTCTCATGCCCTCACTTTCCCTCCTCTTTCACAGCAGATGCTATCTAAGGTCTCTTCCAGCCCTAAACCTGGGATCTTCTCTCTGAGCCCTGTGATCTCTTCCATGAAACTGACTGAGGAGACTAGCCTACCAAGTAGATCATGTCCCCATGGTGTGGGAGAATTGTAAACCGTAGGGACAGTTTAAGTCAGGGCCAAGGGGAAGGGAGAGGGGTCTCCACTTCCTTGTCTACTAGAATGATCCCCACCTCCACCTTTCTTCTTCCTGGGGAGACAGGAATCTCTTAGACCAGGGTCTCTAGCTAATCTTTTCCACAGGGTTGCTCACCTCTCTACCCTGGCTCTTCCAAAGGACCAGCAGGAGCAGGGGTGGTGATGGAGGGGAACCTAAATGGCAGTAATTAGTGATCTGTGGTGTTTGGAGGACAATTGGGATCTCTCTCTCTCTCTCCCTCCCTCCCTCCCTCCCTTCCTTCCTCCTCTCTGCCACACACACACACACACACACACACACACACACACACACACACCATCAAGCCTCCCTTAGTCCTGACCCACCCTCACCCACCTTCTCAGGAAGCTTTATCTTGTTACGGAGTCTCCACTCAGACCTCCTTCCATAGCAGCCTTCCCAGGGGGTTGAAGTGGCCAACAGAGTGCAAAGAATGTTTCTGCCCCAGGAGCCAAAGTTCCTGGATTCAAATTCTAGCTCGGCTGCTTATTAGCTCTGCAACCTTGGGCAGATCATTTTCTTCTCTGGGCCTCCATTTCCCCATTTGTAAAAAGAGGGGAATAGAACCTCCAAGGTCTACTCTGACTATAGATCTATGACCTATGATCTGAACATGTTTTGCAAATGTTTCCCCTGCCTCCAGGCAGCCTTCTCCCAGGGATCACCCAGTACATAAGAAGTCCTCCAAAAAGTAGGGTCTGTCTTGGCAGAGTATGGCACAGGTCCTGACACTCTGCCAAGTACTTCTAGGTTATTTCTTTCTTAAACATTATGAGTTGGAATGCAAACAGGTTAGCTAGCAGTTCAAGAATATTAGAATCTGAGAATTAACAGGGATCTCAGGGACCATCTGGTTCAATGCCCTGGTTTTATAGATAGGGACACTGAGGCTCACCGAGGGGGAGAGAATCTGGCCAAAGTTACATGACTCCTGGCTCCAAAGCCAGGGCTGCTGCCCCTGCCTCCTGCCTCCTCTGAGCTTTGTGCTCTGCATGGATGGATCTGGACCATTCCTGGGATCCCAGCACTCCACTGGGCTCTTCAGCAAGGCAGGAGAGCCAAGGTGCTCAGGCTGGGGAGCTCCTCCCTTAGGCTCTATCCACAGCTGACTGCCTGGCCCCGGGAATACTGCAGGCTTCTCTTCTTCCTCTTCATATGCCAAGTCCACTCTGACCGTACCTGGCAGCAGCTAAGGGGCAGGGCCTTTAGAGGCCAGGTGAAGGTCAGCCAAAGACTCGGTCACCGAGGCAAGGAGGCCACAAGGTCCCTCAGGCCTCCCAGGGAGACACCACGGGAGCAGAGCATGCTCCCGGCTGCCTTTAGACAACTGCTGACAGCCACCCTCGGGACTCTTAGCAACACACCAGCTTTGAGGCCTCGGATCCAGCCCTGTCTAGGCTTCAGTTTCTCCATTTGTAAGAAAAGAAAGGTTTTAAAGGATTACAAGATTGAGCATTTGAAGAGACATCCAAGATAATATAATTCATACGCTCATTTAACAGAGAAGGAAACTGAGGCCCAGAGAGGGAAAATACATGAAAAAATAGCCAAGCATCTACAGGGTTAGATTAGTTGATCTGAAAGGTCTGGTCCTTCAAGTCCTGACACCCAATAATTCCTCAAACCTAACAACTGGGCTTTTGGCATCAATGCTGGATTGAGGCCTATCTGAGGGACTCTCAAACACATTCTTCCATGGGTGGGAGAAGGGGAAGACCACAGACCTGGTTGTCATCTTAGGTAGGGATGACTATCCCTATTCCCAGTTTCCATTATAGAAACATAACAGGCTGGTGTTTCACCCATTGGTCAACTGAAGTCTTGGGAAGAGAGAGACAGAGGAGGATGGAGGGAAGGAGGGAAGGAGGGAGGAAGAGAGGGAGTGAGGAAGGAAGGATGGAAGGAAGGAAGGAAGGAAAGAAGGAAGGAAAGCTTGTGAAGCTAAATCTAGACTGGGGAAAAAGGTAACTCATTAATAGACAGAAGTTGGGGGTGTTTCTTGTGCCAAGACCAAGGGGATTTGCTGGAGTATCTGGGTGCCTGCCAATGGTTCATGGCCAAGGGTTCTAGATACTGCAACTTTGGGTCCTTTGGTTAAGTAAAAGAAAATGTTAGTGATCCAATCTTGATGGGGGGACCTCAAAGGTTCACTCAGATAGTGCATGGATCATATATGGCCTCTCTTTTTTTAAAAATAAAATTATGTAAAACCAAAAAAATAAAAATGAAATGACCCACATAGAAGCAAATGATGAGAATGCTCTTCTCATTGGGGTAAATCTGAGCATCTCCTTGACCCAAACTCCTGATTTGACCAATCTGTCACCTAATGGTTTTTAATGGACAAAAGTGGGTCCTGGGGTTATCATTTCTGATGGGGGCCTAGAGAGGTCAGGGTGGAGATAAGGTGAACCCACCCTACTTTATTCACATGGATCTATGATTCTCAAGAATCATAACTAAGAGTTTCCACTTACATCAACCCACCCAGGAATAGAAATATGGAGAATTAAGGCTTCAAGTAACAACATGTCCCCACAGTCACAAGCACAGTTATCCCCCCACCACATTATACAGTTAATACAAGGTATGGACAAATGACGGATTCTAAAAGACCAGAGAACAGGGACAACAGATTCATTTGCTTGGTGGGGGGGAGCATGGGGGGAGCCCACGCACAGAGAGGTTGGAGACCCAGACTATTGCTACTTATCCTGGAAAAATCCACACACACCCCTCTTGTCACACATGGCACTGAAGGATTCAGTAATAAAGAAAGGAACATTATTCTCCCCATTCTCAAAGTTGAGAAATGAAGGTATTTAGAAGTCTTGGAGTGAGGAGAGAGAGGAGGGGAGGGGAGGAAGGAGGGAAAGCTTGGAAAGCTAGATGTAATAGTGACCAAGGCAACTCGTTAATGGCGACAGGAAGCTGGGGGTGCTTCGTGCGCCAAGCCCGGGGCAATTCACTGTAGCATCGGGGTGCCTGCCAAGCGTTCTAGATATTGCAGCTTTGGGTCCTTCTGTAGATGTTGCTATCAGGCATGTGTCCACCAAGGCTACCAGCTCTGGGAAGATTGAGACCATTGACTGGCCTCTTCATGCCAGTCAGACCACAGAGAATTCTGAAGACCACATGGGCTGAGGCATGACCCTCGTGGGCTTTCATTCAAGTTGAACCAGCCTGTACTCTTCAGACCACCATTTACCCCAGAGCCAAGAGGAGGAGACATGTGGTGGTACCCTGCCCATACTTAACTCCTCACTTATTGTCAAGGCAAGGGGACAGAGTGCTTAGCAAAGTACAGGAAAGGTCTCCAGCAGAAGGTGGGCGGCTGGTCACGTCATCACTGTCCCCTTAGCTTTCCATATGGCCACTTTGGCTCTTACGATGACCTGGTGCAAAGAGCTAGTGAAGGGGTTTCAGCAGGACTGGGGAGGGGGCACACTCTCAGCTGGGATCTTGGGCACATAGCTGGCAAGCAGTTTCTGCATAGTTTCAATGAGGGATGTGCCTTCTTTCTCACACATTGGTCATTTGAACAGAGGTCTTTTATGCTTGCTCCTCTCTCTCCAAGAGTGTTGATGAGAACAAAAGAAATTTCCTTGGGATCCTTAATGGAATCACCCCACCCCCATATTTGTGGTCAAGCCTAATGAGGTATGTGTGCTCTGCTTGGAAAAATTCAAAGTAGAGTTGATGAGCTCGGTCCAAAGTGGAAAAAAAGTCTCATGTGAACCAAGAAAGGGGAGTCTCAGCCAAGTAGGAAAGTCAGCTCTTCGGATGTGGTGGAACCCCAAGCCACCAGCACAACCCAGTCAGGTGATCCCTTAGGACAGGATGCTTGGTCTCACTGCTTCCCACTCCTCAGATCAGTGGTGGCATCGAGATGGTGCTTTGATGGAGGCTGGGCTGGGAGAACAAGGAGAAATGCAGGGCCTTGAGTTAAAGCCACCCCTTCTGGGAGATCCCACACTTCTGGACAAGATGACTTCTTGAACTTGGGGTCTTCCTGGGGTCCATCTTTGTCTTATCCACACCCATCCACCTACAGCCACAATCATCTCACGAGGCTGTTAGGGAGAGGACTGCAGAACCCAGGGACATAGACACACACTGGTTGGATGAGAAAAGTTTTTGTTTGGACCCATCTTCAGAGCAGCATAGTAAACATGAGCCTCCACAAGCTCATGTTGGCCGAGAGGCTCACCAGCTCTCCCGGAGACAGATGTGTGATGTCCAGGCCTGCAGTGCACCCTAGGAAATGAGCTAGATCTGGCACAGGATCTCAAAGTGGCACCCAAATCAGAGCATCTTTTGGGATGGAGCGATGCTCATGCCACACAAGGGCGCCTCCTCTTCTGACACTCCCAGGCAGTCTGTTCTCAGACTGTTCATTCCACTCCTTTGGAGGTGCTAGAAGGGGGAAAAGGTGGACAAAGGTGGACTTGTAGGGAAGGAGAGGGAGAAAGACAGGAAAAACAGCAAGTGGCCCCCGAGGTGGCATCAACTTGACTTTCCATCTTCAGGCTGCCATAGGTCACAAGGCCAGGATAAGGGAGGCTCCCTCTTCACACAGAGATTTCATACGTGGTTCCACCTACTCCAGACACCTTTTTAACATTTGTGTGCCTGCTAGGGCTTCCAGGGATCCCCTGGGTGCTGGTCACAGGCCCCAATCTGGGAAGGCCTTTAGACTGTCCATTCAGAATACTCTGAGGGGTCTTCAGCAGCACATGCTCCCTGTGGGAAAAGAAACACATACACATACACACACACACACACACATACACACACACGTGAACACACAGAGGCTTGACACAACATTTTAGCAGCCAAGCGTCTACTCCCTCTCCTTCCCATTCCTCCCCGCCAGGGCCCTGAGATGGGATGCCTCTGCTGACATGGTCAGGAGCCACAAGGACAACCAAGGGGACGAGACGGGGCAGGGGAGAGGACGCTGACAAGGACTACACGCTGCTGGGACCCAGGGCCAAACACCGGTGGGAAAGGCTGACCCACTCCCCCTCACCCCCAAACTCTCCTATTTCCTTCTAAGAAGCTGATGGTTCTCCTGCACCATTAACATCTCAACCCTCCCCCTTCAGCCAGAATCCCGGGAAGTTTATAGAAGTCACTTTACTTTCTGGGATGGAATCCCCAAGTAGGGAGAAAGGTGGATAGGGATCGAGCCCAGGGTCTGTTGCCTTTTCAAGTTCCAAGGACAAGCCAGCAATAGAAGAAGAAGAGTTTTGTTGAACTTTAGTTGAAAAGATGTCTTGAGAGGAAAGGAAAAGAATCTGGGAATCTGGATACAGGGGGAAAGAGTCCTGGGTTTGGAGTGAGGGGGCCTGGACTTCAATTCTGCTTCTGCTACCTAAGAGCTGGTGATCTTGGGGAAATCCCTTCCTCTCTCTGGACTTACACAAGGAAAGAGTTGCATTAGAGGATGTCCAAGACTCTCTCCACTTCTAGATCCCATCATTCCAATCCTGTCATTAATACAGACTTGCTCCTGGACCCTGCTCAAGTATCTCTTGGCCTCTCTGGACCTCTCCTGAATCTACAGAATGAAAGGGCCACCAGCCAAGAGGGGACGATACAGGGAAAGAACAGGGATTCTGGGGGCTAAGGCCTGCTTCCAGTCTCTCCTGGGATGCTGATTCCCCAAGCAGCCTTGGGTAACCAGGAGCAGTTCACACAAAGGAGAGTCAGTAAAACAGGGGTCAGAACAGGTCCCTCCTGGCGCCTGGGGCTAGGATCTCCAAGACCTCTATGTCAAATTCCATCTTGCTCAAGCCTGGAGGTGCTCTCCCTCTCTGCAACACTAGGGGGTGCTATGGGCACACAATGGGGAGGAGCTCAGAGAAGGCAGGTGAGCTCAAAGCCTCAGGTAGTAAGTCAGGAGGGCTGGGGCAGTGGCTAATCACTCGCCCAAGGGCAGAAGCCCCCACCCCAAGGATATCCCAGTCACATTTCCCTAGCCCTCAGGAGAGGCTCGGAGGGCCCCACTTCTCTAGTCTTAGGCAAGATTCTCCTCTATAATGAATACTAGACTCAGTTGGCCTTGGAGTCCAGAGGACCTGAGTACAAATCCTGCCTCAGACACTTACTGCCTTTGCGATTTGGGGAAAGTCCCCTAACTCCCTTGGTCTCAGACCCCTCATCTGCCAAATGAGGAGGCTGGTTTAGGGTTAGGGGTTAAGAATCTCTAGACTCATCTTTCTGTACTCAAATCTGGCCTCAGCCATGTACTAGCTGAATTACCCTGGACAAGTCACATCACCCTGTTTGTCCTAGTTTCCCCATCCATAAAATGAACTGGCAAATCACTGCAGTATGTCTGCCAAGAAAACCCCAAATGGGGTCAGGAAGAGTTAGATATGACTGGACAATAACAATGGAGAATCTTTGAAGTCACTTCTAGATCTAAGACTATAATTCTAGGCAGAAACTAATTTCACTCCAGCGATAAAATATTACTAATAATTATACTAGCTACCCGCTGTCCAGAATTTATCTAATTTGTTCCTTATAATAAGCTCAGCAGACGGTACATGCTGTTATTAACTCCATTTGACGAACAAAAGAACCTGAGGCTGAAAGAACCGAGTGGCTTGCCCAGTGTAGTTCCACAGAGCAGTAATTGTCTATGGTGGGATTTGAACTTAAAGCTTCCTTGACTTTCAGAATAACCTACAGTCCATTTTCTGGCAGGATGGCTCCAGGTGTTAAGAAGTTTTCTTTAGATTGAACCCAGAGCTTTCTGCCTACACCTCCCTCCATGGCCTCCACAGCCAAGTAGAATGAGTTGGAGCTGTCCTCTCTATGACAATTCTTCCCTGCTGTAGACCCTTATGGGACATCACTCGCCTCATTCCTCCAGCTCATCACTGAATGAGGAGTCTTCACTATCTAGACCAGACACTGGTGAGCAAGATATGCCCAAAAGTCAGTCAGCCAGCTGGCATTCATTAAGTGCCTACTGTGTGCTGGGCACCTTCCAAAGAAGGATGACCAGAACAGAAAAGGGTAGAAAAATCACACCTTCCAAAGAAGGATGACCAGAACAGAAAAGGGTAGAAAAATCACACCCAACTTGAAGGAGCTGGGAATGATGAGCGCCAAGAAAAGAATCACCTTATATGGAGATCATGGAATCCATCCTGTTAGTACACTGTTGGGGAAACTGAGGCTATGGAGAGGATAAGTGGTTGCCCATGAAGGAAGACAGAGGTAGGGACGTGATTCTAGTCTTCAGGGACCTTCTGTTAAGATGGAGAATAGCTTTGTTCTGCCTGGTCCCAGAGGACAGAATTAAGAGAAATGTGAGACATGGTGGGGGGAGGAGGGGATTTCAGGGGACAGACTGATGCTGCACAAAAACTTCATGATAAGGAGATTCGTCCCAAAGTGAATCAGGCTGCCTCATGAAGTAGTGAGCTCCCCATCACTGGAGGTCTCCAAGCAAAAGCTGGATGACTTCTTGTCAGGGATAGTGTAGAAAATACTCCTATCCAGGAATAGATCAGACTTTCTGGTCTCTAGCTCTGGGACTCTCCCATATCATCCAATCGTTTCTAGAGCCTTCCTCTTCATCCCCTATTACTCAGATGCTTCCTGCCACTCTGTCCTCCTTTACCCTGTCTCCCATGATGAAATAGCCTCACTCCTAACCAAGACAAACACTTTGTCAGCCTGCTTCCCTTCTCTGTCATGCCCACTCTGTCACTACTAGCTCATCTCCCAGTGCCCACAAACATGCCCATGTCTCCACCATCCTGAAAAAAAATTCCCTTGCTCCTTCCATTCCCATTCATTATCCTCCTATATCTCTTTTGCCTGCCATAGCTAAATAGGGGCTGCCATTTTCCCTCCTCTCTCACTAACCCCTTATAATACAGCTTCCGATCTCATCATTCCCCCAGAACTGCTTTCTCCAAAGTGACCAATGATCTAACTACCAGATCCCGTAGCCTTTCCTCCATCCTCATTCCCCTCCATCCCTCTGCAGCCTTGGACGCTGTCCATCACTCTCTTTTCTTGGAGCCTCTCTTCTCTCTGAGGCTCCTCCTCTGTCTCCTTTGCTGGATCCTCCTCCAGATCACACCCTCTCACTGTGTGGGTCCCCCAGGGTCCTGTCCCAGGGTCCTATCCCTCTTCTCTTTCCCCTAGATCCTGCTTCACTGGGTGATCTCATCAGCTTCCATGGGTTTAATGACCATTTCTGGGCTGATGATTCTCAAATCTACCTGTCCTGCCCCAGTCTTTCTTCCCATCTCCAATCTCTCACCTGTCCTACCCGTCTTTCTTCCCATCTCCAATCTCTCACCTGTCCTGCCCGTCTTTCTTCCCATCTCCAATCTCTCACCTGTCCTGCCCATCTTTCTTCCCATCTCCAATCTCTCCCCTGTCCTGCCCGTCTTTCTTCCCATCTCCAATCTCTCACCTGTCCTGCCCGTCTTTCTTCCCATCTCCAATCTCTCACCTGTCCTGCCCGTCTTTCTTCCCATCTCCAATCTCTCACCTCCAGCTGGATGTCAAGGAGACACCTGAAACTCAACATGTCCAAAGCAGAACTTATCATCTTTCCTCCTAACTCCCCTCCCACTTCCTTATTACTGTAGAGGGCACCAGTCCCTCAGGCTCCCAGTCCAGGAGTCCTCCTGACTCTGCACTTTCTCTTAGTCCCCATGTCCAAGTGTGGCCAAGGTATGTTGATGTCACCTTTGCAGAGAGCAATATGCCTCTCAGATATGTCCCTGTTTGTCTTCTGACCCTGTCCCCACCCTGCTATAGGCCCTCAGCAGCTGCCCCCTGGACTACTGGCATAGCCACTGGGAGTGGGGAGGGTCTGTGTGCCACTCCAGTGCAGCCTCCAGTCAGCCTCCAAAGTGCTCTCTCTATAGCAAAGATCTGACCATGTCACCCCTACTCAAACTGCAGTGGCTCCCTATGGCCCCAGGAGCAAATACAAAGTGTCCTGGATAGCCTTCAATGCCTCTGATAACCCAGTTCTCTTACTTTTCTAATCTTTTCTCTTGTTCCACATACAAGACACTCCATCTTTGGACTCTGGGCATTTTCTCAGGCTGGAATATTCTCCCTGCTGCACTCTGACCACTGACCTTCCTGGCCTTCCTACAGAAAGCCTTCCCCAACCCCTCTTCATTCCAGTATCTTCCCTTTGTCATATTCTCCTATTTATCCTGTCTATAATATGCTTTGAAAATGTTTACATCTTGTCTCCTCCCTTAAATTGTAGGCTCCTTGGGGGCAGGGACTATATCTTGCCTCTCCTATGCCCAGTGTTTTGCATAATACTTGGCACACAGTAGATGCCTGATAAATGTTTATTGAAATGAAATTGGTGGGTGGAGAAAGGGGTGAAAACTTAAGTACAGTATCATGCTCATCTCTAGGTCCTTCCTTAAAGTTAGATCAGCTCTCAAAATGGGAGCAGACTTTGTATCTTTCCAAGATTGGCTTTGGGTATAGAGGGGGGCAGGACAAGGTTGGGGGGGAGGTCCCTTCCTGGAAAAAAAAAAGATGTGTATGTGTGTGTGTGAGAGAGAGTGTGCGTGTCTGTAGGAGAGAGATTGTACTGTGTGTGTGTAAGAGAGAAAGTATATGTATTGTGTGTATGTGTGTGTGTGAGAGAGAGATGGAGAAAGAGTGCATATGTATTGTCCGTGTGTGTGAGAGAGAGTGTATTGTGCATGTGAGTATGTGTGTGTATGTGTGTGTGTGTATGAAAGAGAGAGACAGAGTATTGTCTGTGTGTAATTATATATGTGTAAGTGTATTGTATGTAAGTAGCAGGGGAGGAAGGAAGAGGGAGGGAGAGGGAGAAAGTATGTGAGTGTGTGTGTGAGAGTGTGTGTGTGTGTGTGTGTATCAGGTTCCATTATGATTATTTGAAAGGCAGGGAGGAAACCAACTTAGGATTTCATCAGGAAAAGAAATTTCCTGCCCAGGAGTCTTCTATTTACAAGGTCCTTTCCTCGGGGAAACTCCCTCTCCCAAAGCAGGTGGGCACCTGTTCTCTGACCATCTTGGGGAGTTTCCTATAACGAGGTGAGGTGAGAAGCTGCTTGCCCAGGGTCACACAGTCAGTGGGTGTCAGAGCAGCCCTGGAAGCCAGGTTTTCCTGACTATGGCTTCCTCTCCCTAAAGAGAAGGGGCAGCTGACGCCAAGGGAATGGTTTTCCTTTCTGACTTTGCCCAGGCATGGCCGAAGCCTAGAGATGGTCATGGTAGCGTCTGGGAATTGGACCAGAGACTTGGAGCATTGTGGGATGGAGGGTGAGTTTGTTGAGCTACCCAGCCTGGCCCGGGGGAATCTTTTACTGACCCTGTTGGCCTCACTCTTATGGATTATTTCTGAGTGTTACAGCTTACTCTTCCCTTGTGAAGAGAGCCCAGACACAGCACTAATGTGGTCTGGAGAGGGTGGCAGAGGGGGTAAAGAAAAGGAGGGGAAGCAATGAGCCCCAGGGAGGGTGGGGCAGCAGCAGAAGGGGGAGCACAGATTGACAGACCCTGCTGTGCCCCAGGGAGGCGCTAAGCTGCAGGCCCAGAAGGATCCGTTCCTCAGGGTGCTGAGGCAGGCAGGGCCTAGGCTCGCAGAACATGTCAGACTAGGGCACTGGGCAGCCAAGGCCAGAGGGTCAGGGTGTCTGACAGTTTCCCAGAGGGCCTGGATCCTCAGCATTGTCTCTACTCCCTCACCCCAGGGAGCTGAGGGTCCTATTTTGAATAGTCCACTACAAAGCCAAAGCCGGGTCCTGGGGGGACGGGAGGGGGAGGCGCAGGTAAGGGCCACTGGATGAGCCAGCAGAGAAGAGAGCCCTCCATGAGGACCCCAGGCAGCACTTACCTTTGAACTCCTAGTGGGGGCGGCTCTGTGATTTCCACAGTATTAATAAATGAGACGGCCTTGGGGCCTCCATAAGAAGGCGACCTCGGCATCCCGGAGGGGGAAGGCGGGACTTGGTGGCCCGGGGACAGGTAGGGACCCCCGGCCCCCCGGCCCTGCAGCGTCTGGTGGCTCTGAACGTTATTATTGGCTAAGTCAGCCTGAAGGGAGGTGGTGGAAGTCCTGGGGGCACGCGCCATGACCCCCGAGAGGGAGGACAGAGAGGACTGCAGCAAGGGGCTCCTGGTGCCCAAGCCGCCACTGGCCGACGTCAGGTTTTCCCGGGAGCCGCAGGGCAGGGCCAGGCTGCGGGGGTCATCGGACGACAGTGTGCTGACCTGCTGGAGGCTGTAGGAACTGGGGGTGTCATAGACGCCAGAGTCGCCAAACACCGAGTCCGGGTGTGAGTGCAGAAGTTTCTCTCGCTCTTCCATCTCTTTGCGTTCCTGGATGGAAGCCATGATGGTCTTGGAGAGGTTGTCGTAGCGCACTGGCGAAGGGTCCCGGGGGTGCGAGCTGGGGGCGCCTCCGCCCAGAACTGGGCTGAAGCTGCGGGGCCCAGGCCGCTGCAGCTCCCCCCCACGCAGGTGGCACATCTTGGCCGACAGGTAGGGCGAGTGGTAGCCCGCCGAGCTGACCACTGAGTGGGCCGGACACTTGCGGCCGGCTGGAGACATGGGGTTCAACAGGCTGTCATACGATAGGCTGCTGTTGCGGTTGGACAGGGAGTTGGGAGAAAAGATGGTCTTGTACGGGGTTGGAGGGGCTCCTTCGGGTTTCAGAGGATGGAGGGCAACTTGGTCTGTCCCCTGCCTGCCAGCAGACTTCAAGCTCAAGGACCTTGAGTTGGCAGCGTAGGAATCCATGTGGAGCGGGGATGACTGATAGGTCTTGTGAAGGGCACTCAGGTGGTAGTCAGGAAGATCCAAGTTGGGCTCCGACTGGTAGTCGAGGGTCCCACCATCATCCTCCCCGAGGCTGCCATCCTGAAGAGTGATCTGGGAGACAGTAAGAGGAGCTCAGAGCCCAGCCCAGCTTCTCCACTCCCACAGGAAGACCCAGAAAGAGACGCATTGCTTCCCCACAAGAGATGGCACAGCCGGTGGAAAGGGCTGAGATGTCATCTCTGCCACTTCAAAGACAGATGAGCCTGGGAGGCTCACCTCTCCTCCCTGGTGGCCTCAGCTCCTCTCTGTAAGAGGAAGTGATTAGGCTTGGAGGAGCCTCTCTATTCTGATATTTCATGTTCTGTTTCAAGGCCCCTCCCAGCTCTGACATTCCATGTCCTAAGGCCCCTCCCAGCCCTGAAATTCCATATTCTAAGGAGTCTTTCATTTCTGATATTCTGTGCTTCTGAAAGATACAGGCAAAGTATTATGAGGAGATGACAGAGATGCTCCTACCCTCCCCAGCCCAAAATACATATTCCTTCAAGGAGGGGAGTTCAGAAAAATCTGAGCCATTCCTCACCTGGTCAGCCGTGGCATGGTAGTGAATCTTGGGTCGATACTTGTACATGGCAGGAGTTGGGGGGCTGGTCAGCTTAGGGGATAGGCCACCCTCTGGGGAGAAAGACAGACAGACTCACCCACCAAGGTCAGGAATCCTTGTGGGCCTCCAGGATGTGGGGCCTAAAGGGGAAACCAACATGGTGGGCCCTGCAGGGCAGAGGCTGCTAACTGGGGGAGCCTGCTTTGAGGCTGGCCTTGCTCACTGGGGACTTCAGGACTGGCCACAGCACAAGCAAGCTGTGGCCCCCAGCTTCTCAAACACTGATCTCCTCACCCTATAGGCTTTCTCTAGGCAATCGGCTCCCTTCCTCTCTCACCTTTTAGTCTCTTTCTTTCTCTCTACTTCTCCCTTTCTCCCCTTCTCTTCCCCTCCCTTTCCTCTCTTCCTCTCCTTCCTTTCTTCCTCTTCTTTACCTTTCCTTCCCTAGCTTCATGTTATCACCTCTTCCTTTTTCTTATTCTCTCTTCCTCTCCTCCTTTACCTTTTCCCTCTCTTCCCCCCTTCCTCCCTTCTTTTCCTTCCCTTCTCTCTTTCTCCTTCTTTCCTTCTCCCTTGTTCTCCCCCTCTCCCATCCTTGGTGTCTATCACGTCTCCCAAAGAGTTACCTAACTCTGGCCCAGACAGGCGCAGCCTAGCATTACTCACCATCACTGCTCCCCTGGAGCTCAGTGTACTTGCCGGGCTCTCCCTTGGGGGGTAGGGGAGGTTGCAGGTCCAGAGACTTTTCATCCAGCCCTCCAAGGCTAATCTTGGACTGAATCAGAGAGTTAGTGGTCAGAGGCCCCCGTCAGACTGCGCAACCCTTTGCCCTCCCCACGGGAAAGCCCAAGGGGCTGGGGGCACCTGGGAAGGCCCCGTCTTCTGGGCATTCCATGCTCACCTGACATCCCTTGGGCTTTGGGTGTGAGTGCTGCCATCTTCCACCCCTTCCCCTCCCCAAGATGGGCTTGCTCTACCCCCAGCTTCTTTGGCCTCCACTCCCCATCCTAGTCTCAAAAGAAGAGGAATACATGCACACCATTATCCCAGAAACCCTTTGAGGAAAGCAAACTATAATTTTTTGCACCTATTTTATAGATGAGACAACTGAGTTTCACAGAAAGGAAAGTCCCCTGTCCAAGGTCAGATAAAACTGAAACCTAGGTCCTGGGCTCCCAAGTCAGTTCCTTTTCCACATCAGCTAGTGAGTTTCTGTCCCAGTGCTCCCACACATAGGCCCAGGGGGACAGGCCTGGACCCTGCCTCACCTTGCTGCGGCTCAAGGTGGCCTGGATTCCATTGTCACTGACCTTCACAGAAACCTGTCTGTCGGAGAGATCAGGTCGCAGAAATGGGGGTTTCACACTCACAGCCAGCCTCAACTTGGGCTCTGCCACATATCTGGAAGGGTCAGATAGCAGACTGGTGGGAATGGCGCCTATCTGCCCCACCCCCATCTTCAATGGGTATGAGCAAAGGAGAGCTGCGCCTAGTAAGGGAGGAAGGGGATGATGGGTTCATGAGATTTAGAGCTGAAAGGGGCTTCAGGAACCTAGAACTCTAACATCAGAGTTGGAATGGACTTCTTCTAGTGCAAGCCCATTGCTTTACAGGGAAGGCTCAAGGACTTGCCCAGGGTAATATGGGTAGTACGTAGCAGAGCCAGGATCTGAATTCAGCTCTCATGACCTGAGATTTCTATGTTCTTTCCACTCCAGCAGGCTGTTCCATGATTCTTATCTAAAAAAATGAAGGGATTGGTCTTGGATGGTCTTTGGGGTCCTTTTCAAGTTCTCATCTTCTTCCCTTTCCATCTCCAAAGGTAGGAATCTTAGGCCTAGACTTATCCAGAGCCACGGAGGAAGAGTTGGGATACTAATAGATGTATAATTCCACCTCTAGGGTTTTTTTCTACTTTAAGGAGAGAATAAAGGCAGGAAAATAGAAGATAAAGGAAGGAAGAAAAGATGGAGAGGAAAGAGGTTGGGGAGCAATGTGGGAAAAGAGGAAAGAAGGAGGAGAGAGAAGAAAGAAAGAGGCTGAGAAGAGGAAGAGAGGAAAGACTAGGAAGGGGGAGGGAGAGAAGAGAGGGGAAAATCAGGAGAAAAGGGAAGGGATAGACAGGTGAAGCCCTAGGCCAGCTGAGATTTTCAGATTAGCCTCTGTGAGAATGGGCCTTATGGACAGGAAGGAAACTTTCCAAATGTGCCAGGAAGATGGGGCTGGGGGGCTCTGGAGATTTACCTCCCCAGCAGCTCCACTGCAGCCCAGCCTAAGTGGGGAGAAAAGGGGTACCTGAAGGCCAGAGAAGATCCTGGATGAGAGATGACTCAGGACAGAGCAGAGCAGGTGGAGGAGGGGAGTAGAGACCCATAGAGAGAAATGTGACAGGGAGTTGGGGTTGGGAGGGAGACAGGAATTCAGGCCCAGCAACAGTCAAGCTCTCACTGCACCCACAGGCACAGGGACCCATCGTTAGTCATCACTGGCTTTTCTGTGTGGAGATCAGCAGCCAGGCCAAGGCCAAAGACAGGAAGGAAGTCCAGGAGCTCATTACCAAGACAGGCCTGTGCAGGAAAGGATGAGTGGATGGTGTGTGCACGTGGGGTCTAGGATTCCACATGTGAAGGTGCATTTGTGCAGTAGGATGTGAGCCTGTGTGTATGGGCCTGCATGCAATACAATTCCACTCATGCATGTAGGTGATTGAAGTGTGTACTACGTTTCCATGTGGTTGTGGTCTATCTCTGCACCTGTCTGTGACCACAAAAGCCCCAAGGCAAGCTGACCACTGACCATGGACAGCACTCTTGGGCCATAGATTGGCCAGTCACTGACTGAGGGCCTCCAAGACCATGGACACGTGACCACAGTCAAAGATAACGTCAAGGCATCATCCTAGGACTTTGAGCTGGAAGGAATCTCAGAACGCCTTCCTAAAAATCAGAGGTGTCCAAGAGTGAGTGCCATGGGCCACCTCAAGAGGGTGATGAGTTGCCCTCATATTTTTTTCATTTCAGGTTGGACAGGTTTGGCCACTGAGGTCCCTTCTAGCTTGAAAATGTTGTGGTGTAATTCTAGGACTAGCTAGTCCAACACCCTCATTTTACAGATGTGAGAAACTAAGGCCCAGAGCAGGGAAGGGATGTGCCCAGAGCTACAAGGTTCATGGGATTATGGCACTAATGCTAGCTGAAGAGACCTCAGAGACCACTGAGCCCAACCCCTCCATTGTACAGATGAGAAAATTGAGGCCAAGGGAGATGAAATGACTTGCCTTGGGTTGCACAGGTAATAAAGCATCACACACACAAAGATTTGAACCCAGGTCCCTGGGTTCTAGAGCCAATGCTTTTCCCCCTGGATCAATTAATAATAGTGGCAGAACCAGAATTTGAAACTGAGTCCTCAGATACTAAATCCAGTGTTCTTTAGAAGGCACAGAACTGCCAGTCACCGACAATGAGGGTCCAGAGGGCACAGACTCTGAGAGTTCCTTCACCTACAGGGCATCTTCTTCCCTTTCCGTCTCCAAAGGTAGGAACCTCCCCCTCCCCAGCACAAACAGAGCTCTATCTTACCTGGGTGCCAGCGGGCTACACAGTACGTGCTCTACATTCCCATAGCATCCTCGAGTGAATGGATTAACGCCTCCACGGAACTTGCCTGTCACCTGTAAAAAGATTCACCGCACATCCCCAAACCATTAGCTGTGAGTCATTGCTATTTTGTTTCTCTGAGATGCAGTTTGTTTCCTCATTTGTAAAATAGAGATAACAGTGGCACCTCCCTCCCAGAGCTTTTGGGAAGATCTGTTTCAGGCATCAACAAATGCAAGTAGCAACGCTGATCGCCATCACAGGGAGGCTAGAGCCCGAGATGGAGAAGACCTCAGAGCTGAACTGGGCTGACGAAGAAACAAGAGGAGGCATGAACATGGTGATGTGCTAACGTGCCCCTCAGGGGTACTCCTGAAGTCAACATCAGAGGTGAGATCTGAACCCCATTCCTCTGACTCCAGAGTCAGGGGTCTTTCTGAGGATGAAGAGTAATATGGGGGAGCAGGGGCCTCTTTGAGGATCCCCAGAGATCAGGGCACCAAGTTTAGAAACTGGATGGGGGAGGCAGTCCTCAAGGAAGCCTATGGCAATTTATTTACACCCATTTTGCAGATGGGGATAGCTGAGACTCAGAGAGGAAAGCCCATAGCATGACCATCCCAGCAGGTTTCTCTACCAGATGACTCCCCACAAGCATAATGCTCATTTATCTAACATTTTGGTGCCATAGAAAGGCCTGCAAAGTGCTTTCCTTGAAGGAGCTACTTGAGGGAAAATGTGCAAGGATTACTATCCCCATTTTACAAAATAGGTCAAGGGATGAGGATGAGGATGGGGGCATCTTGCCCATGATCATCCACCTCCTAAGAGCCTCCAAATCCAGGGTTATTTCCACCTGACCAGGCTACTTTATAACCACCCCCTTAATCTGACCTAGGTCCATACCCCTCCCTCTTCCTGCCTTTGGGACAATTCCTCTTCCCAGGTTCCTGTAGGCTGAGTCCCTACCTGCTCATTGGTGGTTCGGCCCCGGGCCACCAGGACAATATGGAAACCAGTGAGGCCGATGACGGGAATGAAGAAGAGGCCGGCCACACACATGACGGCCATTCTGGGAAGTGTTAAGGTAAATGCTAGTGGGGGAGAGGGGAACCCTTGGGAAATACCCAAAACCAGGAGCCAGAACAGGCAGCTGCCCTTATTGTCCCTGGGCTGGGAGTCAGGCCCTCCTACCCACTAGAGTGAGGGAGGGAAGGCCAATGGCTCACAGTTATCCTTGGCCAACTCTCCCACCCTGCTGGGGAAGAGAAAGAAGGAATGGGGATGAATGGGTGGAAGGAAGAAGGAAACTAAAGGGGGAAGGAAAGAGGCAAAGGAAATGAGGGGAAGAAGGAAAGAAATGAGAGTGGGAAAGAAGAAAGGAGAGAAAAGAGGGAAACTCTGAAAGGGAAGAAGGAGAGGAGGAAGGAGGAGGAAGGAAAGGATGGCAACAGAGAGGAGGAAGGGGGAGGGAGGAGGAAGGAGGGAGGGAGGGAGAGGAGAGAGAAGTGAGGCAGGCAGGATACGTGATGGCTGTGTGGGCTGCCCCTAGCTGGTCAGGGTGATGGAGGACAAAGACCATCCCAAAAGCAAAGACGCCAACCATGTGTGCGCTGAGGGACAGCAGAAAGAGGAAAAAGTATCTGTAGTTGCGTCTCCCAATGCAGTTGTTAACCCAGGGGCAATGATGGTCAAAGTCCTGCAAGGGAAAAGAGAGAGAGAGAGAGAGAAGCAAGTCAGGCATGGCTAACCATGGGGCCATGATTCCTCCTCTAACCCACTAGCTCTCTCTCAGGTTTCAGGCCCTGGGCCATGGGCCTCAGGCTCTGGGGAGCTGAAGGAGCCTCTGCAAGGCAGCTCTGGGAAGGGCTGGAGCCCAGAATGTGCCATCAGGAAGGGCTGGATTCAAATCCTGCTTCTTCTGTTTACCAGCAAGGCACATAGCTGGTTGTGCCTCACTTGGCCTCATTGTCTTCCTCTTATCCCCATAAGAGCAGTCTCTACCCACCAGAGGCTCCAATGAGATGGTGTAGATGGTATCCTGAGGGATCACACCAGTGCCTGATGGTGGCAATGGGAAAAGGACTAGCAGTGAACCCCAAGACCCAGAGCTGACAAGGACTTGAAGTAGTCATTGAATCCAGGCCCCTGGCCCTGAGCATGTGGGAAGGGAGAGGAGTGAAGGTGAAGCCCTGAATATTCACCATCAGCAACAGAGCTATTCTGTACCAGGTACTGGGGATAAAAGACAATAGAGAGACAGTCTCTGCTCTCAGGGCCTTTACCCTTTAAGAGAAAGTTTACCCATTGTGTTTACAGAACATGGAAACTGAGGCCCATAGAGCTTAAGTGATCAGCCCTAATCAAAGATCAGTAAGGGTCAGAGTGGAAACTCAAAGCCAAGTCTCCTGACCCCAGGGCTCCTTCCACTTTGGCAGGTGGCCCAGCAAAGGAAGAGTCAGTCTGTGGATACCCATTCTCCAGCTCAATGATCTCCAGAGAGTCAAGAGCACCTTCCTTTGGGCCAAGAAGAGATATAGCTTGGGGCAGTTTAAAGGGAGAGCTGGGCATGTTAGCTGGCCTTAAATATCTGGAAAGGTGTCAAAACACAGAACTAGGAGGAATGGGGAGAAGAGGGAGATTTGGGCTGTAGATAAGAGGCAAGTCCGTAACATTGGGAGCTGTCCAATAGCAGGAGAGATGCAGCACTCCTCTCTAAGAATTCCTTATCACTGGAAGTGGAAGCATGACCAATTAGTGAGAGCTTTTGTAGGGGAATGGGTCAGACCAGAAGGCCTTGACGGTCCCTTCCAATGCTGAGATTCAATCAATTAATCAAAGCCTTATCAAGAACTGTGGTAGGCAGAAGGGATTAGAAACATGGGTATGAAACATTCTCTTCACATTCCAATGGGCTCACATTCTGCCCAAGAATACATATGTACATATGAAGCTCAATTCAAAAATATATACAAGGTAACTAATCAAGAGGGTCACTAACAGATAAGGGGGAGAGGTCAATCAGCTTCCCTTAAGAGGAGCTTAAGCAGAGCTCTGAAGGAAACCAGAGATTCTAAGAGGCAGAGAGGTGGAGAAGGGAGAGCCTTTCAGGCATAGACAATAGCCTGTGCAAAGGTGTAGAGATGGAGTGTCATATGTGAGAAACACTAAGAGGGCTAACTGAAATGTCCTAGAGTATGTGGAGAAATGTATCATAAGCTCGAAAAGGTAGGCCAAGGCCAGATGGTGATGGGCCTTAAGTCATAAACAGGAGTTTGTATTTCACCTGAGGAATGAATCTGATTTCATCTAGGACCCAGAGGGAACAGGGAGCCACTGTGTTTCTTGAAAAAGGGAAGAGTATGGTGAAACTTACATTTTAGGAATAACATGTTAGTAGCTATATGGAAGAGATGAGAGAAAGGGGAGACCAGAAGCCTACTACAATAGTCTGATGGGCAGCTAGGTTGTGCCATAGTGCATACAGCGCTGGGCCTGGAGTCAGGAAGACTCATCTTCCTGAGCTCAAATATGGCCTCAGACACTTACCAGCTGTATGACCCAAAATGATCTGGAGAAGGAAATGTCAAACCATTTCAGTATCTTTGCCATGAAAACCTCAAAAAGGGCCTGAAGAACTATGGACATAGGTTTGCACTATGGTACAGGAGGCAGTAATAAAAAAACCTTCCCAAAGAAAAAGGAGAGCAAGACAGCAATGATGTCCGATGAGGCTTTACAAATAACAGAGGAAAGAAGGAAAATAAAAGGGAAAGGAGAAAGGGAAAAAAAAATACAGCCAGCTGAATGCAGAATTCTGGAAAACAGCAAGGGAAGATAAGGTTTTCTTAAATGAGCAATGCAGAGAAAATAGAATACAATAGAATGGGAAAGACAAGAGATCTCTTCAAGAAAATTAGAAATACCAAGGGAACATCTCATACAAAAAAAATGGTCATGATAAGAAGACCAAAATGGTAGGGATTTAACAGAAGCAGAAGAGATTAAGAAGAGGTGAAAAGAATGCACAAAACTATACCAGGAAGCTCTTAACATCCCTGATAACCACAATGGTGTACCACCTGATCAGACATCCTAGAGAATGAAGTTAAGTGGGCCTTAGGAAGCATTGCTAACAGTCAGGCTAGTGGAGGTGATGGAATTCCAGCTGACCTATTTAAAATCCTTAAAGATGATGATGTTAAAGTGCTGCACTCAATATACCAGCAAATTTGGAAAATTCAACAGTGGCTACTGGATTGGAAAAGATAAGTTTACGCCCCCATCCTAAAAAAGGGCAATGCCAAAGAATGTTCATATTACTGAACAAGTGTGCATATTTCAAATGCTAGTAAGATGATGTATAAGATTTTGCATGCTCAGCCTCAGCAATATGTGAACTATCAGAAAAACAGGCTAGTTTTTGAAAAGGCAAAGGAACTAGGGACCAAATTGCCAACTTTCGCTGGATAATGAAGAAAACAAGGGAGTTCCAGAAAAATAATTTCCTCTGCTTCATTGACAACACAAAAGCCTTTGCCTGTATGGATCACAACAAAATGTGGCAAGTACTCAAAGAGATGGGTGAGGCAAATCATCTGACCTGTCTCCTAAGGAACCTGTATGCAGGCCAAGAAGTAAAAGTTAAAACTGACCATGGAACAGCTGATTGGTTTTAGACTGGGAAACAAGTATGACAAGGCTATATATTGTCACCTTGACTTATTTAACTTATATGCATAGTACAGCATGTGAAATACTAGGCTGGATGAATCAAAAACTGGAATTAAGGTTGCTGGGAGAAATACCAATAATCTGAGATGTGCACTGTGAGGGTAGAAAGTGGAGAAGACTTAAGAAGCCTCTTATTAAGGATGAAAGAGGAGAGAGCAAAAATTGGCTTGAAACTTAACATCAAAAAACCAAGACCTTGGCAAATGGCCCCATTATTTCTTGTCAAACAGATTCAGAAGAAATGGAAGCAGGGTCAGATTTTATACTCCTGGGCTCAAAGATCACCACAGATGGTGACCACAGCCATGAAATTACTCCTTGGAAGGAAAGCTATGGCAAATCTGGACAGCAGACTGAAAAGCAGAGACTTCCCCTCTCCCGCAAAGGTCTATGAGGTCAAAGCTATGGTTTTTCCAGCAGCAATGCATGGCTGTGACAGTTGGATTGTAAGGCCCTGAAAATCAACACTTTCAAATTGTGCTGGAGAAGACTTTTGAGAGTCTCTTGGACAGCCAGGGATCAGATCAGTCAACGCTTAAAGAAGTTGATTCAAGCCGTTCACCGGAAGGTATGATGGTAATTTAAATGAGAAGATTTTCCCCATTCGTTAATAATACCTGCTTAAATCACCTGGAAGACTAAGTCACACGTGGTGGGAAGAGCTTGCTGAGTGAGCAAAACAGAAAGGGTGGAGCACAACGGAGGGGGAGCTATTGAGAGCAGTCGGGGGTGGAAGAGAGGACACAGGCAGGCACAACCAGTTTTGTGAGGATTTGTGGGAAGGCCCCAGAATGGGGGGCAAGGCTTGGAAATGGCTTTGTCCCCTGAAGTGCTGATGCGTATTCACTTCCTGGTTATTGTGATGGATTTGGCTTTCTGGTGTCTGAACAAGTGTTTTTCTTCCGCCTTCTATATGGAGAGTCTGTTACACTTTGTGACTCAGAACTATGCCAGCATATTCAGGGTCACCCTCAGTGCTGTGAATATTGCCTTGGTGATATAGAAGGTCAAAGAGCAAAGCTAAAACTTAAATACTTTGGCCACATAATAAGATGATGGGACTCATTGAAAAAGACCTTGATGTTGGGAAAGATTGAAGACAAAAGGAACAGGGGATGGCAGAAGATGAGATGGATAGATAGCATCATGGAAACAATGAGCATGAATTTGGACAGTCTTGGGGAGATAGTGGAGGACAGAAGGACCTAGCGTACTGTGATCCATGGGGTCAAAAAGAGTCAGACATAGCTGAACAATGACAATAATAAGGCAAGAAGTGATGAGGGCCTCTGTCAGGCAGCCCCTGTATGAACAGAGAATGAATAGACATGTCTGAGGCACATCATGAAGGTAGAAATGAAAAGATAGAGTATAAGAGAGAATGAAGAGTCAAGGACGGCCCTCAGGTGATCAGCCTGGGTGAACAGAATGAACAACCGTAAGAGGAAAGTTTGGAAGAGGGGCAGGGTTTAGAGAATGATAACAAGCTCACTTTGGGACATGGTGAGTTAGAGATGGTCAAGGGATAGAAATGTCCCATAGGCAGTGAAATCTGGACATTGTTCTCCTGTGAGGGCCACCCCACACCTGACAATGTCAGATCAGATCAGCAGACCAAGAGAAGAGCCCAGCATGGAGTAAAGCCCCCTCTCTTGGTTCATAACCACTAACATTGTCCAGAATTCCCTGGGAGAGCCAGTTGGGCTCACCCCAGTCCCTAGGTGCAGGACTCCCTGCTGGCTCTGACTCCTATGGCGTCAAGATCAGGAGGCAGATTATTGAGCCCAGTTCACTCCCATCAGAGGGCACTGGGACTTCAGGGATCAAGTCAGTTGATCTAGAGCTCTAATACCTAGAATCATAGGATAGACCTTAGTTGACAGAATGGAAAGGTCAGAGCTGGGAGAGGCCTTATAACAAGGAATATCAGACCCTGGGAGGAGGCTTAGAACAGGGGAAGTCAGGGCTAGGAGGAGCCTGATAACAGGGTGTGTAAGGACTGGGAGGGGTCCTAGAATAGAGAATGTCAGAGGTGGGAGGGTCCCTAGAACAGAGAAAGTGAGAGCAAGTGGAGAGAAGGCAGTCTTAGAACAGAGAACAGAGAATTTTTGAACTGGAAAGGATGCTTAAGAGATGATTTAATCCAGTTCTCTCATTTTACAGATAAGGCAACTGGGACCCAGTAGGGGAAAGGGCTTGATCCAAGGTTACAGAAGGTAGAGGCCATAAGACTTGAACCTACATCTGTTGACTTAAGGTTAGCAACTCTCCAAGACTGCTCTGCAGACTGCATGTGCGGAAGCATTGCCACCTCTGACCAAATTATGGTCATTGAAATAATGAATGAATGAGTAGGAGAGTCCAGTGGCTGAAATCCACAAGGTGGCTGTCCCACTGACCTCTATCTGCTGACACTCAGTTGTGGGCACCATACTTTAGAAGAGACCCTGACAAATGACAGAGCCACAATGGTGTTGAGGAAAGGCTGAAGAACCAAGGATGTTTTGTCTAAGGGGTGGTTCAGGGAGGACATGAGATGCCTCCTCAGAAGGGAGGGACTAGACAGCTCCACAGGGACAGACTGGGACCAATTCATGCAAATAAAGGGGAGACAATCTAGGGTTGCCTGTAATATATAAGGTATGTAATGGCCTGTAATATATGAGGTAGCTTATAACATGGCAGTAGGAGCATCACTGGAAGCTTTCAAAAGGAGGCTCTATCAGTCAATCAATCAACAAGCATTAATTAAGTACCTACTGTGTTGCCAGGTACAATGCTAAGCCCTGGAGATAAAAAAAAGGAAAAATCATCCACTGCCCTCAAGTTTAAAATCAATTGGAGGAAGGAAAAGGTGGTATGTTGTCCAGGGAATTGATTTTTATGATGGAGAGAAGGTTGGACTCCACGGTGTTTGGCAAGGCCATCTTCCCACCCAAGACATCCTAGAGCACTGCTGCCCTGCACCCACCAGTGCCCACCTGGTGCCCACTGCCAAAGACATTTGTAAAGTAAGCACTTAATGAATTTTTCTGGTTGAAGGAATGAAGAAGTCTTTGGAATGAGGAGTGCATTCCAAACAAACCAGGCAGTTAAATACAAATCATTTTCTTTGGATGCGTTTGAATCTCTTTCTCTATAAATGAGACAACATGATCTTGACATTACAGATCATAGACTTGGAGCTGACTAGGGCCTGAGTGGTCATTTTGTCCATCTACTGGAGGAGGAAATTGAGGCCCAGAGAAAGGCAAGTGCCCAAGAGAACAGGGTTGAGTTTGAAGCCAGGTCCCTTGACTCAAAATTCAGTTGTCTAAACATGCAGGCCCAACACTGGGGCTCCTTTCAGCTCCTCCAATACTCCAGCTTCGATGTTTCCACACTCCTCCCAGCTCTGATGTCAGTCTCCATAGCTCAAGCCCAGCCCCAAGCCCCCTGGCTGTGGTTTCCCCTGGTCCCCAGCCCAGCCCCAAGTCCTCTGGCTGTGGTTTCCCTAGCCCCCGGCTCAACCCTAAGTTCCTGGTTGTGGTGTCTCCTAACCCCTGGCCCAGCCCTCTGCTTTCTGGGCTGGTGGCAGTTACCTCAACACAGTTGTCACAGACACTGCAGTGAGAACAGCGTGGGGGCCGGTAGAAGTGGCAGGTGCCGCACCATTTCATCCGTACTTGAATCCCCTTGATCTCCACATTCTTGTAGAGTGGGGCCCGGAAATCATCTTCCTTGTCCTCGTCCTCATCCGCTGCTCACACCCAAGAGGCAAAGCCAAGGAGGAGAGTTACTGCCCATCCAGAAGGATGAGGGAGGCTCCCACAACCCAGGAGAGGAGGATGCCCAGGGTCCGACCCTAATCTTGGTGCTAGTCTCAGAGCCTGAGCCAGACCAGAGCCCACATGGGGCTTTGGTCAAGTTGTAACTGTCAGGGGGAACTTGGAGAGCACCTAGTCCAACTCCCCAGTTCATTTGACTAAGGCAAAAGTGAGACCCAAAGGGGGAAAAGGGAAAGGGAAAAAGTCCCAGGTCACACAAATAGTGGTAGAGCCAGGATTTGAATTCAGGTCAGAGATCTGAGATCATCCAGTTCAATCTCCTCATTTTATAAAGAAGGAAACTGAGGATCAAGGAAGAGAAGGGACTTGGCCAGTGTCACTTAAGAAGATAGGAATAGAGGCAGAATTCAAACTCAATTCCCCTGACTCCAAATCCAAAGCTCTTTTCACTATGTCATATCATCAAGCCTGGGGGATGCTGAAGTCCAGAGAGAAGGGGGATGAGAGAGATGGGGGAGGGCCAGACTCAAAGAGCACAAGGCAACATGACAGTCCTACACATGGACGTGTCCACTGGAATGGATATACCTCCATCAAATACTCTCCCTTGGATTAATAAGAACTATGCAGTCCGAGGGGCTAGGTTCAAACCCTAGCTCTGAAGGTGCCAGTCTTTGGACCCACCTTTGGTTTTGTCTCATTGAGTCGCTGTTCTTGCTATGATCCCCATCACCAGCTCTGCTCCTCATCCCGAGCTGGTGGTCAGATCCCCTCCCATTTCCCCTGTGGGACACAGAAGTGACCGAACCAGTGGCCATCCTGGATCCCAGTCTACAGGAACACCCTGGATATGGGGGCCACTGCCCTCTCCTGTTACCTCGAGGGAAGACACCAGGGTCCATGAAGGTAGCCATGCTGAAGTTGGCCAACACAAAGAGGAAGACGATCCCATTGTAGACAGGGACAGCTGGGGAGATGGCTCTGGTTAACCAGGGGCACCTGCAGAGAAAGACCAGAAATCCCAAGATCAGTGGTGCTTCCAAAGTGGGCTAATCCTCAGGGTCATACCTAGAGAGACGAGTAGGACAAAGGAGCCCCATTAAAGGGGCTAACTCGGAGGTAGCAGGAGAGGATAGGATCTAAGGCAGAGTGTGAAATAGGGGATGAGAAGGCATCTGGGCCAAAGCACTCATTTCACCAAGGAGGAAACTGAAGTTCAGAGAGGAAACCACTTCCTCTGAGGCCCAGAGCTAGTGGGTATCAAAGCCTGGATTAGAACCTGAGTCTTTGCACCCCACTTCTCACTGGGTGACTTTGTGGTTGCCTGGATTCCCCAAGGCAAGGATCTGGCTGTTTGTCTTTCTCATTTCTGGCCAGGCACCAAAGGTGAGCTAGCCAGAGGTGGACAGGGCCTCTGATGACATCTGGCTTCATCTGTATCTGAGCAGCAGTCTCCTCGACAAACTGCTGTCTGGACTGAGGAGACCTCCCTATGTTCAGCTAGCCCAAGACCCAAGCATGGCCATGTTTCCATTGCTGGGCCTTCGTCCCTCCCTCCCTTTCTTCTGACTACTTTCTCTATGAAATATCATCAGACCACTAGATCATGGCTTCTGGTAAGGAAGGATGCCTCCATGGATGGCCATATGGCTTCTCTCACCATCCTTGTGACTTCCCAAATCAAAATACCCTCCCTAGTTCAATGCACTGGCCTAGAGAAGAATCCGAATCCCTTGAGGGCAGAGTTTTCTGGCTGTGGTCCTTAGCCCAGTGGCTGAAAATAATAATGGTGGCTCCGGCCGCAGCTAACTTGGATGTAGCACTTCGGAGGTGCCAGGCACTGTGCCACCACTTTACCACAATGATCTCATCGGACCCTCCCCACCACCCTGGAAGTTGGTACTCCTATTATCCCCATTTGACAGATGAGGGAACAGAGGCACACAGAGATGAAGTGATGGGTCACACAGCTAGTATGTCAGAGCAGCAGGGTTGGCACCCAGTTCTTTCTGGCTCCAGTTGCTGCACCGAGCATCCCAGACACTTGATCACCCAGCATCTCCTGAAGGATCCAGAGAGATAGATCCTCCACCATTCCCAAGGCAGCCTCTCCAACTGGTGGCAGCCTGAGCTCATTGTTGAGAAGTGTCCCCTTGCACAAACAAAACTCTGCCTCTGGACCTTTTCTCCTGAGGTCTCCCTGGTCCTCAGTTTCCTTCTCTATAAAATGAGGAGAAGAATGATCTCAGATCTCTGATCTGGTTTCAAATATGGGCTTTACCACAACTTGTGTGACCAGCTCCATGCACAGTGATCATAAGCCAGGGAGAGGAAGAAGATAAGTTAGGAAATCTTTCCCCAAATCAAAACTGTCCCAAAGTAAAAGGGGCTGCCTCAGGAAGTCCATGTTCCAGCCAAAGCCCATTTGTCAGGGAGTCTGGGACGGACAGTTTGCAGGAGAAGATGAGAGTGGTAAGACCAAGAGCTAGCCGAGACCTCAGCAACCATCTGGTCCAAGCCCCCCAAAGCTCTCCCTCTGTTTTACGGAGTAGATTCTCAGAGAGGTTAAACAAATTACCCAAGGTCACTCAGGGAGTGGAGGCTTTGAATGGAGGTCCCCTGACCCTAATGAAGACACTTAGCTAACTTACTATGTGACTATGGGTCTCTCTTCATCTCTATGAGCCTCAGTTTCTTTATCTGTAAAATGGACACCTGCATGACCTTTGAAAAGGCACTTGACCTCTCTAGGTTTCATTTTTTTTCTCTGGAAAACAAGGGGTCAGACTTGATGGTCTTCAGGTCCCTCCTAATTGAGAGAGTCTGAGGCCTTTGGTGCACAGCCTGAGATGAGAAAGTCCAAGGAGAATCGCTGGCCCCTTGACTCAAGAATCACAGGAAATGATAACGTCATTCAATCAAGAGTGGGGCGGTCAGAAAGACAGTGTTTCCTCCTGGGATAGAGTAACAGGGTCAGCCTGCCCCAGGAGAGGACAGCGAAGGCAGAATCCTGGCTTCCATTCTGCCAGACACACCGATCGACAATCTGGGAGAGATGGGAGAGGGATCCCCTCATCACCCAAAGACAGCCCAGCCTTGCCCTGCCCTACCCCTGCCAACCTCAGCCGTCACATGCTCCATCACAAAAAACTGATGGGAAAGGGCTATCCACAGAAGGAGGGTGGGAGGAAAGCAGAGGGACAGGACCCACCCCAGGGCCAAGCAGCAGTAGGGAGTCAGCTCTTCCTGCACCACTCAGAAAGGATATAAGATCTGAGAGCTAGAAGAAACCTCAGAGGCCAATCCTTTCATTTTACAAACGAGGAAACTGAGGCTCAGAGAGGCTAAGTAAATGGCAGAGCCAGCACTGGAATCAAGGTCCTCTGACTCTAAATCAAGGGCTGCCTCTCCACCCCTCAGGAACTTTGCTGGATTCAATTCTTACCCTTCCCCAGATTGATCTTGCCTACCAAGACCTTTTCCTCCCTCCACCTCCAAAGGCAGTGGGTAGCCCCTTCCAATGCCAACATCACAGGGTGGAAGGGTCTTCTCTCAGTCTTTTGTTCTACCAGATGCCAGCATGACCATCCTTGGGCTGCGGTATCCTGGAGGCCCCCTTCAGCATCCTCCCCAACCTTCCCATCACTCCTCACTCTATCGCCACCCAACTGAAGGGTCAGAGGTGTCTGCTTCCTCATCCCTCCATCTCAGTTCTCCCTAACCTCCTGCTGTGATCATCATGAAAGCTATCACCGCCACCTCCAGTGACTGCCTCTGTCCACTTCATCAATCAATAATCATTTAACACATACCAAGCCTGTGCCAGGGATTGCGCATAGACATAAAGAGCTCCCTGTCCTCAAGAAGTTTATAGTCCTCTAGGGGAAATGCATGTACATGTAGAGATAAATGCCAAACCTACTGCAGGTAAATTTCTGTTTCTGTTTTTGGAGGGAGGAGAGGGGTGGCTCTAGCAGTCATTTTATCTTGACAGGTCTGTTTCCTCATCTGTAAATTGCAGGGGGTTGGACCAGATGACCTCTGAGCTCCCTGGCACCTCTACATCTAGGAAGTTCTAGCATCTCCACACATCACCTCCACACTTCTCATTTCCCACTATCTCAATCTTTCATCTGTGATGAAAATCCCCAGTAACAAATAATGAAAACACCACCAACTCAGAGTTATTTAACACCTTAAAAGTTTTCCTACATTATCTCATTGGATGCTCACAACAATCCTGTGAAGTAGATGCTATTACCCCATTTTATAGATAGGGATATTGATGTAGCAAGCGGTGATGACTTAGCCTAGGCCATGTGGTTCATGAGTGGCCCATTTCCCTGCAGAAGGAGTTCTTAAGAGTGAGGGCTTTCAAGTTACTCCATGTGTCCATCTCATGTGATGACTGATGGACAGACAGTAGCCAAGGAGTACAGGAAGTGTGGACAAGAAAGATGAGTCATCCCTTTGAGCTGGTGGCCAAGAAGAGGTCGGGGAGGAAAGGACAGAGAGCAAAAGAAAAGTCTTTTTCTATCAGACAGCGGATGATTTGGTGCCAGTAAGAATGCAGGGCACAGCCTAGCTAACAAAGCTTTGAAAGCAAGTATTAGCTCAAAGGAATATGTCTGGTCAGCCATTAATAAAGAGTGGGGTGATAGGACCACAAGCATGTAGAATGGAAGAAGCCATTTCATCTTGGGTCAGGGGGCACACACCTGATTCAAAAAACCCATAGGAACATAGATTGAGAACTATAAGGAACCAAAGAGATCACTGAATCTACCACCACCCCCCCTCATTTTACAGATGAGGAAACTGAGGCACATAAAAATTAAAAGACCAGCTAGTACAGGTCTGAAGCAAGATTTGACCTCAGACTTAACTTTGGGGCCCTACTCACTACACCAAGTTTCTGCCCTCAAAAGCAGTGGTCTGCAGGTTCACCAAGTGTCAATTATGTGGCTGAGCAGCCCAAACAGCGAATAGGACCTTAGGATGCACTGAGAGGACCATAGCTTCCTGCACTGTGTCCCATGATCCTTTGCTCACATCAGCCCATATCTGGAGTCATGTCAGTTGTAGGAACCATGGTTGAAGGTCCAGAGGACTGTAACTGGGATGGCAGTGGACTTTGTGGTCATGGCCCTAGGGATGTTTTGTCTGGAAAAGAGATGACTGGAAGGGATACAGCAGTTGTCACTATCTGCTGGCAGGGTTATCCTTGGGGAGATGGATTTCCCTTGTTTTGCTGGACTACAAAGTGAGGGGTAGGAATCTGGGAGGCAGATTTGGGTCTGAGGGAGAACCTAACAATGAGAAATGTTGAAAAGGGGGCAGGGAAGGGGCACCTCTCTAGAGCACTTCAGTCCAAGGCTAGATGGCCACTCATTGGGCACTGACAGAATGATTCCTGGTCAAGAATGGGTTAGACTTGAAGGTCCTAGACTTCTCTTTCTCCTCTGAGATTCTGGGGACGAGTGAGTCATCACAGTCTAAGCCCCAGCTAAGAAGCCTTTTGTACCCAGCAAGAGAAGCATCCACTCTCACTGCTATCAGGGTATAGTTGAGAGCCCCAAGAAGGGGAAGGTGGGTCTTATAGAGAAGCCAAAGTGGCAGGACTCTGCCACCACAGGATAGCATTGATACAAGGCTCAGGTCACTGTAGGGAAAAGCATGCCCTCCCCTCCCAGGGTGTCCTAGGACAAAGTCACATTGGCCTTTGGCTAATCACAGCTTTCATTCTGATTATCTAAGGCTCAGGAGCTAAAGAACCATCATCTTGGCCCAGAGGCTCAGCAAAAGTCCTAGCTTCCCAGTCATCAAGTTCGACCCCTGTCACTTTACAGATGAGGAAACTGAGACCCAGAGAGGTGAAGGGTCACACAACAAGTCAGAGGCAGAACTGCCAAGTTTCTGATTCCCAGGGCAGAATGGTCTACATTATGTTAAGTCAACAATGCCCCTAGAGCTAGTGGGCCAGGCTTCCATTCATCCTACCCCCAGGTTTCAGATTCACCTGTCTCCATCAATCAATCAACAAGCATTTAAGCACTGGATTTGTTCCAGGTGCTATGCCAGGGACTTGGTGCCCCGTACCAAGCTCAATCACCCATGCCACAATGTCAAGCTCATTCCCAGCCAATCAGGAGACTTCCTGATTACTATCAGGCCCAGAGGCCCTCCACCTACCTCCTTACATAATCATTAACCCAATAAAAAGATCTTCAGCTCAAGATGGGAAAGAAACCAGGAACCCAGAGCCTATGTATGGTCTCAGGAGACCAGGCTTGGAATCCTGACTTGACCTAAAGGAAACCACTTCTCTGTGCCTCAGTTCCCTCATTTGTAAAATGATGGTAACAGCAAGTGTACACCTTCCTTCACAGGATGGCTGTGAGGAAAACCTTCTATAAACTCCAAAGAGCTAATAGAAGCTATTTTGAGATACCAGTGAAGTTACCCTAGAGCAAAGAAATAAGCTTTGGGTTCACGACCTTCTGGATAAGTTCCAAGGAGCTGGTCTATCCAAAGTAAGCTCTGCCCCAACTCAAGGGGCATCTTCCTCTTCCCGCTCTTGTAAGAGGTAGCCCACGGTGGTGGATAGATAGGCAACTTGGAAGGCAGCAAGACCTGAGTTCAAATTCTACCTGTCACAAATATGGAATGTGTGGAAGCTCTCTAAATATACAGATTACAGTCTTCTCCCAATTTACTTTCCCACACACTTTCCCAGCATCCAGTGACCTGGGACCTCTGGCATTTTTACACTGAGGGGGCTGTCCCCCATGCCTCTTTCATTCCAACTACTGACTTCCCTGGCTTTCTTTAAGTCCCAACTAACATCCCACCTCCTAGAGGAAGTCCTCTCCAATCCCTCCTAATTTCAGTGCCTTCCCTCTTCAGTTCCTATTTATGCTGACAATTTGATTTACATTTGTCTGTATGTGGTCTCCCCCCACTAGATCATAAGCTCCTCACAGGCAGGGATTGGTTTTTGCTCTTTTTTGTCTCTGTAGGACTTAGCACAGTACTTGGCAAATAAATAATTTATTGACTGAAAAATTCAGAGAAGCGTGAGAAGATTTTTATAAACTGATGTAGAGAGAAGACAACAATCTACCTGGTGAGCTGAAACAAGGTAAATGAAAAGAATAGCAAGCAAAATGGAAACACTGTGTAATTATTAAAAAAAAACCAAAAACTTGGCTTTAGTCAAGAAGGAAGGGAACAAGCATTTATTAAATTCCTGCTGTATGCTAGGCTCTGTGCTAAGTACTTTACACGTATGATCTCACTTGAAACTCACAACAATACTGGTTAGTGCTACTATTATCCTGCTTTACAGTAGAGGAAACTGAGGCAGATAAAGGTTAAGTGACTGGCCCAAGGTCACGCAGCTAAGTGTGTGAGGCCGCACTCCTGGCTACCTCTAATCTCTTACTGAGAGAAGAAAATGTACTTCCTTCCCATCTTGGTAGAGGTAGAACCTTAGGCTGTGGAATAAAGCATACATATTGCCATACTCAGTGAATATATTGGTCACTTTTTGCTAAGCTGCCTTTTTTGTCTCTCTTTTTTTTTTTTATTCTGTGCTCCCTGAAAGATTGACTGAAATAAGGAGAGCTATATTGGAAGATAAAGTCCATATGAAAACAAAAGGTCAAATTTTAATATCTTTGGTGACTTGGCTGGGGTGGGGGGAAGGGTAGCAGTTTAGACGTCTAAAATTTCCAGATTTGGTGAGAGCTTAGAGGATACTAGGTCTGGAGTTAGGAGGGGTCTCAGAGGCCATAGAGTCTAATCCCCTCATTTTACAGATGAGTAAACCGAGTCCCAGGGAGGGACCTGCTTGGAGGTGACACAGAGGTTTGTACCCTGGTCCTATGGAACCCACATTTGGCACCCTACCTACTCTACCACACTGTTTCTGGCCAACAGAGTTTTCTCTGTGCCTCCTTTCCTAGCCATTTGGCTTTCCCAGCCAGCCTGGGACTGTGGTCCTTCCCTGGACTCAGTAAGGTGCCAGCTCCACTCTGGACTCCCTCAGGCCACTTGCTCCTCCCAGCCTCCCCTTTGCTCTGACCAGTCGTCCCTTCCCCTATGTCCCCTCCTGATGGACTCCCTGGCTAAAGGGCAGAGTGGGAGGCAGCTACCACTGCCCACACCCAGGCTGTGCCCTTTGCAATGAAACAGGCTAGGTTGTGGCTCCCACAAAGGCCCCTGTGTCCCAGCAGGGGGAGGGAGGGAAGTCAAGAGCATTAACCTTTACCAAATACTGGGCCTGAGGACTCCAGTCTGACAAAACAAGGACAGGTCCTGGATCCGGGTCACAAGATGTGGGGGGCCTTGCCCAGCTGATGGTGCTCCCAGATCCTGTGTCACCAAGCAGCCTTGAGGAGCCTGCTAACCCCGGGTGGGAATCGTGATCACGGTAAAACATGAAATTAGAAAGTTTTGTAAATATAGACACCTAGCCCAGAAATCAGGATCACATGGGGGTAGGAAGCAGATTTTCTAGTGCTGGGCTAGAAGTCAAAGGACCTGGGTTCAAATTCTAGCTGTATCACTTCAAGGCACTTCCTGACCACTTGTGAGGATGAAATAAAATCATTTTTGTAAATTGTGTGGCGCCCTAGTGGATAGAGCGGTAGGCCTGGAGGAAGACTTGAGTTCAAGTGCAGCCTCAGATACTTATTAGTTGGGTGACCGTGGGCAATTCACTTACCCCTGTTTGCCTCAGTTTCCTCACCTGTAAAATGAGTTGGAAGAGGAAATGACAAATCACTCCAGCATCTCTGTTCAAGGTCACGCATTCATGGATTGAGGTGGGATTTGGACCCAGGACTTCCTAATTCCAAGTCCAATACTATCTATTCATTAGATGGTGCTATACTAGAGAGGAGAAAGGCCCAGGACAAGCAGAGAGCAAGGCAGGGCAGAGCTGCTGGGAGAACAATTACTGGAGGTTTTCCCTGGGGTCCAAACCATGTGGGCAAGGTTAGGGGAAAAGCAGGAGACCAGAGCCCACTCTCTGTGTGTATGAGTCTGCTTGTCTTTGAACATTTGCATGAGACCACAGAGCTGGAAGGGATGTTAGGGGTCATTTGGTCCAACCCCCTCGTTTAACAGATGAGAACACTGAGGTCCAGTGAAGTGACTTGCCCAAGGCCTAACAGGCATAAGCAGCAGAGATAGAATTTGAACTCAGGTCCTGTATCCCCAGAATGCAATGCTCTTTCTATTACATGACACACTTTCCTTAGGCCTCTTAGATCTATAACTAAAAGAACATTAGAGATTGTCTAGGCCAGGGGTGGAGAACCTACAGCCTTGAGGTCACATGTAGCCCTCTAGGCCCTCAAGTGTAGCCCTTTGACTGAATCCAAACTTCACAGAGGCCACATATGGCCTCGAGGCCACAGATTACTCACTCCTAGTCTAGTGCAATTCCTTTATTTTATAAAGAAGGAACAGTGGCCAAAACAGGCTAAGCAAACTTGCCCAAGGGCAAAGAAGCAGGGTTTGAACTCAGATCTTCCTGATTTCAGGGTCAGGGCTCTAACCTTTCTTTGTGTGCCCAAGGCTTGGCATAGTTCTTGGAACACAGTAAGTGCTTAATAAATGTTTATTGACTAACTGAATCTGGTTATTTACCTGTTGTATCCTTGAAGATAGGGATTGTGCTTTTGCTTTTCCATCCCCAATATACAGTAAGTACTTAATAAATGCTTGTTGACTAACTGAACCTAGTTATTTACATGCTGTGACCTTGAGTTACTGGAGTGTGTTTCTGCCTTTCTATCCCCAGCATACAGTAAGCACTTAATACATGTTGGTGGTGGATTGAGTGACAGAGCCCTTCCTCCTTTGGGAACTTTTAACAATGGGAGGAGGGAGGCTGGAGGAGCCACGTTTTATGTCAGCCATAAACAAAGACACAGTGAGGTTTGCTGCTAAACCTTGGCTGTTCATTGGAGTAAAAGAGTCTATTTGGAAATGAAAGTGATGTAGGAAAGCAAAATATGTCAACAGCACTGAAAATAGCAACGGAGACCAGGTGGCCTGGGCAGGGGGCAGGGGTAGGGGGTGGCAAAGGCTGGGAAGCCCCCAGAAGCACCCTTTAATGCATACTGACAGTGTGACCCAGACAAGGCTACCTCACTTCAAGGTCACCTCTCTAAGACTAAGGTGCAGACAAGGTGGGACTCAACATTAGGAAAGGAAGGAACCTCTCTGGGAGCTCTCCATGCCAAGGAAATCACAGATCCTCTCTAAACCACCCCCCAAACCATCACCCTTCTTGTGGTATATTGGAAAGAACCTCTCTGAGCAATGCAGGTGTCAGGGGCAATGGATCTGAAGTCAGAAAGACCTGAGTTTCAATCTGGTCTCAGATACTTACTAGCTGGGTGATCCTGACTGAGTCACTTAACTTCTGCCTGCCTCAGTTTCTTCAATTATAAAATGAGGGTAAAAACAGTATTTATCACCCTGGGTGGTTATAAGGATCAAGTGAAGTAACAATTTTAAAGTGCTTAGCCCAGTACCTGGCACATAGTAGAAGCTATATTCCTTTTCCCTTCCCCCCTTTCCCCCCTCTACCCATCACAAGATGGTAGCCCTGCTAAGATCACAGTGGTTGGAGGATCTCTGACTTAGAACAAATGCTGATAGATTTCTACAAGTTGAAACCATCCAAGGGGAGACTATAGGGCAGGGATCTCAAAGCACCCTTAATCATCCAAGTTTGCCGAATTCCTGACCCTACCCTGGCTCACACTATGGAGAGGACAGGAGTTGGTTGCTCTAAAGCTGGACTCCTTCACTGGTTAATTGGAGAAACAGGCCTGACCACCCAGGGAGCACACAAGAGACACAGCTAGGATGACAGGAAAAGCCATGGAGTTGATCTAAGAAGAGATTAAGAAGAGGCCTGGGCCTACCCTGGGCTCCATCACTAACTCTGGATGAGCCCAAGGACAAGCCCCTTAACCACCCCCAAGGCTACCACCCTCATCCAGACCCTGATTTCCTCATCCCAGACTGGCCTCCTAATTGGACTTCCTGCCTCCAGTTTCTCCCCTCCCTGTCCATTCTCCCCATCCTTCCACCTCCAAGTCTCTTGCTTTCAATACCCAATGCCTGGAAACAGCAGCTTGGTTCTATTTGAGGATGGGGGTGGGGAGGGGAAGCAGCAGAGGCAAATCAATCAGTCAGTCAATAAACATTTAGTGAGTGCCCACAATTCCCTGACACCTGCGCCCTGCTAAGCACTGGAGATACAAGAAAATCAGCAGACAGTCCCTGCTCCCAAGGAGCTCACAGTTGAGTAGTGGAGACAACACGCAAACACCAGGTAGGAATGAGGGATAAATGGAGGTGGCTAGCAGAGGGAAGGCAAAGGCAACATTGAGGGGCATCTTTGGGGAAAGGCTTCCTGAGGAAGGCAGAGTCTCAGCTGGGCAGACACATCCTAAATGGGACGGGTGACTGCTGGAGACTGAAAGTCTTCCATCCAAGATTGGGGATGTCATCATGGGGGTTATTGGGATGGGCTATGGGTTTCAGCTCTGGGATGCTAAGGCCAAGCTCCTTGGACCTGGCAGGCACTTGGTAGTCATCAAAGGCTCTGAAGAAGAGGAGGGACCAGATGAGATCGTGGTGTGGAAGGAGGATGGATCTGGCAGGGGGCAGAGGGAGGAAGAGAAGGCGGTGGAAGGCGTTGATAGCCAGGGGAAAGTGAGTAGAGAACAGAGGCTGAAAGGTTCGCATCTCCATGCCTAACATGTTGTATCTTGGTGGGGTGGTTTTGGTTTGGGTGGGCTGAGCATTTGCGGCAGCCCTAAAATCTCACCCATCAGCACTTATCTTCGCCTGAGACCAAACCTGGTGCATTCAGCACCCCTCACCTGAGCTCCCTGACTCACCCCAGTTCTGGAGAATCTGCCCCTCCTTGGCAGTCCGTATCTGCTGCTTCCAGACAGACTGAGGTCTGGCTGTCCAACCAGTCTCTGTTCACAGAGGGCAACTAATTCTGAACCAGTCTGGCCCAGGGGTGAGGCAGCCTCCCTGGAAATAAAGACAATGGATAAAATCCTACCTCCAACATTGCCTGGGTGAGCTCTAGTGAGTCACAAATCTGAGTGTGCCTCAGTTTCCTGCTCTGAAAATAGGAGATTAATGCCTACCTCATAAGGTTGTTATGAAGCAAGATTTGCTGAATACTTTGCAAAACTTAGTATTCTATAAGTACTGTTGTCTTTGGGTCTGGGCCTGCAATTGTTGCAATGAGGGAATTCCTGGTGTGGAAATTCCTTCCATGATGCAAGGCAGTGACTTTTTTGAACCTCAGGGTCTTACAGACATGGAATTTAATTTACAGATGAGGAAACTGAGGCTCAGATGCTCGAAGTCCAAATGAGTCAGTGGCAGAGCCTAGATTTCAAGTAAAACCTTTTGGCTTCCGGAGTCCTCCTCTTGCCCATCCAAAATGGAAAACTGGTACAAAGGAGAATCCAGGAGCAGCCAGTCTGGCTGGGCGAGGGAATGTCTCTATTAATAGTAAAATTCCTTCATTTTGGGATTTGGTTATTTTTAGATGGAAGTGAGAGGCTATTTTAAGGGTGCCAACGGCGGGCACTGCTGGTTGCCTGGCTCACTCGAGCATCTTAGAATCAGCTCTGAGTCTTTCCTGCTTGCTCATAGAACAGGAGTAGGCCCTGGAGTGAGGAGGGCGGGAGGGGGCAGGCTTTGGAGGAGCTAACAATAACCTTGGACAGGTACCTGGAGAGCTCAGCCCCCGCAGAGCTGGAGGGCGTCCGAGCCACCCACAAAGGACAAGACAGGCCTTGGCTCAAGCCCAGGAGGCAGCAGGAGCCTGACAAGCCTGGGATGCTGCTGACCTGCTTCCAGCATCTGCCAGTGGTACACCATTCATGCCTCTGAGGCAGGGAGGCATCATTCCTAGAAGCCCACCATTACCCAGCTCTGGAGCTAAGAGGCCTTACTTAGGACAAGGGATGGCAGGGCTGGGAGGGGCCTGAGAACAGGGGACATCAGGGCTGGGAGGGACCTGGATTTAGAGTCAAGAAAATCTGTGTTCAAATCCTACCTCTGACATTTTCTGCCTATGTGACCTTAGGTAAAACACTACCTCACTTCTCTGGGCCTCAGTTTCCCCAAATATAAAACATAGAGGTTATTGGCCTCAGTTCTCTTCTACTATACTATTTCTTTTAAAACCTGGGTAGGGTTCCTGGAGCTGCCACTAAGCAACTGGGTGACCATGGGGAATCCTTCTCCTCAGGGGCCTTGACTTCTTCCTCCACAAAATGGGACCACTGAACCAGAAGACATCCAGGGTCCCCTCCACTCCAACAAGCCTATACAGCACCTCACAGTCCTCCCTAAAGAGCTTACAAATTTGTCTAAGAAAACATTCTGAAAACAGCCCAGGACAGCAGACAGCCATCGCCATTCAATTCACCAATACTGGATTGAGAGCCCTAGCCTTATAGACACCCCGGGTACTTACAAAATGGGTGCACCACCACCACCACCACCACCACCACCCGGCCAACTGCATCATGCTTCCTGCCCCCACCAGTCATGAGAGGGCTCAAGGGAGACTCCAACCAGGTCATGGGATGTGTGTGTGTGTGTGTGTGTGTGTGTGTGTGTGTGTGTGTGTTGGTGGGGAGGTCAGGCATCCTGAGAAGGAGCCATCGTGGGCCTGAGGGCCTCAGAAATGCCAAGTATCACCTGACACCAGGGCCATCCTGGAAATAAAACCAGTGTTGAGATTTTAGAAGCTAGAGTGCTCATTCATTCATGCATTCATCAATACCTCTTAGGAGTCAGTCACTCTGCTAGGTACTGAGGACAGACATAAAAATGAAACAATCCCTAGAACGCTAGACTTGGAGTCAGGCAGATCTGGGTTCAAAACCTGCCTCATGCACTTTCTCAAACAGAAAGTTATGTCTTCATAAAAGTGACATAAGCTTCATAAGCTTAGCTTCCCCCTCCACAAATGGAAGCGGGGGTAGACTCGGTGACTTCTAAGGTCTTCTCCAGCTCCAGGACCATGATCCTTCATTTTAATGACCATTATGGGGGGCAGAATATTGTTCTCCTAGAGAATAAGCCCCCAAAACAACAGGGCTCCGGAATGCACTCAATAGGTGTTTAATAAATGCTTCTTGTATTTTAAGGATGTGTTCTACATTTCCACCAAAATGGCATTAAAGACTTCCTGAATTCAGGGCACTGGTCTCAGGAATGGGGAAAATACTGAATCAGACAGGACAGAGTTTACAATCTGGTAACCCAGAAAAGAAATGTCCTGTCCAGCAACCTGAATAAGTTGGTCACGGAATCTTTGCTTAAAGATCTCCATCCACAGGAAACTCACTACTTCTCCTTGGGCAGCCGGTTCCCTTTTTGAACAGCTCCCATTGTTCAGACTTTCTGACACTCCAGCCTCAGTCAGCCTCTGTGCCCCTCCCCCTACTACTACTCCTGGTGCTGGCCTCTGCAGCCAAGTAGAACAAAGCTAATCCTTCCTCACATGGCAGCCCTTTAAATAGCTAAAGCCAGCTCTCACAAGTCTCTTTTCCAGGCTAACCCCTCTCTAAGTCCTACAAAGGATCCCTTTACAGGAAAGGATGCTACTCATTCTGACTGGTCTCTGGACTCTCACCATGGACACTGGGTCAGTGGAGTCCAGGCATGTACATACCAAGGGCCATTAGCCAGCCTCCAAATGAGATCTCACAGGTGGTATGCCTTGCAAACACCAAGATACTATAAAAACACCAGCTGGGACTGTACATAGGCAGCATCTCCTTGCTGGGGAGGTAGGTACCTCTCTCTGGGCCCCATACTCCAAATGGGGGTCTGAGCAGGGTAGAGCACAGGGACTGCCACAGCCATATTCCTAGACACTAGGACCCTCTTCATGGAAACACAGATCTAACTGGGGCTTGGGGCTGCTGTTTCTCTCTTGACGTCTATGGAGGTCTCAAGCTACTAAGACCTCAGAAATGTTTTCATATGACCTGTTGCTCAGTCATATATCCTGCTTCCTCCCTGTCTCTTGTATTCAGAAGATGGTCGGATTAGGGTCCAGACTCTTCCTTTTATCTGCAGAACCATATCTGGTTCAAGAGCTGGCCTGGCAATAAGAATGTCAAAATGACAGAGGAATCCTATTGCATCCACCCCCACATCCCTCCTTGGCAAGCTGGCTTTATGACTTGGCAGAACAGGCAGCCACCTACATTAAATGATGCGTGGTACATCCAAGAAAGGCACCCTGCTCAAGGATCACACCTAAGTCGTTCTGGGACTGCCAATTCCCTCCTAACTTTTTCCTTTGGTTTGAGGCACTGGAGGAGCACACATGCCACTGGGTCTACCTTTCTTGGGAGTGGAAAAAGAAAGTAGTCAGCCATGATCCACACTGTGGCATAGGCTTCCTTATTCTCCTTCACACAGCAGTATTTCTTAGCAATTTCCCATCCATCATGTCGTTTAATTCTCACAACAACTCCATGAGAGACAAAGACAGATTATCCTCTTTGTTTTACAGAGGAGGAAACTGACGCTCAGGGAGCAGAAGGGACTTGCGTAGGATTCCCCTCCCATACCCACATTGAGCTGCAGAGCCAGGCCACCAGGGTTCTGTCCACAGTACCAGATAGGCAGCTACTCAGGAGGTCCTGGAGACAGGCAGAGAAGTTAGAGCCAACTTTGACCTGGGAAAGAGCCTAGGGTAAGAGGGATACTGAGGGAAAGGAAATAATGATACCAACTCCCATATCTATAGGGCATCATGGTTTACAAAGTCTAATCCTCACACCCTCATGAATCAGCACTGAAAAACACCTTGATAGGCTAGGTTGCTAGACTCAATCTAGGAAAATGGAATTTGAGAGGAATCAAGGTAAAGATCTGTACTTCAATCCACCCAGCAATAAACATTTATTTAGCACCTACTAAGTGCCAGCCTCGAAGAAGTGCTGGGGATACAAGAGGCAAAATACAGTGTCTGCCCACAAGGAACTTAGAAGCTTAATGAGGGAGACTATACGCAAATATATGCAAAGTTAGCTACAGATAGGGCAGCTAGGTGGTGCAATGGATGGTGCATGAGGTGAATTCAAATCCAGCCTCACACGCTTACTAGCTGTGTAACCCTGGGCAAGTAATTTAACCCTGGTTGCCTCAGTTTCCTCATCTGCAAAATGACCTGGAGAAGGAAATGGCAAGCTACTTCAACATCTTTGCCAAGAAAACCCCAAATGGGGTTGAGAAGAGTCAGATATGACTGAACCACAACAACAAAGCGATACTGAATAAATAGGAAACAATTAACAGAGGGAAGCCCCTGGAATTAACAGGAGTTGGAGATGGCCTCCTGTAGAAAATGGGATTTTAGTTGGAACTTAAAGGAAGCCAGGGAAGCCTAGAGGTAAAGATGAGGACAAAGAGCACTGCAGACTTCAGGGACAGCCAGAGATGATGCCTGGAGCCAAGAGATGGGGTGTCTTGTTCCTGGAACAATGAGGAGGCCAGTGTCACTAGATCAAAGAGTACTTGATGGGGAGTAAAGAGACTGAACAGGTAGGAGGTAGGTAGGTTTTGAAAGGCTTTAAATGACAAGCAGAGCAGTTTGTATTCGATTCTAGGGTGATAAGAAACCACTGGAGTTTACTGAGTAAGGGAGTGACATGGTCAGACCTGAGTTTTAGGAAAATCACTTTAGTGGCTAGATGGAGGATGGCCTGGAGTGGGAAGAGACTGGATCCCCCACCCCACCTCCTAGCAGCTACTCCAGTAGTCCAGGTGTGAGGTGTACTAGGGTGGGGGCAGTGTCTGAGGAGAGAAGGGGGTGTGTTGCAGGGACACTGCAGAAGTGAAATCTACAAGAGATGCAACACAGATGAAATTGATGAAAGATGTTGCACAGGTGAAATCCACAAGACATGATACCTACAGGTCTTGGCGCCAGCTTGGACATGGGGGGTGAGAGATGGTAAGAAGTCCAAGATAAGTCCTGGTGTGGGAGCCTGAGGGACTGGGCCGAGGGCAGTGCCCTCTCCAGTAATAGGAAAGGTATGAGTGGGGAGGGTTTAGGAAGAAAGAGAATGTGTTTGGTTCTGGATATATTAAGTGCAAGATGTCTATTGTTCAAACAAGCAACCTTACAAGTACAAAACTGGTAAGTCCAAGTAAGTACATGAGGTGTGGTTACATAGCAGGTTGTCTGAAAAAAAAAATTGACTGTCTTAGAAAGCTACATGGTCAATAGACATCAGAACTATGGCAAGAAGGTCCTCAAAGTTATTATATATTCAGGGAGGAATAAGGAGGAGGTAGCCTCGCTATACTCCATGCTGGGGACATTTGGAATCTTAGAGCTTCACTGGAGGAGAACATCTAGAGGAGAGGGACTAGAAAGGGGAGGGGGCTTCAGATGAGCTTAAAGCATCTGAGGCTGTCTTCTGGAGAAGAAAAGACTTTGGAGGCACGTGCTGACTGTATCAGAAGGGCTGCTGTCATCTGCAACAGAGATCAGACTTCCTTGGCTTGGCTCCAAGAGGCCTTAGGGAGCTGGATGAAAAACGTTCCCCAGTGGCAGATTTTCCCTTGGTTGGCAAGACGCACCCCCAGGACAGGAACAAAGAACTTGGAACTGGGAGAGGCTAGGAATCATCTAGTCCAGTCACTCTCATTTAATAGACGTGGTAGTGTAAACTGTTGAAGCTGAGATACCACTAACCTAATCCCTTTATTTTATAGTTAGGGAAACTGAGGCCCTGAGAGGGAAAGGGTTCTTGCCCAAAGTCAAATAAGGTGGTTAGGATAAAAACCTACATTTTCTGACTTCATGTCCTGTGTTGTTTCAAGCATTCCACAGTGCCTGGGAGCTGAGATAGTGGGAGCCAGAGAGGGTGAGGTGGCTAGTGAAGGCATGCTGCCCAGTGTCTCCCAAAAGTCCTAACATGCCACTGCTTCCTCCACTGTGAGATGGCAATAAGACTATAATGACCTCACCACTGGGGAGAGACTGACCCCAAATCCTAGATCCATCTTGAAAGAGGGAGGCAAAGCTTTTTATCACAGATCCTGGATCTAAAGATTGAAGGGTCCTCATTTTATGGAGGAGGGAACTAAGGCTCATAGAAGGGAAATGACCTGCCCACAGACATCAGACAACAAGTGTCAAAGGCAGAATTTGAACCCAAATCTTCCACCTTGAGCACAGGGTTCTTTCCACTGTGCCCCACTGCCTCCCTCCTTCCCCCTTTATAGCTCTTGGCAGCCCTTCTGGTCACTGAGCCAAAATGGCTCCTTTCCAGCACACATCAGCACCGCTCCAGATGTTTGTGGAGCCAAAGGAATGAGGGATGGTCCCTGCAGAGAGCCCTATGCTTCAGCCTGGGGGAGCTGGGGAGTTGGCATAGCTCAGGCTCACCACCCTCCAGGCTGCTCTCTTGCTCCACCCCGACCTCAGACTAAGGAACACTGTGAGAGGTGTCAGCCAGGGGACTGAGAGCCTGGAGTGGGCCTCTACACACTCAGAATCCAGTCCTTCTGGGCTTATAGAGGGACACAGTGTCCAAGGTGGAATGCACCTGAGAAGGCATGACATAGAACCACAAAACTGGGAGAGACCCTAGAACATCCAACAGGAGATGTAAGAACTGGGAGTAACCTTAGAATATCAGACACAGAATATCACAGCTGGGAGGGACCTTGGAATTTAAGACATGGAATGACAGGGCTAGGAGGGAATCTTACAATAGCGAATGTCAGAGACAAAAAGAACCTTGAAACATAAAGCATAGAATGTCAACTGGGAGGAGGCCTGGAATATAAGACATAAAATGTGGGAGCTGGGGGGGATCTTAGAAAGTCAGTTAAAGAATGTCAGAGCTGAGAAGCTTAGAATATCAGCCATGACTGCTGAGAGGGCCCTGAGAAAGTGAACGGTGATGCTCACCCACCCTGGCCACCTGCTCCCTTTAGCCCATCAGAGAAGCTTGCATTGTGGATAGTGGGAGGACCTGGGCAATAGAACACTTTCCAGCTGCTCCCAAGAGCTATGCAAAGTCCCAGGACTCATGCAGGTAAGCACCTTCTGTGTGCTACAATAGCACAGTAAGGATAAACTAGGAAGGCACCTGCTTCTCTCCTGTTCTGAGGCTGCTGGGGCACTGAGACACCATCCAGGCTCTTGCTCAGCTGAAGAATGTATGAAAGTCTAGGGAGATTTGTTTCTGGGAGGTCCAAGCAGGGTAGTTGTGAGGGACATGTCACTGTTCTGAATTTCTTCCTGTGCCCCTCTATATTCTCTGGGGCTGGGGCATGTTTCCATGTGAAAGTCTCCAGTTTCTAGCTGAGTTGTTAGGAGCACATAGTAGGATCAGGATCATAGGTCCAGAGCTGGAAAGTTGGTCAGAAGTCATCTAATCCATTCCCCTCACTTTGCAGAAGAGGAAACTGAGGCCCATAGAGGTCAACTGACCTGCCTAAAGTCATATAGTGGCAGAGTTGGGATCTCTTGCTTACAAGGCAATTAGGTGGCACAATGAAAAGAGAGCTAGACCTGAAATCAAGAAGACCTGAATTCAAATCTGTCTTCAGACCCTTTTCAGCTGCATGATCCTGGGCAAGGTACTTAACTTTTGTCTCCCTCAGTTTCCTCATCTGTAAAATGGAAACTATAATAGCACCTACCTCCCAGGGTTGTGGGGAGGATAAAATAAAATTTATAAAGCACTTGGCATACCTTAAAGTGATATAGAAGTGCTTGCTGTTATGATTAATAATACTGCTAATTAATTTAAGTCCCTCAAATCAGAAGTAACCTAGTTAAACATCGAGGTGCTAGAGAATGTCAATCATGTATCCCAAAGCAGCTTTAGTTTTGTCCCAAGGGCAGAGATGACTCTCTACCCTGTACTCTGTGAGCTTTGCCATATTCCCTCTAGCATGCCTCAGTCAGAAGTCCCAGGACCCTGACAGTGTCTGGACTGCAGATGTGTTTCTTGTCTCCCCAAGGAATGGACTGTGGGTTGGAGTAATAAAAATAATCCCTCAAGCTTTTTGTTTCCAAGGCACTTTCCCATCCATTTGCTCATTTGGTCTTTACAACAGCCCTGAGAGAGAGGCTGGGAACACATTATTAAGTCCATTTTATTTTATAAAGTTTAATTAATGCTTTTTATTTTCTACATCACACTAATTCCCAGATAAACTCATTCTTCCCCACCCCACCTCCAAACTGAACCTTCTCTAGTAACAAAGAACAGTTTATTTACATATGAAAGCATAAGGGACATCCCATACCTACACACCCAAAAAATGGAAGATTGCACATATTCTCTTGGGGAGAAGAGAATTTTATTGGCTGAATCACTCAACACTAACAACATAACTGCCCACATATAACAATGACCCATGTAGATTTAAGAACATTTCTAATAGAGGTCACCATCCCAAATCCTCATAACCTCCAAAACTGGTAGAATGAAAAGCTCTCAAAATTTCGAGAATTAGCCAAAAAATCTATACTTTGTGAGAACATGCCATCCCTGCCACATTGTTCCAGTCATCCTCAAAGATGGTGCGGGAGGCTACAGAGGAAGAACTGACACCCCAATACTCTATCAGCTAGTCAATGGGCAAGCATTCATTTATCACCTACTATATGTCTGCCAGGCACCTTCAGTACTGGAGATACAAAGAAAGGCAAAAATCCAGTCCTTGCCCTCCAGGAGCTCCCAGTCTAATATATGTGTGTGTGTGTGTGTGTGTGTGTATGTATATATGCATGTATGTATGTACAAGTATGTATATGTGTGTATGTATGTGTGTATGTAATCTGAACAGATGAACAGAAGGTAACCTCAGAGGGAAGGCACTAGAACTGGGAACCCTGGGAAGGGCCTTAACTGAAGGCTACTTCTTAGCACCTCCCTGTCTGCCTCATTGTCCTCCTAAGCCCCAATGGCTCCTCTATTACATGTGCTTGGTCTTTTGTAGCATCCAAGTTCAGTCCTGCTAGGCTTCTCCAGGTCACCTGACCTTAGTAATAAAAGGTCAGGGTTAATTGTAGGCTTTCCTCTCCTTTATTTCTGAAGGTGAAGGGAGGTAGAGGTGTATTGGTGGAATCAAAGTTTCCAGGGAACCAGGAATCCCAGGTTTGCCTGTTCTAAGGCCCCTCTGAGCCCTGAAATTCTCTGCTCTGTGATCCTTTTCAAACTGGTGTTCTAAAAATCCTCTACAGATCTGATGGTCCAGTTAATAAACAATGATTGCAACTTTGGAGATCTAAGCCCATCCTCTCCCCCCATCAACCAGGGAATCCTGACTGAATTGTTGTGTCAAGGTTCCTGTCAGGCATCAGAGGGAGGTGCCAGGTGCCACAGGAGTGGCAGAGGCCAGGGAGGCAGAGGGCACCAAGTGCCTATCCTTCCCCCAAGCTGCAAGCCCACACTAGCACAGAGTCTTGTACCCACAGCTCAAGAACAGGGATATTCCCAGAACTCTGTTTTTTATGCAAGTCCCATAGCAACTGGATTCTGCATACAACTTCTCATGCCAACAAACCCTGAAAAGCCTTCAGAATCTACTCAAGAGAGACTGGAAGGAGTAGAAAATGGAGAAGGAAAGGGAAAGAACGCTGTGGGTTCTTCTTTTTCTCTCTGATAGCTTGTCACAGAGAAGAAGGATTAGACACATTCAGCTTGGTCCCAGGGGGCAGAGTCAACATTAACAGAAAGGATTCATAAGGGGGCAGACTAGAAGAACTTCCCTGAAGTCTGAGCCATCTAAATGTGGAAAAATCTAAGGCTGGGCCATGCTGGAGAAGCCACACTGTCGTCTGGTGACAACACCAGATTGGGAACCAAAGAAGCTGGGTGCAAATCTCACCTTTGTCAGTTACTACTGGTGTGACTTCAGTCAAGTTACTCAACTTGTCTAGGCCTCAATTTCTTTCTCCATAAAATGGGGGCAAGTTCTCTGCCAGCCTTAAGTGCCTGATCTAAGTGTTGGTCCTATGGAGTTTGTCTGTGATGGTGTGACTATTTTCCCAGGGGGCACCATTAGGAAGGGAGAGGAGAGGAGCAATTTCCCCCAACGTGCCTGTTCTTGCACCTCCATGATGACTCTGAGAACAAAAGCATGCAGGGGAGGGTGGCCGCCATCTCCCAGTCCCAGACACTGAGGGGAGAAGGGCCTCTCCTTCCCAGACCAGTCTGAGCAGCTTAGGAAGCAGAGGCCTCATGAGATCAGAGGACTCCCCACTGGAAGGGTCCCAGAGATCCAATAGTACAATCCCTTCATTTGACAGCTAAGGAAAATGAGGTCCAGAAGCATCAGAGGACTTAGTCAAGATTAGCCAGCAAATCCTGGACTTAAACCTAGACATTCAGTAACCCAAAAAACCCCTTTGGTCCCCAAGCTCTGTCAGCCCCCAAATGCCAGCTGGTCCGTGATTAACAGTGTCACCTCTCCACTCTTCCTGGGCAGCTGAATAGAGAGCATTGAAAGAAGCAGAAGATTAATGGGCAGCCAGCCTTTGGGAGCCTCTGGAGATGGTGGGAGGAGGCTCCATGCTATTATTTCCAAAAGGAAGCCTTGCTCCCTTCCCATCCTCCATCAGCTGCCTCTCCATTCCCCACCCCCTCTCCAGAATGGGCCTCAGACACTCTTGCAAAGGGCAGAGCTAATGCTAGCCCCCCCCATCATTCAGCTCTGTTCATTTCTTGGGAAAACCTAGATAGGGCTCCCATCATCTAGGAGGACCCCGGATGATGAAATCTGCCCTCCTGGAGGGAACACATGCATTGATGAGCTCAGGGAGCCACGGAATTATTTTATGAGGTAAACTGAGGTACAGTAAGAGACTTGCCCAGTGTCACACTGAGGATGACCAAGGTGTCCTGCTTCTCATTCAGCATCTGTGTCTTTACAGTGCTGCAGATTATCTCTGCTTCAGTTTCCCCAACTGTAAAAGGAGGAAGGAGGGTAGATTAAAGGACTTCTAAGGTACCCTCCAATCAAAGCTTTAAAAATGAATGATAGAAGTTGTTTTCACATGCCACTAGGAAATGTTACATAAGCAATGATATTTAATGCAATGATATATAAATAAGGTAGAAATCTATCTTACCCTACAGAAAAATGGAAGGAAGGAGATGTGGGGGGGATGATAGAGAAGAGGGTATTTCTAAACCTCTCCTGGCTCTGATATTCTCAGGCCCCTCCCAGCCCTGACATCCCCTGTTCTAAGACCATAAGGAAAGCCTGCCCTGTCCCCTGAGTCTCCCAGCAGCTCAGGAGCTTGGACTCAGCGCCAGCTGAGTTTCTTGTCTGTCACCATCCTGTGTATGCAGTGAAACAATCCAAGCAGGCTTGGGGATTTTGAGGATTCTGGTGGAACACATGACTATCTGTAAGCATCTGAGGGTGGATGCAGGGTGATGGCAGGGAGCTGTAAAGAGGCCAACAGTCAGAGCTGCTGCCAAGAGGTAGTGATCTCCCCATCACTGGAAATCTTCAAGCCCACCTCTTGGGGACAGGGATTGTGGAGGGGATTCTTTGGGGGAAGTGTATGGGTTAGACCAGATGCTACTGAGTCAGTTCTGGCCTGGTGAAGTCACTTTTTAACTAGTTACCTTTTTAAAGGGAAAAAAAGAAGAAAGGATGAAAGGAAGGAAGGAAGGAGGGAGGAAGGAAAGTCAAATTTGCTAAGTACCTACTATGTGCTGGGTGCTGTGCTAAGTGCTTTGCAAATATTACCTCATTCAACCCTCACAACCACCCTAGTTGAGCTATTATCCCTATTTTACAGATGAGGAAACCGAGGCAAACAAAAATTAAATAATTTTCCCCAGTCACACAGCTAAGATGTATCTGAATCTGGATTTGAACTCAGGTTTTCCTGACTTGAGGCCCAATGTTCTATCCACTGTACCACCTAGCTACTTCTATCAAACCATGTCATGGTGGGACAGAGTATTTTCATGAAAAGAGCACCCAACTGGGAGTCAGAGGACCTGGGTTCCAATCCCAGCTCTATCATTTACTCCCTGAGTAACTTTAGGCAAGCCACTTCCCTTGGTCAGCGTCAGTTTCCTCATCTGTAAAATGGGGAGAGAGGGGAGTGGCCTCTGACCACTCTAGACCTAAGACCCAAGAGCCTTAACAAGTATCTCCCCTTCTGAGGTCCCTTTAGGCTCCAACATTTTACAGTTCTATAAAGTTCTTGTCAATACTTTGCTGACAGATCTAAGGTTCCGTGGCTGTGTCTTTCCACGCTCTCACTGCAGATACAAAGCCAACCTTTTCATCCCTTATTAAACGGTCTTTAAGGAGTCACTGTGGCCCCTACAGGGAGGTGGGGCCTAGGGTTTGGGGAAAGGAGGCCTTTCCCAAGATGGGCCTCTTGGAGCTTAGCTTAGGTTGGTCACCTTGATGACAAGGCACCAACAGTGGCCACTTCCATATTATGGGAGCAGAAGGGAACAGCGAAGAAGGTAGAAAGAGAGAACAGAGATAGATGACAAACACAAGGGAGAAAAGGCTGGGGGGCTCCCTGAGGAATAATCTCAGTGCCACAGGATTTCACAACAAACACCAACAAGCACCTAAGTGTGGGCACTGCCCTCCTCAACGACCTGCAGTTGCTCCCTATTGTGTGTTTGGCAGTCAAATCCCTTCCATAACCTTTCCCCATCTAAAACATACCTTTCCAGTCTTCTTCCATCTTCCACCTCTCTCCCCGCCTTCACAGTATTCTTCATTTCTTCCATGAATTTCCCCTTCACCACTCAAACCCAGTGACATGGGCCTGCTGACTGTCCCAAGAACAAGACCCTCTATTCCTCTTTGCCTTTGGCTGTCCTCCCTGTCTGGAACACTACCTCCTCTACTCCCACTACTGACCATCACCACCCCCAGTTTCCTTTATGTCTCCACCAAAACCCCAGCAAGCCTTTCCCAGCTCTTTCAACTGCTAGTGCCTTCCCTCCTGATATCATCACCTTCCATCTGCTCCCCCAGTGTTCCCCCTAGACCTCCAGTAACTGGGACACCCCCTCCCCATTGACCCTGGCTGGCCTCAGGTGATCTTCAGCCTCATCTTGTCTGGCTGCAGCTGACTTCCCAGACATTTCCAAAGCAAACTATTCTGTAGAGAGCTTTCCCCCAACTTCCCCACCTTCCCCATTCCTTGTTGGGGGAATGTTGTCTTTGCTAGATTGTAAACTCTTGAGGACAGGAGCTGTCTTGTTTTCTCATATTTGTAGCCTTAGCACAATGCCTGGCATATGGGAAGACCCAACAGATTCTTTATCAGCTGGTCTATTGGATATCTATCTTGTATGTACCAAAAATGTTGTCTCCTCCACTAGCTTGTAAGAAGCTTGAGGGCAGAGACCCTATGTTTGCCTTTCTACACATCTCCAGTACTCAGCAAACTGCCTGTCACACCCTAAACACTTAAATGCTTTGCAAACTGACTGACTAAATGCCAAGGGATACCAGAATGAAAAGCAAGTCAATTCCTGCCCTCAGTGAGCATATCTACTGGGCAGATAGAAAAGTGAAAGGGAGTCCAGCTGCTGTTTAATTCAACTTCAGCCTCTCCCAAGGAAGGAACCGAGGCATGGGAAGTGGGAAGGACTGGCCCAGGAGAAGGAAGAAGGGGGATTTGAAGGCAAGCCTTGAGCCTCCAAAGCCACGGGGCTTGGGGTCATTTAAGCTGAGAGAAGTGGAAGGGAAAAGAGCCACAGAGAAGCAATTGGCCCCGAAGCAGGGGTGGGGTCCTGGGGAGGGGATCCAGGTTTGGGAGATTTACCGAAAGAGGAGCCCAGTCCTGTAGGAGGCCCAAGGCAGATCTCGGAGAGGAAACATCTGGAGAACTTTGCCTTTTCCTGAAATCCACCCAGCCTGAGCCCTGGCGAGCCAAGCTGTTCATTTTGGCACCTGGGAGAGCTCAGGAAGGTGGCTTCCTTGTTTTCTCTTCTTAAACCTTCCAGATAAAGCACATGGAAGAAGGGACAGAATATGATGTAATCTAAGGAGTGATGGGGGTTGGGGCCTGGGCTCAAGACCAGCCCTCCTGCTAAACCCCAAGAGAGCCGACCTTAAGGTCCTGCCTGCCATCCCTTAACTGAAGGGATTTGTCTGGATGACATCAAAGTCTCTAACTCAAAAAAAACCCCTATGTTCTACGGTCTTCCAACTCTATCAATATGTGTTCCAAAGCTCCTCCCTTGGGTTAGCTGGGTGGTATAGTGGATAGAGCATTGGGCCTAGAGTTAGGAAGACTTAAGTTCCAATTTACTGTCAGACATGTCCTGGCTGGGTGACCCTGGGCAAGTCACTTCACCCTGCTTGCCTCTGTTTCCTCTCCACTGGATACTCCAGTATCTTTGACAAGAAAACCCCAAATAGGGTCACAAAGAGTTGTACAGAACTGAACAGAAAAGCCTCTCCCCCACCTCTGACATCCCTTGTTCTAAGCCTCCCAGCCCTGACATCCCCTGTTCTCAGGCCCCTCCCAGCCCTGACATCCCCGGTTCTAAGCCCTTCCTCCACCTCTGACATGCTCTGCATGTGCTGTGTTCCTACGCTCAGTATTAATCACTGTTTGCTCTGCATGGGGTACTGGGGATGTGAACAGAGAGCACAGCAGAAACAGGGTGGGGGAAGGGCCTCCCAGCTTCCCCCTCTTCTTCTTGCTGCTTCCCCCTCCAGCTGCCTGCTTCACCCAGTTGTAGGATCACAGCATGTTTGAGTGAGAAGGGCCTTTTGGTTCACGTGTCAAACACACATTGTAAACAGATTAAATTGTAACTGGAAAATAGTTAACAAAATTTAAAAATACAATAAAGCATAAGTGATGTTCATTGGAGGCCTCTCAAACCAGTAGGTGGCCTCCTGTGGCCCATTTCTGTTTGAGTTTGACATCACTGCTCTTTCTAGTCAGTCAAGCCCATTTTGCAGAGGAGGACACTGAGGCCCAGAGTAGGAAGGTTAACTAATTCATCAATCAGCAAACATCTACTGAGTGTCTGCTGGATGCTGAGGATTCAGACAACAAGAAGTAGGCTCTCCCTTTGATGACCTTGATGGAGGAAACAAGGTAGACATATGGAAGTGGACAAAATACATCACATCGGCCAGAGGGCTTCAAAAGTGAGGGTGACGAGGAAAGGGTCCCTGTATCAGGAGAAGCCAGAGCTGAGTCTGGAAGAAAGCTGGGCATTCTGAGAGGCACAGAGGGTAGAGGAGCAAGGAGACAGGGGATGAGGCAGAGGTGAGGAGGAATCCCTGGGGAAAGGGTATAGAGGTGGTAGGAGATAAGGGGAGAATGTCAGGAACAGAATGAAGGTCGGGATGACTGGCCCTAAGGGGAGGAGCAGGGAGTATAATGGACAGTCAGGAGGATCTGAGTGTGAATTCTACCTATGGGAGCCCCTGATGTTTCTTGAGTAGTTTATCGGTCAGACCAGGGTGTGGGGGTGGAAATGGAGGGGTGAAAGGCAAAAAAAACGGATTAGGAGCTTCTGGTCCAGGTGAGGGTGGTACTGAATCAGTGGAGAGATGGTGGTGTAGACAGAGATGCTAACAAGATTGGCGCCTTGAATGGATGGGATGGGTGAGTGGGGAGACCCAAGATCATCAGAAGGTGAGCTCCCTGAGGAAAGGGACTCATTTCACCTTGCTTTGTAGCCCTAGCCCAGTGCCTGGCACATAGCAGGTGCTTAATAAATCCTTACTGACCGATTGACATTGACAATCTGTGTGATCCTGAGCAAGCCCTAGAGTTCTCTGACTTTTTTCCACATGAGAAAAGTGAGCTCCATGGAAAGTGAAGGGAGTTACCCAAGGTCACCCAAGAGACTCCACATTCAGTGGCACCCCAGTCATGTGATTTCTTCAAGCCTTAGTATTCTCATTCATAAAAGGGGGATAACCATACTACTGTACGTACCTCACTCCCTCCAACTGTGGCAGCTCTGAAATGATGGCCTGCTATTCATAATGAAGAGGAGATGCTGAGAGCTAGGAAGCCGTGGTCCGGAGGGAAGGTCTCTTCACAGGCATCATGTCAGGAGATGTTTGAGGCCACAGCCAGGCCATTATTGGTTGGATTGTCCCCTGGGGGGAAAATGAGGCCTTGTCTGTGCCACTCAACCTAACACTGACCTATCCACTGCCTAACCCCACCCTTCCTAACTCTGACTATCCCCGTGTGAGTCGTATCCTGCAGGACGGACGGATCACAAATCAATCTATCCAACCACTTATTGACCCCCTACTATGTGAAGTGCTGGAAACAAGAAGACAAAAATGAACCAGGGGCTGCCCTCAAGGAGTTTATACTCTGTCAGATGAGACAATGTGCACACCAAACCAGAGAATCTCGGAGTCAAAAGGACCCCAGATGCTGCCTGGTCTTCTCATGCAGGACTCATGGATGCTGATAAAAAAAACCTTTCTTACAGCTTCCCTGATAGTTAACAGGTATGAAGCACCTACTAGGTGCCAGACTGATGCTAAAGATACATAGAAAGGCAAAGACAGTCTGCCCTCAAGGAGTTCTCAGTCTGACGGGGGAAATAGCCTGTAAACAGGTGTGTGTGAAGTAGTCAGGCATCCCCCTTCTGCTTGGATACCACCAGAGACAGGGAGCTTGCTACATAATAAAGTGGCTCACCTCGCTTTAGGGCAACACAAACTCTGTGAAATGCTTCCTTCCTACAGCCAACTCAAGGCCTAAGGTCTAACTGTCATTTTTGGAGAGGCAGAGGCTGATGGCAGGAAGGGTAAGAACCTTCCTTAGATACAGACATGGCTGGTTTTGGGGGCTTCATTTGCCAGCCGAAGTCCATGGGATCAGGGCTCAGACAAGACAAACACACAAAGCTTCAGTGAGCCAGGGCAGACCTCGGCAAACCTGGGCCAGAATGCCAAACTAGGAAAGAGACAAAGCTGACTGTGCCCACATCCCCTGCAGGCCTCAGCAAGTTGTTATAGAAACCTGGGTGGAGGTTGAGATGGGGGGCCCCTCCCACCTAACACAGAGCATGGCCCAGGTACCAGACTCTGGTTCCCGTTTAGAAGGGAAACAACCAACAAGTACCCATCCTCCCCAGCCCATCAGCTTACAAGCTCCCGGAGGACAAGAAATGTTTGCCAGTACGCACCACAGACCTATATGCCTGCTGAAATGCCCACCATCTCCAGCCACAGGAATGTTTCGACATCCCCTTAAGAACCAGAGATGCTCTGAACCCAAGGGGATTTCAGAGGCACAGAGAGCGACAGAGCTCTCAGGAATGGCTCTTCTTACATAAATCAGACTCTACAATTTCCCTTCCCCCAAGGTCCACCATTGGTCTACATCCCACCCTCTGCTATGAAGTGGAGGTGTTCTCATGCCGCTCCCATGGGCCAGCCTTCAGATATTGGAAGCTAGCTCCTTCTCATTCTTTTCCCTGAACCCCCAAGCCCCCATCTTCAAGCTAAATACCCCAAGTTCCTTCAACTATGACATGGCTTGGGGGTTTCCCATGAGCTAAGCCACTTCCCTCTGAATATCGGTGTCCCCCTCCTCCCCTCACCTGGACCCCATATTCCAGGGGTGGTCTCTGCAGGGCAGGACACTCACCCCCCTCATCCTGGATACCAAGCTTCGCTTTATGCAGCCCAAGAGCTCACTAACTTTCTTGACTGTCATGACATGCTTTGAGCTTGAGAGACACTAAGCCCTCCAGATGTTTTTCAGACAAACTGCTAGTTGAATGTCCTACCCCTGTTCATTTTTTTTTTGGTGAACCTGAGCATGAGACTACTTTACCTCCACTAAATTACATCTTATTCTATTTGGCCTAGTGTTCTAGACCTTTCCAGATTCTGATGAGCTCACCCACCATGTTAGCTAGTTCCCCTGCTTTGCATCGTTCACAAAAGTAATAAGCACATCATTTGTTCCTTTATCCAAGTCGTTGGTAAAAAGATCCCTGTGGCACTCCACTGGAGACGGCCATCCCCACATATTCCATCTTTGTCTTGCCCTGCCTGAAATTTCAATGTCCCTCCAACTTCTCCTTGAATCTGACTGGCCTCTATGTTCTCTGAAGTATCAGCACCTGCAATAAATCAATTATCCAATATCTCATATTCTTTTTTCCTCTCTTAATTTTGCTCACAAAGCCTGTTCAGATATGGGTTGAACTAAAGTTGGACATGGATTCAAATCCCAACTCTGTCACTTCCTAGTTGTGTACTTTAGGGCAAGCCACATTGCCTCAGTTTCTCCAACTGTCCAATGGGACAGTAACGCTTGTACTCCCTAGCCTCCCAGAAAAGTCACAAGGAAAGGCCTTAGCAAACCTAAGTCCTAGAGAAAGGGGTGATTTCTTCCCTGGATGGCCTATGAGGCCCCCTCTGGCTCTGGGCCCTCTTGTTTCTCTGCCGAGTATGCTCTGAAACACACCCATATTTCAGGCACAACAGGGGTTAACAAAGCTCAGGCTGGGTCCTGCCGACCAGAATCTCTCCAAGAAATGACACCAAGTTCCCAGTTCCAAACAATTCATTTAAAAGCAGGATCCTGGAGCCTGACCCCTTTGGAAGCTGAAGAAGGGCTGAGTGTGTCTTCAAGCCAAAGTAACTGTTCTAATTGTGTGATGAGAATTTCACAAGCTCCTCTGCTCTTCCCTGCCTGCCCTCCCCTCTTCGGATAATGAGACATGCCCTGGGTGGCCGTCCAGACACGGGGTTCCAGTGTCTCTCATGAAGCTCCACTGACCACTCTGTCCTCTCAGTCATCCAAGGTCTCACACATGAGGACCCACACAAGAAATTCCTGCCTGGCCTGAGTTCCAGGAAAACAGTGTCTCTGCAGGTCTGTCTTTCTGCTTTCTCTTGTTGGACAAGCAAAGCTGCAAAGCTCAGTGTTATTCCTTTGGGTCCTCAGAACCAGGAAACTCTGAGCCAAAGTTGGCACCCACTGGTAGGAATTAGCCCCATCCAGGTGCCTGACACCATCGACTTCTTCTGCCTCCTTCACTCAGGCTTCTGTATGTTGTCGAGGTGGGTTTCCCTGTGCACTGGGCTTTATTAGTTGAGTGCCTTGGGTCAGTCTCTCCCTTGGAAGGTCTTAGTTTCTTCCTCTTTGAAAAAATTCTCTTATCTGCCTTTCAGCTTTCAAATTCTATTAAAATGGTGAATTTGGGGACTCTGGTCTGTCTCAGGGCCCCCATTCCCTCCTACTTCTACAGGCTTCATGGAGTTTTCTCAGCACCAATCCCCCAAATCCCATCCCCACTCATCGACTCATTGATTCTCAGAGCTAGAAGGAAGCCTACAGGGCAGGAGCTGGATGTGGGGTCTGAATTTCACTCTGGTCACTTACTAGCTATCCTAGTGAACTTGGCACTTAGTACAGTGCCCACAGTAGGTGCTTAATAAATGTTGATTATCTTCTCTCACCACGTACTCCATGAAGCTATCAGGAGACTCTGCCATGATGCCTTGTCCGGCCCATAGTCCATGTCATTCTCCTGCTCTACCAGGCCCTGGCCCCTTCGTGTTATAAATGGGGAAACTGAGGCCCAGCCAGAGGAAGGGATTTGGGCTGAAGGCAAAAACCAAAAACTGCCTCATAGCCTAGAGTCTTTTTCCTCTCCTGGGCTGTCTTCTCCACTTTCTAAACACAAGCCTGCCAGGCATTGCTCCAGTCTCATGGCTATGACTCACTCGGGTCCAACCCACCCCCAACCGCACCCTCCACCCACCATCAGAAATCTTCATTAGGGGCCTCAGGGGCTGTGGCTGGGTCTGTAAAGAACCAGTCAGACTGAGACAAGGAACACAGTGCAAGGGCTCCCGGCCTGCTCTGGGGCCTGACGTTTCACTCAATCTCTTCAGACTGACTCTATAAAATTCGGGGCTGGGGGAAAGGGCAGATTCCAGTGATTCAGCCTCTGAAATGTGTCATGGCCCATAAAAACTGAGCCTGTTAAAGATGGAGATGGCCAGAAACTGAATAAATATGGGTAGTCAACATCAGTGGAAAACCCCTGCTTGCCCATGGCCTGGACCTTGTCATGTGAACAATGGGGAGTCACCACGGACAGTGGACCAGGGCAGTGATACCAATACTGCTCAGTGTGACTTCCCAGAAATACAGAATGCCAGAGCTGGGGGTGGAGGGGAGGGACAGGACCCTAGGACAGAGAATTCCAGTGGGGACAGCAGAATGTCAGAGCTGGGAGGGCCCTTAGCCCTCCAAGTGCCTCACTTAACAGAGAGGAATTAACTTTATGCAGGCCATACAACAAGTTCACAGCAGGGGAAAGATTTAAATTCAGATCTTCTGATTTTAAAACTAAAGCTCTTTCCACAGTACCTCAGGGCCAGTCATTAAGAGAAAGTCTGAACATCTCTAAAGTGGGATGGGGTTAGAGACAACCTTCCACCCCTCAGCAGAGAGGTAGGTGGTGGACCACAGGTACATAAGGAGACATACTTTGTTAGACATGGACGAATTGTTGACATAACTAGAATTCTTTGTAACAAAAAACATTGTTGGGTATTTTGGAAGAGGGGGCAGTTAGCAGGATAAAATCATTGGATGAGCATCCATAAAAGATTCTTTAAAAATCAAAGTCCTATCAGGCAACATATTGGTGACTCCTGGAGGGCGGCTTTCTGACTTCATCGCCAGGGACTCCTAATGACCGGGTCCATGGACAGTGGAGCCAAGTTTCCCCCAGGCCTGTGCCCATCAAGTCCCCAGCCCACCCACAGCAGCCTCCAAAGTCCCCACCAGAGCTGCTGCCAAGGACACATTCTGTCTCTACGACACCAAAAATAAGCCCATCCACACAGGCCTTTTTATAAACACACACCGCGCTCCTGTGCCATCCTGGAAACTGGCTTTCAGCTTCCTCCATCCCTGCTTGGGCTGTTCTTTAGGACCCCACCCCCACCAGGCAAATAGAGCCTGCCTGGCATCTCAGTGAAGAAAATGACCTCAGGCGCATCTGACCCAAACCAAGCCAAAATCAGGAGCCACAGGTAGTCTAGCAGCAGCCTGGGGCATCTGATGGAGCAATGGGCTTAGGGTCAGGAATGAAAATCATCACGGCAGCGAACATTAAATGGCACATGCTAAGTTCTTTACAAATATTTCATTTAATCCCCACAACAACCCTGGGAGGCGGGTGCTATTATTACTCCGCTTTACAGCTGGGGAAACTGAGGCAGACAGAGGTTAACGTTGCTTGCCCAGGGTCAAACAGCTAGCAAGTATCTGAGGCTGGATTTGAATTTGGATCTTCCTGACTCCAAGCCCAGTGCTCTAACCACTGGCCTGGGAGATCTGGGTCTGAATCCTACTTCAGATCCTTGCTAGCTCTGTGCTGGGTGACCCTGGGTGACCCTCTACCTATGTGCCTCAGTTTCCTCATCTGTAAAATTAGGAGTCTGACTCTTCAGACTCAGTGACCTTTAAAGTCCTTTCTAGCTCTAAAATATCTATGATCTGACCTCTAGTGAGGGAAGGACTCCACTACTTTTCTAAGGCCAAATGTGCCTCCCAGGGACTCCCAGCCTTGCCTCCTCCTCCCAGGAGTCTTGTAGAACAAGTCTGGTCCCTCTTCCCCAAGATCCCTGCCTTCAAATACCTGAAGAAAGCGTTTCTGCCCCTGCCATCCAGGACAAACATTCCTCAGCTCATCAGAGTACAGGATCCTGGCTCTTGAGCAGTGAGGGTCCTCTAAGACCACAGTATAATCTCCTCATCCGATAAAGAAAGCAACTAAGACTCAGAGTGAGGTGTCCAAGGTCTATTTGCCTTGTTCTGACTGACCTTAGAGGACAGAACTAGGACAGCTGAAGAAAGCTATCTACATTCTGCCAGTTGTCCATAAGGCACATTAGGGACCTGGCTCCCCTTCATTCTGGCCCCATACCTCATTCTTTAGCCAAGAAAAGCCACTTACTAGTTGAAAGCCCCAAGCTGGCGCTACTCTGGTACTGGGTCCTACCCCAGAAGCAGGTATAGTACCTACAGGTTTGCTGGCTAAGGCCTTCACCGGGATATCCCCAAGGTTCTGGACCTGTGGCTTATACCCCGCCTCTCGTCCCTCCCAGGGCTGCCAGCTTTTCCACATTCCTAGCCTTTGCTCCTCATGGCTCCTCTCTATGTCCTCACACTCCATCACCTTGCACAGCCCAGCGGGATGGATGCCCAGCTTGAAGTGGCCCAGGCCATAGCCAGTAAGTGATAGCTTATCTTGTGGTTACGCCCTGCCAAGTCCAACCTGTTTATGGACCTGGCACTCAGATTCTAAGAGTATCAGACGGGTTGGGAGTGGTGCATTTCTCCCTGACTTCTTCTTTAGAAACACATTCCTTTGGGTCAAGGTGCCTTGCCCCAGGTGCCATAAGGCCATCTTTATCCTGGGGGGAGGGGGATGGGCGCAGTCATCTAGAAATGGGAACATAGTCACTAATATCAAGCAGGAATTGTTAAGGGTTACCTGAGAGCAGGGGGACAAAGTAAGAGTGGAGAGAAGAGAGAAAGGAGGAAGACTAGGAGACAGAAGAAGCAATGAGTGAGAGAGAGAGAGAAGGAAGGGAGAAAGAGGAGAAGAGAAAAGAACAGACAGAAGAGGAGGTAAAAAAGAGAGAAAAAGAAGAAAAGAAAGAAAGAAGAAAATGAAGGAAGGGAAGAGAAAGGAGGAGACAGAAGAGATGAAAGGAAGACAGAAGAAAAGGGAGAAGGAGGAGAGAATGAAGGGAGTGGAGGAAAGAAGAGAAAAGAGGACATGGAAAAGGAAGTAAGAGAGAGAAAGAGAAGAAAAGGAAGAAAGAGAAGAGAAAAGAGGGAGAGGAGGAGAAGAAAAGGAGAAAGAGAATGAAGAAAAGAGAGGATCGAGAGAAGAGGAAAGAGAGGGGGATGAGGCCAGGAAAGGAAAAAAGGGAAAGGAGAAAAGAATGGAGGAGGAGAGGTTCATCAATATAAAGCTGGAAAGGAGCTCAGAGGCCATCTAATCTCACACTGTTCATTTTACAGGTGAGGAAACTGAGGCCAGGGAGTCAAAGTGACTTGCCCAACATCACACAGGAAGGTAGGATTTGAACCTAGGCCTCTGATTCCACAGGCAGTCTCCATTACACTGTCCTATGCTGAGGGGGAGGAGGAGAGAGAGATTGAGGATGGGAGAGGAGAGGTGGGAGGCAGAAGGTAGGTGTGTGTGTGTGTGTGAGAGAGTGAGAGACAGAGAGAGAGAGAGACATAGAGAGAGGAGAGAGAAAGGAGACAGGGAGAAATGAGAGAGGGAGAAAGAAAGAAAAGAGAGAGAGAGAGAAAGAGAGAGACAGACAGAGAAAAGGGGGAGGAAGAGAGAAAAAAATCCGCAGAGAGTTATCTGGCCAAGGAAGGCACACACGATAGAGAAGGATGCGGGCAAGAAATTTGGGGGAGAAGGACACATACAGGGAGAAGTGGGAGGGAAAGAAGTAAATTTCTTGTCAGATTTCAACCCCCATCCTTATTCTTCAAGAGGGTTCCCCCAAGCTGGACTCCAGCCACACTGTGGTGTGGACTGGAGAATTTAACAAGCATTTGCTTCCCTAATTTGGGGGCTCCAGACCGACGGAGAGGTAGCTCTTAGAGTGGGGCTCACTGATGCTGTCCCAAGTGCCCTGTACTGGGCAAGGCTATCAGGAGTGGAAGAGGGGGAAGAGGGAAAGGAGGTGCACATGACTGGTAAGAGCCAACACTTCATCTAGAACCCCAGTTCAAGTACCACTTCTGCCACTTACTACTGATGCAAGTTGGGCAAGCCTACTTCCCAACTTGGGTCTTGGTTTCTTCATCTATAAAATTCAGGCATGACCTCTAAAGTCTCTATCAACTCCAAATCTATACTTCTGTGTCCTTTAGACTAATGGGCTAATAGACTAATGTGTAGGATACTGGAAAGAGCGGGGTATCAGAGAAGCCTGGTTCAAATCCTGCCTCACTTGGGCAAGTTCCTTCATTCTCCAGCCCTCAGTATCTTCCGTAAAAGGCATGGTGGGGAGAGGGGGAAGTCATTGGGCCAGAAGGCCTTGGAGGTCCTTTCTACCTCTAAGCCCAAGAGTGTATGATCAGTGTCTGAGAAGCTGTGACCACAGTCCTAGAGAGGGACCTCAGGGGGCAACTAGGCCAGCCTGCTTCTGAGTGAAAACCCCCTCCATGATGTCCCTGGGCAATGGCAACCAGCCTCTGCTTGAAGTTCAAATCCTGCCCCTTCCTTTTACTACGTGCATGACTTTGGGCAAGCCACTTAACCTTCCTGGACTCAGTGTCTGCATCTGTAAGATGGATGCCTCTTTCCAGCTAGAAGCCTATGGTGATATATGATCTGGTACAAAGAAGCACACCCCCTCTGTTGATAGGCTGTTCCATTTTTGGGAGGAAGTCTTCCTTGACTTCCAGCCTAAATCATCCTCTCTGTAACCCTCCCCATCCCCTAGCCCACTTGCTCCTGGCCCTGCCCTCTAGGGCTGAAACTCTCTCTTTAAAGAAACCCCTTAGGTACTGGAAGACAGCTTTGTGCCCCCTGCCCTCTCCTCTTCTCTGGACCACACATGCACAGATTAAACAAGGAACAATGCCAGGCCAGAGACTGGACAATCCCACAAGTGCTCATGTGGTGACATGTGGGAGATTCCGGACCCGACTGGCCTGGAGAGTCCTGGGGATCTGTAGGGAGGCTGGAGAGGAGGCTGCCAAGGGGCCTCACCCAGAGTGTCCCAGGTTTGGAGTCAAGAGGCCTGGGTCCAAAGTCTCAATTCTGCCACTTGCTATACTGTGGATCTCAGACCTCCCCTTCTGTGGTCTCCCTTCCCACCTGAGAAAAGGATGGCTATAAGGATCCAAGATGACAGGAACAAGGGCCCTCAAGGGCTCCATGGACTTGGATGGGGGAAAAATACAGCTTAATATTCACTAACCTGTAACTGAAATTCAGCGTTTCCTTTGATTAGGAATTCCTTTAAAAGCATTCTTCTGAGGAGGGTCCCCAGGCTTCCCCTGACTGCCATAGGGGTCTATGACACAAAGTTTAAGACTTCCTGATCTAGTCCTAACCCTGATGTTACAGAGGAGGAAACTGAGGCCTTGTAGATAAAACAATTGGTAAACCGTAAACCAATAGGTAAATGTGTATTTTTCTTCTCCAGTAGGGCAGGCTGTGATGTGTATGGTGGGACATCAGGGACTCCAGAAAGCACCCCTCCCCCCTCAAAGAGCCCTCCTCCCCAGACTGTTACATGTAGCCATCCTCTGATACCTGGACTATACTCATTCCTTCTCTACAGCTGTTGGAATACTGGCATCTTCTTCCCTAGAGAGTCAGCTCTAGGCCCCCTCCTCTGAGAAGCCTTCTCAGATACCCCCAGGTGACTGATCTTCCCAGAGCACCTGGCCTGGCTCTCACCTTGGCCCTCTCCTGGCATTAAATGTATCTGAGTCCCAGCCACAAATCTCCCCTCCTTCCTTGTTTGCCGCATTGAGATGAGAGCCTAGAACTTCAGTACTTGAAACATCCTGCAAGCTAAGGCTAACATGGAAGGTACAGTGGAGAAAGGGCTGGTCTTGAAGGCCTCAGGAACAACCTGGGTCCCAAACCTGCCTCAGGCATTTACTAACTGTGTGATCTGGGTTGCTACAACATCCATCATTTTCCTGATGAGTAGAGTGAGGGCACTGGAACTCACTGCTTCCAGAGTCCCTTGTCATTTGCAGTCTGTGACCCCAGCATCCTGCCTCTGCCACATGCTAGCTAGGTGACTAGAGCCAAGTTTTCTCTGGCTCCCAGATATCTCTCTAAGCCAGTCAGCTACACAGGCGTTTCTGACTTACTCCACTGTAGGCAATTTCCATACCTGGAGTTTCCAGAACTGACAAAGATCCCAGATCTACGTACGGCACCACAGAAGGAAAATACGAAAATAGAAATCTCTCCTCACAGGTAAGGCTGAGCCCTCCTCAGCCCGCCTAGTGATTCCCAACTGTTTCAAGTTTTGAAATGTTCCCCAAGTTGGGGTCCACTCACCACAGTAACTCTTACCTAAAGACATCATGATCCTCAGTGCCAGAGGACTTGTGGGCCTGGGTTGACAACCACTCACCATTTCACGTATTAATTGAACCCAATCCCAGCATTACAGAATGTTGGAGCTGGAAGGGGGCTAGCCCAGGGCCAGAGCCAGTCAACAACTGGTCCTGGGCCCTTTGTGTGTGGCCCTCAATGCTGGGGGTGGGGAGCTCACTATCTTCCTACAAAGGGATAACTCTACGTGGTAAAGACCTTTTCTTGACGGCCTCCTTGTTTTGTATATGATTTTAGCCCTCAAGCAGAGATGAAGGGCAACATCAGTGGGAAAGTACTAAAGGTGGTGGGAGGGCCGGAGTTAGGGGAGGGGGGTCCCTGAAGGAGAGAACCAGGAAGAGTCTATTTCCTACAGCAAGAACTGAGTCCACCTGCCTCTGCAGGTAGACGCCTTCATTCCTGGAAGACTTTCAGTCAGAAGACACTTAAGTAACTACTGAGTCCAACTCATGGCTTAGCAGCTAGGAGGTGCTAGGTAGAGCACCAGGTTTGGACTCCAGAAGATCTGAGTCATTCAGACACTTACTAGCTGTGTGACCCTGGGCAATTCACTATCTCTGTTTTCCTTAAGCCACTGGAAAAAGAAACGGCAAACCACTTCAAGAAAACCCCATGGATAGCACTCCCTGGGGTCACGAACAGTCGGACATGACTGAACAACAATCCAATTCCCTCACTTTACAGATGGCAAAATTGAGGCCTTTAGGGAGTAAGTGACTCACTAGAGGTCACATGAGTTAACAAGGCAAGGATTTGAACCCAAGTTCTCTCTGCTTCCTCTCCCTTGTCACTGGCCTCCTGTGGAATCCACAGGGGCCCAGGGCTAGGGTAGCTGCCTGCTACTAATTCAAGGGGTATTGATCAGGGGCAAGACCAAGCCTATGTGCTGGGGACTCCCAGCCCTGCCCACTCTCCATTGGGAGGTGTGAGGGCCAAGACGAGCCTCAGCTTTGACACCATGGAGACACAGCCGAGGTGGCGCCCTAGTGTCCAGGGAAGGGTCCGACACAGATACACACAGATGCACACACACGCAGAGACACACAGAAATACACACACACAAACACATACACAGATAAATACACAGAGAAACACAGAAACAAACACACATGCAGGTGCACACATACACACAAATGTACAGACACACACAGAGAAACATACAGATGCACACATACACATAGAAATAGATACACAGAGACATACACACACAAATGTACACACACAGAGAAACAGATGGACACACACAGATGCACATACACACAGAAAGAGACACAGAGGCACACAGAGGCACACACACACAGAGAAACAGACACATACAGATGCACACATACACAGACACACAGAAACAAACACACACAGATGCACATACACACAAACATACACACAGACACACATGCACACACAGATGTACACACACATTTACATACACAGATACCTGTGCATGAGCATACAAAGACACACACAGATGCACACACAAATGTATGCACGCAGAGACACAGACACACACAGATGTACACACCCACATATACATAGACGCTATGCATGCACAGAGACACGCACAGACATACACACAGATGCATGCACACGTGCACGCACACACACACACACACACACACACACACACACGCACGCACGCACGCACAAGTTGCAAGTCAGCTGGACACTCTGAGAACCCTAGCCTATTCGCTGTGGCCCGAGGGGCCCTGAATCCAGGGGCTCCCCAACTTGAGCTTCATAGAACTTAGGGGTGGGAGGGACCTCAGAGAGCCTCCAGTCCAACCTTTCATTTTACAGATGGAGAAACTAAGGCCCCCAAGAAAAGAAGGGCTTTGCCCAGAAAGGACATGGGCTTCTGCTCAGCCTTTCTCCCTTCCTCACTCCCTTCCTTGTGGCCAGTATTTTTCCCCATTTAGACTATAAGCATTTTGAAAGCTAAAGTTGACTTGGGATCAGAACTTAAGAAATTTAGAGCCAGAAAAAGCCTTAGTTAATTTGCTCAACATCCTTAGTCCTCCACATGAGTAAACTGAGTCAGAGTGGGAAAGAAACTTACCCATAATCCTATTAGCAAATGGCTGAGCTGGGATTCGAACCAGGTTCCAAGTTCAGGGCCCTTCCCCCCAACATTTCATCAATCTTCAAAGCACCAGACATCCTCCCTGCCCCTCTCTCTGGTGCCACCTCCTCCAGGAAGTCCCCCCCAACCCTTCAAACAGTAACAATGTTACCCCTAAGTGCACTTCACGTAGTGCCTGACACATAGTCGGCATTTAATGAAACTTTCTTTCCTTCCTTCCTGGGACCTCACAGAGTTGTTTGTTTCCATTTCTACCTTTCAACATGAATTGAATTATTTTACATTATAGTTATCCAAGAAGGGTACCAGGGAGTGGTGGAGGAGGGTGAAAGACCTGGGGTTCAGAAGCCTTGGGCTCAACCAACCAATCACTAAACCACCAAACACATCTTAAGCACCTACTATGTGCCTCCCCATTTAAGAGCTGAAGAGCTGGGAATACCAAAAGAGAAGTGAACAGCTCCTTTCACCTCTGGGTACTAACATTCTACTGGGAAGACGAAGTCTCTAAAAGGAGGCCCGGAGAGTTGGGGGATAGCCCATAAAGCAATAAGAAGATTGCCCCAATATTCAGTCTCCAGCATCCAGATGGGACTGTGCCTGCCACCAGCGATAATCTCCGTTTACACTGCATGCCTCATGTACAGGCATGGATGTTTGAAAGCTGTCTCCTCCATCAACAGCAAGGACCCTGGTTTTTCTCAGTATGGATACCCAGTGCCTAGAGTCAGCCCAGACCGTTTGGGAGCAACTTTAATTATAAGGAAATTCAGTCTCTGACACCTGGCAAGATGGCCCTGGTCCGGTCATTTCACCTCTTTGAGCCCCTTGGAGGGAATCCCTTCAGACTCATCTACTGCATTGTACATGGGCTGGGATTCCCACATGGTCAGACTCACAGACCTAGAGGTATCAATCTGGCCAGGCATATATGGTCCTAGACTCCTGGAAGGCTGGGGCTACATCTTACTGGAACCTTGCAGCCCTCTCTCTGCTAAGCACAGGCACAGCATCCGACTCTACCATGTGTCCATTAGATAATGGTCAGAGTCCAATGGACTGAGACATATGGGTTCTACTCCAGCTCCCTAATTCTACAAGTGGAAAAACTGAGGCACCGAGAAGGGAACAAGTCTGAAAAGCATTCTGGAATCCTCCCAGACTCCAAGAAACCACGTTAAGGACTGAAGCTCAGTACAGTGGACAGACCCCAGGACTGGGGGAGTTCAGAGGATCTGAGTTCAAATCCAACCTCAGTCACTTACTAGCTGGACCCTGGACAAGAAACAAGCTCAATCTTAGTGTCCTTAACTGTGAAAGAACAGCCCTGCTGCTAGGTTGGAGGGGAAGATTAAGTAGTATACACAAAGCACTTTGCCAATACATAAATGCTATTTACTCCTGTTATTCCACATTGACTGTGTGACCTTGTGAAAGGTCTACCCTTATCACAATTGCTATTTATCAGCTGGCAGGTTTCTCTACTTCAGGGACCTGTTGGGGGATTTCAGGGAATCGTTGGGGTACCGCATAAAGATCCGAGTGCCTTTGGCTTGGAGAGGTGGCCAGAGTCCCCAGCCCCATGGCTCTCAGGCTAACCTCAAGCAGAGAATACGGCCCTACATCAGGTACTGTTGTCCACCCTTAGCCTTGGCTAGGAATGGAACTCCCAGGCTGCATCCCAAGGGCCCATCTAGGAAATAAGGCCCATGGGGAGACCTGGGAAACCCCTCATCCAGGGAGCTGGAGGGAACAAGGAAAAATGTCATCAAGTGGAGGGATGAGCTTGGAATGAGGAAGCCCACTGTTCAAATCTCACTTCTGATACCTAAAGGCTTTGTGACCCTGGGAGGGTCAAAAGATCCTATACTTGGAAGCCAACTTTGAGGCCCTTCAGTTCAATTCTCTTATTTTACACAGGAGGAAAATGGCATCCAGAGAGATTAAGGCTTGCCTGAAGTCACACGAGAAGTAAGGCTCAAAAGTAGGATTTGAACTCTGAACCAGTTTTCTTTCCACTATACCCCTTTGGGGCTCAGTTTCCTAATTAGTTAAATATAGATAAGAATGCTAGATAGCCTTTTGCACAGAGTTGTCTTGAGGCTCAGAGAAGCTGATGTGGCTAAGGACCAAGTGCCAACATCACCACCCACTGCCTACCTTCCAAATCAGTTGCAAAGAGCCCACCCTCAAAGTAGATGCCTTTACCCCAAATGCCCAAACTAAAGATTCATACCTCCAAGTGGAACTCTGCCCTTTCTTTACTGTTTCATTCTACAGACGGGGAAACTGAGCCCAAAGGCCTTTCCCAAGGTGCTGCTACACTGTTGTGGGGCAGCAGAGAAGCCAGGTATCCTTATTCCCAGCCTGGTCCCCTTTCCACTAAAGAGACTTAATGTCCTTCATATCTTTCCATAATAATGTTTAAAATTTCCCATTAAAATGAGGTTTAATAGCTCTCACATATGCAACAGGGTTTAAGTCCCCCATCTGCAACAAAGCTTGGCACTCCCCACATCTGTAATAAGGTTCAGTCTGTCATCTGCCAAGGGGCTTAACAGCCCGCACATCTGTATAGAGTTTTATACTTAATTGAACGCTTTTAAAACAGTGACTGAGTCCTAGAAGGGACCTCAGAGACCACCTTAGAAAAACCCTTCCATTTGCAGAAAAGGACACACACTGGGTGACTCTTAGAGGTGAGCCTTTAAGCCAAGCCCTGTATTACCTGAGTCAGTGCCTCCATCCTCTGTACCCTGCAGAAAGCCATCAGCCAGCAGTGATTAAACACCAGCTATGTGCTGGACCCTCTGCTAGCCACTGGGTCCCATAGACAGGGTAGGAATGGTGATCCCCAGTTAAGGGGGTCACACAGTAAATCAGCGCTATGATTAGACTCTAGGTCTTCTGCTTCCCAAAGCAGTTAGTGCTGAAGAGCTGAGTTCAAATCCATACTCACACTAGCTGGGCAAATCTCTGCCTCAGTTTCCTCAACTGTAAAGATCATAATAGCACCTCCCTCCCAGGGTTGTTATGAGAATCAAATGAGATAATCTCTAGAAAGTGCCATATAAACTGTTAGCCACCATCACCATTATCATTCACAAATAGTTTTCTTTTCAAAATACATCTGGAGGGCCTTCAGGAAGCAGCTGGGTATCTGCTTGCTGGCCTGTTCAAGTACAGGCTGGACCAGTTGCTTCTGACACCCTTTCTAACTCTGATATTCCAGGATTTTGTCATGATTGGGTAGATAAAGATTCTTTCTTGAATTCATAGTAATTTTTGGTGGTTGTGAATTTTTTCAGTCGGTAGGTCTTAATAGTAAAACTCCCCTCAGACGGAAGGCCAAGAAATGTTTATATTTTAAAAGGTGTCCTCTGACTCAAAGGTTGGGAACCAATGGCCTACACCATTATTAGAAGCAGGGCTTTCCCAGAGGAGGACAACTTCTCCCTCACCTGGTGCCTGCCCATCCCGTCCTGGGCGACTCTTCCCTCCCCCCTCCCATAAATCTCCCCCATTGCCCAACTCTCTCTGTTGACATTAGGCTGATGATGCGGATGGCTGGGCATCTGTTATCCTTAACGCTGGCTCCATGGCCAGCTCCCCCAACCTCCTTCTCTAGGCCCACATCCCGACGCTGACAAGCCTTTGCAACACTGCTCTTGCATAATTCTTGGATAGCAACAGTCTACAGGCTGCTCACACCCACTAGGCACCTCTCCCTCGTCCTTTGGGTGACCCTCAACTTTCACTCTTTGGAAACCAGAGTATCCTATGGCAGTATCTCTAAATTAATGTCAATGCTTTAAAAAGCTCCCTAATCCAGGTGATAACAAATAAATAATAAGAGATTTGGAGATCATGGGAGCCCATCCCCTTTATTTCACAGATAAGGAAACTGAGGCCCATGGGGAACTTGCCCAGAGTCACTCGACCCATGGAGGAGAACAGTGGTTCCCAAGTGATGTTCATTTTTCTAGTATCTAAAGGTTGGGAAGCTCTTTCCACACGGCAGCCTGATGAGGTAGGAATTTAGTCCCAATAGCCATTTTCCAGAAAGGAAAAGTGAGGCTAGGAGGAAGACAGATGGGACTTGCCCAGGGATCTTGTAGTAAGTTGGTGATAGAATTAGGCTGTGACCCCAGGTCTCCTGACACTAAGTCTGTCCATCAGCTCACTCTCCTAAAACAGGTGTCTGGATGCTGCTGGAGCTCATTCTGATGGGCAGGGCCAGGTGACAGAGTAGCACTGGCCCAAGGCTGGGGAAGAAGGATGGAGAACCTGGTCGCTAAGGCAAGGAGGGACTGAAGAGGCCCCCTTGTTCAACCCCTTTTCCATTGAGGAAACTGAGGCCCAGACTTGCCCAAGGTCATACACTTAGTAAGTGACAGAGCTGGGGTTTGAATTCAGGTACTCTGTGCCCTGACCAGCTGCTGTTTTTAGACAGGCCCCTTGTCACGCAGGTAAGTCTGAGGTGACCAAGGTGTTGTTCCAAGCCATTGGAAGATGGAGGTTCCTCCTCTAAAATGAAGAGTTCCCTGTCTTTCTCTTCCACCTCCCCCGGCTCCAGGTCCAAACTGGCCATACCCAGAACCCGACTAGGCCTCCTTCTGAGAGGTAAGATCATGCTTCAACTAAGGCTCAGTCAGGGAAGAGCACAGAGGACTGGAGCCAGGAGGGGCCTTGGAAGGAAACGTAGAACAGGATGCTGGAGCTAGGAAGGCCAGAGGGATCGATCCCTAGGTGCCCTCTTGTGTTAGGTCAACTGAGGTTCTTGGAAAGAGGAAGGGCCCACCCAAGGTCACAGAACCTGGAATGGAACCCCAGGTCTCTAGACTCTAAGTCTGGGGCCCCTGGGCCTCCAGCACCCCCATCCCCCAACCTTGCCTCCCAGTTCTCATCAGACTCTGAGTTATGACTGACAAGCCCGGTTGGGGCGGCAGGATCCAATGGCAGAGAGAAAGTATTGCCCAGGAAATCTGAACGCTGCAATTTGTTTTAATCCAAACACTGTCTATGGAACACAAACAGAGGTTGACTGGTGGGGGGCTGATGAGGCAAGTCAGGCAGGAGGGGCTGGAGGAGCCTAGACTCTCCAGGATCTGGGGGCTGCCCTCTGCAGGCCCCAGGGCCCAGCCTCTGCCTCGGCCTCTCGAAGACCTTCCTTCTCACAGCTGAACCAGCAGCGACAGGACCCCACTCCCCATCCCTCCTCCCACAGACCGAGGCCAGCACAGACGGGCAGACAGACCCACAAGCCGCAGCCACCCGCAGACACACACAGCAGCCGCCATCAGCCAGTCCATCCCCTGAGCACTGGACTGGCAGGGCTGGCTGGCAAAGCAGGGCTGGCAGGACCCAGCAGCACCTCACCCCAGGACTCCCACCCAGTACTAGGCATTGCTCCGGGGGATGGGCGCGGGACTTTGGGGGAGAGGGAAATCCGGGGTGAGTCAGGGTTAGAGGGGATGGGATGGGTGGGTTGGACTAGTCAAGGGGAATGAGGGGTGGGGAGAGGAGCCGGGTGGTCAGCCCAAGGAAGGCGGGAAGGGCACCCAGAACCCGGTATGTATGGAAGAGACTGCAAGGGGTTAGTAGGGGCTACACAGAAGGAGCAAACCCAAGGGGGAGGGGAGCATGTGCACATTGAAAAGGCAGGGACGAACGTGGGGGTTGGGGGGTAGGGGACCTCGGAGTGTAGAGAACAAGGGGTCAGAGCAAGGGAGAGGATGGAGGGCTCTCAGGCCGGTCGGGTCTAGTCCTGCTCTCTGTCCCCGGCTAGCCCCGCACCTAGGGCCATCTGGGGCACTCCTCAGGGCCCACTCTCCCCCCGCCCAGCCTGGCTACATCTCTTTCCCTCCTTTCTTTGGGAAGGAGCACAGCCCATGCCGGAGAGCCGGGCCAGGGATGGGGGAAGCCCCGAGAGGGGCAGACTGGTGGAGTTCGGGGGGTGGGGGAGACGCTGGATGCCGCGGGGATGCGGGCGGGAAGGAGACCCTGTCCTCTGGCCCCCAGCTCCCTGCTTGGAGTTCCCCATCTCCGGCCTCTATCTCCTGGATCCCTGGGGCCCCTGGTCAGCGTCTCCCCGCGCCTCCGGCCCCTTGATTACGGTCCCCCGCTCCAGCTCCCTGCTCTCCAGCCCCCTGGTCGGTGTCCCCCCCCCCAGACTCCAGTCTCCCAGTATGGGTCCTCCCCCGCCTCCGGCCCCCTAGTGCGGGTCCCCCAGTTCCCCAGCCCCCTGGTCCAGGTCCCCCAGATTCTGGCCTCCCAGTCTGGGTCCCCCCCGCCTCCGGCCCCCTGGTGCGGGTCCCCCAGTTCCACAGCCCCCTGGTCCAGGTCCCCCAGATTCTGGCCTCCCAGTCTGGGTCCCTCCCACCTCCGGCCCCCAGATGCGCGTCCCCCAGTTCCCCAGCCCCCTGGTCGGCGCCTCCCCGCCCAAGCCTCCGGCCTCTCAGTCTGGGTGCCCCCCGCCTGCGGCCTCCTGGTGCGGGTCCCCCAGTCTCCGGCCCCCCAGGCGCACTCACGTGAAGACGAAGAAGAGCGTGGAGGCGCCCACCAGGAGGGCGGCGGCCGTGGAGACCGGGATGTACTTGGTGGGTTTAAACCTCTTTCCGGTGCCGAGGCCGGGCATCCTGTGGCTTCCACATCCCTCCGGGCCCCGGCGGGCACGGGCGGCGGCAGGGGCGGCCACGCAGGGCCGGGCGCCGGGGGCCGGGGGCCGCGGCCCCGCTCCGGCCGCCCGCTCGGCCTGAGACCCGGCCTCGGACCCCGAGCCGGAGCCGGCGGGGTTGGCAGCGGCCCCAGCGGCGGCGGCGGCGGCGGCAGCGGCGACTGGTCGTGGGCCGGCCAGGGCAGAGCAGGAGCGGCCGGGACGGGACGGAACGGGACGGGACGGGACGGGATGGAGGAGAGCGGAGTGGCCGCGGAACCTGCTGGGGAGGCGGGAGGGGTGGGGGGCGGGCGCGGGGAGGGCCTGGGACCAGCTGACCTGCGGCGGCGGCGGCGGCGGCGCAGGAAATCCCACCCACGGGGAGGGGGGCGGGCCGGTCCAGGCTGATGTCAGCGCCCCTTAAGGTAGCACGGAGGCCCCAGCGGGCTCCACGCGCGCCCTGGCACCGGGCACCGGGCACCCTGGCCCTGCCTGCTCGCCCACCCGCTCCCAGGCCGGCCCGCTCCAGCGGCAGGAATGACAGCTGCAGTCTGGGGAACCAGGGTCTCCATTCTGCCTCGGCCCCCTAGCTGGGAGACCCTCTCTGAGCCTCAGTTTCTTCCTCTGTAAAAGGACTGGGGTCCTTCCCAGGATTGCGGGAGGCCCCAACGAGAACGTGTCTGTAAAAGCCCTTTGCCGACCTTAAAGCCTAGGGCGCGGTCAGCTGCCCCCATTCCTGGGCACACATCCTTCTGTGGCTGCTCTGGCTGCTTTTCTTCCTCCACCCCCAACCCCACATAGACCATAGTAGCTTTGGAGCCAAGGTCTTGGATTCGGATTCTGCCTTCCACAGTTACTGGCTCTTGGGCCTTTGACAAATACCTTCACTACCCTGAGTCTCAGTTTCCTCTTCTGTAAAATAAAAGGGCTGGTAGATGCCCCCTGAGGTTCCTTTCAACTCTCAACCTATGATCCAACGAGCCCGGTCATCAGGGAGAGTGAATTTGGACACGGAACACCCGACACAGAGTCCTGTCCCTGCCGATGGTTCTTTGTGGGACTTTGGGACTGTTGTTTCCTCCCCTAGCCTTCAATGTCCTTTCCCTCCTCTCTAAAATGAGATCTCTAAGAGTCTTCCTCCTTGTCAGTCTATGATACTGTAACTCTCCGTGTGTCCTAGGAACCCGTATGATCTCAAATGTGCAGGCACAGATCCCTTCCAGCTTGGACGTTGTGGCATGGGAAGGCCTTCCCTGGGGAGCCCAGGCCCAGACACTGCCTCCCTTGTTAAGTTTAACTCCTTGGTAACAAGGTTAACCCAGGTGAGGGCTTTGTTCTGGAATCCAGGGGAGAGCTTACCTTACCCAGGGTGCCTCTGGGTCCTTTAACCCCATAATTGATTAATCGCTCCCCAGTCAGACACTCTCATGCCCTTAAACCAGACCTTTAAAAGGAGGTAAAAATGAGAAGATAAATAATCCAGAGTGGAAAGACTGCGGGAAGACAGGCATACTAACTGCCTATGGAGCTTTGAATTGGTTCAACCTTTCTGGAAAACAACTTGGCATCATATGAGCCAAGTTCTCAAACTGTTATATCCTTTAACCCAAAGAGACCACTTCAGGGCACGCACCCCAAGGAGGTCAGACACAAAGTAGGGTTCCATATTTACCAATACAGAAACCCCCTCATCTCACTCTCTGGAATAGTGTTGGGTCTCCCAAAGATGGCTGCCTACTACATCCCTCAGGGTTCTATCATCTGGCAACTGGGAGGACTGGGGTTTCTGATATTGTCATTCATGATCCTTCAACTGATACGTTCCCCAATGTGGATTAACCAATAGACAAAATTTAGTTTTTACAGAAAGGTATCTACTGCAAATGCATAGCAAAGTCTGAAGTTATCAAAACAGACCTCCCTCTAAACCAGATAGATTCTCTCTTCTTCCAGGCCTTGGGGAGAGGGTCTCCAACTTGAAGCAAAGAGGTAATGAGATACGCAGTGACATGTGGACCAAGGAGTCCTTCACCACTCCTACCTGGAGGAATCCTTTTCTTCCCACACTCTACACCAAATTTACTCGAGGGTGAGGAGTCAATGATGGGCCATTGCATTTGAAGACACAGGGTCTCATGTGACAGATCATTCTAAAGCTGGTCTGAGTCAAGCAGGTCATTCTGCAGCTGCACCAGCTCCTTGCCTTCCTTGGTTACAGTGGCTCCTTGCTCCTGTGGTTTCTATTAATGACTTAGTTGCTGGCAAGACCTCGTATGGCTCTTCTGAGCTTTCAAAGCTCACGAGGCAGTAAACTGGTCAGTTCCTTCACTGGACACTCATTCACTGACCTGGCTGGTGTTCTGTGTTCCAAAAAGCTTGACTCTTGGATACAGCATCTCTTTTTAGAGAAGAAAAGTCTATTATACACAAAGCTCTGAGGGAAGACATTTCATCTTCTTTTCCATTTGTACATTTCATTTGTACATTTGTACAGCCTGCTTACACCTACCATGTAACTCTCTGTTGTTCTTAGGGGAATTCTCACCTTCATCCATCTAAGATCCAGGGGAAATAAACATGAAAGAGACAAAAGAAACAGAGATGGCATTCACATACACATGGTGGTCAGGTTATTGGAACCCTTCAACCCAGGAGCTCATAGCAACCTTTCTCACTTCTAACCTGTCAAGAAAGAGAGGAAACACCTTTGGTATGCACCCTCACTTCTGGGTCAGTTTCTCTTTGGTCATCAGTCCTTCTGATTTATCACCCAGCCACAGCAGTACTAACTCTGGGTCAGTATGGTCCAAAACTCACTTAGAGTTGTTTCGTGTGTTTTACTGGCATCAGACATAGAATACTGTGTGTTGTCTCGATAATCCACCAGGAAGAGTAAATTTGCACACGCTCCAAGGACTGGGATCTCATTGGCCAGTCTCTTCATTATACCACAATATGCATAGCAGGGCTTTCGTGGAACTAAAGAATTGGCCACAAAGATGGAGGGTGTACTCATCAGCTGGAGGGTGTCTGAACATATCTGTATGTCATGGACTGAATGTCACCAATTGTTATTGTCCCAGAAGAATGAAGAACATGAGGAGTTTAGAAAAACTGAAGAAAGAGGTCGTGAACTAGATGCTCACGTGTACATAATACAGGCAGGAATGGGAAACAAAGACTCGAGGCATAGGTTGATGCCTTAAAGACTCCCCATTTAGGGTTGTTGGTTGTTTTTTTCATTCATCCCACCCCTATCCATTTTTCATAAGAATCAAAAAAGAATCTTGAGATTGAGAAAACCTAGGAGACCCACCCCAGAGAGCCCCTAGGAGTGTTTCTGGAAGGCTGCAGTTTGCTAATTGGATGGTCCAAAGACTTTCTAAGTCAGATATAGTCTTGCAACAGAGAGCTTGCCTTGGATATGCAGGAAGTTGAACTTTAAAAATAAACTTAATGACTTCAGGTCTTGTAATGTTTAGTGTTCCAAAAATGTTTGATGGCCGGAACCAAAGGGTCTCTTTTTGAAGGCGAAACTCCTATCACACTCAAGGCTATTGGGAGAGCTGGTCATTTTCTTTTTCATTCATACGTGTCTTTGATGACATTCTTATACCTTTTCTCCCATGTAATATGTTGCTGTCTTTGTGTTCACCATGTGCCTCTCGGTTGCCCTCTGGCTGATAGTCAACCTTAGGCTTTTGGAAACTAGAATGTTCCATGACTCAAATACATAGACTCAACCTAAGAAAAATGCTGGCAATATCGAGACATGCCCTTGTGTAAGAACCATCAGGTATGGCAGCATGAGGTACAAAGTTGTGGACTGTCTCTGCCTCCCTAAACCTAAATAAACAAACTCCTGGCTGCAGCTGGAGTCTTCAGCTCGGCTGATTATCTCTTCCCCTTAAAGGAACAGAGGACTGTCATCTCTCTTTTAGTTTAGAGGCCCAGCTCTGCTACAGAGGCAGGTCCCCCACCTTCTCATTTGTTGGACAAAGGGAAAACACTTAGTTACCTTTTCTCCCTCCCATAAGGGTTTTCCCCAAAAGTGAGCCATTGTGGGCCCATGTGACCCCCAGAACATCGGGTAGACCCCCACAGCAATGAATGGAGAAGAGTTCCACAGGGTGGGCAGACCCAGGTGGCCTCCGACTTGCAACACTGGAGGGAATGATCACAGTTTGAGATGAGCTGCCTCTGCTGCTTACCTGCATGACCTTGGGAAAGTCACTTAATTTCCTTGGACATCAGTATTCTCATCTGTAAAAGGAAGGGATTAGACAACATGGCCTCTGGTCCCTTCTTATTCTAGGTCTCTGTGAACAATGGTGTTCAAATAGTTTCCTGAAATAAACTGGGAGCTTCTTGAGGGCAGTAATTGCTTCATTTTCTATCTTTGTATCCCCAGAATTTAGCACTATGCCTGACAATATTAATAATCCTGGTACGACTGAGGTTGCAGAGTGGAGGAAAGTCCCCACCCCTAGGAAACCAAGGACTTTTATAAGGATTCTTTATCAGAATCACGAATAACAAATGCATTGCAGTGACCTGCAGCCATAAAACAGATGAGGGGAAACGTGAGGGGAAGGGGATGCCTGACCTATGGTTCAGACCCTAGACCTGTCTATACTTGCTTGGCCACTAATTAGTACATACAAAAGGAAGTGTGGGAAGGTGGAAAGAGTTCTAGGCTCAGCCATTTACTAGCTGTGTGTATGACTCCTTGGCAGGTCTGTCCCTTCCTCCCAACATACTCAGTTTTCATAGATCCTGCACATCCTATAGCTCAGAACCAATGAACTCTCCCCAATATTGAGACTTAACCTCACCTTCGGAGTCCCAGAATCACAGAATGAGTGGGATGGGACCTCAGAGGCGAGAGAGCCCAGCCCAGATCTGAGAAATCAAATTATCAACAAGCATTTATTAAGTGAATGCTATGTGACTAGTATTATGCTACATGCTGGGGTGTAAAGAAAGGCAAAAGACAGCCCCAGCTCTCAAGGAGCTCGGGGTCTAACGGGGGAGATGTCATGTCGAGACAACAAGCTAGACACATAATACCATGGAGATAACTAAGAGAGGAAAGGGTAAGCATTGAGGAGGTTAGGAAAGGCTCCTTGTAGAAGGTGGTGGGTTTTTATCTAGGGCTTCATTGAGGAGGGAGAGACTTCCAGGCATGATGGGGCAGTCAATAAAAATATCCAGTCAAAAGATGGAGAGTCTTGTGCAAGGAACAACCCCATATTCAATGAGTGGCCATTCTCCCTGCCTTTGAAGAGGTCTAGTAGGGAGGAAGCCACTTCTTGGGAGGCAGTTTATCCCCTCTTTGGGGCAGCTCTCATTATGGGAAAGTGTTTGAGGACATCTAGCCTAGATCAGTCTCTCCCACTTCCTACCAAGGCTCTTGGTTCATTCAGCCCTCTGGGGCCTCTCTCCCTTATCCCTTATCTAACTACTTCAAGTAGTTAGAGAAAGCTACAATATACCATCTAAGTAAGGGCAGCTAGATGGTGCAGTGGATAGACGGCCAGGTCAGCAGTCAGGAAGACTCATCTTCCTGAGTTCAAATCTTACCTCAGATACTTCCTAGCTATGTAAGCCTAGGCATGTCACTTTACCCTGTTTGCCTCAGTTTCTTCATCTGTAAAATGAGCTGAAAAAGGAAATGGCAAACCCAGCACTCCAGTGTGTGCCAAGAAAACTCCAAATGGGATCACAAAGAGCTGGACGTGACTGAAAAACTGAACCACAAAACCCACCTAAATCTTCTCTTCCTGGATATTTTCTCTTTATGGGTCTTGTTTCCCCTGGAAATCGGGGATATTAACCACTGTAGCTCCTACCTCATGGGGTAGTCAAGACAATCAAATGATGTGTAGGTGGAGGGAGGGGTGATACCACTATCCTGGAGTCAAGACTTGGAACCAAAAAGATCTGGGTTCAAATCCTACTCTCCCCCACTCCACATGCCAGCCAAGTGATCAAGAGCACATGTCTCTGAACCTCAGTTTCCTCATATGTAAAATCGTGATAATATCTCCAGTGACTTAAGTGAAACAATGACTATAAGCAGATTTACAAGTGTCAAGTCCCTAAACCTCCCTGGGTTACAATGGAGAACAATGAGCTGGTTGAACTGCACAGCCTCAGAAGTCTTGTCCAGCTCTGAGACCACCCAGAAATGAAATGATTTATCCAGGGTCACCCAGCTAGTAAGCAAGTATCTGAAGCAAGACTTGATCCTATAAATGTCAGCTGTTGGGTGGATAAATAAGAAAAAGGCAACTCTGGCACCCATTCATGCCTCACTGAGGACCAGTGACAATGCCAATGTTGGAGAGGCTATGGTGGATCTCAAGCATCCCTCAGTGCTGGTGTATAAGAGAGGACAGACAGACAGACAGACAGACAGATGAAGTTGGTCAGTCAGACTATTGCAGAGAAAGAGAGCGATCCAGAGCAGAGATAAATGAGGACCTTTGCCAACCCATCCTGGGCATCTTGTCATCTGCTTTCCCTACCTTCTTCCTTTCTCTTGGAATGGCAATCCAATTGCCGCTATCATTGCTAGGGAAAAGATGGGACAATTGACTGACATGGTGTCACTTACAATCTCCAAGACATAAACTGTCTTCCCTGGTCACATATGTCTTCTGTGAGGATGTGAGCTTCTTGAGGGCAGGGACCACCTCACCTTTCTATTTGAATCCCTGGTTCAAGCAATCAATCAGTCAATCAATCAAATGACTTCTTTGTGCCAGGCGATATGCTAAGTGCTAGGGATACAAAGAGAAGCAAAAGACAGCCCCTGCCTTCAAGGAATTTACAATGGAATGGGGAAGACAACAGGCAGACATCTATATAAAGTGAGCTATATATGCAGAATAGATTGGAAATAATTAAAAGAGGAAAGGCAGTGGAATTAGAGGGGTCAGGGAAGGCTTCCTGTAGGAGGTAGAATTTCATGGAATCATGAATCTAGAGCTACAAGGGACTTGGAGTCTGTTTCTCTACAGAAAGCAGTCTAAACTACAAATGTGGCACTATGAGTTTGGAGAACCCTATGGACACATTTGCCCAGGACAGGGCTTCTATCTACCATATGTCAACCAAGTATGAATTTATGTGAGTTCTTTCTGTGGTTTACATACTTTGGGGAAGAGGGAAGGCTGTCCTGTATTTTTATACAGTTATATATTTCATAAATATAGTCATATTTATATACAAATCTATAAATCTAATCCTGCTTTTTTGCTTAGTGAGTTGAGGGTTTGCAGGAGAATGAAGGGGACGGACCTCACAGGGAAGACGTAGACATGAGCTATTCCCTTGAGTGGCCAGGAGAAACTTGTGTGTTCAGATAAAAGGAGCTAAAGAAAATGATTTTTGAGAAGACCCTGAGATTGACCTTGATTCTTGCAAAGGCAGAGCTTGAGGGCAGGTCTGTAAGCAGCACATGTAAAGGACTCTGCAAACATGTAAGTGCTAAGGGAAGACCAGCTGTTGTTACTGTTGCCAACGGGCCCCTGTATGCTCCTCATCACCAGAGCAGGCCAAGGGAGGAGCAGAGCCTGAGGGACAGATGCCCGACCCACTGGGTTTAGTGGCATCTTGCCAGGAAAGTGGCTCCCACAAGGAACTCCCCTCCAGCTGCTACAGAGGAGGAGAAAACCCTGGGCTTTGCCAGCATCTGGAAATAATCTGCTACATTCTCCTGGGGTGAGCACAGAACTGTGAGGTCAGTGCTAGGGCTGGGACTCAGTGGCACTATGCCAGTGCTGGATGGATGCCAGAAAGACCCAGGAATTGTAAGCCCAAATCCCTTCTCAGGACCCTCTTCTTTGACATCTTAGGAAAGACATTAATAATCTGGAGAAGAAAATGCCCAAGAGGATGTGAGTGCTTGAGGCTGTTAATAAAAGCAAAGGCATTTATTGAGCTCATACTGTGTGCCAGGCTGGTCCTCAAAGAGCTTATATTCTAATAGGGAAAGATAATATATACAAGGGAGTGATGGCCTGGGAGAGATGTTTTGGTTTGGGAAGTCACTGGGATGGTAAATGGAGTCAGAAGGCATTAGCTTGGCCCAACACCTTATCCAGAAGCAATGGGGGTGTTGATTTATTACTGAAGGGGACATGCTTCCAGGGGCAGGCAGATGGCAAGATGGCCCAGATGGCTGGCTGGCTAGGATGTGAAGGTGAAGCACTGTCTGGGGACAGATAGCAAATATATTGGGCCAAATGGGCTAGCTCACACCCACTGACTCAATTACTAACTGAAAGGGTTGGACCCAGGGGTGAACCAGAGATAACTCCAAAGTTACACCTCAGAAATCAGCAAATGTTACAAATCAGCACTTGAATTATTGTTTTGTTAATTGTCTAAACTTAATAAAGTGACAGACCAAATGTCAATAATACAGATCAAACTTAAAAATATGTTCTGTGTGCATTGTTTTCTGGAAGTCTGGTTGTTAAGTATTTACCACACCTCTCTCTGTACCCCAGGACAGAAGTTCCTAAAAAGGAATGGATTAAATTCTCCAGGGACTAGGGATATGGACTTCACTTTTTGTGTCTGGGTGTGTATAACTCTAGATTGTGCTTGACTGCAGAAGGTAGAAATAGTGACCACATGAACTTAAGGTTGTTTGTCCTGAGCCTGTAAACAAGAAAAGTAAAGCTGTTTTGTTTAGGGATTGTGCAACTGCTAAGCTCTCCAGGAGGTGATGAGATAGCCCCCATATTTCAGCACCACAAACAGGTCTTTGAATTGCTTCCCTATTTCTGTTAAGAGACACATTCCATTTTGATTTATAATTCTGCATAGAGATATTATGCCAGAGACAGCTGTTCTGATTTGTGCCGAAAATGCACAAAGCCACCCAGTTATGTCTGATCCATAGAGCTCTGCATGAGGTAGCCCCGGGAGATCCCTCTCCTTGAAAGCTAATGCTTTAATCAATCTCCAATTCTAATAGACCTTAAACACAATGTAGAGGCTTCCTACTTGCCCATTCCACCTCTACCCCTTGGAACCTTCAAATTCTGACATCCCATGATTCCAAGAGGTAACTGATGGAGCTCTGAACAACAAGGTTTGCCATTGGTGAGGAGAGCTCCCAATGCTCTGAGAATGATGATACTCCTGATGAGGCCGCTTATGGTACCATGGGAGAAGCTGCATGTGGCATCAGGGACCTGGGGTCCGATTCCAGCCCTGCTCTCTTTTAACCTAACTGACCTTCAGAAATAGTAGTAGACCTCATGGTCTCCAAGCATCACTGTTGTTGTCCTTTTAGCCAAGAGGTGATTTCTCAGGGAGTCCTTGGGCACCATGCCACAGTGGACAGCTCTTGGCTTTGGACTTGAGTTGGAGGACTTGGCTCTGGCATCCAAGTGATCTTAGGCAACTCACAACTTCTCTGGAAATCAGTTTCTTCATTTGTAAAAAGAAAGGGCTTGGTCTAGATGGCTTAAAATTTCCTCTGTAGGAACAGTAAATCAATCTCTGCCTCTGTAACTGCCCCACCTCCACACGCTGCTGTAGCTTATGAACTGGATTGACCCTCAGCGCATGGCACACTTTATGGGAACTCATTATACACATCTGTACATATCTCTTAGTGTATTGGGGTCTTGGTTTTTGTTTAGTTGTTTTTTGCCTGCTCATGAGTTGGGGAAAATTTAGAATTGAAAATAAAAATTGAATTAAAAAAGTACAAAAGTGTCAGTGGCTCATCCTAGAGGCAGTGATGGGAGCCCCTGGAGTTTCCTGAGGGGAAGTTATGCAGAATTGTGTGGAATCCACATATCCCGGAGCTAATCTGGGAGCTTTACAGTTTGCAAAGGGATTTCTTCAGAGCAGCTCTGTGAGAAGGAGAGGGTACTGATCACTGCTTCTGGCTTACAAGTGAAGGCACTGAGGCTGAGAAGTGAGTGGTTTGCTATGATCACCTAGTCAATGGAGGAGGTGGATTCCAGCTCCAGCTCCCCATGGAGGCTGGGATTTTTTTCCACAAAAAGGGACCGTAAAGATTATGCAGACCATAGCGCATGTTTCACAGATGAGGAACTGGGGATCAGAGTAGAGCCATATCTGCCTCTAATTTCATTAATTATTCATTAATATTCACTAATTATCCATTAATCTCCTGCTTTGCTTTGCCTAAGACAAATCTTGTCAGTGATTTTCCAGCCCTTTATCTGGGCTCCTCCCTCTTTACACATTGCTCAGGTTTAATGCTAAATCAGTGACCTGTGTGGAAATCGGGGCACCCGGCTTCTAGTCTTGGCCCTCACACTAATTAGTTGAGTGACATTGGGCAAATGTCTTCCTCTGCCTGGGTCTCAGTTTCCTTCTCTGTAAAATGAATGAGTTGGATTAGATGGGTTCTCACAGCTCTGAGAGCCAGAGTCCCAGGTAGAGGCAAAGTCCCAGAGTCCCAGAGAAGGCAAAATTGGGGGGCTGCCCTCCCTCTTGTGATGGGAAGCTTTAGGGACAATCCTGGTCCCAGCTGCAGCAACCTAGCTTTAGCTTGAAGCAAAAGATTGGGCTGACCCTGGCTCAGTCTGCTATTGGCTGCTGGGGACATTTATAAAGCAGCTGTGCAGTTAGGGACTGGGCTGGAGGAAATCAGCCTTGGAGCCCACTGGCTTGGCAGGAAATCCCACCCATCAGCACAGGCTGGCAAAGGGCTTAAGGTGGAACTGAAGGAGACCACAGCTTTCCTTGCTGACTAACTTCTGTGCACAGGACCTGGGACAGGGAGGCAGCCTAGAAGCCATCTCCCTCGGCTTCCTTGTTTTACAGGGAATAGAACTGAGGCCTAGGAAGGAAGGGTCTGGATTGAGACCAATAGTGGGTTAATAGAGCCAGACCTTAGAAGACAAACTGTCAGAGCTGGGAGGGAGCTCAGAACAGAGCTCAGCCTGAGAACAGGGGATGTCAGAGAGGGGAGGGGTCTTAGAATAGAGAGGGGTTTGGGGGAGGCCTCAAAGATTGGAATTTGCTCGTTTCACAGAGGAGGAAACTGAGGCTCATCGACTTTCTCAAGGTCCCTCAGATGGTTAACAATCGGGACAAGATTCAAACTCAGCTTCTGTAGGTCAGGCATTGAAGTAGATCTCCAAAAGCCTTCTTTACATCCATGATCTCCGTTGGCCATAATCCCTTGAGACAATTAAAAATTTACATATGATTATCCCCATTTAACAGATAACTGGGACTCCAAAGGTCATTCTGCTAGTGATCTGGTTCCCGGATCTGCCACATTTCCTTTATGAAATGGCAAGTGCTCAAACTTCGGGTGTTGAATGCAATTGATGGGGCTCCAGATCCTGTCTGCTTCCCCAGCACTCCTGGTTCTGCCTCTAGGGCCAACCAGAACAAAATTAATCCTTCCTCTGTGAGATGGTCCCTTCCTTGATATTCTCAGAGAATCCTCTTCTGATACAAATCGGACCAGATGCTCTGGAGAGTCTGGGTACAGAATGGATAGAGTGCAGGGCTTGGAGTCAGGAGGGACCGGAGTTCAAATCCTGTCATGTTCCTTTATTAGTGGGGGTGACCTTGGGCAAACGACTTCACTTCTCACCTCAGTTTTCTCGTTTGTAAGATGGGGATGACATTCAATGAGGACGGCTTGGTCAACCTTCCAGTGCTATTGCTGGGATGCCCCACCATTATTTCCATGATATCAGGTGCTGAGTCACAGCCTGTCGGAGCCAGGCTCTCCCCAGCACCAGCAATCTAGGGTTCCAACAACCTGGAACCTCTTCTGAGACTGTCAGTAGCAAGTCACCTTCCGTGGGTTGGAATCCAACCTAATTACAGCCAGAGCCCTTGGCATTTTATTTTTGACATGACCCAATTTTTTCTGAGTTGCTGTTGCTCCAAACACTTTCCAGTGAGTTTCAGGAACCCAGATCAAGACCCTTTGAGCACTTGAAATCTCTCTTCTTGTTTTGGCCTCCGCTGAGACTTTGAAACAGACGGCTTTGCAGGACTCCGAGGGGACTCACTCTCACTCCGTTCCCTTTTCTCCTTTGATCTTTTTTCTGTATGTTGGGAATCTCCTCAGTCATTAGCAAGAATATGACAGGTTCAAATGTTGTCTCTGAAGTTTATCTTCTGTGTGATTTCAGGAAAATCACAGCCTCCCTGGTCTTCAGTTCTCTCATCTAAAAAGTGAGGGGATTGGGCTTAACCTTCTCTAAAAATCCTTCCCAACTCTGGATTGATGCCCCTATCTATGTAACCTCATTAAAGTTGACCTCCCTTGGCCTGTATTCTCATCTGTAAAATGAGAGGGCTGGACTAGAGGGTCTCTGAAGTCATCACAGACTTCCCTCTAGGGCATCTCCCCTCTCCCACCCACATGGTTCCAAGTTCCTACTCTCTGGCCCAAACAGGGCAAAGTTAATACCTCCCTCCACCCTCATCCCCACCCCCACATGCTACAGTCCAGCCAGGTCCTTTAATGAAGAATCACATGGCCCAGACTTAAGGCCTTCATCATCCTATGCATCTTCCTCTGGAAGCTTTCCAGATTACAAAGATCTTTCCTAAAATGTGGCTGGCCATCTTTCTGTGTCTAGAAGTTGTCCCGCCTTGAGTAAAGGATCGCTGGTATCACTATTGTCACCTACAATCCCCATCTGCTCCATAGTGTATAAGGTCTAGCCCTCGCCATGAGGGATAAAGCTGGACACATGTCATTTATCTCCCTTTCACAGAGGAGGAAATTGAGGTTTGCAGAGGTAGGTAACTTTGCTCATGCTCACTCGACCCCTAGTGGGATAGCTGTACACACAGTCAGAAGGGGCTTAGCATATAGTAGGTGATTAATAAAGGCTCACTGGATTAAAAAGAAGGATGTATGGAGAGTTCCTGGTTTGGGAATTCCCTCCACTGACCCTGATGTTGGCCTTTGGAAGGCACAGCCCACCTCAAAGCCAGTATATTTATTGAAGGCATTCTTTGGAATGCGATGGAGTGTTAAGAATGCTGGTCCTGAGTTTGATTCTAAGCTCCAGCACTGGTTAACTTGGTAGTTAAATCCTGTGTGGTTGGTTGCTTGAGGTTCATAAAGACTTTCTTAGATTTGTGTGGACATTTATTTAGTAAATACCCACAAAACAAAGAGCACCAGTTCTGGAGCCTAAGAACCCGGACCAAATCCCCCTGGGGGACCTCAGAGAAGTCCCCTCACCTTCAAGGGCCTTAGTTCCCTCCCTTGTAAAATGAGAGGGTTGCGGGAGGATGGCCTCTGAGATACCTTTCACTTTTAAACCTGTGGGCCTATCACTCCAAGCCCAGCGCCTTAGCCATGTCACCATGGCTAATTACAATGCCCCCCTTTTACAGACAGGAAAAATACGGCTCGAGAAGTGACTCATCATGGGCATACAGCTATGAAATACTGGAGCCAGGATTTGCCCAAAGACCTCTCCTGACTCTCATGCCTAGCCCTGCATGGACCTTCATACTGAACACTTCTAAATTTGGTTTGAAGTTTTATTCTTAGAAGCCAGGCTGTGGTATGTTTGGGGGCTACTGAAAAACTGAAAATCAAGTCAGAAAATTTTCCATGATGGTGCTAACTAGAGGGTCCCCACAGGTAAACTTAAAACACACACAATCCCACTTCTCCATTACAGTGAAAATTATCCATACATGGGATTAGCCTCCTCTTCTCTACCTTATGGACTCTGGTTTCCTTTGAAAGGCAGCTTCCCCTCCAGGCCTTCCCTCTTGGCCTCCTGGGAGACAGTGCCCACCACTCTCTTGAAACTACTCTTTACTTTTGCATACCCATTGCATTCTTTTGGTCAATGATAAGTTCCCTGAGGGCAGGGACTGGTTCATTTTTATCTTTGTAACCCTAGTACCTAGCACAGTGCCTGGAGGACCATGACATCAAGATGATGACATGATTTGCAGTTGACTTTGATTGCAGGGAGGGAGGGCTGTGCAAGGTCACCAGCTTCACTTTCTTCTCCAGAGCATCTGGGTCCAATGTCCATATTCATTAGGATGACTGGAGATGGACCAGGACTCAACGGGTACAATGCCTGGAACACGGTAGAGGCTTACTAAATGTTTGCTGAATTGGACTAAGGTTACGAATGTTGGTTTTTGGAAGGCATGATGACTTCGGGCATATTTATCTGCCTGAATGTGGTTTTCTAAGGTGGTAAGTGGGAGGAATGTCAGTCCTAGGTCTGAAGCCTGGTGTCAACAAGTTACAGAATCCCAGCGGCTCCAAGTTGACAGAATCCTCAAAGGTCTCAGATCTGAACCTGAACTCCGTCTCAGACATTCCCCAGGGGAGTGCTCCCCCAACCTTTCCTTCAAACACTAGAAACCAGCACTCCCATCCACCAGTGTTCTCTAAGCTGGACAGCTCCAGTCCATGGGAGCTCAAAGTTCTTCTCCAACTTAGTTGCCCTCAACCAGACAGTTTCTCAATGTTTTTTTCTAAACTGAGATGTTCAGAGCTGACCATAGAGGTCAGACTGGGTCTGAGGGGGCAGAACACAGTGAACAGAACATTTCTTTCCCGGCTCAGTCAAACCCTAGGCCAAGGTCTCCAAAGGTGTCTTCCAGGAAAAATTTTCGCCATTTTGTGAAGTGCTAACCATGTGTAGTCAGTTTCCCACCCACCTACATTATATATCTCACTGTCCTTCACGAACCCTACAGTTAATCCATACTGACTTCTTGCCCTTTCTCCCACATCTCCATGTCTTTGTATAGGCTTTCCTCTGATTGGAAAACACTCCTCACCTCCCATGTCTTGGAACCCCTGTTGCCCAGCTGCTGCATCCCCCACCCCCATATCCCCAAAAAGACTTAATTTAATTTTGCATACAGAATTCACAAAAGGCAGTGTGATATTGTGGAAAGATTATAGCCATGACCTGAGTTCAAGTCTCTCTTTGGGTAACCCTGGCCAAATTGACTAACCTGTTATTTCCCCAAACAGCTCTTACACCAGCGAAATTGCAGGTGGATTCTCTGACATACATTTACATACACATACTGTCCCTAGAGGACATAAGCAAATTGTGCAGAGGGACTTTCATTTCTGTTTCTGAACCCCTAGTGTCTACCACAGTATCGGGGATAGAGTGTAAGTGCTCAGAAAATGACTGAGGATGAGGACAAGGCCATCACTTCCACTGCCTGGTGGAAGGATTAGAGCTGTTCTGCCCCAGAGGATGAAACTAGGACCGATTTTGGTGCAGAGGGGCAGGACCAGGGGAGCTGTCTGAAAGGGCACTGGGCTGCCTCAGGGCAGTTTGTCTCACCAGGCCGTTGACCACTCACTGGGCATGTCTTTGAGTGGAATCTTGGCCAGGAAGGGGTTCAACTAGGTGTCATCTCCTCCCTATTCCCCAGCATCTTGCACTTCATGGGCCTTTCTTTAATCCACGTGGGATGAACATGGGAGGGAAAGCTCTGGGTAAGGAAGGAGAAACTTCCATTTGCTCAGTAAAACATTAAAGTTTCACTAATCTGGATCCCAACCCCAAAGTTTAGAACTCAAGATCCAGAGACAACAGACAAATCTCCAAGAATTGTTTCCCAAAGAATATTCAGCATCTTTCCTGGAAAGGTCTGATTCACAACTGCTTTTTCAACGTCTCTTCAATCAATTCCTTCACAGACTCTGAAACAGGAATTTTAAAGTAGCCATGAAACTTTTCATTTTTTTATGCCTGCTCTTTTTCCCTCCTGCGGCTGGGACTTGCCCCAGAATCTACCCTCTCCTGGGCCCCAGCTTCCCCTCCTATAAAATCAGGGAGCAGGAATTCGGTGACTAGAGTCTCTGCCCATCCCCATGGGCTGTTTGTATAGGGCTTTTCAGACCTGAGAATCCAGGCCTCCCAACTCCATGATCTCTACTCTTTCCTCTACTGCACGGTTAACATTCAGATACAGTGGTTGAAAGACAAGCAAGTGGTCACTCAGTGGGTTTCTGTGGCTCGGCCTAGGCTGCCCAAAGGAGTGTGTAATTCAGAGGACGTGCTAATTCCTCATTCAGGACCCAAAGAACAGGCCCCCAGGCTCTGATTATTGAGGGTTACTCAGGTTCAGCATCAAGCCCTGGGGTCATACAACTGCTGCCAAGATAGGAATTCAGTCCAGTTATCCCCGACTTCCAAACCTGACCCTCTCATACAGGGGTCATGGAGGCCAAGGACACAGGTTCTAAACTACCAGTGTGGCCATGACCAAGTTAGACTATCCCTGGGCCTCAGTTTGGCCTTTCTCTTTCCTTGAAAGACTAATGAAACAGCCGCGGCATCTTTCAAACATTCCAATTTGGAACTGTTAAACTCCAGTTCCAGTCTTGCCTCCAATTCTAAAGCGAGGACTCCACCAGACTTCTTCCATCAGGGCTCTCCTGTGGCCTTGTGGCTTCATAGCCACAGATGATTCTGAGGCCAGAGCCTACATTTAGAAGCCATCCCAAAGGCAATTCCCACAAGACTTTTCTCAGCCCCCAGGCTGGACAAGTAAGCCAGCTGAGTTTCATTCCATATTGACAAGACCAAGCAGACGCTCCCTGGAGGGATACATTAAGTGGCACTTTATTGGAACACAAAACAATTACAGTGAGTGAGACAAGATCTCTTTTTGGAAGAGGGAGGGCAAGTAGCTGGTATACTTATACCCCACACCCCTCCCTGGCTTCCCGGGTTCAAGGGGAAAGCATCTTGGGGACACACACCTCCTCTTACACACATTAGGAAATCATTTGAAAACATACCCTCCTGTTCCCCAAGAACTCGATCCGGTGGGGACAGCACAGGAAGAAATCAAAGCCAACAGAACATTCATGGAGTACAATTTCATGTTTCCAGAGAGCATAAGAGAACATTTCATGTGCAATCGCTTAACTCTTTATTGAGCTAACAGCAGATTTCTGAAGGGGTCTTTGGCCTCTCTCCCCTTCACTGACTCACCCTGTACAGTCAGTCACCATGCTTTACAAGACCAAACAGGAACGAGAGCATAACAAGGTCAGCAGTTGGAGAAGGAAGTTTTCCTTTGGAAGGGCACTCCACTGAGAAAGGACCAGGGGCTGGCATTTTTAAATGCACAAACACAGACCCAAACAGGGAAAACATCAGATCATGACGTTAACATCTAGAGCTGGGACATAAACACAGGTGAACTGGTGGAGGATGCTAAGTGAGGACCTTCAGCAAGTGAGACGGACATGCTTTCTTTGTTTTGTTTGAAAATAAAGCACCTTTGGTGGGTGGGAAGGAAAACAATTGAAGGGAACCTTCCAAGATTAAAAGTCGGAAGTGAGTTCTTTGACTACTACTAAGAAACACTATAGGCTAATACGCTTTTCAACCGTTTGTTGCTTTCCAAAGCTCACAGTGAATAGTGGAAATAAAACTCCAGCCTGGGTGGCTTTCTGTTCTCACGGGTTACAGTTAAACATTTCTCAAGCTTATGGCAGAATAAAATGTTTTAAAAAAAAAAAAAAACACAAAATCTTCAGCAATTAAATTGTAAAACCGTCCTCCCTAAGGGAGGACCTTTCATTTTGAGCAAGCTGAAAGTTCTTGGCTTTAAAACTTAGACTAGAGCAGAACTTCAAGGTGAGCAGCCAGAGCAAGCATAGGGACACACAACACACAGCCACACCCAAGTGATGACTTCCCTGAGGGCACACAGGCGGCTGAGGTATTCTTCACTTCTGGGGGTGCTGGGGAATGACAGTCTGCATCTCCTGGGAGGGGATGCATGGTGGATAGCTGACCGCCTGAGGCTGCCCACCCCCCAGCAGCACTCAGGACAGCTCCTGACAATGACCATGCCTTTCTCCCACTCAGACCTCCAAATACCCTGGGCAGCAGGAACTTGGCAAGCCTTGCTCACTGCTCTCCCCAGGTGTCATGCATGCTTTCTCCCACTTCTGCTAGGCTGCTGGAGCTCCCATAGGTGACAGATATCCCCCAGTGCCAACCAAGTCTGACTCTTGTACTGACCCGCCACACTAGGAGTGGGTGAAGTGCCTCATGCCAGAAGAGAGAAATACATTGGCTTAGCTTACAGAACAAGGCCTGAGAGTGGAACCTCCAGCCTGGCCCATGTGCCCACCAGGAGAGCCGTGACCCACAAAGGCCATACAAAAGCTACTTCCACTTACTTCCCCTTGACTCCCAGGCTGGCCAAGGCCACAACACTAAGGTATCCAGAGCACAGTGCCCTACTCCACAGCTTCCCAGAGATGAGTGCCCATGGGAGCCTCAACATCTTAAGCTATGCCAACTGTGCCCCAGGAAACAATGCTGCAACTGTGCTGGGTTAGCTGGCACATCACGAATGAAGAAGCATCTACCTTGGAGGCATGGGGTGGGGGGGCTTCCCAATCAAACTGAATGATGCACCCTCCATAGCCCCCTCAGTCGCCAACACAAAGACAAAGGCACCAACAACAACCATTGCCAGGAGTTCCAGCCATCAGTGTGTTTAAGTAAACATATAAAACTCAGGCCTGTCCTTGGAGGCAGCGTTCAAATGTTTTATTCACTCTTTTGGATGTACTATAAATAAGTGTTTCCACTATGGAAAAGAATGTTATGAGCGCAGTACATGTGACTGGGAATGGGTTTGCTGAAGACATCTTCGAAAGGGTAAAAGCTTAGAAAACAACCTGGAGGCTGGAATTCAGTTCTTTATATAAAGTCCCTTGTAAAAAAAAACAAAACAAAACAAAATGAAACAAAAATAAAGAAAATAAAAGGAAAGAAGGCGAGGCCTGCGAGATGATTTATTGCAGTAACACGTCCTGGTCCTTAGTCTCCTTCTCAAGCACCTCAGGGCTCTCGGGCTCTTGACTGCCTTCTTTCTCCTTCTTCTCCTCCTTCACCGACAGCTCCGAGAACTTCTCCACCACTTTGTCGGTGTTCTCTTTGCCTGCTCCTGCTAAAACACACCAACCAGGGGAGTCAGCAGCAGCCGCAAGGGCCTTGATATGGTGAGGACCAGTGGGCACAGGTGCCACAATGGGGCTCAGACTCGATGGCCCAAGAGCAGCTGGTTGGGCCTCTCTGGGGGGGGGAGGGGTCACTCCTCGCCCTGGATGGCCAGGAACCCAACAGGCTCAGGACTCAACAGGCTGGTCCAAATGAAGAGCAGAGACCTTGGAAGGATTTAAAGGTGCCCCAATAGGGCCTGACACAAGCCGACCTGGAGGCTCACTTGGAAGGCTTGATTCCCTACGTTTGATACTTTAACTTCTCCAAGCAGATACCTTTATCATTTAAAATGCCAGATTTGGAGGCAAAAATCAAGCTATTTCACTTCAATAGTTAGCCACCATTTTCCTTTTAAAATCCCACTTCACTCCAACAGAAAGTCAGTGGCATTACTACTAAGCCACCACCACTTTTGTCAGCCCTGAACAAAGGCACAGATATCCAAAGAAGCGGCCTTCTCCGGCCCGGAATTGTCATCCATTCAATTCCCTAATTACAGTTTCTTTGACTGAGTTACACAGGACAAGAAAAAGAGGATGCAAGCCTCTTCGTTAGTTAGCTGCAGCAAGCCCATGGAACCTGTCAGGGAGACCCACAAAGAGCCTTCCTGGCCAGTCCCACCCAGGCTCCGGGATGTTTCCCAAGCAGGTGCAATGACCTTTCACCAGAGAAAGGTGTTTGCAATGCCATGGGGGTCACTTCTCTTGCAGACTTGAAAAGCAGCAAGACTGAGGAAGGCAGTCATGTACAGAGTGAGTCTGCAGGGGCAGCAAGAAGCCAACACGGGGAAACTTACCTTTCTTTTCTTTTTCTTCTATTTCATTCCTGCATTCTTCAAATTTTGCCTTAAACTTCTGGGCATCTAGTTACGAGAGGAAAAGAGCTTTCATCCCTCCGTCCCTTCCTCCCTCCTTCCCCCCATTTCAGTGGACAGAGCCACAAAAGCACTGCACTCACAGCCCATTTCACTCCGCCAAGCACTCGATTCCAAGAGGGAGCTCATTTCCATTTTATTGATGAGGAAAATGGAGGCTCAAAGGTGATATGACCTGCCCCCTAAAATCTTGAGAACAAAATAACCAGGACATGCAAGCACTGAGATTTGGGGCCACAGACTCAGAGTAGGAAGAGGCCTTAGAGACCCTCCAAACTACCTAGAGGAAACTGAGGCCCAGTGCTGAAATAACTTGCCCAAAGGAACCCAGGGAACTGAAGGGATGAAGGGTGGGGAGAATAAGCTTTTACACGGCACCTGTGTGCCAGGCACTATGCCCCAGTGCTTTTATAGCTATGATCTGTCGGGATCCACCCAGCAGCCTGGTAGAGGTAGGCAGCTGCTACCAGTGTCCCCATCTTAGCTTAGCGCTGTCTGGCACATAGAAGACACTCAACAAAAGCTTGGTGACTGACTTCTTTTACAGTTGAGGGAATGGAGGCACACAGAAGTGAAGTGACTCACCCAGGGCCACAGAGCTTGAAGTCAGGTCTTCCTGACTCTACTGACTGCACCAGTCTGACATCAAGCTCAGGAATACCTCCAGAGACCCTTGGCCATAAAACACTGGAACCTTCACTAGCCCACCAAGGCTGTTTGCACAGAGGAAAATGTGCTTCCCAAACCACCAAGTTGTGCTCAGGCAAAACTTCTGTGCTCTCAAACCCGTGGTCCAAGAGACTTAGTGGCTGTTATTTACTGTTCCTTAGGGATTGAGAGCCTGAGGACCGCAGTTCAGAGTCTACCTGCAACACCCTGGGTAAGTCATTTCCTCTTCCTGAGCCTCAGTTTCCTCATCTGTAAAATGGAAAGGCTGGCTCAGACGAGCTCGAAGCCCCATGGCCACCAGCTGGAATCTGCCCTTAGGTCAGCCACCTCTGCAAACCCCAATCTCCTGCCATCTCACTTACTTTCTGCATTTAGGAATCGAATCGCCAGCAGCTCAGGCTTGGGACTTTCATCAGCAAAGTCTGCGTGTGTGTTCCACACCCAGGCCCTGTCACTGCCTGCATTAGGCTTCAGCTCCATCAATGGTGTTACTGGCAAAAGGAAGAGGGAAGACAGGTTAGCAGGCACAGCTGAAACCCCCTCACCTCTAGCTATGGTCAATGGAAACTCCAAGGCGCCAGAGTCACCAGCTCTTTGAAGGCACCAGGCTTTCTATGAGAGCCTTTTCTACTCGTGGCCTGTAATATAGGGACAGGATGAGAAAACTTCTATTTTCACCTGCTGCCTCAATGATATTGAAAAAAAACTGAAAAGAAACATACATCTTGTCCTAATTGGGAAAAGCTTGGGGAAAACTTGGTGTGCTGTGGTAGCAGATTGACTGGGGGGGGGGGGTGGGGGTGGCGCCTGGTAGGTAAGGCTGAGGCCTGAGGCAACTGCCAGCATAGGCCATGGGAGCATGGCTGTGTCTGAGGCAGGGAATATTATGTTCCTCTCTGTATTCCCATTTCCAGCCACAGTATCTTGTATGTAGTAAACAGTTGTTTTTAAAACATAAATTGAAACAGACTGGATCAGGAAAACAACTATGGACACATCCCACAGCACATTCCAAACACCATTTACACTGACTTCAAATGCAAAAACATTTAAAAGCAAAAAACCAGGAAAGAGCAAGGACTATGGACCGCTGCAGCCCCCACAGTTCCTTCTCATTCACTGTCTGAAATACAAATCACAGCAACTGTGTGTCCAGCAGTGTGTCTCCAATCAGACACAGGAGTCAATGGCATTCCCATGAGATCAAAGTTGAAGACAGCCTCCTCTCAGTAAACTACTCAGGGAATTGTCTGCAGGGGTTGAAAGACCTATCAATAAACTCAAAAACATGACCCTCCCTAGGACATGGGCTCAGGCAGCATCTCCCACACCAGCCAGAACCTGAAAAGCACTGACCAGTCAAGTTTCCCAAAGGCTGCTTGTTCTACAGCTGCTCAACAAACTGTCAAATGAAGGTGCAGAGGGACCACCCACACTAACCAGAAAAAATCCACGATCCCTCATCATTGGGGTGCATTTTTTAATGTTCTCACTTTAGAACGAGACACATCCCAAGCCTCTTCATTTAACAGAGAAGAAAACTGAGACCCAGGAAGGTTAAGTGATTTGCTTAGAAGTACAAATAGTATCTTAGTGAGGAAAATGGAAAAAAAAAAATGCAGTGGACTAGAAATCAAACTGGGTTCCAGCCCCGAGGCGCTGTGTTCTCTAATAGCTAGCTTCCCCACTGAGTCAAATTTTTCCTCCTTTAAATAAATTTAAAAAAAGGCAGGGGGAGGGGACCAACTCCAAGATCCCTCCAGCCTCTTCTAGGGTCAACACTGGGGGCTTCTTTTGAGGGGCAACCCTTGCTCTCAAATCTCACAGCATACTCCAGTGAGGATGGATCCTACATGTCTGCCTGCTGCCTTGGGAGTCAAACAGAAACCCAAAGTCCACCACAGTAGTGGTGTCCACATTCAACTGATGGCCATGCTGCCAAGCCACCCCACTGGGGTCCCTTTAACCCAAACATCTGCCAGTTCATGGTATGTAGCTGGTCTAACAGCACAGATCAATTATTGTGCATCTATCTATCTAGTGATCTACCTTTTCTTTTTTTAAAAGTCCAGAAGGCAGAGTATTACCCTGTGGGCTCACACAAGGCCAGCATCATTCTTCATCCCAACCCTGGGCACAGGATTTCTTCTCACCCTCCCTGCTGCAGGCCCCCTTGGCTAGGTCTGCCATTCCAGCAGGCATCATTCTCATCTTTAATTCTGCCATGTCCAGAGACACTCCCAACCCAGAGAAGCATTTTTAAAAAACCTCTTAATTCTTATTTTAGGTTTCTAGATTTTAATTCTAGATTTTACACTATCTCTCAGGCTTAAGTCACTGTCTACAACAGAACAAAGAGTCGGTACGTACTATAGTGATTGGCACAGATCTTTAGGGTTTTGTCCCTTCTCATGAGGAGGCGAATCGTCCCTTTCTCCTTGTGTTTCAGCAGCTTCACGTCACCCGTCCCTCGCTCTTTCCATTCTGGAAGGTCATTCTCAGATGCAAATCGGAACAGCTTGGCCCGCCTTTGGAGAGACCCACTGAGTTAGGACAGAGTATAGCTCTGGTGTGACAATAAGAGACAAGATGGGCTGTGTGCTCTCCTCCAGGAAACTTGTTTACAAAGTAGACAGAACTGGGCGTGAGCTTGTGCCCCCAATATTACTCCCCAATGTCTGCCCAAGGGAAGGCTCTGCTTGGCTAACATCTAATTTCTTGTGGCTGAGTAATAAACACATTAAAAGCCAGTTTATATACTTGCTACTGTTAATTAATGATCACTGTTTATCTACAATGATCCTGTTAATACAGAAAAAAACAATACATTTGGAAAACAACCATTGTATAACGTTATGTTCAGGCCAACCCTATGAATGTTGGTCTTTTTTTTTTTTTTTGCAGTCTGTGGTGGTCCCAGCTATGCCCAGGGCCCAAGGCCCCGCCTTCCATGCCCTGTGCCACACCATCCTGAGCGGCTGAAGACTTAGGGCCACAACGCTGATCCCTACTTGCCTCCCCAAAGGACTGAGGTGAAATCAGAGGGGCTGATGAAATGCTACGTGGGAATATTCAGAATGCTGGGATGCTTCAGTCACAGACACGTCTCCTTTCAATAAAGGAGGATCCACAAGAGAGGCCCAGCACACAGTGTGATTGCTACTTGTGCAGAATCAAAGGTGTAGCTGTGGCTGGGGGGAAGGCCCCAAGGTCCTTCAGCCCCTAGATGGATAACTACTATGAAGCAAGCCCAGCAGAGAACAAGACAGACATGGGAAGAAAGGGGGTGGGATCCTACTTTAAATGGCAGTGCTTTTAATGACCCTATGCTTCTTCTGGAAACATGGGCCAATCTTTCTGGGACACCTATATTCTCTGGGTGATCCTATCAGGACAGCATGGAACAGTCCCTCAAGAATCCAAGTTACAGGACACTCGGAAGATAACACAGAGATGGATAGTGGGGGTGGGCATCAGAAAAGGAACTGAGCCAGATACCACCCACTGTGCTGGTAGTGGCCCAAACTCAGAGACCAAGAGGAAAAACCTGAGCATACCAAGAACTGATCAAAGGGTAGGGACAAGAGCAGAAGTGAATCAAGCAGGTACCTACTATATGCCTGGCACACAGAGTGGAGATACAAAGCTCAACAGTCACTCCCCCTTAAATTCTCCTGGGAATGTGACACACACAGATGTAAGGAAACACTACACGAATACGCAAAGATGATTTGAAATAACCTTGGAGGCTGGGGCATCCCACAGTAGGCATTTAACCATTGCTTGGTGATGGCTGAGAATGTCTGGGGTGAGGGCAAAGGCAGTCTAAGCCTGGGGAAAATGGTGGAGAAGGAAGAGCCAAGAGGGTGGCCAGGCAGGACAAGGAGGGGAGTCAAATCTGAAAAAGCAGACTGGGCAAGATCAGAAGGTTCTAACTGATGCTAGGCCAGAGCCACTGGGCAATATGGCCAAAGTCATGCTGCAGGAAGGTCCTCTCAAGGGAAGGATTGTCTGCAGGGCAAAAGGATCAACTAGGAAGTGACCACATGGGGGCACAAAGGTCTGTTTGTGGGAAGACCAGACAAGTGTGAGATGGTGGGGGCAGAAATGACATGGTCTGGTAACTATTGGAGAGAAGCCTGAGGGCCTGGAAGTGGGGTAGTGTGTGCCCCGCTCAGAAGGGGGAGCTAAGGAGCTCTGCTTTGGGCACATGCCGTGGGATGGCCCTGGCTCTGGCTAGAGATGCTGAAGAGAGAGGACAGTCACCTGCTGCCTTGCCAGACAAAGTCCATCTAGCAGTGAAGTGGAAGGTGGCAGAGACCTGGGATGGAATCCTCTGGGGCCAGCCATTGCATCATGGTGGTCGTGCCACAACTGCTCAGGTTCTCTCTTCCCTCAACCCCTGGAATTTCCCTTCTGATTTTTTCTAATTTTCCAAGTTCCTGTCCAATCCCTACCTCTTTTCACCTTATCCTTCTCATTTACCTCTGGTTTCTTTATCTGATTCTGGATTTCATACCTTATACATTGACTCCTGGAAACTCTCAAAATGTTCCTCAAGGCCAAGGACACCCTGCCCCAATCCTCCTAATCACAGCCCTCCCCCATGGTCAGCTCCCATTCCAGCCTGTGCTTTCTGCAATTGCCCTCCATGAACTCCCTTTCCAGGTCCTTTCCGCTTCAGACTCAGAAGGTAGCCAGCTCACCAGGTACACAGAGGCCTCGGACTGCAAGGTGTACAGGCCCCTCCACACTGCAGCATAGCTTTCAAATACTGGTTCCACCTTGTACTAGCTACGTGGCTGTGAACAAGTGACTTGTATTCCCCCCAGTTCACAGGGTAGTTAAGGAGTGCTGACTTTGCGCTCCCAGAATGACCAACACCACCATGAACTACAAGTCTACATGGGCAGGTAATGGAGTAAACACTGGATTTGGAGTTACCATCCGTGTGACTTGGGCAAGGCCCTTCCCCTTTCCTCATCTGTAGTCCACAAGATCTGGAGTCCACAAGAACTAAGATCCTGCAGGGGTAGGGGATGCAGCCCATGCCCTCTTACATCTTAAAGAGCTCTTCTTCATCTTCTTCAAGGGTCTTAATCTCCTGCTCAGGAAGAGACACGATGGGCTCAAACTGTGGGTCATGGTTCGAGTCGTCCACATTCTCTGTGGATGTGTCATGCTCCTCATGAGTTTCCTGTGAAAAGAACATTGACAAGTGCTCAGGTGAGGGCCAACAAGCCAGGATCCGGCAATTCACCAGGATGGCCCTCAGTGGGGAGCACCTTACAAATGTGATCTCCCTCGATCCTCACAATGACCCTGGGAAGAAGGTGCTGTTAGTATCCCCATTTTACAGCTGAGGAAACAGAGGCAGACAGAGGTAAGGTGAGGTGGCCAGGGTCACACAGCCGGTAAGTGTCCAAGTTTAGATTTGAACTTGGACCTTCCTGACCCCCAGGAGGCCCTGTGGTGGCCCCTGGCTGCCACAACTAACACCTGTTAAGCTCTGTGCTAGGCAAGTGGGGCTACAAGTACAAAGAATGAACAATTTCTACTCCAAGGAGCATCAGATACATTCATTCAAATGCAGGAGTTTACAGTCTAACAAGGTAATTCCACATCTCCAACATGCTCATTTTAAAAAAGAAACAAAAAGGAAAGGGACAGATCCAAGCACAAGAGATGAGCTTCCATTTCCGCTTTCCAATGCTACATTCACTGATCTCAGCCAAGCAACAGGCCTGAACTGTCACCATCCTAGAGGAGCCAACCTGGGAGCATGGAAGTCGGTAGAAAATATTCATGGTGGAGTTCACTAGGTGTTTCTTTTAGAAATGGATCATTTTTCATTCAAAAAATAGCTATAATCTTGTTATTAGAAGGATGAACACGAAAATAGAGATGACAAGCATCCATCTGCAACACATTTCTGACAATGATTTTAACATGGGTGGAAAAGAAAAAAGATGGTCATTGGGCATACTGGCTGTTCCTCCTTAAAAAAACCACTACAGGAAAACAAATTATAGTAATAAATTCCCAACAGATACGGAGACAGCAAGCACGACCTCCTTACGAAGCCTGTGCAGTCCAGCCCAGCACATCATGTTGGAAGAACTTCTAGAGCAGGACAAGAGGTTGGGGTAAAGGGGGGATCCCCCCAGCGCAGGCACCGCTGCAGGGCCGTAGGACAACGTGCCCCTTCCCTCGCCTCTAAGAGGGCGCCGACACCCCGCAAAGCTGCTTTAGAAGGACCCCCTGCCTGCGGGGACCAAGAGGGTCTGCCCTTGCTAACCCGCGCCACCCTTTAAGCGGGGGTCGGGGGCAGAGTCCGGCCAGGAGGCAGTAAGGCAGCCCGAGCATCGCAGATCGGCCGAACAACCTACAACCAGATTAACTCGGGAGAGCCCGTCAAACTGCGCTGCGGTCCCCGCCGAGACCCAGGCTCCCGGGCACCGGCCCCGGGCACCAGGCACGGGCACCGCACCAGGAAGCCTCCCGTTCCGTATCCACCACCAGAAGACGTGGCCCCCAACAGCGCGGGCGGCCCGGCACGTCATCCGGCCCGGGTTTTCGCTCCCCACGCCAACGGCCGGCCCGGGGGGGGGAGCCCGGGGCTTGGGGGAGCCCGGGGCTTGGGGGAGCCCCGGCCCGGCTCCTTCCGGCTCCGCGGCGTCATTGTTCCGAGCCGCGAGAGCCCGGCCCGCGGGAGGCGGTTACACGGGGCCGCTGGGGCCCCTCCGCACGCAGCAGGCGCTCCGTAAGTGCTCGCCCTCGCCCCCCGCCTGACCTGGGCCTCCTCCCCGCCCACGTGCCGCCCTGGCCCGGGCCCACGTGGCCGGCGGGGCCCTCGGAGGCCTGGGCCTCCCCGTCGCGGCCGCGGCCTACGGGGCGCCGGAGGGAGCACGCGCGGCCGGCCGCCCCGGGCCCTGCCGGGCCTCCCCGCACGCGAGCACGCACCTTGGCAGCCGCCATCGGAGCGGGAGGCGATGCGGCGGCGGCGGTGCTTGGTCCCGGCGGTGCGGCGGCGCTCGGTCCGGTCCGGTCCGTGCCTCGTCTGGCGCTGGCGCCTCCTAGCCCCGCGCTTACCTCAGCTCGGCCCCGCCGCCCGCGCGCGCGCGCGACCCCGGCCCCTTGACCCCGGCGGCGGCGGGAAACACGCCCCCGCCCCCGCGCGTTCAAAAGCAGCGCAACTTTATTGAGGCGCCGGGGCCGCAGGCGGCGGACAAGCCATTGTCCTGCCCCGCCCCTCCTTCCGCCGCTCTCTCCGCCCGCCCTCCCCGCCCCCTCCGGCTTCCCGCCCGAAGCGCCGCGCGCCGGGCCTCGGGCACGCGGGCGCGCCCCCGACGCCAAGAAACGCCCCCCCTCCGGCCCGGCGGGCTCTTTGTGCCCCAACCAGGCCGCAGCTCTCGCCTTCCCGACGGCCACTGCGGCCACCGCCCACTTCCGTTTGCACGCCCAGAGACTTTAATGGGTTGAGAGAGTGGCAGGGGCGGAAGCAGGGCCGATGAGGGGGTTGGGTTTCCGAGGAGAATCTCTACGAGAAGGGGAGAAGGCTGAGACCGGAGGGAGGCGGTTGGTGCGTCAGGGGCGTAACGTGATGACGTACATGACGCGCGCGGCTTCACCTCAGAGAGACGGGAGGGGGGCGCTTGGGCGGTGAGACTGCGTGGAAGCGTGGCGCGCGTGCGCGACGGTGGCCGTGGTGCGCCTGCGCGGGGTCGGGCAGAGGCGTGCGTGCGCGGTGGAGGCGTAGCCGAACGCGCTAGGGGCCGCATGTCCAGGGCCTGAGGGTGAGGGTCTAGAGCGGCCTTTCGGGCCGCGAGTTCGAGCCCCACTCGGGTGGCAGGAGAGGGTGCGTGGTCCCAGCCTTTCCACCTCGCCTAGGGGAGGGGGTCCGTCCTGTTTGGGAGGGGATGTGTGACTGATGTGCTCCCCACCCCCAAGAAGGTCCCCGTCCTTCTTCGCCCCGTCCTCTCCCCCGCCAGGGTGCTCCCCTCCCCCATCCAGGGGGGCTTCGTCCCAGCACCCCCAACTGGAGGACCTGCCCCAAGGTTTGGAGGCGCTGAGCTGGGCTTTTAGGCCCCTCCACCCCGCCCACGAAGGCCGGGCCCCATGTCCGTGCCCAGCAGGGGGCTGATAACTCTTCTTGCCTGCGCAGAGCTGGGGATGATGGAGGACCCTGAGGCCTTGGGCCAGCCCCTGACGGGCAGAGCCGAGGCGCTGCAGGAGGCCCCTAAGGAGGACCCGGAGGACGCCCCCGAGGACCCGGAGGACGCCCCCGAGGACCTGGAGGATGACCCGGAGGACGCCCCCGAGGACCTGGAGGATGACCCGGAGGACGCCCCCGAGGACCCGGAGGATGCCCCCGAGGACCCGGAGGACGCCCCCGAGGACCTGGAGGACGCCCCCGAGGACCTGGAGGATGCCCCCGAGGACCTGGAGGATGCCCCCGAGGACCTGGAGGACGCCCCCCGCAGCGCCCCCAGCCCCCGCCGCTACGCCTACATCAAGGAGCACCTGTTCACGTCGGAGATCTACAAGGTGGAGCTGCAGAACGTGCCGCGCTACGCAGGCTTCAACGACGTGAAGCGCTTCCTGGCCCGCTTCGGCCTGCAGCCGCACAAGACCAAGCTGTTCGGCCGCCAGACCTTCGCCTTCATCACCTTCCGCAGCGAGGAGGAGCGCGAGCGGGCGCTGCGGGCGCTGCACGGGGCGCTGTGGAAGGGGCGCCGCCTGAGCGCGCGGCCGGCCAAGCCCAAGGCCGACCCCATGACCAAGAAGCGCAAGCGGGAGGAGGACGGGCCCCCCGCGGCGGCCAAGCGCCCGGCCCCCGGGGCCCCGCGGATCGCCGACGTGGTCACCCCGCTGTGGGCCGTGCCCTACGGGGAGCAGCTGGAGCGCAAGCGGCGCGAGTGCGAGCAGGTGCTGCAGAGGCTGACCAGGTGAGTGCGAGGGGGCCCGGGGCGGGGGGGGGGGGGGCCCTCCTCACCCCAGGGGGGCTCCTCACCCGCGGGGCGGCCCTGCACCCCGGGGGTTCCTCCTCACCCGCGGGGTGACCCTGCACCCCGGGGGGCTCCTCCTCCTCACCCCAGGGGGGCTCCTCACCCGCGGGGTGACCCTGCACCCCGGGGGGCCCTCCTCACCCGCGGGGCAGCCCTGCACCCCGGGGGGCTCCTCCTCCTCACCCCAGGGGGGCTCCTCCTCACCCGCGGGGCAGCCCTGCACCCCGGGGGGCTCCTCCTCACCCGCGGGGTGACCCTGCACCCCAGGGGGCCCTCCTCACCCCAGGGGGGCTCCTCACCCGCGGGGCAGCCCTGCACCCCGGGGGGGCTCCTCCTCCCCACCCGCAGGGTGACTCTGCACCCCGGGGGGCTCCTCCTCACCCGCGGGGCAGCCCTGCACCCCGGGGGGCCCCTCCTCCTCACCCCAGGGGGGCTCCTCCTCACCCGTGGGGCAGCCCTGCACCCCGGGGGGCCCCTCCTCCTCACCCCAGGGGGGCTCCTCACCCGCGGGGCAGCCCTGCACCCCGGGGGGC
>CM053773.1:244750438-244779170 GCA_028658325.1 Potorous gilbertii
GGAAGTATCTGTTCCCCAAGAAAGTAACCTTCTATGGTCTTATTTTTTTCCCTTTTCTGGGCATTTTCCCAGCCAGTTACTTGACTTCTGAGATTCCTTTCCACACCCACCTCACCTCCAGATCCGCCCAGCTAGTGCTTGGGGTCTGAGATTCAAATGCTGCTTCCCAGCCTCAGGGCTTTCAGCAGGGGCAGGGCTGCTATTCAGTATGAGATTAAGTTTAGCTGCTTGGGTCGGGGCAGGGCTAGCCACGGGGCTCAGTTCACTCAGGGGGTTTATGTGGAGACCTTCAACAATGGATCCGAGCTCCTGCCTGCTTTGGGAGCCCCTGTCCACTGCTGCCTCTGCTGCTGCCTCCTGAGGGGGCCTGAGTTATGGAGACACCCTACTCCCCTCTTGGCCAGCCAAACAGGGTCTCTCACTAACCTCTGGCATCTGTGGGTGGATGGACCTGTGCGGCCACTGGAGATTCCATCCCTGAAGCCTGCTCGGATCTGCTCCTCTCGGTGCTGTGAGGCCAAGGCAGGGCTGGGCTCTGCTCCAGATCCGGTGTGCGATGGACCTTTGTTGTCAGTTTTTCAGAGCTCTCTGGAGCAGAAATCTCCTCCACTCTGTTGTTGTATGGCTTTCACTGCTCCAGAATTTGTTGGGAGTTCCTCCTCACAGGTATTTTATGGGCTGTGGGTTCGGAGCTAGCATATGTGAATCTTTCTACTCCACCATCTTGTCTCCTCCCCCCTGCTCTTTTTTTTTTTTTACTGGTCTCTATCCAAATCAGGCTTTTCAGCCCTGGAGGATCCCTAGTCCCCTGAGATCCCAGCCCTGGCATTGTCTCCCCCATCTCACTGGAGGGACCCTTTAGGAGCATAGGATGTAGCCCTGGAAGGGAGCTTAACCATCTTCTAGCCTGTCTCTCAGTCTAGGGAAATGATTTGTTCAGAGTCACAGAGGTGAGAATTCAAACTTCCCAGACCAGGGCTCTCCCTGTAACCTCTTGGTTCCTGTAAGCCTCCTTGAAGGGGTTAATAGGAGATTAACTGCGTAGATCTATGTCTTTCTGGCAGTCATTTTCCAAGGGAAAGAGTTTATGTCTCAATCCCCATACTTAACTCTTCTAACATCTAGGGACAATTCTTATCTTGGGAAACCCCAAATCATAGTTTTCATATCCCTTTTACTCTGTCTGTCCTGCCACCTTCATAGAGTATTTGGGTGTTGTTTTAGGGGAGCTGAAGGTGTAAAAGGAACACATTTAATGTGATGAAGAGAAAGAGGTGTCTCAGTCTAAAGGCTTCAAGGTGAGAGAGACAGGGGGCCACCAGTGTGGGCTGGCAACACATTCCCTTTGCCAGAGCAGGGTCCAGCATCTGGTGCAATGGATGCTTCTTCCTGTGGGTTAAAATCAATATTCCTTTTTAGAAAAACATATTCAAACATCTCAGGTAAAAGTTGTCTCCAGGGTAATTAGAATCAGTCCAGGAAAATCAAATCTCCTGTCAAGGCAATTAAACATAAGAATGTTCCCTGTTGTCTCAGCTCACTGACAGTCACTCAAATGGCACACATCCAGACTCATTTACTCAGTCATGTCTGACTCTTCAATGGTCCACAGTGCACCAGATCTAGCCATCCTCCACTAGCTCCTGAAGTCTGTCCAAGTTCATGTTCATTGCTTCCATGACACTCTCTGACCATCTCTGCTGTCCCTTCTCCTTTTACCCTCAATCTTTCCCAATATCAGGGTCTTTTCTAATGAGTCTCATCTTCTCATTATGTGGTCAAAGTATTTCAGCCTCATCTTCAGTATTTGATCTCCCAGTGAAGAGCCTGAATTCATTTCCATAAGGATTGATTGATCTGATCTCCTTGCTGTTCAAGGGACTTAAAATTCTTCTCCAATGCCTGGGGCAAAATAAACTGTACTGTCTCAGGTGTGTTTTATAACTCCTTTGTTCATAACAGTGGCTGATGGCTTTATGGGAGACTGGGGTGGGGGTGGGGCATAACTCAAACCTCCCCAGGTCCACCAGGATCCTGGCCCCTCACAAGCAGGTTGCTTACTCCATGCCTATTGTTCTTAAATGAGCAGGCTATGTTCAGAATCAGTTAGAAGTCCCCTCCATCGGTGAGATACCAAAGAAAAGGTAATGCTTTCAAGCCTGAAGTTCTTAGCAGATCTGGGCTCAGGGCTTCCAGAGGCTTCATGGCTTGACTTTCTGAGTCTTTGTCTAAAATCTAGCCCTGCTAAATCCATGAATTGAATTCTAGTTGCTTAACTCTGCTTGGTTGATTGTTGTCCTTCATTCTCAAAGAGGACCAAAATGACATCAAGTTTCAGTGTGTCCAACTGTGGCTGATTAGAGCAACAGGAGCTCGGAATACTCTACCACAGATTGGGCACAGATAGTGTGTGTGAATATATGGGGTGGATACTCCAAATTTGCACATCCTACATTTATTTTGTGCTGTCTCAATTCTGCTTTGTTCATAGAGCACAGCACCCTTTCTGATGTGGGTATGCCATGCTGCGTGGTCTTGTGACAGTGTCTCCCATGTTGTACAGTCAAACCCAAAGTTTTTAAGAAAGATCTTAAGAGTGTTCTTGTATCACTTCTTCTGAGCACCATGTGATTGCCTGCCCCATGCTAGTTTTCCATAAAATAGTCTTTTTGGCAAGCATATATTTTGCACTCGAACAATATGGCCAGTTCATCAGATTTGTGCTCTCTGAAGCATAGTTTGAATTCTTGGCAGTTTAGTTTGAGTAAGGACTTCAGTATCTGGTACCTTATCTTACCAAATGATCCTCAGAATCTTCCTAATACAGTTCAAATGGAAGCAATTCAGTTTCCTGGCATGGTGCTAGTGGACTATCCATATTTCACAGGCATATAACAATGAGGTCAGCACAGTGGCCCTGTAGACCTTCAGTTTAGTTAACTCTGCTATGTTGTCTTCACAGGGTCAACAGAGTCCCATGACAGAACCAGATTAAGATGTGATTAGGAAATATTTAACAAAATAAACAAAAATGCAATACAACATAGAAAAGTATATATTAACATCTACGTTAACTATGCATTAACATGATATAATAAGTTAATCTGCGGCCCACAAGGGATCCTTATATGCAGTTTACTGGCTTCCATTCCTATTTGTGTTTTCCACTACTAGTCTGAGGCTGTTGGACTCTGGGCCTGGACTGGGTCAGGAAGAACTAAGTTCATATCTGGTCTCAGATACTTACTAGCTGTGTGGCCCTGGGCATGTCACCAAACCTCTATTGCCTTAATCCACTGGAGAAAGGAATGGCATAGCACTCTAGTATTCTTGTCAAGAAAACCCCAAGGACAGCATTGGCAGGATATGTTCCATGAGATCACAAAGGCTCAGACATGGCTGAACAAGAACATCACTGGTCTTTATCCCTTCATGCATTTCCAGGCTAAGGGGCTATGGTGTTACCCGCTCCTTTCCTATATTGCCTGGGCTCAGGTCAGCCTATATGTTGCCTGAAAATTGCCCAGATCTGGGAGAGATTGCAAGGCCTCCAGCCAACTTATCAAAGATGAATTATAAATTGTTTGTGCTTTTATCGATCCAGTGCCAGAGGTAAAGTACCACATCCAGCCAAGCATTCTTTGTCAATTTCTGTGGAGGAGGCCATACCACCAAGTCATCATATAACTAGGGTAACTTGGGGAAGGAGGCAGAGTTTGGGGGTAGAATGGGGCTCAGAGAAGATTCTGATTTGAATCTCCACACCTGGTGAGCTGCTGTGGACACAACATCCAGAGAGAGGTGGAGATTGGGGGGAATGAGAGGCTGGGGTCACAGAAAAGCATACACTCTTGGAAGGTCCTTTTGGTTGTGGAGTGACCTACCATGACACAGGGAGTTACTGTTGAATAGGACCAGGCCAGGGACGGTGGCACCACCTGGTGGTGATATGTGAATTTCTCAGTCTAGCTCCAAAAGCTCTTCAATCTGGTTCTGTCTGTTTCTGGACTCATTTCATACTCTCTCTCTTTGTACAGTCTCTATCTCAATCAATCCAGACTACTAGCAGACTACTCACATACCAACGCCCATCTCTGTGTTTTTGTACCTGATGGCACACCTGGAAGGTATTCCTAGAGTTAGCACCAGAAGGAACATTAGAGGCCTTCAGATTAATCCCACTCATTCAGTTGACAGATGAGGAGACTGTGACCCTGCATATAGTGAGGTATAGCATGAAGATGTCACTGTGTGTGGCTTGGAGAAAGGAAAAATAGATATCTCTAGCCCCTTCTCCAAGGGAGATGTTCAAGCTTGCCAAGAAGGGGAGTAGGAAGTTGGGGCCAGAGGCCATGCTGCTCTCCTCAGAGACGGGGAGCACCATGCTAGAATTCAATCTATCTGCTCACTTAAATATTATTAGCCAATGGAATTTGATCAGGCTAAAATCTGACTTCTGATCACTGCCACACTAAATGGGGGGAAGGAGGACCCCAAGCTTTATATTCAAGGTTTGACATCTTTCCCACCAAATACAAGTTCCACAATGAACACACATAGTAACTAACCCATTTATCCAAATCATAGCAAAGCAGAAATAAGAGAAGGTATCTACAGGAGAACATGTGCCAGACAATATAGAGTGAAGGAGCTCTCCCAATGGAAGTGAGATCTCTCAGCTCAACAGAGGGATAATCCTCACTCTCACCCTAAGGGAAATTCCTTGAAGTCTCTAGAGTGACATGCTGAGGACAGGGACATGATGGAGACTGAGAGCCTCTTTCATGTCTTCTCAGAGTCTTTTCCTTCAACAGTCTCAAGTGAGATTGCCCTTTCCTGTCTTCTCTTTCTCAAACTGGAAGCCAGGAACACCTGAAAAAAGACTGGATGAGAATGGAACCTGAAACTTTCTTGTTCTCACCAACCCTGTCCTGAACCTCCTGTGCTGCAGGGCATTTATCTACCAATAAGGAGAGAGTTTGGTGCCAGGGGTAGCTATGTGGCACTGCAATGGATAGAGTGCTGAACCTGAAATCAGAAAGACTCATCTCCATGAGTTCAAATCTAGCCTCAGACACTTCCTAGACATGTGATCCTGAGCAAATCACTTAATCCTGTTTACCTCAGTTTCCTTATCTGTAAAATGAGTGGGAGTAGGAAATGGCAAAATCACAACAGTATCCCTGCCAAGAAAATCTCAAATGTGGTCACAGAGAGCTGGACATGACTGAACAAAGACAACCTATAGCAATGGTTCACCTGTGGAATGCATAGAAATTTACAATACAAAATATAAAGGCTTTACAAAAATAAAATCAATGTATTTAGAATCAAAAGATAAAAAACTGGGATTTTGAATGAATGAATGAAAAAGCATTTATTAAGTGCCAGCATTGTGCTATAGCTACAAATAGAAAAAGAGAGTGTCTGCTCTCACGGACCACCTGCTCTAATTTGGGGAGTTAGCACAGGTAAGACAGAGATCCACAAGTCCCAAGGATCTGATTGAGGGATGGAGGGCAAGGCCTCAGGGTCTTCAGGATACATTGGTAGGTCAGATGACAGTGTCCAGGGGACTGAAGGGCCAAGCAGCCGAGCACATGGTGAGACACAGAGGACCTTGGGATGCCATTATAGGGAGGATGGCAAGGCCTTATGATCCTTCATCTTTAAGCTTATAGTTGATGACTTCCAGCTCATCTAAGTGGTGTGAGCAGCCATATCCACTCTTTAGATCAGGGGGCTTGGTCTACCACCATTGGGAAGGAGGTGTGTGGATTCTGCATTCCCTCCCTCACAAGTGAGGATTGGGTGGGTCATCTAGAAGGGAGAGAGAGGAGATTGGAAGAGAAGTTGGGGAAGAAAGGGCCACACTGTCCTTGCCTTAACACTCAGATGAGATCTGGATGGCTTGATCCCAGGATGCCAGAAGAGGATACAGAAATGAATCGAATGCTTCTGCTGGGTTAGATTTAGATTTAGCTTTAGTATGGGAGGGGGAGGAATGAAGAAAAGGAAAAACATTTTTGTATTCCATTTCCAGATAAGTCTGACACCTCACATTTATAGGGAATTAACATAAATATCTAAAATCAAGCACATTCCCAAATGGACAAGTAGTCAAAGACCATGACAATTTTTCAAAAGAAGACATTTGAAGTATCAATAACCACTTGAAAAATATTGGAAATCAGTAATTAGAAAAATACACATTTAAATCCATGAGATATCACCCTATAGGCATCTAGCAAGCAAAAGATATTGAACACTTCACACCTATCAGAAATAGCAAATGCTGGAGAGGATGAGGGAAAATATGTACATTAATGAACCATTGGTGGAGTCGTGAACTGGTCAACCATTCTGGAGAATAATCTGGAACTGTGCCCAAAGGGCTATAAAACTATGCATACCCTTTGATCGAGCAATACCACTGTAGGTTTGCAGTCTAAAAAGACTAAAGGAAAAAGATTTATGTGTCCAAAAATAAATAAAAATTAATCATACAAAATATAAAGGCTTTTTGAAATAAAATCAATGGATTCTGAATCAATGAATGAAAGACTGAGATTTTGAATGAATGAAAAAGCATTTATTAATTAAAGCAACTCTTTGTGGTGGCAAAGAAATGGAAGTTGAGAAGATGCTCATCAACTGGGGAATGACTGAACAAGTTTTAATATATGATTGTGATGGAATACTATTGCATCATAAGAGATGACAAAGGGAAGTCGTTTCAGAAAAACATGGCAAGACCTATATGAACTGATGCAAAGTGAAGTGAGAAGACCCGGGAAATCATTGTACATAGGAACAGTAATGTTGTAATGATGATAAGCTGTGTATGAGTGTTTAAAATACAATGATCTAAGGCAATTCCAAGGGATTCATGATGAAAAAATGGCAACTCCCTTCAGAGAGAGAACTGATGAACTCTGAGTGAAAATTGAAGTATAATTTTCTCACTTTATGTTTTGCTTTTTTGGTGATATGGTTAATATGGAATATGATTTCACCAGTATAATTGGTATCATTGTTTCCTTCTCAGTGAGCGGGGGAAAGTTGAAAAAAATGGAGAGTATCTGCAACTCAAAATTGAAAAAGAATGTTAAAAATAAATTAATAAAAACAGAAAGATAAAAGGAAAATAGATCTCCAATAATGAGGAACCCATTAATGAAACCTGGAGGAAGACTACAGAAGAAAGTCAAACAAAGATGTTTAGTAATTAAAGGAGAGAAAAAAGGCAGGATGGTGGTTAGATGGGGTAGCCAAAGGAAGATTTTCTTAGGATTGAGAAACCTGAGGATGTTTGTAGTCAGGTTGGAAAAAGTCAAGGGAAAAGGAGATGGTGAAGGTATAAAAGAAAAAGGGTGATATGTCTGTAGGTAGATTAAGAGAGTGTAAGCTCCTGAAGACAAGGATGGTCTTTGATATTGACATCTCCAGTGCCTAAGATGGTGCTCAGAATAGACACTTTGTTTGCCAGAATGTGATGTGGTCCAAAAGAGATTTGAGAATTCTTCAATGAATGCATTCAAGTCAACAAATATTTGCTACATACTTAGGATATGCCTACTACTGGGTAAGCATTATGGACAATAGAAAAGAATGCAAGACGGCGTCTGCTCTCAAGTAGTTATAAGTCTTTTGTGGAAGTCAAAATTTATAGATGAGACAATATGAAACAAAAAAAGGAAAAGATAATAAAGTAATGCTAAATCATGCCATCAGTGACTTAAATGTTGCATGAAACCTTGATCCTAAGGGTGCCATTGCAGAACAGCCACAGAGAATAAAAATTGGAGGGTAGAAAGTGGTGTGACTGAGTTCTGCAAAGGCAAAGAAAATATTTAGATAAGCAAGGCTTGTAACAGTCAAATTGTCTGATTGATTGGTTGTTATCCTTCATTCTTAAAGAAGGTTCCTTCTCATTGATTAATTCAGGCTTTGGCCCTGATTGGGGCTCTAATGATGCTAAATTAAGTGAAAAAAAAAGAAAGAAATCCAAACCTCCCTCTGTAAAAAGAAAGCCTGCTCCCCTCCAGTATTCCCTGAGCATGTGGGCTTCTCCCCACAGGGATTAGAGACCTGGAGTCTGCCAGAATTCACCCCCTCACCCTCAAATCAGAAAGAAAACTACTGGGGTGAAAACTCTTCTGATTCCTTCAGTGCAGAGGACCATCTGAATTGTGACCTGGACAAAATTTCTAGGTGTCCTCTTATACACAAAGCATACTAAAATTTTTCTAGGGGTTTTGTTACCTTTACCTTCTGTCAAAGGGCCCCTGAAATTCCCCCCAGTAAATCATTGCCACTGTAAGGGAACTTGTACTAAAATTCCAGCAGTAGGACAGCCAGGTTCTGTTAGAGACTAAAGATAACATATATCAGAGAAGCTCTGAACATGTGGGACATTCCCAAGAAAATGAATTAAGCATTTAGAGTTGGTTATTTAGGGTTTCTAGACTCACAGGCAAACCCTATCCATTGGAACTACAGGGCTTAAGTATCTGAAAATAAAGCAAGGAATCTTGGTTGTTAAAACACAAAAGAATCCAGGTATGAACTTTTATGAGCCAGATACTCACATTTAGCAATGCAATATCCATGTGTAGCCCTAATATCCACACTTGTACAGAAGTCAGCATAGCAAGTGTCAGTATTCAAACATTCAACAAATCAACAATGTAAAAGTCTGCAAAAATAATCTCAGCTCTTACTTTTAAGAAAACATACTGGGGAAATTGGCTGCTGTACAATTATAATTTAAAATGAATGCAACAGGGCAGCGATGTCAAACTCAGATAGAAATGGAGCCACCAAGCTGCACATAAAGATCCCTGTGGGCAACACGTTGACTTAGAAAAATCACATGCTAACATTATCTTTGTTCTTTTGAATTTGAAATTCATTTTGTTAAGTGTTTTCCAATTACATTTTAATCTGATTTGGGCCCATTTAGGCTTGTTGTGGGTCACCGTTCCTGTGTGCCTGACACTTTGGTGGGGGATCTCCCCATTCAGTCCTTGAAAAGTGAAGGGCCCATTATTTCTCCTGGATGTGCCCCTACATGCAGTCTGTGTAAATTCTGGGGCATTTTTCTCCCACCTTCCACTCTCACGGGTAAAACTTGGGTCCCAGAGGAAAAGCAATAGAGTTGTTTTTTCAATTTCCATTGGCTCAAGCCTCTCCAAGTGCTTCTTCCCCAAGGCTATAAACTGAGAATCGATTTAGTCAGTCAGTCTTAAGTAGCTCTCAGAGAGGTACATTTCATGAGGTCTTGTAGTGAGAATGGTTAATAGGAAATATCCCCATCAAAGTTTGTGTTTCTCTCCTTTCTGTATGTAGAGTCCAGGGGACAATGGTCTTATGATTAGAAAGCTCATGTGGTAAAGAAGGAACCTATAGCTCTTGGCTGCTTTTCTTCCATTTGCTGGGTTCTAAGACAGAAGAATGATTAGAAGAGAAGATTCCCTGAGTGGATCCAGCATGTGTATGTCTGAGAACAAACATCCAGTATGTTCTTAGTTTCTTCTCCTAACAACTGCAAAGATGCGAGGGAGGCTTGGCTCAGATGGGGATGAGAAAATGGGAGATGCCAAAACCTCCAGAGTCCTTGGAACTCTTGGCCAAAGCGGGTGGGGCAGGAAGGAGACCCAAAGCCCAGAGGGCTCTTATTCCTCTGCCCTTCCCTTCCCAGGTCATGCCTTTTGGGTGGTTTGTTTCTGGATCGCCATTCTCCCTAGTGAGATGCTTTCCTATAAGGCCGGCAGCCCACTGGCACAGACTTCCTGTATAGTGTCATGTCCCTTAGTCTAAAGTCTGTGACTGATTGGTTGAAAGATGTTCTCATGTAGTTAGCAAGGACATGGCATAGGGTGGTTTTGAATTCATCTTTACACTGTTCACACTTCTTGCCTTTATTTCTTCAGCTACTCAACCCCTTTCCAGCTGGCTTCTGAGGCCTGAAATTACTTTCTCCACCATTACTTACACTCACTTAATTGTAAGTCCGACCCCCTTTTCTGAGCCCTCATCATTTTCCAGCTCTCTGCAGTGCTTGGCAGAGCCAACTGCCTTCCTTTGCTGCCCTTTATTCTCTCTTTTTGTGTTACAGTCTTGCCTCACTTACCATGTCTTCTGGTTCATTTTTGTTTTGTGTGTGTATGTGTGTGTAGTGCCTCCAGACTCTGGCACCGCCCTTTGCTCTCATCAGCTCCCATGGCATCAGTTATCCTTTCTTCCTGCACACCCTGCCCCCTTTCCCCTGCCACACTCATTGCTCACTGGATGTCTGATGGCTATCTCAGGCTCAGCATGTCTGAAACAGAACTCATCATTTTCCTCTAAACTCTCTCCTACCTTTCCTGCTCTCTTCTCTCAAGTTTGCAGACTCAGTCATCTTTGATTCTCCCCTAGGTTACCTCCCCATTGGATGTATTCTGCCTTCCTTTCCACTCTCACTGGCCCCACCTTAGCTCAGGTCCTCACTGCTTCTTGCCTGGGCTATTTCAGGGTCTCCTCTTTGGTCTCTGTGCATCTAGCCTCTCCCTGATCAAACCATCTTCTTCCCAGCTTCCAAACTGGGATTGCTAAGGTCTGGGCTTGATCTATCACTCCCCTGCTCCATAAACCCCATCGATTCCCTGTTACGGGGATGGGGAACCTGTAGCCTCAATGCCATATGTGGCCCTCTAGGTCCTCAAGTGCACCCTTTGACTGAATTCAAACTTCACAGAACAAATCCCCTTAATAAAAGGATTTGTTATGTAAAACTTGGACTCAGTCAAAAGGCCACACTCAAGGACCACATGTGACCTCAAGGCTCAGGTTCACCACCCCTGCCCTGTTATATCCAGGATCAAATACAAACACCTCCCAATCTGACTTCAGCCAACCTTCTAGGTGATTCCCTCTCACATGCTCCACACTCCAGCCAACTTCATCCATCCTACCAGGTGTGCACATGCAAAAGGAGACTTGGCTAAGCTGAAATATATTGATTATTTCAGGAATTGCTGACATTCAAGGATGTGGCTATGGTCTTCACACTGAAGGAGTGGGAGCAGCTGGTTCTTTCTCAGAGGGAGCTGTATAGGGACATGATTCTGGAGAACTACTGAAATATGGCCTCCCTGGGTAAGGACAGATCCCCTGGGCCTCAGAACATGGCTGGTGGAGGCTCTTTGCGTCCTTCCTTTGTACATGCTGGGGAATTTCTCAAGTGTTTCTTAATTATCATTCACGTTTCAGAACAGCCAAGATTGCTACTCCCTTATAGCCATGTGACAAAATTCTTCTGAACATTCCCAGAAAAAAACCCTTTGTCCTGTAGAATGGGAAAATCACCTGAGGCCTCCTGAGGTCATCCCTCCCTCACTCTGTTCCTTCAAGTTAGAGATTCTCCCCTAAAGCCCCAGTCATCAGTGTCTTAGCAGGGCCTGGGTGTTTTCTGTCTTAGCTCACATGGACTCTGTGTCCTTCAGAGGTGCATTGTCCTGCCCTCTGGGTCTTCCTAGCATAGTCACTTGTTCCCAAAGAGAAGGGGAATGGGATTGGCTTCTGACAAGTCTCTCTTCCCATTTTCAGGACTTACAGATCCCAAACCAGTAGTTATTCCCCACTATTTGGGGAGGGTGAGGTGGTCCCTCTGAGCAGTTTTATTTAGCAACACTTTGACTAATAATAGTATGTTTAAGCAGTTTACCAAATGATTCTTAGCACCTTTTTTTCTTTTGAAAATTATGTTTATATCCTAGGGGGCACCATAGTGGGTAGAGTGCCACCTAGAATCAGGGAGAGTTCAAATCTAGCCTCAGACACTTACCAGCTATGTGAGCCACCCTGACTCCAAGCCTGGCATTCTATCCACTGTACCACCTAGCTGCCCCATATCCACAGGTACCATTATACTACCTTTGTCAAAAAGAAACTGAGAGTCTAGTTTGACACGGACTATTTTTGGTGAAGCCACGAAATCACTATTCTTTTCACTAGATTGTTCACTAACTATCCCTTAAAATAAGCGCTTCTCAAAGTGTGGTCTGTGGGCCTCCCAAGGAGGGATCACAACAAGAAATTACTTTTTGTAATTAATTTATTTGTTTTCAGTTTTCAACAATCACTTCCCTAAGTTTTAAATTTTCTCATCCTTCCTCCCCATTCCCTTCCTAAGACAGCATGCCATCTTCTATGGGCTCTACACATACATTCCTATTAAACACATTTTCACATTAGTCATGTTGCATGGAAGAATGAAAATGAATGGGAGAAACTATGAGAAAAACCAAACCAAAATATAACAAAAGAGAAAATAGTCGGCTTCATTCTGTGTTCTGACTCTATAGTTCTTCCTCTGGATGTGGATGGCATCATGAGTCCCTTGGAAATGTTTTAGGTCTTTGCCTTGGCTGTGGAGGAATAAGTCTATCAAAAACAGTCCTCACACACTGTGGCTGTTACTGTGTATAATGTTCTGGTTCTGCTCCAGTTCAAACACTAAGAGATTACTTGTCTATTAAGATACTCCTTCCCTTTTCAACCTATCTGTGTAAGGCCAGACTTTCTTCAGGTGAAACTTCAGCCAAAACAGCAGTATCACAACAGATTAAATGCAGAAGCAAAGAGGAGAATCCAGACGTCTTCTATTGGGCCAAACATTAAAGAGATTTACAAAAATATGTAAAAATGCTATTTTTTGGTGGGGAGGTTTGGGTTTTTTGTGAGGTAGTCAGGGTTAAGTGACTTGCCCAGGGTCACATAGCTAGGTTAAGTATCAAATGTCTGATGCCAGATTTAGACTCAGGTCCTTTTGACTTTAGAGTCAGTGTTCTAGCCAGTACCACCTAGCTGCCCTCACAGTTATCTTTCATTAAAAAAAAGTTATTTATGTTGTAATGGGTTTATTATTTCAAGTGAATAAATTAAAATTTTGTGCTCAGTTTTAATTTATAATGTGGTAAACACTGATAGGCATAAGCCATATGAACAAAAGCTCCTCGGGGTTCTCAATAACTTAGGAGTGTAAAGGGATTCTGTGATTAAGAGAAATTTAAGAATTGTTGTCTTTCAAAATACATTTTTAAAAACGTCCTGACTGAGCTATATACTTCACAAGTTTGTTTTGAGGATCAAAGTGAGAGCTTTTATAAGCTATAACTATGCATATGTACATAGAACTATACATCTACAGGAGGCAGGTAGGTGGTACAATTGATAGAGCACCGGGCCTCAAGTCAGGAAGATCTACTTCAACTCTGACCTCAGACACCAACTAGCTGTGTGATTAACTTTGTGACCCTGGTCAAGTCATTTGACCCCTATCTGCATCAGTTCTTCATCTGTAAAATGAGGATACCCTGGAGAGTAAAATGGCAAACCACTCCAGTATCTTTGCCAAGAAAGCCCCAAGGACTATGTCCACGAATCAGACACAATCGAACAAGTGAATGACAAGAAACATGCAAACATATAAGAGGTGGTATTATTATTTTTGCTATATTTTAAAGCTCGACATTTTTCTTGATGGAGGGCACAGAAGATAAGATTCAATGTTACGCAGGAGAAATGAAGGATATTTATGGCTTTTTTCTTTCATATTCAGAGCTTAGCCCCCAACCCAAGCAGTCAGCTGCCAAGAAGGGCATTTCTGTGAAGAATTATCCCAGGAAAGATTCACAAGACATGCTGACTTCCTCGCCAAGCTGGGAGAAATCTGGGAAGTAGATGACAGATTAGATACACCAAACAGTGAAGAGAAGCCTTATGAATGTAACCATTGTGAGAAGGCCTTCCGTCAGAGGACAGGACTTACTAATCATCAAAAATCCATACGGTGGATAAACCTTTTGAATGTAATGTCTATGGGAAGGCCTTCCATAGGAGCACACACCTTACCTGACATCAGAGAATTTACACTGGTGAGGAGCCTTATGAATGTAACAAATGTGGAAAGGCTTTCCATAGGAGGACAGGGCTTAACAAACACCAAAAAATTAACACTGGAGAGAAGTAATGCATGTGGAAGGGCCTTTCCCTGGAGCAGGGGACTTCTTTCACCATTCACACTGGGGAGAAATCTTATGAATGTAATATATGTGGGTTGGTTTTCTTTGAGAGAAAGTCACTTGCTCAACATCAAATGATTCACACCAGAGAGAAACATTATGAATATAATACATGTGGGATGGCTTTCTTCAAGAGAAAATCCCTTACACAACATCAGCAAATTCATACTGGAAAGAAACCTGTGAATATAACAAATATGGGAAGGCCTTCTTCTAGAAGACAGCTCTTATTTGCCATCAGACAGTTCATACTGGGGAGAAACTTTATAAATGTAACAGATGAAGTAAGGCCTTCTCTTGGAAGGCAGGACTTAGTCAACATGAGACAATTCATATTGGAGAGAAGCCCTATAAATGTAATAAATGTAGGAAGGCCTTTTGGCGGAGCATCAGCATCATACTGGACAGAAACTTTATGAGTGTCATGAATGTGGAAAGTCCTTCTCCCAGAAGACAGGACTTACTCAACATGAGATAATACATACTTCAGAAAAATTTTAGCAATGAAATGTATATGGGAAGGTCTTCTGAAAGGGTGCATAACCTTTTCAACATCATATAATTCATATGGCAGAGAAACTTTTTAGTTTTAGAATGGTTTTCAAGAGCAAAAAACTCAGTTGATATTAGAGGATATATATCAGAATGAAACCTTATGAGTATAAAGTCTTATTATAATAATGTATATTAGAAGTATTTGAGCCAAAGTACATCTATGTTTTACTCAAAAATTTAGAATTTAAACTAAAAGAAAATCTTATAGATGAAGCTGTCCTGAACTTCTGACTATTCTAAACTTTCTCTCTCTCCTTAAGCCCCCAATCTTTTTCCCTTGTGGTTATAGAAGATGACTTAGATGATTCTCCAGGAACACTGCTGATCTCACAAATGCTCACTTAATTCCTTGACTCTAAATTCCTAGGAATCATCCCCAATTTCTCTTTCTGATCAGAGAGGTAGAGACATAAGACTAAATACTCTGTGTGTGCCCTTGATCCCATTCCTTCCTACATATTCCATGCCCTTCCTCTAGCACTCATCCCTTCTCCGTGTACTTTTCATCTGTCACTCTCTATTGACTCTTTATCATCTGGTTACAAACATGCGCTAGTCTCCTTTTACGTTTTTGGTTTTTTTCCCCCAAATTCGGTAATATAATGAATTCTTAATAGTCCCGATATACTCTAGCTGTTTGAATAAGAGGGGATAGCAGAATATCCTGCCTCTCCCTCACCTGACTTTCCAGGACTGTCCTGGGATTCTCAGAGGAATATGAGGTGACTTTCCATTGTTCAATGGAAAGAGACCATTTTGATTTGGTGATGCCTTTGAGTGGTCATATGGATTGAACCAAAGAACATGGCATTCTATTCATTGAGAAAGCTCCCACGAGGTCATTGTGTCATGCCTGAGGATGAGACTGAGGCAGAGCCTTGAGCAGAGGAGTGTAACAACAGTACCTAGTTCAAAAAGAAGACAATTTCTGGTGTTCTATTCTTTGACTTTGCTTCCTCTATTTCTCCTTGTTGACTGCTGAGGGATTGGAAGTTTTTCAGTCTCACTCCAACTTTTACTCTTTCCTGCTGGCACTTCCAGTTACTGGCCCTTCCCCTTCCTCTTCCCTTCCTTATAGGAGCCAGTAGAGAAAGCAGTGAGCAAAGAGATCCTCATTGACTTCCTCATGTGGCAGAACTTAGAATATAGAAGGCAGGGATTGTCTCCTGCCTTCAAGATCAGTTGATGAAGAGCACATAACCCTACTTGTTGAGAGATATTTGGTGGGAGAATCACTTCAGCCCCTTTCATTTTCTTTTGTTTAATCAGGAGAATAAAGACTTGGCTCATGCCCCTGAATGGCCAAAGGAGCAGAGTTCTCTGTATTCTCTTCTCCTTGCTCCCTGATGGAGTAGGGAGGACTTGCCTGGCAAGTCCAGCATATCTAGGACAGTTATCAATCAATTTGGGAGTGCTTAGTTTTGGTAAGAAGGTTTGAGTGCCAGAGGAGGACTCTGGGAAGCCACTAAGGAGCCCCCCAGTTTTGAGAACCCAGATGTTGTGCTTCCCTCTCTGGTAATTGTGATCAGACAGCTGTCTGTTGAATTATGGTCACAGAGGAAGTCATGTCTATTGATTACTTTGGGATTCTGGGTGTTGACTCCCCTGAAATTGGTGAATGATACATGTGCTTGACTAAAGGATTGATACATGTGCTTGATTAAAGTGATTGTTAACCCCTCAAAAAAAATCAATTTGGAACCTCTTCAGAAATAATTGTGTGTCATATATTTCAGATTATTGTTAATGATTTTAATTTCATCCTGTAGGGATCACTTTTGATAAAAGTAGGTTTTCTTCTGAGCTAGAAATTTCCCCTCTTGGTCCCCATTAAATACCTGCCTTGGGTAAAAAGGCATCTTTATTGAGATTCAACTGAGACGAGGTACTACCAGAAGTCCTTGAGAATGCTGGCCAGGAGGTCCGCCATATGGCTGGCTTATTAATGGTGCTAACACAGATAAAACATGGAGATAATCAGAGCAATAATTAGCTTAGCTCTTTAAGCATTTGCAAAGCACTCCACGAATACCATCTTCTTGGATCCTTGCAGCAACCTTCTGAGGTGGGTTCTAGATCAGAGAGAGCTGGGGCCCTGCTTATGACACACAGCAATTATAAGTGTTTGAGCTAAGGTTGGAGCCCAAACCCCTTCTGCTTCATCTAGTGCCCTATCCTCTAGGCTTGTGCCATGTTGTTTAATCTTAGCCATGGGCCTGGGCCACCTAAACACAGTTCTTCATCAGATTATGTCCTCATTACTTTGTAATCTCCCTTGAGAGTAGGGAAAATTGTAAAAGAAAGCACCAGACCACCTAGTTATCTTAAAAGAGTTTACGCATCTGGATGTGATGCCCTCTAACAGAATCTTAACCCTTTCCTGTCCTGTACCCTGTTGGCAGTCTGGTGAAGCCTATGGACCACTTTTCAGAATAATGAGCCTGGGACACAGAATCAGGACGCTCTGAGTTCAAACCCACCTCACATACATACCGGCTGTGTGACCCTGAGCAAGTCACTTAACCTGTTCCTGCCTCAGTTTTTCAACTGTCAAATGGGCATAAATATAGTCCCCACTTTCCAGACTTTTTGTGAGGATAAAATTAATAATACTCATAGTGCCTCGTAAATCTTACAGTGCTACGCAAATGCTAGCTACTATTGTCATCAAATAAAAGAGAATTACAGTTAACAAAATGTTTTTTTGAATATGACCTCCACTGAGAAAGCTAGAAAAAGAACAAATTGTAAATCCCCAAGTAAATACCAAATTAGAAATACTGAAAACCAAAGGAGAGATTAATGAGATTGAAATTAAGAAAACTACTGAATTAACAAATAAAACTAAGAGTTGGTTTTATGAAAAAAATAAAATTAATAAACCTTTAGTCAATTCGATTAAAAAAGAAGAAAACCAAATCACAATATCAAAAATGAAAAGTATGAACTCACCTCGAATAAGGAGGAAATTAAAATAATAATTAGAAATTACTTTTCTCAACTGTATGCCCATAAATCTGACAACCTAAGTGAAATAGATGATTATCTTAAAAAGTATGAATTGCCTGAATTAACAGAAGAAGAAGTAAAATACTTAAATAACTCTATCTTAGAAAAAGAAATTGAAAAAGCCATCAGTGAACTCCCTAGTATTTAGGGCTAGATGGATTTACAGATGAATTCTATCAAACATTTAAAGAACAGTTAATTCTAATACTAAATAAGATATTAGCAAAAAGATTACAGCAACTTATCACAAGAATAATACGCTTTGATCAGGTAGGATTTACACCAGGCATGCAGGACTGGTTCAATATTAGGAAAACTATTAGCATTATTGATCATATCAACAATAAAACTAACAGAAACCATATAAATATCTCAATAGATGCAGAAAAACCTTTTCATCTGACAAAATACAATACCCATTCCTACTGAAAACACTGGAGAGCATAGGAATAAATGGAGCCTTCCTTAAAATAATAAGTAGTATCTACGTAAAACCATCAGCAAGTATTATATGTAATGGAGGATAAGCTAGACGTGCTTTCTTTTACAATGTCCATTATCACCACTGTTATTCAATCTGGTATTAGAAATATTAGCTAAAAAATAAGAAAAGAAATTGAAGGAATTAGAATAGGCAAAGAAGAAATTAAGTTATCACTCTTTGCAGAAGAATTATATAGTTAGAGAATCCCAGAAAATCAAGTAAAAAAAACACTTGAAATAATAAACAACTTTGGCAAAGTCGTAGGTTACAAAATAAACCCACATAAATCATCTGCATTTTTATATATTACTAACAAAGCAAAAGAAATCACATTTAAAGTTACAGTAGACACTATAAAATATTTGGGAGTCTACCTGCCAAAATAAACCCAGAAACTATATGAACACAATCACAAAATACTTTTCTCACAAATAAACTCAGATATAAATAAGTGGAACAGCATCAGTTGCTCATGGGTAGGCCAAGCTAATATAATAAAAATGACAATTCTACTTGAATTAATTTATTTATTCAGTGCTATACCAATCAAACTACCAGAAAATTATTATCTAGAGCCAGAAAAATATAAAAATTCATCTGGAAGAACAAAAGTCTAGAATATCAAGGGAATTAATGAAAAGAAATGCTAGGGAAGGTGGCCTAGCCATACCAGATCTCAAATTGTATTATAAAGCAGCAATCATCAAAACCACTTGGTACTGGCTAAGAAATAAAGGGGTAGATCTATAGAATAGGTTAGGTACTCAAGACACAGTAGTCAATGATTATAGCAGTCTACTGTTTGATAAACCCAAGGACCCCAGCTTCTGGGATAAGAATTCACTGTTTGAAAAAAACTGCTGGGAAAACTGGAAAAGAGTGTGGCAGAAACTGGGCATAGACCAATGCCTGACACCATATACCAGAATAAAGTCCAAATGGGTACACGATCTAGGTATATAAAGACTGATACTATAAACAAATTAGGGGAGCAAGGGATAGTGTATTTGTCAGATTTATGGAGAATGGAGAAATTTATGAGCAAACAAGAAGTGCAAAATTGATCATTTTGATTACATTAAATTGAACAGTTTTTGCACAAACCAACCCAATACAACAGATTAGGAGGGAAGCAGAAAACTGGGGAAGTGTCCGTATCTGTGATAAAGGCCTCATTTCCAAAATATAAAGAGAACTGAGTCAAATTTATAAGAATAGAAGTCATTCCTCAACTGATACATGGTCAAAGGATTTGAACAGGCAGTTTTCAGAGGAAGAAATTAAAGCTATCTATAGTCATATGAAAAAATGCTCTAAATCACTATTGATTAGAGAAGCAAATCAAAACAACTCTGAGGTACCACATCAACCTATCAGATTGGCAAACATGACAAAACAGGAAAATGATAAATGGAGAAGATGTGGGAGAACTGGAACACTAATTCATTGTTGGTGGAGCTGTGAGCTGATCCAGCCATTCTGGAGAGCAATATGAAACTATGCCCAAAGGTTTACAAAAATGTGCATTCCCTTTGACCCAGCAATATCACTTCTTGGACTGTATCCCAAAGAGCTCATAAAAATGGGAAAGGGTCCCACATGTACAAAAACATGTATAACAGCTCTTTTTGTGGTGGCCAAGAACAGGAAATTGAGGGAATACCCATCCATTGGGGAATGACTGACCATGTCATTGTAGTATATGAATGTAATGGAATACTACTGTGCTGTAAGAAATGACAAACAGGAAGACTTCAGAGAGGCCTGGAAGGACTTATATGAACTGACGCTGAGTGAAAGGAGCAGAGTCAGGAGAACATTGTAACATTGTAACAGTAACAGCCACAGTGTGAGAGGACTGTTTCTGACAGACTTAGCCCTTCACAGCAAGGCAAGGACCTAAAACATTCCCAATGGACTCTTGAAGCAAATGCCATCGACATCCAGAGAAAGAACTATGGAATCAGAAAGCAGAATGAAGCAGACCATCTTCTCTTGTGTTATGTTTTGTTTCGGTTTTTCTCACGGTTTCTCCCATTCATTTTAATTCTTCTATGCAACATGACTAAGGTGAAAACGCGTTTAACAAGAATGTTTGTGTGGAACCATATACGATTACTGCATGCCATCTTGGGGAGGGAGGGAGAGAAAATTTAAAACTTATGGAAGTGATTGTAGAAAACTGAAAACAAATTAATAAAATTTAAAAAAATAATAATACAACCTCCAGGACCAAAAGAACCTTCCCATGTAATCATGAGACACTCCTTGGTCTTTGGGAGGTCACCGGGAAAGGGAACTGTATGTGCCACAAGTTTGGGAACAGGTAAGTGTCCCAGGTTTCCAAACAAGGAATACAATGGATTCTGAAAACTGTTGGTTTCAGTTGCTGAGCATGGTCAGGGCGCTGGAAAGACTGGAGCCGTGTCTGGGGAAAGAGGGGCTTGGAGATGGAAAGCAGCAGTGGGCAGAAGCAGGGACATCGTCGCCCCCGGCTCAGGTAAGGACCCGTACGTGACTTCCAGAGACTTGGACTCACGTCCTATGAGTCCAGTGCGCATGCTCACAAATCTGGACCAGGCGAACTACGTTTCCCAGAAGGCTCGGCCGGCCAAAAGGAAGTGATTTCTTCTTGTCCCCGCCCCTTCCGTTTTACGTAACGTCCTTCCCTAGCCTCCCTGTTGGCACCGGAAGTCAGGCACTTCCGGATCTCGCATCTCTCTTTCTCTCTCTGTCAACTCCCTGGACTCTTCTCCAGCCTCTCCGTAGTGTGGGCTCCGGGACGACCCAAGGGCTGACCCCGCTGAAGAGCGAGGTAGGTCCTGGCACGGCCTCGGCTGCCATGTGTCCTGGTCGTCCTCTCGCTTTGTGGGGTGGCGTGGGGGATGGGGGGAAAAGGCAGGCAACGTGCCTGCGGCTGTCGGCTGATCACCGCTCCCATTGGACAATGCGGAGGGGGGGCGGGCTAAACGCCTTATCCAATCAGAAGTGGCCGCTCTCTCACGTTCTCAGTTCTCCACCCTCTCTCTGTGACAATTTCCCTGCCGTCACCCCTGACGTCTCGGCCTGCTGGGCTCCTTTGTAACTGACAGCTGGAAACCCTGCCTTTTGGGCCAAGGGGTCGAGACCGTGCCACGAGGCAGTTCTTCAGGGTTCTGAAGACTCCCGCCATGACAGGTCCCCCTCTTCCCCCAGACTTTCTTCTGCAGTCAGTCACAAAACACTTATTAATTGCCTACTGTGTACCAGGCACTGGGCTGAAGGCTGGGCATACAAAGAAAGGCAAAAGTCAGTTTCTGCCTTGGACGATCTCACAGTGTAATGGGAGAGACAGCAAACACCTGTGGACAAGTGAGATACAAAATGAATGAAACATTTATTAAGTGCCTGCTGTGTGCAAAGCAGTGTTTTCGGTGCTAGAGAAAGACAGTCTCTGTTTCCCAGGAGCTTACAATCCAGTGGGGAGGACAGCAGGCAGACACTTATGTACAAACAAGACACACAGACGGGGCGGGCAGTAAGGGGAACTCTGGAAGGGAGAGGTTTTAGCTGGTCCTTGAGGGAAACCAGTGTCAATACCCAGAGTTAGGACGCCAGTGTCACCCGGTTGGGCAGTGAGGTGTGAGCCAGGAAAGAGTGTCAGGTTTTTTGAGTACCAAATGTAAATAAAATGTGTTCACTGGCAGTTCCCACCCTGCCTTCTTGTACTTTGGACTTCAGTTTCTGGATCCAAGTGGAAGAATTTCTGTTTATTCCAGTTGCATTCTGTTAGTAGATACAGCTCAACCTTCTGGTCTTTTGAGTTCCCATCTTCCACCTTCTTCTTTCCTCCAGTCATCGTTTCCTCCCCCTTCTTTCTCATCCCCGTCTCTCTGACTCTGCCTACTTCACTTCCTCTTGCACTTATTCTGTTAGCCCCCTTCTCTGTGTCCTCTCCCATCTCCCCACTATCCATCTTTGTCCTGTTGATCTCTTCTCCCACCTGTCCTCTCCGGTCTCTTATCCACCTCTCTCCATCTGCCTCAGCCCCTCCTTCTCTGGTCTTCCTCCTCTCCATGTCTTTCCTCTAGTCTAGTTCTTTCCTTTTATTCATCCCCCTTCATCTGACCACACAGCCATTTCTCTCCTGTTTGCCCCATCATGTTCTTACTCTCCTGTTTTCCTTCTCTTCTCTCCTTTTCCTCCTCCCTTTTTCTATATTCTCCAAAGACCATCTGGAGCCCTTTCCATTTCTTAAATTCTGTGTTCCCATCTCTTCTATTCTTTTTTCTCTTCTCCCTCCTTTCTCTCACACTTTCCCCCTTCCCTTTCAGTCTCCCTTTTCAAACTTGAAGTCATTATCTTCTCTCTTATAAACTCTTTTTCTACAAACATGACTATTTCTACTGAGCACACTACCATCTTCTGATTCACATAAGTTTCCAACCTTAAAATCATCTATGGCCCTTTCCTGTTCCTTTCTCTCTATGGCCAGTCAATAACCAAGTCTTAGGAGCATAGATTTAGAGGTGGCTGTCTGACTACGGAACCAGTCTTTCCGCTATGTCAGAAATAACATTAGTCATAATAACATTAGTCATTTATGAAACACCTACTTAGTGCAGCCAATATGCTTAAGGCAAAAAGCAAATCAAACAGCCCCTGCCATCCAGTTTACATTTTGTCAAAGGAAGCAACATGTACACACATCAGTAAACATGAAATTTTCATGTTCAGTTGTGTCCAGCTCTTTGTGACCCCATTTAGAATTTTCTTAACAAAGATGCCAGAATGACTTGCCATTTCTTTCCACAGCTCAGTTAACAGATGAGGAAACTGAGGCAAACAGGGTTAAGTGATTTGCCCAGGCCATACAGCTAGGAAGTGTCTGAGGCAGAACTCAGACCTTCCTGACTGTAGCCCCAGTGTTCTGCCCACCATACCACCTAGCTCCTAGCTGCCCAAACTCAAAATAGTTTATAAGTAAATACACTGGACATGGTGGTCCCTGCTACTTGGGGAGGCTGAATCTGGCAGATTCCTTGAGTTTTGGAGTTGTGAGTTGCTGGAGTGCTATAGCAAATAGGGTTATTCACATGAAATCCAATATTAGTGTGTTGAGCCCCTAGGTATGGAGGGCCACCAAGCCTCCCCAGGACAGGTGAGCCTGCCCAGCCAGAAAAATGGAGCATGTTAAAGTTTCCATGCCAGTCAGTTTGGGGATGAGACCTGGGAGTGACCACTGTACCTGCAGACTGGGCAAGCCTCATCTCAGGATGAAATACTTTAAAGTTTTATTCTAAAAGTAAATATGAGATATTTGGAGGAGAGAGTTGGGAAGGGATCAGTAGAGACGCCTTTGTAGGAGGGGCCTGAGCTTTGAAGGCAGCTCCAGACTCTGTGAGGTCCAGGTGAGAACAAAGGAATGGGACTGAGGTGGTCGGTCCTGTGCTTCAGAAAGGTCGCTGTGGCAATTGTTTAGAGCCTGCAGTAGAGAGGGAAAGACATTGACCCACAAAATTAGGTGATTGCTGTGTCCACCAGAAGTGATGAAGAAGGTATGGAGTAGGGTGGGGCATCTGTGGGTGGAATGCTGGGACATTAGAATCTAGACTTGGCAGTGAGTGGGCATACAGGCGAGGGAGGGGAAGGACTGATGTCCCCTGGTGCATGCCCGGGTGGTGCCTGGGGAAGGGCTTCCATAGCATTTCTCCCTTCAGTCCCTCTCCTCTCCTCTCCCCACATTGCCACAGCCTGTGCTGAGCCTTTCATCCTGTGCTATTCTACAAGGCTCTCAGGTGAAAGCGTCCCTCCCCTGCTCACCAGTGACTCAGCCTGTTGTAGAAGGCTTGTCTCCCATTGGCTACTCCAGGCCATCCAGACTTGATTACCATCATTACTCATTCCCAATCTAAGCTATAGCCAGGTGTTGTCAGTTGTGACTTTTGTGACCTACACAGAGAAAACTTCCCACCAATTTCAGACCCAAGCTGCTCCCTCTTCCTGAACTAGATGTTCAGGGCAGCGGGGTGGCACAGTGGATAGAACACAAACTCTAGAATCAGGAGGACCTGAGTTCAAATTTGGCCTCAGACCCTTGACACTTACCCTATGACCCTGGGCAAGTCACTTAACCCCATTGCCTCGCTCACACACATACATGAAAGGAACTAGTAAACTAGCCATTCCACAGTCTTCAGTTTCCAGGCATTCCCATAGATGCCCACACCCCCAGGGTCTAGAGGTCTTTGACCTCTGCCTCTCAGGCACTCCCTCCCCTGACTCCCCGTGGGACTCTTTCCCTTCATAGGCTGGCTAGTATCTACTTTGTGCATGTTGTATTGTTCCATGAAAACGTGGGCTTCTTGAAACCAAGAACTGGTTCATTTCCGTCCTTAGTTCCCCAGTGCCCAGAACAGTGCCTTGCAAATAGTAGGTGCTTATTAATTTAGTTGTTATTGAATTGAATTCTTGGAACAGTTCCCATGCTCCCTCTGATCTGTATCTCAGCAGCTTGGTGTGTGGACACTTCTAAGTCTGGGTATGGATGCCTAAAGGAACGTGTCTTACCATCTCCTTTCTTTCTTTAGTGCCAGCTTCTGAGAAGTCTGCCCAAGTGAACACAATGGCTTCTGTGCTCCTGCCCTCTCGGGATCACCAAGTATGTGAGAGTTTCCTGTTTCCTGAAATAACGTCTTGGGTCTTCTCCATCTCCTATAAACCAATAAACTTAGTCTTTCAGAGACTCATAGATTTAGTCTAACATCCCATATTTTATTGTTTCTTTCTTTAAAAAATATTTTAAAACATGTTTTGAGTTTTTTGAACATCACTGTCAATTCCCAGCACCTCCTTTTCTTTCCACCGCCCACCTTTCATTCTAACAAAAAGAGCCAGTTAAGCCCAGCAGTCAAAGCCTCAGCTGAGCCTGTCAGCGCGCACAGTCATCTCTGGGGAGAGGAGAAGCGTGGACCTCATGCTCCATCCTCTGGAGTCGTGCTTCATCGTCATCAGTCTGAATTCTCAAGTCTGTGTTTTCCTTTATGTTCTTAAAGTCTGTTGTTATTATGTGGATTAATTCTTCTTTCTTCACCCTTCATCAGTTCATGGAATTCTGTCCTCCTTTTTTAAAATTCCTTACATTCACAGGATCAAAACAGTCAAAGCATTCATTAAGCACACTAGGCATCTGGCATTGTGCTAAATGCTGGAGACGCAGATGTAAGCAGGACAGGGCCTGCCCTCAAGGAGCTTATAGCTGAATAAGGAGAGATAGCCCTGTGAGGGGGGAGGGCAGAAGGGGAGAAAGAGATGTGGGGTGTTTGTAAGTGGCAGTTTATGTAGCAGCTCTTGTTAAGGACACATGTATGATGCATAGTGTGTGCAGTACCCCTCATATGGCCTCAAGGACAGACACCCACAGGAAAGAACCCCGCCCTCAGCCTGCAGCCCCCTAATTAATTCTTTATCTCTCTGGGTTCAAAAGGCAATCCACGGTATGTTCTGGAATGACCTTGGATATTACTAAAAGTACAAAACTGTCTCTACTTAGCTCAAGCCCCAGCCTTGGAAGAACTGGGGACGTCTTTTCACTCAGGTTTTCTTTTTCCCCTTTATCTCCAACACTGAATTGATTGGCACTAACAAACGTCACTGTTACCAGCTGTGAGATGTATTACTAGAAGGAGAAAAAATTTAACTTTACCTCAGCCATGAAGGGAGTTAGAGCCAAAGTCTTCTCCATGCCCTGTGCAAGTTGGGTAAGGAAGCCACCGCTTACATAAAATAAAAGTCCTCTTGCCTGCTGGTTGTTCAGCATTTCTGTGTCATGGTCAGGAGGCCTGGTGGAGTGGTGCCTGTCATCAGAGCCTTGGATATTTTCCTGTTGGGTGTCTTATCTCAGATTTCTTCATTTGTTCTTCTATATTTTCTTCTCATTCTACAATTTGAATATCAGACCTTTCACCTGAGGAGGAGAGGGTCGCAGATCTAGTGGTGGCAGATTGGCAAGATCCTCAAACTATTTGGTCCAGTGTCTGAAGCCTAGGGAGAATCACACAGTAAGCTTCAGAGGCAGAATTTGAACCCAGATCCTCTGGCTTTAGAATTTTTTGCCTCTCCCTTTCCCTGTTCTTCATTCTCATGACCTCCACACCCTTGACCCCTCTATTCTGCCCCAGGCCATGTTCCCTGCACGAGAAACTCTGCTTTCAGTCTTGACCCCTTAGTGAACCACTTCAGCTTCATACTGTCCTCATTTGAATCTCTCGCCTCCTTATCATATTAGGGATTATGCCCAACCAAGCCTCAGCCTAGACCACTCCCACCATCTGTTGTCTTTATGCCTAAATACTGGCTGAATGTAGGTGGAGAAAATCATGCAACCATTCTGACTGGTACATTACACAACATCGATGGGCCCTCACCACTGCTGCTCAGCAGTCCTACTTTACCTCCCCACAACCCTCTCAGCTGAGAACCGGGAGAGCTTCACATTTTACAGAAAAAATTGGGGCCATTCACTAGGCAGTTCCGTGTCTCCTATCCCTCAGCCATCTCCTTCAGCCCTGTCTCACAGGATAAAGTGCTCTCACTACTCACCAAGGCCAACCCCTGTCCTTTTTTAGATGACCTCATTCTATCTTATCTCCTCCAACAGATTGTCTCCTCTCTCTGCCATCCCCTTTTTCACTTATTTTCATTCTCTTCCTGTCTACTGGATCATTCCCTACTGGCTGCAAACATGCCCGTGTCTCCTCTGTCCTGAAAAAATGCTCATCTGACCCTTTCATTCCCACTAGCATCCTGTCCTTTCTGCCCTTTGTGACTAAACTCCTGGAAAAGGCATCTACACTAGGGGGTTCTCCTTTCTCTCTCCTCTTCACCCGTTACAGTCCAGCTTCTGATCTCATCATTCCACTGAAACTGCTCTCTTCAGAGTGACCAGTGATCTCTTAGTTGCCAAATCCAGTGCCCTTTTCTCCATTTTCTTTCTCCTCTCCTCTGACCCTGTGGGTCACTCTCTTCTTCCCCTATACTGCTTTACTGGATGTTGTCATCAGCTCTTGTGGATTTAATGACCATCTCTATGCTGATGATTCTCAAATCTACCTTTCCTGTCCCCCGCTCTCTACTCACCTCCAGCTGCCTGTCAGACACCTTTATTGGATGTCCAAGATACATCTCAAACTCAATATATTCAAACTGGAATTCATTATATTGTCCTCAAACCTATTTCCCTCCTATCTTTCTTATTACTGATGAGGGCCACACCATCTTCCTATTCCCTCAGGTTTCCAACCTAAGAGTCATCCTTGACTCCTCACTGCCTTTCCTGCTCCCCCCTCATATCCAGGCTCTTACCAAGGCCTGTCAGTTTCACCTCTGGAGCATCTCTTGGATATGCCCCCTCCTCTCCTCTGACACCATCTCACCTTGGTACAGACCCTCATCACCTCACACCTGGACCATGGTAATAGCTGCTGGGTGGAGTCTGCCTTCCTCACGTTTCTCCCCACTCCACAAGTCTGATAATCTCACCTTCTGTGCTCTCTTACCTCTTGGAGCAAATACAAAATGTTCTGTTCAGCAACAAAGCCCTTTATAACGTCCCTGTCTGCTAGCTTTCTAGTCTTTTTACACCTAATTACTCCCCTACATGTCCTCTTTGCTCCCAGCTACTGTGTGGACAAGATCCTCCAGCTCTCAGCTCTCTGCATTCCTTCTGACTGTCCACTATGCCTGGAATACTTTCCCTCTTGTGTTCTGACCACTGACCTCCCTGGCTTTCTTTAAGTCCCAACTAAAATCCCGTATTCTATAGGAAGATTTTCCTAACCCATCTCAACTCTCATGTGTTCTCCTTTCTTAATTATTTCCTATTTATACTGCATATAGCTCACTTTGTAAGTATTTGTTTGCATGTTGTCTCTTCCATTAGGACTGTGAGCTCCTGGAGGACAGGGACTGTCGTATCTCCAATGCTTAGTACAGTACCAGACTTATAGTAGGTGCTTAATAAATGTTTATTGATAGAGCCACGATTCTTTGTTAAAAAGATTCCCCCCCCCCCCCAGTTAATCATTTACCTTCTAAGACTAATTGCATTTATTTTGCTTATTCAAGACTAGGAAAATTATTCATTTTTACTTCTGTGATCATCTCCATTTCTTATTTAGTTAAAAATTGTCCCCCACCTATAATCATGAAAATTATCTTTTCCTTTAATTTATTTATCATGTGACTTTCTATATTTAGGTCTTGTATTCATTTGGAGCCCAGGTGGTGTGAGGTATTGGTCTAAACCTAATTTCTGCCAGATTACTTTCCAGTTTTTTTTTCTCATATCTTCTTTTTTTTTTATTTAAATAAATTTATTTAACTTTTTACATTCATTTTCACAAGATTTTGGGTTCCAAAATTTTCTCCCCATTTGTGCCCTCCCCCCTCCCCAATACACTGGACATTCTAATTACCCATATCACCAATCTGTCCTCTCTTCTATCATCCCTCCCTTCCCTTACCCCATCTTCTCTTTTGTCCTGTAGGGCCAGATAACTTTCTATTCCCCATTACCTGTATTTCTTATTTCCTAGTAGCAAGAACAATACTCAACAGTTGGTCCTAAAACTTTAAG
>CM053773.1:244779670-244796640 GCA_028658325.1 Potorous gilbertii
GATCGGCTGAGCTAGTGCTTGAGGTCTGAGATTCAAATGCTGCTCCCCAGCCTCAGGGCTTTTGGCGGCAGACTTGACTGCTCTTCAATGGGGGCTTATCTGCTGGTTCTCAGGGCCGCCTCTCAGGCTCAGTTCCCTCAGGGGGTTTATACAGAGATCCTTTGTAGTGGAGCTGGGGTGGAGCTCCAGCCCACTCTGGGAGTCTCTGGCTGAGCTGCCTCTGCCTCTGGCTGAGCTGCCTCAGCCTCTGCCGCTGCGGCCGCTTCCCAGGGGGTCCGAGTCCCGGAGATACCCCGCTCCCCTCTCAGCCCGTCTCTCTCACTGACCTGTGCGTCTGTGGGTGGAGGGACCTTCGCGGCCACCCGAGATTCAGGTCCCTGACGCCTGCTGGGCTCTGCTCACTCCTCTCGGTGCCGCGTGGCCGGGGCAGGGGAGGGGAGCGCTCGGCAGGACAGGACTTCGCTCCCGTCCGGGGTACCTTTGAGGTTGGTTTTTCAGGGCTCTCTGCAACAGAAATCTCCTTCACTGTGTTGCTGCGCGGCTTCCACCATTCCAGAATTTGTCAGGAGTTCTTTTTACAGGAAATCTATGGGCTGTGGGTTCAGACCTAGCATAGGTGAGTCTTTCTACTCCGCCATCTTGGCTCCGCCCCCTACTTTCCAGTTTTGCCAACTGTTTCTGTCAGGGAATCCTAACCCAGTAGTCATTAGCTTGGGTTTATTAAAAAACACTGTGCCACTCTGTTCCATTGATTAGAAGTTCAAAATAGTTTTACTAATTAAAAGAATGGAAGGAAATGAAACATTATAACACATTTACCATTCAGGGTATACATATAGCAAAGTAAGATTACCCATGTTCTCAAGAAGATCCCATCTTGGCCACATCTATAGAGTGCATGAAAGGATCCCCTGATCTGAAGCATAAAGTTAAAACTGGGTAAGATTTGCCGTTTCCTTCTCCAGCTCTTTTTATAAGTGAAGAAACTGAGGCAAACAGGGTATATTGCTAGGTGAGAGGTCAGTCCTGGTGTCCAGAGGTCCTAGTGGGAGGATGGCAAGACTCCCCACATTCCTACTTTTTCCATTATTTCCCTTGGGATACTTGACCTATTTTCTTCAGATGAATTTTGTTATTTTCTCTAAATCAGCAATGCAGGATGTGATAAATTTCCACATTTGGCTTCCAAAAATTACCTTCACTAGGATAGGTCAGAGAAGATGTAGTGTGACAACAAATCTTAAGGAAATAGGGGTCTCAGAGAACTTTAAAATGAAGGAATAAATATGTAAATAATATATGAAATACAATATATAAGTATATATTATAATAAATATATAAATCAATAGGAGTAAGTAGCCTTCAGAGAGGCTTCTTGTCTGGAAGGAGAGACAGAATTTCACCATCTTCTGCCTTGTTCGTATCTGAGAAGCACATAGAAATCACCCAGAGTTATAAAAGTGGAACATGCCCAGAAGAATGCAGCCCCAGCAGTGCAGAGTTCAAAAATCATTGAGAGGAGCTGGAGATTTTCAGTCCTGGAAAAGGGAAGATAGTAAACTCCAGGTATTTAAATGGCTTTCTTTCGGAAGGGGCAACTAGGGTGGGGCAGTAAATAGAACACTGGATTTAGAATCTGAATTCAAATGTGGCCTCAGGCACTTCCTAACTGTGTGACCCTGGGCGAGTCACTTCATCCTGTTTACCTCAGTTTCCTCATCTATAAAATGAGCTGAAGAAGGCAAAAAACCACTCCAGTATCAGAAACTCCCAGAGTCAGAGAGGACTGAAAAACAGCAGTAATAACACGTGGAAGGAGGATTAGGCTTGTAATATTTGGTCCCCAGAGACAGAACTAAGAACCAAGGGGAGAAGCTGCAAAGAGGGAGATTTAGGTTCTATGTAAGAATAAAATTCCTAAATTCAGATCTTTCTGAAAATAGAGTGGGTGGCTTTGTGTGCCCTCCTTGGAGGACTTTGGGCTAAGGCTGCAGCCCCATTTTGGGGGATTCTTTGGTTTGGGTTGGACCTGGTGGCCTCTGAGGGCCCTTCTACATATTAGATTGAGTGATTCTGTTAAAAACCAACTGTCCCCATCCTTCCATTCACATATGAAAAGGAACCTGAGCATGCAGAAATATGTTTGGTATTTCAGGAATTGGTGACATTCAAGGATGTGGCCGTGGAATTCACCCCGGAAGAGTGGGGGCACCTGCACTCTTTTCAGAAAGCACTATACAGGGATGTGATGCTGGAGAACTATAGGAATCTGGTCTGCCTGGGTAAGAACAGTGTCCCCATTTGCTTCATCATCTTCCCATTGGAGGGATTTTGCTTCCTTCATTAATAGGTAGCCTTTATATAGCACTATTTGTATAGGTTTTCAAAGCACTTTACAAATGTTTCATTTAACCCTGTGAGACAGTGGCTTTTATCCCTGTTTTTACAGATGAGGGAACTGAGGCAAGCAGTTGTGGAATAGCTTCTCCAGGGTCATACAGGTAGTAAATGCTGAGTCTGAATTAGAACTCAGGGCTTCCTGACTTCAGACCCAGCACTGTATGCACTCTGGCCCCCGACTACGTGCTGTAGGATTGTCTAGTGAAGGGGATTTCTCCTCTTGCAGAAAACAGATATGATTCATTCCTTTGTGGATGTAGGAGAGGAAGCTTGTGTGTACCAGTGGAGGCGGCTACTTGGGCTCCTGCTCTTTCCTTTGTGATCTGGCAGCTCCAAGACTCTCTTCTTCAAACTCTGAAGATATGACAATGTTCCCTTCATCTGAGCCTATGTCCTTTCCCTCCTTATTAAGGGCATCTTACCTTATGAGGTCCTTCTGTCATTCTCTAGGCCTTCCTAACTTGGTCTTTTGTCTCCAAAGAGATGCCGATCACATCCCAAGCGAAACCTAACACATTTGCTTTTTCCACTGATAGGGTTGGCAGTTTCCAAACCACGTGTGATTTACCAGTTGGAGCAAGGGAAAATACCTTGTATGCCAGAGGGTGATATCCCGAGAGCCCCCTATCCAGGTAAGTGAATGAGACTCTAGTAAGTCATTAGTAGCAACAGCACAGCTAGTCATCTAGAGGGGGAGAAGTTTGAGAATGTTGGAGGTGGGGCTCTCCTTCCAAGCTCCCTCTGGCTGGAAAGATGGGTGGAGGCTATCCCTGGTGAGCTAGATTAGCTTATTTGCAGTGAAATAAAAGACTTTCTCACACTCCCCGACACACCCCACCCCATATAGTTCTCCATTCTCAGATAAGAGTGTTTTTAGGAAGTGTTAGCTTGCTCTTTTCCAGCTTACTTTGTCTGTTCTCTCTCAATAGCCATTCTGCTTCCCATCCTTATTCATTTAGTATCCTTTTTTTTTTAAATGTATGCCTTAACACAAAATACACATTTTGTGTGTGTTATTTATGACAAAGCTGTCCTGTTGGCCTACATGCCGCCTTCTGGTCAGTTTCTTCATGAACATTTTAAAAGGGTTATGTTGTTGTAATTATGTGTTCCACATAATGTGTGAAATGTGAAGGGCTTTAAATGCCAAACTAAGTAACTTAGGTGTGATTTTAGAGAATTAAAGGGAGCTCTGGGAATTTTTTGAGTACAAGAATGAAATGTTCTGACTTGTGCTTAAGACATACCACTCTGATAGCGTGGGACATATGGAAGGAAGATGAGGAAGATTGGTGGAATTGAGACCAGTTAAGAGACTGTCTCCAGGTAGTCCTGGTGAGAAGTGATAAGACCCTAAACTACAGTAGAAGTCCTGTGAGTGGAGAGATACATTGTGAGGGTAGAATCAACAAGAAGACTTTACAAGTGATTAGACAGAGAGTGAGGTGTCTAGATGACACTCAGGTTGGGCACCTTGGTAATTTGAAGGATAGAAGTGCCCTTGTCAGAAATAGGAAAGTTGGGGGAAAAAAAGGTAGCTTATGGGATTCATTTTCTCTCATTTGGAAAATGTACCTATTTCACAAGGTTGCTTTAATGATAATTATTTTTATAAACAATAATTGACTAAACAAGTATAAAGCACAATATAAGTTTGACAACAGTTTTGTTTAATGGAGAGCACAGGTCCAAGTGTTAGGCAGAAGAAACAGAAGATATTTACTTTTTAAAATTTTCTTTCAGATTGGTATAGTAGACCTGAAACCATGGAGACAGTTCCAAAGGTGGACGTCTGTATGGAAGAATCATTCCAAGAAAAATTCGCAAGAAGTAGTCTCTTTCTTTCTAAGTTTGGAGAAGCTTGGGGATGTAATGCCAACTTAGAAATGGAGCAGGGAAGTAAGGAGAAACAGTCAAGGCAAATTAGAAACACCCCAAAGAAAGCTCCCCAAAAAGGGACAGGACACATATGTAATAAATATAATAAAGGCTTCTATCTAGGACCAATCCTTTTCCCCCAACATAGAGTGTCCATTGAAAAGAACCTGCATCAGTGTGATGTTCACAAAAAGAATGGTAGATTCTGTTCACACTTGAATAAATGTAATAACATCTGCTCAAAGAAGATGTTTTTTAAGTTTAATGAATGTCAGAAATTCTTTAATTATCATTCAGATCTTAATGACAACCACAGAATTCATCCTGGAGTGAAACCATTTGGAGGTAATGAATGTAAAAAGGCCTTCCCCAATAGCATGAACCTTATTCAACATCAAAGAATTTCTACTGCAAAGAAATCTAATGAATGTAATGTATGTGGAAAGGTCTTTAGTCAGAAGACAGGACTTACTCGACATCAGCGAATTCACACTGGAGAGAAACCATATGAATGTAATGAATGTGGAAAGTCATTTAGCCGGAAGACAGGACTTACTGAACATCAAAAAATTCATAATGGAGAGAAGCCTTATAAATGTAATGAGTGTGGAAAAGCCTTCCGACAGAGAATACGCCTTATTGAACATCAGAGAATCCATACAGGAGAGAAACCTTATGAGTGTAAGTCATGTGGAAAGGCCTTCCGTTGGAGCTCAGAACTTACTCGTCATCAGAGAGTTCATACAGGAGTGAAACCTTATAAATGTAATGAATGTGGAAAGACCTTCTGCAGGAGGACAGGACTCACTCAACACCAGAGAATTCATACTGGAGAGAAACCTTACACATGTAAAGAATGTGGGAATGCTTTCCGTCAGAGAATACGCCTTATTGAACATCAAAGAATTCATACTGGAGAGAAACCATATGAGTGTAAGGAATGTGGGAAGGCCTTCCCCAGGAGCACAGAACTTACTCAACATCAGAAAATCCATACTGGAGAAAAACCTTATGAATGTAATCTATGTGGAAAGGCCTTCCGGTGGATTACAGAACTTAATGAACATGAGAGAGTTCATACTGGAGAGAAACCTTTTCAATGTAAAGAATGTGAGAAGACCTTCCGCCAGAGAAGAAGTCTTATTCAACACCAGAGAATTCACACTGGAGAGAAACCTTATAACTGTAGTGAATGTGGGAAGGCCTTTCGATGGAGCACGGACCTTACTGAACATCAGAGGATTCATACTGGAGAGAAACCTTATACATGTAAAGAATGTGGGAAAGCCTTCCGTCAGAGAGCACCACTTGCTCAACATCAGAGAATTCATACTGGAGAGAAACCTTATAACTGTATTGAATGTGGGCAGGCTTTCCGATGGAGAACAGGACTTACTGAACATCAGAGAATTCACAGTGGAGAGAAATCTTACCATTGTAAAGAGTGTGGAAAGGTTTTCCACCAAAGGACACGGCTTGTGCAACATCAGAGAATTCATACTGGAGAAAAACCATATAAATGTAATGAATGTGGGAAAGCCTTCCACCGAGGCACACATCTTACTCAACATCAGAGAATTCATACTGGAGAGAAACCTTATAAATGTAAAGAATGTGGGAAGGCCTTTCGCCACAGAACACCTCTTGCCAAACATCAGAAAATTCATACTGGAGAGAAACCTTATGAATGTAATGAATGTGGGCAGTCCTTTTGCCAAAACACAGAGCTAAGAAAACACCAGATAATTCATACTGGAGAGGAAACTCAGGAATGAGGAAAGGGCTTCCTAGATTAACTGATTGCTTAATCAACAGGAGTGGGTTCATAATAGAGGAAACTTGAATGTAATGAATATGGGAAGTTCTTCCTTGAGAACAAATATGATAGGAATCATACTGGAGAGGAACTTTGTGAATGCAATGATTTTGCATTTATATATAACATGAGCAAGATTTTAGCCAAAACATATATTCATTTAATATTAAAGAATATGAAAGCAAATCCCTATAAATGAAGCAAATTCCTGTCTCATTTCTCAGTGGCTACTCCAAACCTTTTTCTCCTTAAAACCACAGATATCTCCTTAAATCTTATGAAGACCATATACAACATAAATTTTTTTTAGCTCATAGCAAAGGTTAAGATGAATGTTCAGAACAATAGCTAAAAATCCCTCCAACAACTGGGGGTACACTCACAAAACTACAAAATGTTTGTGGGAAGGATGACCACCAACTTGGAGTGTGATAGGAGTGAGGCCAAGGCCATGCATGCCCCTTGTATGGCAAGGACTAGAGCTCCTCTCCTTTTACAGCCCTTTCTATAGCTTAAATCTTGATTGGCAAAGACCAGTATAATATATTCTTTGCTGAGAAAATTATGGCAGTCTTAATAGTTGTTCACTCCCTTAACTCCTAATCCCCCCAAATCCCTACAGCTATTATTCCAAACTGTATTCCAGTCATGGAAAAATATGTACACTTTGCTAAGGCTAAATCCTTGACCTATTCTTTTGATCTTATCCTTTCCTTACAATTCTAGTACACACTGAGAGCTCTCCTGATCTCTCTGTCATCTTCTTGCCCTTTACTGGCTTTCTAGTTGTGCATAAACATATCCCAATTCTCCCAATACCAAAACAAAAACAAACAAATCCATCCTCATGCACCTTTGCTTTTTCTGCAGTCACCATCCCACATATCTTCTAGTCTTTACTCCCAAAATTCTCTTAATTTTCTTACACACATTTTGTATAATTCCTCATCACCGTCACCGTCTCTACAATGCCTTGCAGTCTGATTTCTTCCAAACCATTCACCTGAAACTGCTCTTTTAAAAGTCATCATGAACTTCCTAATCACAATATTCAATAGCCAAGAAACTCTTTCCTTCTGAAGTCCTAGATCCTATAGTTTGCTAATCTCTTTTTGCATACTCTCTCCTCGTCTTCAGAAACATTGCACTTAACTGATTCTCGTATGATTTTATATGCTAGGTGTTTTTTCCCTTTACTGGTTATTTTTATGTTTCCTAGCCCTTTAAGGGGAATATTCTCCCAAGGTTTTACCCTTGGCCTTATTTTTTTTTTTTTTTTTTGCTACTCTCCCCATTGGGTCTCTCATTGGACTTCCATTTGAGGGAAGGGCCTACACCAGTCATTCCTCATTTCCTAGATTTCCCAGTTCCCTCAAATTGTCATCTTACCCTCTCCCCACTTTTCAGCTTGTTTTTCACCTTCTATATGTTGTTGTCTTTGTACATTAAAATATAAGCTCCTTGTGGAGAGGGACTTTTTTCTTTTTGCTTGTATTTGTACTCTCAGGGCATAGCACATAGTGCGTGGCATATGGTATGTAATAAATGCTTGTTGGCTGACAGAAAAGATTGTCAAAAGCATGTCAGAGGCCAAAGTGGGAAAAATGCAGCATAGAGAAGGAAAGACTTAAGCAAAAACTTTTTCACTCCAACTGTAGTTTTACAGAAAACCTTCACCAGCTTCAGCTTTATTTGGACTTTCGTAGAAGAGAGAAACAAATGTTTCAAAGAGGCAAATTTAGGCTTGATGTTCAGAAAGCCTTCCTAACAATTCAAGCCATCCAGAGTGGCTTCCTTAGCAAGTAGTGAGCTTCCTTTCATTGGATGTCTCCTGTAAACACCATCTAAATCAGGCCTTCTTAAACATTTCCCACTTGACCTCTTTTCAAGTTTCAGCAGTCTCGTTGGCTTTGCATGATGTGACAGCATGCTCAGTGCAAAGTGCACATTCTTTGTGTTCAGAACCAAGACTGCAGTGAAGTTGTACAGTGCAGCAGAGGCAATCACACCCAGAAACACCTTGGATTCATTACACATTTGATTTTGCATTAATTTTTGGTCATTGCACATTCAGAAACCTTTTACTGTGGCCAAATTTTTCATGATCCCATATGAGGTCAAGACCCACATTTTAAGAAGTGCTTTTCTAAATGACACACTTGCCAAGTGTGTGGTAGCAGGAGTTCTGCTTTGCCCATAAGCGGGATGAGATGACAGCTGAAATCCCTTTCTGTTTAATTCATATCAAATTCAGTTATGATTTCTATATCAGTAATAAGAAATTCTCTGTTAAAATATAATCTTTTCTTTTTTTTTTAGTAATGTAATTCAGTGGTTGCCATATCCAGTGTCTCCTTGTTTTGAACCTGAAGAAAGTACTTATAGGCATGAAGCTCCTATATAGTGTACAGATCTTGACCTCATCCATTATTCTTGATCCATGTTTCCTGTATTTTTCTTTCTTTTCTTGACCCCTAGCTACAGTACTTTTGTTTTTTTATTAACATAAACATTTTAATGAAAGCAATATGATTTTTTTGGTAGATTTTCTATGTTAAACTTACAAAATGAGAAAAGAAAAAAACATTGCCATGTACACAGCAGAACGTAAGAGAGGATTCAATATAAAAAATAAATTTCCATGAAACTTACAACAAATACTACACATTGTTTTCAAAGCTGCCCAGCTTTTCTTTGCTTCCTTGTTGGTTTTCTTTTGTTTTCTTCTGTGCACTTTTAACTTTTCCCCTCCCTCCCCAACCCTAAAGAAGCTACAATTAAGCATGGATATGTGTGTGTGTGTGTGTGTATGTATGTATGTATATATACATACACATACCTATATACATACATATACATAGGTATTTAGACATACACATATATACACACACACACACATATACGTATGTATATATGGACCGTACTATGCTTTATTTTCTCCTATCATTTTTTTCTGAAAGTGGATAACATAAGTTTTAAGTCTATATTTTTTCCAAATTAACCAGTTCATTATTTCCTATGCCACAACAATATTCCAACCGAATCACATCCTATCTGAGAGGTTGACTATGAAATTCTTTTCCCCCGTCACCCCTCCATTTTCTGCATTCCTTCTGTTCTTGGCTACATAGGATTCATTTATACAATAACATTTTCATTTAAAATAATTGAAATTATCCTTTTTACACTTAGTACTCTTGCCTTATAATATAGTTTATGATCTGATATTGCTGAATCGACTTCCTTTACATCTTTTTCCCCTCATTCCTTTGAAGTTCCTGACTTTTTGTTCTTCCAAATGAACTTGGCTATTATTTTTTTTCTAACTCAGTCATTTTTTTTTGTTATTAATTTCATTGGGATGGCCTTGAATAAATAGTCTAGTTAGGTAAAATTGTCATTTTAAAAATTATATTGACTTTACCCATGAACAATACATATTACTTCAGCTATTTATATCTGAGTGTATTTGTATAAAAAGTGTTTTATGCTTATATTCATACAGTTCCTGTGTCTGTTTTGGCATGTATACATTCAGGTATTTTATACTGTCTAGGTATTTGAAAACAGTATTGAATAATATTGCAGACACATAGTGTAGTTTATTTTATTTTTTACTTTTGATTAAATCTATTTTAAGTTTTTGTCTGAGATCATGATTATTTTTTCCTGCTTTTTTTATATACTAAATTCTATTCTTGTCCTTTATTTTGTCTCTGTGTGTATCTCTCATTTTTATCTTTTCCGAAAGCAACATATTGTTGAATTCAAATTTTTAATCTGCTATCCATTTTCATTTTATGGGTAAATTCATCCCATTCGCATTTCTAAGCTACAGTTACTTGTGTATTTTTCTCCTTCCTATTTTTCCTCACTATTCTTACCCTCTTTACCCTATCCTTCCTCACTCTTCTGCTTTACTTCAATCAGCTACTTTGACCTCCTATTCCACAACCTACTCACGCCTCTCAGAGTCCCTCCTTTATCCTTTCCCCTACCCTATCCCCTTGCTCTCTTCTTTCTTTCTGAATTTAGAAGACTTTTATACCCTTCCAGATATATGTGTAGTTCCCTCTTTAACCCATTCCATATGAGAGTAAGGTTACTGCTGTCCTCCACTAGTTTCTTCTAAAACATTTTTTTTCCTTTTATGCCTCTTTTGTATGAGAGAATTACTCCTTTTTCTCTCTCACTACAGTTTTGTTTTGTTTTTTTTTTCACTCATACTCAGCTCAGCCCAGGCCTTTCTTTCAAACTACTCAAATTATGATGACAATCCTAAGAGTACTGTTAATATTTTCACTACAAAGCAAACAATTCAACTTTATTGAGTCCCTTATAATTGGTTTAATGTTTATCTTATAGTTCTCCTGGATGTTTTATGTTGAATTTTCCCTTAAGTTCTGGAGTTTTTGTCCCTAAAACCTGAAAGTCTTTGAATTTATTAAATGTCCATTTTTTTTTCATTCAGGATTATACTTAACTTTGATGGGTAAGTTACCTTTGGTTGTAACCCCAGTTCTTTTGTTCTATGGAATATATTATTCCATGACCCATGGTCCTTCAAGGTAACTCTATGATATTTAAATTGTTTTTTCTTGTTGCTTCCAATATTTTCTCTTTGACCTGGGAACTTTAAACTTGGTTATATTATTCATGTTAAGTTTCTTCTGGGATCTCTTTTAGGTGGTGATCTATGGGGTTTTTCCTTTTTTTTTTTTTTACTTTGATTTCTTGTTCTAAAACTTCAGGGCAATGTTCCTTGATAATTTCTTGTAATATTGTATCAAGATTCTTTTTTTCATAGTAATTTTCAGGTAGTCTGATTATTCTAATGTTATCTCTCCTCAGTCTGTTCTCCAGACCAGTTGTTTTTCTGATGAGATGTTTCACATTCTTTTCTAATTTTTTTCATTCTTTTGGTTTTGTTTTTATCATTTCTAGGTATCTTAGAATGTCATTAGCTTCCCCTTGCACAATTCCGGTTTTCAAGGAATTATTTTCTTAAGTTTTTTATTCTCTATTTCCAATTCATTGACTCTCTTTTCATAGTTTTCTTGGACTGCCCTTATTTTATTTTATTTTATTTTTTACTAATTTTTTCTCCATCTCTCTTATTTGATTTTAAAGTCCTTTTTAAATTCTTCCAAGAATCTTTTTATGCTTGGAAGTATTTGATGTTTCTCACTGAAAAAAGGAGTGGCTTTTTAGCTCCATGATCTTTCTCTGAATTTGAGCCCAGATCTTCTCTATCCCTATAGTAACTATTGCTATACCTGTATTAACATAATTCTGTACTTTTTTCTTTGTTTACTTTTATTTCTTTTATTTTTAGCAGCTATTAGTGTAATCAAGTTGTAGTCCTGAGGTACAAGATATTGCCCCAAGCCTCAGGTCCTTCTTACTGTTATTTTCTGAGATCTGTCAGGGTGTCCAACCTTGAGTTCTTCTTTCCATTCTTTTCTCTCCACTCCTAAGCCACAGCTAGGCCCCCCAGCCACACTTTCCCATAAATGATCTTGCTTCCTTCAGTGGCTGCAAATTACAGCTGTCCCTTCTGCCCCAGAACTGAAACCAGGGACTCTGCTGTCCTGCAAATGCCCACAGCCAACAGGATCTGTCCCTCACTGCTGCACTCACCAGGTGTGTGCTAGCTCCTTCTCCCTGCCGCCACAGCCCAGGATGTGTCTGGTCAACACAGCTGTGCTTGGTGTCCCTCAACAGTGGAAAGTTCTTCAATCCACTCATCCATCAGACCCCCACATTGCAATATAAAAGTTTCTAAGGCTGAAGTTTCCACTCCTCCCAGTTGACCCCAGAGCTTATTATTTGTTGATTCTGCAGGGTCAGCCTGAAAGTATTTGGACTTCACTCAGGTCAAACCTCTGTCCCTGGTGGTCAAATCTTTTATGGGGTCTTTTTAAATTTCTAAGAAGGACAATTGCTTTACACCATGTGTAAAGCTCTGAGCTGATGTTCTGTTTTGGTTTGTTTTTTTTTTTTTGTCAAGGAAATTTGGAGAACCAAAGTTTTCTGACCTACTCCACCATCTTCTGAGAATTATCTCCCTGCATTTTTCTTAATATTCTCCCCTGTTTTCAAGTTTTCATTGAAATCACTGAGTATCAAAGGATACGTTGAATTATTTTGGAGAAGATTTTTGAGCACTTTATAGAATTTCTGTGTTTCTTCTCTTCAATGGATGTTGGTGCATAAGCTACAATTATTTAAATGGTGGACCTTTTTTGTATGTGTGTGTGTGTGTGTGTGTGTGTGTGTGTGTGTATGTTCATTACTTCATTGCAGTATTACACACACATTCACACGATACTGCCATACAAGATGAACAGAGTCCTAGGAGATAATGTTTCTGGTCTTTTGAAATATGACTCTGCCAACTCCTTTTATTTGCCTCTAAGCACAGAGCCATCTTTCTGTTAGGCTATGACTTCTTTGCTATAACTTCATTTATAGTAGGGATGCTAAGCTTAACACTATTTAGTTTCTCTGGTAATATGATCACTCATAGGTCATTATTAAAGAATGTCACACTCAGTGTACCAACAGTTAATAATTTTGAACTATCAAAAAATTGATTCTTAGCACAGTCTTCCTCTTTCCACCTCTCTGCCATTACTGCAGAAACAGAAAGGGGAAATACAGAATTGTGGACCATTTAAATTAGTATTATTATAGGTTGCTGTGACCAAAGAATTCAGGCTTTTTTTTATAACTAATTGATTTATTTTTGATTTTCCACATTCACCACCATAAGACTTTGAGTTTTAAATTTAACCCTATTTGCCTCAGTTCCTCATTTGTAAAATGAGGGGAAGAAAATGGCAAACCCACTCCAGCATCTTGCCAAGAAAACCCCAAATTGGGTCACAAAGAACTGGACATGGCTGAACATACAGTACAGTACTGGATCCTTACTCAAAGTCTTTTCTTGCATTCCCTGACTCTCATAGTCTAAGAGAATCCAAAGGCAAACCCTTCCCCCACACAATGAGGTATCCGAATTAAACAGTGAAGGATAATTGTAGGAAACAGTACTCTGCAGTAGATCACATTTTTACCATCCAACAACCAACTAAAAGTTTTAGATAACATAGGATTCTATTGTTAATATTGTTTAATGATTAAAAAGCATTCTAGTTGATAGAACAAAACAGCACTTTAAAGACTGCTCGAACAATGTGTCTCCTGTTGCTACAGCATAATTATTAGTGATTTTTGGAAAGATATGTCCACAAGTAACCTTGACCCAGCGTTTGGTGATACCAGGTGCTGTGTAAGTCAGGGAGACATTTCTTTGCCAAAGGTGGTCTCAACTATCATGGAAGAGATACAACAGAGTTCAAGTTGAAATACGATTCTCTATAAATGGTGAAATCTTCCAGTTTTTAAAAATCATCTCCTAGAACAGAGGTCAGCAAAATCTAGCCCATGGCCTGTTTTCATATGCCCATGAGCTAAGAGTGTTTTTTTACATTTCAAAATAAAATAAGACTTTACATTTTTTGCATTTTTAAGTAAAATAATACTTTATCTTTAAAATGTAAAAAAAATCTTAGCTGACTGTACTATACAAAAATACAAACTATTTGCTGCCTTAAATATTAACATTAAAGAGCCTCCTGGATGAGATCCATAGTCACTTAGAAGAGATTGACTTACTTATTCACACTGGAAGAAAATAACTGGATGAAGAAAGTTTATTTCCAGACTATGACATGCAGTTAGATTGATAACCTGTATCCAGGAGAATACAAAGTGTTTAGGAAAATGGAAAATGAATTGATCTCAGGCTTAAGCAGGAGCAGAGTAGGCCAAAAGAAATCACAGCTCCTTTAATGACCCCATACTTCTCCCTCAAATGGAGGCTTATCTTTTAAATATCAATGTTCCCTTGGCAGTGTTGCATGGATGCAAGTCATAGAAAGCCACAGTTGAAAAATTAAAATGTATCCATGAGCCATAAAGAAGTCCAAATGATGAAATTTGAGGAAGACAAGCTAAGAATATTGAATAAAAGTATGATTGAAAAGGAAGATAAGCTAGTTGTGTGACAAGAATGAGGAATAATTGATAAATGACCCATGTGCAACATTTGTATCCTTGTGATATCAATGGAAAGGAAAACCCCTTCTCAACTTCCTAGATGGAATCATTTGTCTTGATGAAGACTCCCTGGTTGTTTGTAAATCATAAGAATGGGGCATATATGATACTCCCATCAGTCACATTACTGGTTACAAAATATAAAAGATCACTGGAACGAACTAGTATCTTAGTTTGGATCTGAGGGCCTATGGGAGCCAGAACAAGTGATCAAGCCGTCTTCTTTGTTTTCCCCATCATATCAGTGAATTATTTCTAAACAGGTGATTTTATGGCAAGCTAGCAGCCATACCAGAGAAATGCAATGGAGTCCAGTAGAACTTTTAAAAGTACACTGAAGTTGCAAATGGCCAGATCACAGATAGAAATGCAGCTGTTGGTTCCCTGAATGACAAGTGTCCTTATCTAGCCAGTAGAGTTCACAAGTCTGAAGAAACGGGTAAGCCAGCCATCCTAAGGTGCATAAGCCCAACACCAAAATGGCCCTTCAGTGTTCCTTTCTTATATGGGGTGTCCTGCAGTCTGGGAGTAGTTTTAATCTCTAAAGCTTAAAACTGTACCAAAACCTTGGGAACATGCTGACTATACATAAAAAGGTCCATTTGTGATAAAGGCTATAGTATTTTAGGTTTTCTTGCTTCCAAAATCTATAACCTGTACATTGTGGGGCTCAGAGACTGTAGGTCAAAGTCAAATTGACTCTCATTATTCACAGTAGTCTTTTATCTGAGGCCTCAGTGACTAGGGGTGATAAGGAAGTGAAATTTGAACAGGAGTTCTTTGACTTGGGCAGCTAAGGGCTATGAAAAGTCTGTTAATTCTCCTTTCTATAGACATTCTCTGAGGCCGGGGAAGGTAGTTCTCGCCTTGTTTCAGTCTTTACCTTCCCATCATTTCTAACCATCCTATGTTAGACAGACAAGGTTTCCTACTGAACCCCTAGGTTCTAGAAGGTTGAGATAGGAAGACAAACCTATTAGTTCATCTAAGACTGAGCTGTGAACTCTTCTGAGTTATCCACTTTTCTCTTGCTTCCAGAATCCAGAAGCTGGAAGATTATCATCATCTGTGTCCCCTTAGTCACTACTCACTTAACAGTGATAGACATAGACATCTGCTTTACCTTCTCCATATCTGTAAAGTCTGATAGCTTGGCATTTACCTACCAAGGAGTCAGACAGTTGAAATAAGCTTGTCCAGAGCTATACTGAGAGCCAATTTGTTTTTCTAAATCCTTAGTAAGGATCTTGATTCCATTTCTCTGTTGGATCTGTCTGTCTCATTTGTAGATGACCTTTTTGTAGTACCCTCAAACTTCGAGGTATAGAAGTGGGGTACATATGTGGTTTGGGGTTGCTTGAAACCCCAATGGTGATGGTTGGGGCTGCTAAGAACCCCCAAATGTCAGGGTACAGGGGTCCACCTGGAAAGAATTCAAGTACTCAAGCCTTCTTTCAGTCAAAGTGGCAAGATTTATTGTAATACCAACATAGTGGGCTAGATTCCTAATGAATATGTAACTTGATGGGGGGTGAGATTGATATTGATATACAAAAAAGGAAGAATGAAAAGATCTGAATGAGATTAAGGAGTGGTAAAAAGCCTGGGGTGGCCAGTATATGAAAGGATTTAAGTGATCTGGTGTGGGTCAAGAGTCACTGGGAAAGGACTATTAAGTATCTAGGTGGGATGGGATGGGTCAGATGCCATGAGGCAGTGTGATGTCAGGAATCTGGGCTGCTGAAATGTGTGGGAAAATTCAGGGACTGGGTTGCTTTCAAAGACATGGTCTTTTTCTTTTAGGAGTCCAGGCCCATTGCCCCATCACACAGAGCCTCTGCACTGGCTGGCAGAGGTCACAAAGCCTCTATGAATAAATTGTAACCCTGTCTCTTTAGTATCCACTATTTAGGTTGATATTTTATTGAAGGAAAAGTGCCTTTCCATAGAGTTCAGGTTATCTTTAAAATACCTCAGCCTGAATTCTGGGAAGAGATACCATGATTTATGTGAAGTTGACTGTCCTAAACAGTAGGTTTTAGGATACTTTGCAAGAATTTGCACATATCACTACTCCTTAGACTTAATTCTGGTCCAAGAAAGCTCTTTGAAATAAGCCCTATCTTTAGCCCCTGCCCTTGGCCTTCTATATTATGAAAGACTTTACCAGGATGGCATTTCTCAAGGAATCCCGACAGACTCAAGGAGAGGCACAAGCCTGCTGCCTACTTTTGCTGCAACCTGGCTCATGTAGCAGCCAACCTGCCCCTTTGTATTGGATCTGCTGCTCTGTAACTTGAGAAGGTGGTCATGGTCCTGAGAGCATCCTTTGGTAGTTGTCATTGTTCAGAGAATCACGCCAGCATCCAGCATATTTCCAGTTCTGGGTCCAATAAATACGAGAATACTCTACCATCCAGTGGTAGCATCACCCTAATCCACTTCCCTGTTCTTAATCCTGCTTTCTTCTTGCCTCATTGATGAGGGATAGAAAGGGGGTGTGAGACCCCCAGAAAGACAGGGGTACCAGAGACAGGTCATCTGGAGAATTCATGGACTCAAGCATTGTTGAAGTCAAGGCAAAGATTTATTATGCTTTTCAGCTGGCAAGAGTTCTTAGGGGGGCGGAGCCAAGATGGCGGAGTAGAAAGACTCACCTATGCTAGGTCTGAACCCACAGCCCATAGATTTCCTGTAAAAAGAACTCCTGACAAATTCTGGAGCAGTGGAAGCCGCGCAGAAACACAGTGAA
>CM053773.1:244797140-244824189 GCA_028658325.1 Potorous gilbertii
GAGAAAATTTTGGAACCCAAAATCTTGTGAAAATGAATGTAAAAAGTTAAATAAATTTATTTAAAAAAAAAAAAAAAAAAGAGTTCTTAGGGAACCTGCAACCTTAAAGGGATACAGGGAAAGTTTATATAGTATATTCTCTAGTATTACTTGGGCCAAATAGGCTAACTAGGTGTTTTGGGGTGGGTTTAGGGAGTGGTTAAGGAGTGGTCAGTTCTTGAAGGAACATGCATTTTTGATATCTGCCCAGGTATTTTACTCAAAATTCATCGGGAAATAGCCCAAGAGGGGGGTGTCAGTTACCTAGAGGTATGGTGTTAGGCCTGAAACATCACTAAGTCAACTAGTGGTCAGGCCTGACTAGGAAAATCTCAGGTTTCTCTCATCAATGTCTTGTTAGACAAGATTAACGTAAGGGAGTATAGGTATGTCCAAGTCTAGAATACATATGATTGGTCAGTGAGCAGTAAATGTCATTACGACCCAGTACGCAGCCAGTTCAGTACACAGCTTGTTCAAAATGAGTTCTATAGGTACAGCTGGCTACTATAGCAGGAAGGGAGATAACGGGTGTTGCTGGGCAGACTGTGTCCTTGGGCTGGGGAGAAACTGCCTGAGACAGTATTGTGAGGCTCAGGAGAAATGTTATTTTTAAAGAGAAATGTGATTTTGAAATTAAGGTCCAAGCACATGCAACCAAGCACCCCATCATCATGACTGTATTTCCATTTCTGCATAGTTCCTTACTCCAAGGTTTGACTAACGGGATGCCTCTCTGCAAAACCCTGGCCTTATCCTCTAGGTAGGAGACTCTTACTTCAAGGACAGTTAATTATAGGGCTTTCCATCTGCTGTGTTGGAAACCTTTTCATTCTCCTAGGCCCATACTGCCCAAATTACTGAACTTGTTATGTTTACCTACCCATGCCTTCATTATTACCCAAAGTCCAGACTGTAACTATTTATATAGATTCAAAATATGCCTTTGGTGCTGGGCATGACTTTAGTCAAATCTGAAAACAGAACGTACTCCATCTGGTACTCAGATCACTAACAGTTGTTACGTTAACAGTTCTGTTGGATAACATCTTATTATCCTCTATAACAATGACAAAATTCAAAGTGGGTGTAGGTACCTTAGGGACTCCTGATGCTTGATCAAATCCAACCCAGGCATATTCTTCTACAATTGATGGTACCACTAAAGGAAATAACCTAGCTGTCTGTTTTGTCAAGCATGTGGATCATTCTAGCCCTCAGGCTCCTGATTCTCTTCTTATCTGTCCATCAATAGTTGGGTCACCACTGACCAGTTTTGTACCTGGCACACTCTCCAAGAACAGGTATCAAATGAGAGAAAGTATGACTGGTGTCATGCCAGGTATTCATGACAAGGACTCTCCCTAGTGCTCCCCAAAGGGCTAGTTGGTATTGCTTTAAGTGAAGCTTCTGCTCAGCCATCTGATCCATTCTGTAGCTCATGTGAGCAAAGGGAGATGGGTTCTATAGTACAGAAAGATTGATTTGCCCCAAATCTTCCCTTCTTGGCACATGAGTAATCCAGCTCCTGCCCAATGTGTTTAGCTCACAGCATTGGCCAGTGGGTAAAGACTTCCCCTTTCATCATTCATCCACCATGGGTACCCTTTGTAAACTTCATCACTTGAGTGATACTTCTATGAATATTCTTGTGCCAGTACTCTGGATGGGTTAGTTAGTCAACAGTCAAAAAAGCATTAAGTGCTTACTAGGTGCCCAGTGATATGCTAAGCACTGGAGATATAAGGAATGGCAAAAATAGTCCTGCCCTCCAGGAGCTCACATTCTAATGGGGGAAGACAACATGTGAACCATTAGGTACTTACAGGTACAATGCAAAGCAAATAGAGATAAGCTCAGAGTGAAGGGACAAACAGTAAGAGATGGGGAGGGGAGAGAGACTGGAAAAGATCTCTGGCAGAATGTGGAAGTTAAGCTTTCTCAAAGGAATCCAGGACACAGAAGAGGAAAGAGAGATATCCAAACAAATTCCCTAAATTGGAAAAGGAAGTGTTTTAAGGAACAGCAGGGAGGTCAGTATCACTGGACCAAAGATTATGTAGAGGAAAGTAAGGTATGTGAAGCCAAGGAAGATAGAAAAGGACCAGATTGTAAAGGACCTCAAAATCCAGAGGATTTTAACATCCCATAGGGACAAGGGAACCACTGGAGTTTATTAGGTAGAAAAGAGTCATGGTCAGATCTGCTGAGGGCAGAGTCAAGATGGCAGAGTAGAAGGATGGACCTGCTCTAGTTCTCCTCCCATAGCCCATAAAATACCTGTAAAAATGATTCTAAACAAATTCTAGAGCAGCAGAAGCCACAAAACAACAGAGTAAAAGAGATTTCCAGCCCAAAGACATCCTAGAAGGCCTACAGGAAAGGTCTATTGCACCAGGCTCAGAGTGGAGTGCAGCTCAGCCTTGGCATGCAGCATGGTTCAGACAGGATTGGAGCAGGCTTCATGATGCAGAAACATGGCTAGCAGCTGTGGTTCCCAGAGTTCTTAACCCACAATGCCAAAGACAGCTTTAAAGGTCAGTAAGAAATCTCTTTCACCTGGATGAGAGGGGAGTGTAGTCTGACCCCAGCCCCAGCAACAGTGTCCACTTTTGGAGTCCTCAGCCTAAAGACCCTGGAGGAATCTAGTAGCTAATCTGGGTCTCAGTTCTGAGTGGCAGTCCTGGGGTGAGGAGGAGTGCTGGTGCAGTGGAAGGTCTTCCCAATTCATTACATTTATGAGATTTCTCTTTAGTGTGAACTTTATGATGTTGCATATGATGTTGCTCTTTGGTGAAAAGCCTTCCCACATTTATTACACTGATAAGGTTTCTCTCCAGTATGAATTTGCTGATGTTGAATGAGCTGTGTGCTCTACCAGAAGACCTTCCCATATTCCCATGTACAGTAGTCTCAGACCATGGAAGAGCTCAAAAAGGATTCTGAAAATCAAGTAAGAGAGGTGGAGGAAAAATACAAGAAAATCATGAAAAGCGAGTCAACAGCTTGCTAAAGTAGACCCCCATATTCATTACATTCATGACTTTTCTCTCCATTATGAATTCTCTGATGTCGAGTAAGTTGTCTTTTCTGGAGGAAGGACTTCCCACATTCTTTACATTTATAAGGTTCCTCTCCACTATGGATTCTCAGGTGGTAGACAAGTTTACCATCATCTACAACGATGAGTCTCAAAGAACTCAGACTCAGACTCAGACCACCTCTAATCCAAGTAAGGCATTTGTTGAGGATTGACCACCCTCAGAAGTAGGTTGGGTTCCAGGAGAAACCAGTAACTCAGTGAGACAAGATAGGCAAATTCAGTGTAACAATGCTGATTACACAACAGAAATTATAAATATTAAAAAGGCAAGAGGGTTTTCTCAACGGAGTAGGTAACAGGGGAGAGATTCCAGCCTCAGTGGAACTTTCCATGTGATAATCCACAATGCATACAGAAAAACCCAAAGTGGGGGGGCATTTAAGTATAATAATGGTATTATAAATAGCCTCCCTATATTATACTTACTCTAGGTCAGTTTTTTATTATTACTGTGAAGGCATAGTATCTTAGGGGAAGCCCTTTCTATGATCCAGTGGTCAACTATCCTGGTCTTGCTGGTTTCTGATTGGCTAACTACTGTGGTCCTGGTGAGTCAAAATGAAAAGATAGTTACTGTGGTACTTTCTTGGGCTAAATGGATGATGTGATTGTGATTGAGTGAAGAGACACAAGTGTTTAAATATGATAATTAGATCTGGGGGCAGTGGATAGCATTCCATCATGGACACACCTTTTTTCTGGTGAGAAATGAGTTCATGGATACACCTGTTGTTCTAGCGAGGCAGTAAGGTGTATATGAGGAAGTTAGGATATTGGGGCAGCTAGGTGGTACAGTGGATAGAACATCAGTGCAGAAGTCAGGAGGATCTGAGTTCAAATCTCACCTCAGACACTCGACACTCACTAGCTGTGTGACCTTGGGCAAGTCACTTAACCCCAATTGCCTCATCCTGGGTCATCTCCAGTAATCCTGATGAATATCTGGTCACTGGATTCAGATGACTCTGGGGAAGTGAGACTGGTGACCTGCACAGCCCTCCCTCCCTCAAAACAAAGGCAAGTGCAAGTCATATCATTATTTACGTGATGGCATGGTCTTCTTTGGCAACAAAGGACAAACACACACACGCAAGATACTGGGGGAGGGGGCTGGGCAGTGACTAAGTGGGGAAAGTGGGTCCACTGTACAGCGAGACCTATGATTGAATCTGGGAACCTGTGGTGTGGGTAAAGTCAGATTGTGCTAAATCAGGACATGCCTGCTGTTCAGTGAGGCTCATAAGGAAGTTAGAATACTGGGTCTGGGGGCAGTTTTATTAGGATTCCATCAGGTAGAAGTCTCACACAATTTACAGCAAAATTTCTAATTTCAAACCACACCAATTCAAACAGTCATTTCCGAATTTTTCTCTACTTTGCTTTTATTTGTAAAACTCCCAAGTATCCAATTAGATTTTCTAATCAAATTCTATTTACTTTTTGATTGCTTCCAGACATACACACTTTTTTCTTTGTCAGAAACCAGGAAAGAATTTAAAATGTGAGTTTCAGTTTATTATTTTTTTTAAATCTCACTATTATTCCTTACAAACGTCTCTTTAATCAGAAAAGTGACCTTCCAGAACCTTAGCTGTAAAACATCTTTCCCCAAGCACTCTCAGAGCTTCCTCAGAATTCAGGAATGTAGAGAGAGACTTGTCCTGCAGGCTTAAATTTAGAACAAAAAGTAGATGAGAAGACACAGGGAGTTTTCTCCTTCTGCACTTCGTGCATACAGTAGTCTTGATAAAATGGCACGACCAGACCATGTGCAGTCACAGTTGTAGACACGGAGGCAGATCTTCATGAGATAGAGGGGCCCCCATGTTTCTTCACTGGTCAGGCTGTAGTTCTGCTCAAAAACATCTTTTACCAGTTAATCGTATTAAATTAAATTAATAATTTAATTAAACGTCACTGACAGTCTTTCATACCGCCTGGCTCACACTGGTCACGTCACACACACAAATCCAATTAGTTCGATTTCACAAACCCCTCTAAAGACCTAGCCTACACAGTGGCGGGTCACTAGGCCCCTCAGTTCCCTGAAGGTGGAATCCATCTATCAGTCTAGCAGAGGAACACAGGGCATAGAAAGGTCACTGCAGAGGACGCCCGGACTTAGAGGATGTTTGTCTTAAAGACACCAGGCTGCTAAAGAAGCTTTCATGAGCATGCGCGCAACCCTGTGTTCTAAACTACATTTCCCAGAATCCCCTGCTGCCCCACAGGAGGTGGGACTTTTATCCGACGTGACTACGGGGATTCCCGGAAGTCAAGCTTGGCCAGCGCTCTTCAGGCTTCCAGCCTTCCATAGTTCGCTGTCGCCTCGCGAGGGTACTTGGGGCTGTAGAACCCCTCCTCCTTCAGACAACTAGGTGGAGACAGAGATAGAGTGAAGTCGGGGAGAAGCCACGGACGCCATGCTTCTCTACGTTCTTCCTTCCTGAGGTGCCCCTACGGAGAGGGTGAGTTGCTCCATCTCCTAGTAGCGGGTCTGTGTCCGCGCAGTCGTTCTCTCCCCAGTCCCTCTTCGGCCCCGCCCTGGGGCACGTACGCACGCTCGCTCACTCTTTAGGCTCCGCCTCTCGCGTCCTGGCGCACGCGCAGTTCCTGTGCCCTTTCCTGCCAGCCCCGCCCCTTTCTCTGCTGGTGAATTTCCTTCGAGACCCTATAGGTTACATTTCACCTTCTTGGATGGAGCTCTGTGTTGTCATCGCTCAGGAGTCCTCCCTCCTCTTTCTCCTCTCTCCCCTCTTCCCTCCCTCCTCCTCTTGCTCCTTGCCCCTCTCCTGTCCTCTTCCCCCTCCTCCTCCTCTTCCCCTCCTCTTCTTCCTCTCCTCCCCCTCCTCCCCCAGACCCTTCCCTTTCACCTTCCAGCCTCTCTTTTCCCCCTCCCCCATGCCCTTGCTCCTGACTTTCCTCACGTCACTTCCTGCCTCTCAGTCCCCTTTCTGGCTTCTACATTTCTCCTCATCCTCCTCTTCTCCCTCTTCTACTGTAATTTCCTGTTCATTTCCACCTTGACTTTATTTTCCCATCTTCCTCTAGGCTCCCTCTTTCTCTCCTTGGGTCTTCCCTCTTTTATCCCTGCCCTCTTGGTCTCATGGACCCGTTCCCTCTCACCACTGGTGATGCCCGTGCTGGGCTCTCCTGTGTCTATTCTTTTCAGCTTTTCTTCCCTTTCAGACTGTATTCCCCATGCAGTTGCCAAGGTCCATCCCAACTCTTAGATTCTGCCCTTGTGCCTACCTGTCTTTCTCTTCTCATTTCCAAACGGAAATCATCACTCCCCCCATCCACATTCTTCTCTGTCTAGGAACACGACTAATGCTGGTGAGGCAGGAACATAGGAGGTAGATTATCACAGGTGAGGAAAGCAAGCAGGTGGATTCAGCTGGCCTGTAGACTAAGTAGTAATAGGCCTGGCAAGGTGGCCTGGAGCAAGGTAGTGAAAGGCTTTTAATGCCAGAGGAGTGGACCTCATCCTAGAGGTGATAGGGAGCAATGGGAGACTTAGAATTAGCCATGGAGAAGACAGGACAGAGAGAGGAGAGACTTGCAGCAAGCATTTATTAAATGCCTTCTGTGTGCCAGGCACTGTGCTAAGGACTGGGGAGACAAAGAGAGGTCTAAAGCCCCCCATTTCCTGCACTCAACGAGCTTTCAGTCACATGAGGAAAATAACAAACAGCCGAGTACAAGGGCTGGCATGTTGCAGGTGCTTGCTGCGTGTTATTTGATGGATCCAAACAAGACGTGCAGGATAAATTTTATATAATCAGCTGGTGGAAAGCAGTAGCATTAAGGAGGATTGAGAAAGCTTTGTCAAAGGTGGGATTTTAACTGCACTAGAAGAGAACCAAGGATGAAGAAGGAAGCTGTTCCAGGCATGGGGCACAGCCTCTAAAAATACTCATCGTTAGTCAACAGATGGACCCCTGAGTCAGAGGCAGAGCTAGAAGGCCAGAATCCCAGGAAAATAATGTATATAAGTAAGGTATAAGAACCTGAAAAGTGTGGTGGGTCACATTTGAAGGATATTTATTGTATTTGACATTAGAGGCAGAAAGGAACCCCTTGAGCATCCAGGTGACACAATGAACAGAGTGCTGGGCTTAGAATCAGGAAGACTCATCTTCATGCATCATATTTGGCCTCAGACACTTACTAGCTGTATGACAGTTTCCCTATAAAATGAACTGAAGAAGAAAATGGCAAACCATTCCAGTGTCTCTGCCAAGAAAACCCCAAATGAGACCAGGAAGAGTCATAACTGAAACAATTGAACAACAAGGGAACCGCTGTAGTTTACTGGATAGGGAGATAACATGGTCAGGCCTGCTCTTTGTGAAGAAAAAAACATGAAGTTATTGTGTGAGTAAATGAAGGTAAGATGTGATGAGGGGATCAACCTGAGTGCTGAGTCTGAGGGGAGGACAACAAAATGGTGGATGAGGTAGTAAAATTAGACTTGGCAGGTGATCAGATGTCTGAGATGTGGATGAGTGAAAGGCAAGGATGATAAAGGTAGTGAGCTTCCATGACTGGAGGCCAGGGCGGGGAGGGAGGGAGGTGGGGAAGAGGAGGCAGGTGGAAGTAGAGGAGCATCTGTCTTCCATCTCCTTTACTTCACCTGCATAGCCAGGACTCTGGCTGAGGCCATTGTCATGTGTCACTCCTACAGCCTTACTTGCTTCCTAACTGATCTACCTGCTTCTGGGTTCCCATCCAGGCAGTCTTTGGAAACTTGTAAAATATCCTTCCCAAAGCCTGGGAATGAATCTGTAATTGTAGGTAATAGCTAGTAATAGGTAGTAGCTCCCAGGGACAAAGTACAAGTTCCTCAGCCTGGTGTTCAAGGCCCATTTCTCTCTGGTTCCTCTCAGTCTAGCCAGACTTAATTTCCATCATATACGTTGGCCCCCAATCCATGTACCAACCCAGGAATGTTGTTCTGAGGTTTTTTCATCAACATAATATTCCCAGACTATATACAGAACTAAATGACTAGTTCTCTCCTAAGGGAAACATTTTGTCTCCTTCTTGCATGTATTTCTTTAGGCCAACCCCCAACCGCATCATCAGCCCCTGCCTGAGCTGCCCTCACTGCTTTCATCATCTCACAATTCTTATTTTCCTTCAAGGCCCTTTTCAGAAACAACTCCTCTGGGAGGCCCTTCCTGATGCTAATTTCCCCTCCCCCTCCCCAACAATAACAGGACATAGTTCTCTTTCTTGTATTTCCACATGGCGTGTCAGGTGTATACCAGTGCCAGCTGCAACCAGGAAGATTTGGAATCTTTTTTGGGAGCATTTGGAAAACGCTAAGTCCACAGATCAGGGTTTGATTTATTATTTTGTTGATTGTCTAGTGTTAAAGAATAGAGGAAATGTTAAAGAGGCAGATTAAACTTCAAAGTGACTTGTGTTTGTATGTTTCTTTCCCCTGGAAGACTGTCCAACCATTAGCAGCATGCTCTGGAATGTCACCCACACCAGAAGGAAAGGTCCCTGAGACCTCTTTCTCTCCTCATTGCTTCAGTGCTTCGAACAGAGCCTTGCTTATAACAAGTATTCAGACTTTTGGGACTTATTTAGTATGATTATAAGGAATGGCCCAGACCTCCCTCTGAGCTCTCTAACTCAGCAAGGTGGTGTCGGGCATCTCATGGATGTGGTTGGAAACTACAAGGGAAGCTCAGTCTTGCTCCTACTTACGGTTCTCCTTTCTTCTCCAGCTCTGTTCCTGAGGACTGTGTGCTTTCCCTGGCAGTGGGAGCATTGAGAAGGGAGAATGGCCCCTATACTCCTGCCCAGCAAGGATTGCCAGGTATGTGAAAGATTGTTGATTTCTTGAAATCTCATCTTTGTCCTGATACTATGGACCTGACCTCCAGAGAATATTATCTCCTGCCTCTGTCCTCCTCCCCCAACTCCCAGGTACTTCATTCATATGGCAGCTGTGTTGTTATGCAGTTGTTTCAGTCATGTCTAACCCTCCATGACCCCATTTGGGGTTTTCTTGGCAAAGATACTGGAGTGGTTTGCCATTTTCTCCAAGTCATTTTACAGACAAAGAAACTGAGGTAAGTTTGTGTGACTTGCCCAAAGTCACACAGCTTTTAAGTGTCTGAGGCCACATTTGAACACACAAGGCTGTTGCTCTGTCTATTGGACCTAGCTGCCCCTATATATCAGCTGTGTTTCTAAGGTGAATGAATAAGGAGTGCATAATCATGGTCACCAGCCATAAACCATATTTCACAATGCATCAAGTCATCTGCAGGGATCTAGGGCGTATGCTTCCATCTTACTTGTCATCATACTTGAATGACCCTCCACCACTCCCGTGCCCAGCCACCCCTCTCCTTGTGTTGTCTCCCCTGTTAAAGTGTCAGCCCTTGAGGGCAGGGACATTTCATTCTTTGTATCCTTAGTGCATAGTGCAAGGCCTAGTGTGGGGAAGGCCTCTTTTGTGCCCTTTTATCCCTTATATCATCTGGCATTTTTCAAGGCCCAGGTCAGCTACTACCTCCTCTGCCAAATCCCTTTGACCAGTAGAGCAGGCTGTCCTCAAACAAACTTTCATTTACTCACCTATGTACACATTGTACTTCTTATCCCACATAAAACTTAGGCCCTTGAAGGAAGAGCTTGTTGGGCATTTTGTTTTCATGCCCTTTGCCTTGAACTTGAGAGTGACCAAATGAAAGGTGTGTTGTGTTGAATTAATAGGAGCAGCATAAAGTTCTGCTTTTGGGAGTCGCTGTATCATTGCTCCAGTCGGAAGAGCCACCTGATGGACTTTGGTCCTAGTGTAGCTCAGAACTCTTGAGCTCAAGCATTCCATCTTAGGCTTCTGTCCTCACCTGTTGAGGAGGTTATGGCTTCAGTCCTTGTTCAGGTATGGGTTTGACTAGATAGCCTCTGAGGCCCTTTCTCCCCTATTTGATTCTGTTAAAACAAACTTTGACCTCCTGGGTCCATACTGGAAAGGGGACCTGGAGATGCAGGAATATATTTGGTGCTTTAGGAATCAGTGACCTTCGAGGATGTGGCTGTGGATTTCACACCAGAGGAATGGGGACATCTGCACCCTTCTCAGAAGGAGCTGTACAGGGACGTGATGTTGGAGAACTACTGCAACCTGGCCTGGCTGGGTAAGGATGGCTTCCCCTGGTGACTCAGACTTCTTATTGGACAAGTTTTGCTTCTTTCCTTAATAAATAAATAAATAAATACTGTGGTATCATACTGTGGTACTAGTGTTTGCTAATAAAGGTTTCTCATAGACAGACTATAGGTTGCTCATCCTTTTGTGGCCGTGTCACAGGGTGCTCCTGCCTGTGTCCAGGTGAAAGAAATTGGCAGGTTCATTGACCCCTAAGGTTCTTTCTCAATTGTTCTTTTTCCCTCAAGTCTGAGATTCTCCTCTAAAATTCCAATGTAGACACCTCCAGAGATGTGGAAGTTTCCCACTATCTTGGTGGGTCGTTTCTGGGGCCAAATTCATTTCTTAATGCATTTTCATGTATATCCTAGGAGCCCAGGACTGGATATTCTTCAGAAGTCCTTTGTCTCTCTCTTTAGGCCTTCCTAGCATTTCCATTTTTCCCTGTGAGAGATGGATTACATTCTGAACCAGCTTTCTGAACCAGCATCTTGGCATTTCCAATGTGCAGGACTAGCAGTTTTCAAACCAGATGTGATTGACCAGTTGGAGCGGGGGGAAGTGGTTTGGATGTCAGAGGGAGATGGCCCAAGAAACACCTGTCCAGGTGAGTGAGTGAGTGAAAAGCAGGTGAGTCATCACTACCAATATCACATCTGGTAGTTTGGAAAAGGGACTTTGAAATCAGTATTTTGAACAGGCAGAGGTGAAGAAGGACTGCAAGTGAGATATGGGGGATAGCTTTTAAGGGGACAGTTCTAGAACATAGTGTCTCTGAAGTGGAACAATGTAGAATTGGTCAAGAAAAGTGAATGATAACAATGTTTTTGATGGAGAAGAGGGAGCTTGGGTTAAGTATAAAGCATGGGCAACAAGGGATGTTTACATTTTTAAAAATTTCTTTCAGATTGGGACATTAGTCCTGAAACCAGGAAATCCACTCCAAAAATTGGCCTCTCCATGGAAGAACCATTCCAAGAAAGAATTCACATGGGCAGTCTCCATGTCTCCAAGTTTCGCAAAGCCAGGGAATGTTGTACTTTATTAGGAAAACGACACAACGGTGAAGAGAAACTTTTTGGACATATGCAAATCTTTGAAATGAAGACTTCCAATCATGTTAGAAAACATGCATATAAAAAATATAATGCTGGGTTCTGCCAAGGAGCAATTTTTTTCCCGCAACATAAGATATCTCTGGGGGGAAAACTTCTTCATCAGTGTGATACAGAGCAAAGGAAAGTCAGATTATATTCATACCTGAATAAACAGAAGAGAATTTCCTTAAAGAAAATATTTTCTATGTATAATGAACATGAGAAATTGTTTAGTTATGACTCAGACCTTAATGAAAATCACAGTCAACGTAAAGGAGAGAGAGCACATTTAGGAAATGCATGTGATCAGACTTTGTCCGGTAACATAAACATTTCTCAGAATCAGACAATTCATGTTGTAGAAAAATATTATGAAAGTAATAAATGTAGAAAAGCTTTTAGTCAGAAGACAGAACTTATACAACATCAGAGAATTCATACTGGAGAAAAACCTTATGCATGTAACGAGTCTAAGAAGGTCTACCCACAGAAAGCTGACATTACTATCCATAATAGAATTCTTACTGGAGAAAATGTTTATGAAAGTAATGAATGTGAGAAGGCTTTCAGGCTGAAAAGAACATCTACTGAAAATCAGAATATTCATAAGGTCAAGAAACCTTATGAATGCAATGAGTGTGGGAAAGCCTTCAGTCAGAAGGCAGGACTAAACGGACATCAGAACATTCATACTGGAAACAACACATATAAATGTAATGAATGTGGAAAGAACTTTAGTCAAAAGTCAGGCCTTGTATATCATCTGAGAATTCATACTGGAGAGAAACTCTTTGAATGTAATGAATGTGGGAAAGTCTTCCATAAGAAGATAGGACTTAGGAGTCATCAGAAAATTCATTCTGGAGAGAAACCATATCAATGTAATGAATGTGGGAAGGCCTTCAGTCACAAGGCGGGACTTACTTGTCATGAGAAAATTCATACTGGAGAGAAACCATACAAATGTGATACATGTGGTAAGTCTTTTAGTAGAAAATCTGTTCTTACTGACCATCAGAAAAGTCATACTGGAGAGAAACCTTATCTGTGTAATGAATGTGGGAAAGCCTTTACCAGGAGGACAATCCTTACTCAACATCAAAAAATTCATACTGGAGAGAAACCTTACAAATGTAGTGAATGTGGAAAAGCCTTCAGTCAGAAAATAGGACTTACTTGCCATCAGAATATTCATACTGGAGAGAAACCTTATGAGTGTAACAATTGTGGTAAAGCCTTCAGTCAGAAGACAGGACTTACAAGACATCAGAAAATTCATACTGGAGAGAAACCCTATAAATGCAGTGAATGTGGGAAGGCCTTCAATCAGAAAAGAACACTTACTGAACATCAAAATATTCATACTGGAGAGAAACCTTATGAATGTAATGAATGTGGGAAGGCTTTCAATCAGAAGAACACACTTACTGAACATCAGAATATTCATACTGGAGAGAAACCTTATGAATGTAATGAATGTGGGAAAGCATTCAATCAGAGGAAAAGACTTACTAAACATCAGTATATTCACACTGGAGAGAAACCTTATGAATGCAAAGAATGTGGGAAAGCCTTCAGTCAGAAGAGAACACTTATTGAACATCAGAATATTCATACTGGAGAGAAACCTTATGAATGTAATGAATGTGGGAAAACCTTTGGTCAGAAGACAGGACTTAGTAAACATCAGAAAGGTCATACTGGAGAGAAACCATATCAGTGTAATCAGTGTGGGAAAGCCTTCACCAGGAGGACAAGACTTACTCGACACCAAAAAATTCATACTGGAGAGAAACCATATGAATGTAATGAATGTGGAAAAGCTTTCAGAGAGAAGACAAGCCTTACTCAACATCAGAAAATTCATACTGGAGAAAAGCCCTATCAGTGTAATCAGTGTGGGAAGACTTTTAGCAGGAAGACAATTCTTACTGAACATCAGAAAACCCACAAGGGAAAGATTTCATCAGAATGTAGGAAGGACTTCAACTGGAAGACAACCTTTGGACATCAGAAATTTAATCTAGGAGAGAAACTTTTGGAATGTAATGAAGAGCTTTTGGCAGAGAGGGCATATTATTAAATCTATTAAATTATTCTAAATTATTAAATTGTATCCTATTAGATCTTAGAAATAAGAAAAAGAATCTAATGAAATTGGGAAAGTTATCCTGGGAGATTACTTTGAGAACTTGCTCAAACTCATAATCCATACTGGAGAGAAACTTAATAATTTATTAATTTCTTTGGAAAATAAAGCCTTTGTTTGGAAGAAGATACTGCAAATTAGAAAATACTGGAGAGAAACTTTAATATTATAATAAGGCGCTTAAGTGGCAAAGTGTGTAAGAATACCAGTTTTGGAGTCAGGAAGACCTCAATTCAATTTCTGCCTCTCTCAATTTTAGTTTCTCCATTTTTAAATTGAGGAGTAATAACCAACTTGCTTTGCGAATCCAATGAAATAAAATATGTACATGGTTTTGCAAGCCTTAAAGCACTATATCAATGCTAGCTTTACAGAAATGATTGTAGGAAGGGTTTTATGAAGAAGGTATACCTAATGGAATATCAGAGAAGTCATACAGGATGAAACATTTATGAATGTAATATATTTTGCATTTTCAACCACTGGAACTTAGAACTTACTGAACACTACAAATTTTATATCAAAGAAGAAACTAATGAATATAATGCATGTGGGGAAAACCTTCTAATAGGGCATCATCCTCAAGTTTTAACATCAGAAATTTCATACTGGACAGAAATGGTATAATGGTAATGGTTACAAAGCCTTTTACTACAGAGAATGTATAAAAGTTTATTATTAAAAAAAAGTTTATCATACAAAAGTTAGAAATGAGGGAGGGCTTTTCTAGATAGCAGGTTGCTTATTCTGTATCAGTAAATCAAACTGGAGAAAATTGTATGAATGTTATTAACTTGAGGAGGTATTCCTTGAGAACAAACAGGAAACATGCTAGAAAATAATATATTGGATATCATGGCTTCAAAATAACTGGTATGTTAGCCAATGAATGCACTGACCATTTGAAAAGGTAAACTAAAAGGAAATTTCTTTGCACCTCTAGCACCTCATAGCTTCCTTTTCTGGTAACTGCTTAAGAGGAGAAACTTGAAGTGTCATACTAGGAGTAGGAAAAATTAAAATAGAGGATCATTTTATTGAACAGCAAGTGTATAACCTCAACTTCCCCACCATGGTAGTTTACTAAAACTTTGAACAAATTTCCTCCCTTCCCTTCTGTTCCCCCTCCTTCCTTCTGCCCACCAAAGGAAGGTAAATTTGGATGGCTAGAGAACACACAGTTAACTTGGGGTTTATGGACCAGATTCCTTGCTTCCCTCCCTCCCTCCTTCCCTCCTTCCTTCCTTCCTTTTTTCTTACTTGTCTTTCCCAAAACCTTAAACCCAGTACCCTCTGAAGCCCATACATTGCACAAAAATAGGTTCCTGCCCAAACTCCACTTCATGGTTTCAGAGTGATTATTAATAGTAACTTTCCCTCCCTTCTGGATTTACTTATTTTTTTTCTTTCGTTCATTAAAGGGGCCATTCCCTGTTTACTTCTTAAAGAGGCCTATTCACTGAATGGGTATTACCTCACTCTAAGTGAGTACCTGAATAGGGCAACGTCTCCCAGTGCATCCTGGGCCTTCTCCAGTCATCTTGATGAATATCTGGTCATTGGATCCAGATGGCCCAGGAGGGGATGTGAGGCTGGTGACAAGTGTAAGTCATGTCATCATTTCTCTGATGTCATGGTCCTCTGTGAAAACGAAGGATGAATACAGATTGCTAGGACTGTTTTATTTCCTCAGTAATACTTTCATCAAGAGTGTGATTGATGTGTCTAGTATTCTTTTCAAAAACTTTAAAAAACATTTTTATTTAAAGTTTTGAGTGTCAGTACTCAAGACACAGTAGTTAATGAATATAGCAATCTACTGTTTGATAAACCCAAGGACCCCAGCTTATGAGATAAGCACTCACTGTTCAACAAAAATTGCTGGGAAAACTGGATAACAGTATGGCAGAAACCGGGCATAGACCAATGCCTGACACTGTACACAAGAATAAAGTCCAAATGGATACATGATCTAGATATAAAAACTGACACTATAAGCACATTAGAGGAGCAAGGAATAGTGTATTTGTCAAATTTATGGAGAAATTTATGACCGTCTGACAAGAGTCAGAGAACATTATGAAGTACAAAATGGATTATTTTGATTATATTAAATTGAAAAGTTTTTGCATGAACAAACCCAATGCAACCAGAATTAGGAAGGAAGCAGAAAACTGGGAACTAGTATCTGTGATAAAGGCCTCATTTCTAAAATATATAGAGAACTGAGTCAAATGTACAAGAATACAAGTCTTTCCCCGGTTGATAAATGGTCAAAGGATATGAACGGAATTTTCAGAGGAAGAAATTAAAGCTATCTATAATCATATGAAAAAATACCCTAAATCACAATTGATTAGAGAGAGGCAAATCAAAACAACTCTGAGGTACCACATCATGTCTATCATGTTGGCTAACATGACAAAACAGGAAGATGGTAAATGGATAAGATGTGGGAGAGTTGGAACACTAATTCATTGCTGGTGGAGCTGTGAGCTGATCCAATCATTCTGAAGAGCAATTTGGAACTATGCCCAGAGTCCCTTTGACCCAGCAATATCACTTCTGGGGCTCTATCAAAGAGATAAAAATGGGAAAGGGTCCCACATGTACAAAAATATTTATAGCAGCTCTCTTTGTGGTGACCAAAAACTGGAAATCAAGAGGATGCCCATCCATTGGGGAATGTCTGAAAAAGTTGTGGTATATGAATGTAATGGAATACTATTGTGCTATGAGCAACGATGAACAGGAAGACTTCAGAGAAGCCTGGAAAGACTTATATGAACTGATGCTGAGTGAAAGGAGCAGAACCAGGAGAACTTTGTACATAGCAACAACCACAGTGTGTGAGGAATTTTTCTGGTAGACTTAGTACTTCACCGAAATACATGAACTTAAAAAAATTCCAATGTACTCTTGAGGCAAAATGCCTTCCACATCCAGAGAAAGAACTATGAATTGGATAACAGATAGAAACTTTTGTATTATGTTTAATTTTGTTTTATGGTTTCTCTCATTCATTTTAAGTCTTCTATGCAACATGCATTTAATAGGAATGTATGTGTAGAACCTATATATGATTGTATGCCATCTCAGGGAGGGAGGGGGGAATGAGGGGGAGGGAATAGGAAAATAAGATATATGGAAGTGATTGTTGAACATTGAGAACAAAATAATTCAATTAAAAAAAGTTTTGAGTTCCAAGTTCTATCCCTCCCTCCCTCACCACCCCCTTTTCTGAGGCAGCAAAAATCAGATATAGATTATACTTACGTAATTATGTAAGAAATTTCTATATTAGTAATTTTGTACAAGATGACTAAAATAAAAAGAAGACAAATGAAAGAAAATTAAAATGAGCATGCTTCTGTCTGTATTCAATCAATATCAGTTCTTTCTCTGGAGATGGACACTATGCTTCATCATTAGTCCTTTGCATTGTCTTGGATCGTGCTCCTGAGAAGAGCTTACTCATTCACAACTCTTCACTGAATAATGTTGCTGTCACTGGGTACAACATTTTCCTGATTCTGTTCACCTCACTATGCATCAGTTCATGTAAGTCCAGGTTTTTCTGAAATCATCCTACTTGTTATCTCTCACAATACAATAATATTCCACTACATACCACAGTTTATTTAACCATTCCCCAGTTGATAGGCATCCCTTCAAAATCCAATTCTCAGCCACCACAAAAAGAGCTGCTACAAATAAGTCCTTTCCTTTTTTTGGATGTTTTTGGCATGTAGATTTAGCAATGAAACTGATGGATCAAAAGTTGTGCAATTTTATAACTCTTTGTTCATAGTTCCAAATTGACCTCCAGAATGTTTGGATCAGTTCACAACTCCTCTAGCAGTGCATTAGTGTCCCAGTTTTCCACATCCCCTCCAATATTCAACATTTTCCTTTTCTGTCATATTAGCCAATCTGATGGGCAGCTAGGTGGTGCAGTGGATAGAGCACCAGTGCAGGAGTCAGGAGGACCTGAGTTCAAATCTCACCTCAGACACTTGACACTCACTAGCTGTGTAACCTTGGGCAAGTCACTTAACCCCAATGGCCTCATCCTGGGTCATCTCCAGTCATCCTAATGAATATCTGGTCACTGGATTCAGATGGAGAAGTGAGGCTAGTGACCTGCACAGCCCTGCCTCATTCAAAACAAAGTTAAGTGCAAGTTATGTCATCATTTTTATGATGGCATGGTCTTCTTCAGCAACGATGGATGAACACACAGCCAATCTGATAGATGTGAGGTGGTATCTCAGGGTTGTTTTAAATTGCATTTCTCTGACCAGTAGTGATTTAGACATTTTTTAATATGATTGTCGATGGCTTTGATTTCTTTGTGTCTAGTATTTTTAAGAAAATTTAAGAAACTATTTTATATAGATGAGAAAATAGGCATATAAATTAGACATTGTCGATTTTTTTTTCACCTTTTTGAGAAGTTGGAATAAGATCTAAAGTTTTTCCCAATTCTTTGCCCTTTTTCTCTTCATATACTTTATGAATCATAACTTCAGTATGCCTCTCCTCTGTGTATGCCTGTTCCAATCCCCTCCCTCACCCTTTTCTTCCTTTTCTATTAGCATGTCCAGAAATGGAATCTAAAATCAACTTAGAGTGGCAGTAGTTGTTGGTGAGAGAAGTTAGGAAATTTTTTGCAGAAATTTTCTGGGTTGTTTTTTTTTTGCCCTTTATTGTCCCTTCATTGTCATTCTTTAAACTCATTTTGGATAACTTAACTTAGCTCTCACCAAGCTGTAATGCTACATTTCAAAATACCAAAATCATACAAGTAATCAGGAAACAATTCCATATTCAACAAAATTGCTAGGGAAAGGGAAAAGCAGTCTGGAAGAAAATAAGTTTTGAACCATCATTTTATACTATATAGAATAAACAAAATTAATATGAGCTCTGAATATTAAAGGTTCCATAAAAATAATTGAAAGGAAACTGAAACAAGAGATATCTAAGGGGTGAATTATTAACCAAATGAGGGATACAGGTGATTACAACAGAAAAAAAATAGACTTTTTCAGTTTTATGAGGTTGAAAAGCTTTTTCATTAATAAAATTAATGCAACTAGGTGAAGGGGAGATATAAAAACTTTTTATAAAAAATCTTCAAGGACCTGATATTCAGTGTACCTGGTGTCCCTTTGAAAGACTTTGTGCAATTTTAAAGTGTTAAAATTTAAAGCTGCATGAAGGTTTTCGGAATGTTGTTTATAGACAAATGACAGAAACACATGTAGCAAATGAATCTCCAAGTGATTAACACCCAAAAGGTTATGAAGGAGTGATTCTGTGAAAGAAAAATTGCAAACTCAGTCATATAAAGGAGCACTGCAAATCAATAAGATAAATGCAAATCAAAACAACCTTGATATTTCACCTCTTGGCAAATTCTCAGAGATGACAAAAGACAGAAGAGTCTCTGTTTGAAAGGACGTGAGAAGATACACAGTCATGTTTTGTTTGGACTGTGTATTATCCCAACTATTTTGCAAAGCCATTTGGAATCATCTAAAGAAAGTCACTTGAAAGTTCATACCCTTTTGAACCAAAGATGCCACTGTTAGGCACATGCCCTGAGGAAGTCCCTAACAAAAAGAAAGCCCCTCGAGGTAGCAGATAGAAGTAAAATTGAGGAGTCAGGAGGGATAGGGAATAAGAGATACGCACAAACATAAAAACAAAGATCGAGTAGAATTGGTTAGGGAAATTATACGTCTATATATGTACATATGTGCATATGAATGTGTGTGTATATGTATATTTTATATATCTATATATGCACACATATGTATTTGCACTTAATTGTAGCCTTCTCATGGTGGGGGGAGAAAGGGAAAAAAAGAACAAAGTAAAATACACAGCAGAGAACAAGAGAAAACTTACAAGGAAGCAAAGAAAAGATGGACAGCTCTGAATATAATGCATAGTATTATATAGGCTTTTTTGAAATGGAAACTTATTGCTGCAAATTTTGAATTCTCTTTTATGTTCTGCTATGCACATGACATGCTTTCTTCCCTTATTTTGTATTTGTTTCAATATTTAAGCTTATGTTTTTTTCCCCTTTTCTCTATTCTATATTTGTTCTGGTATCTGAGTCTAAAATAAAAACAAAAAGAAAGTCCTTTATGCAGCAAAACGCATCTTGCCAAAAACAGTATGTAGATGCCAGTTGACAGGAATGGCTATACCAGTGGTGGTACTTAAGTTCCATGAAATATTACTGTATTGTGAAAAAATTGTAAATAAGTTGAATACAGATGCTTGGGAAGATAGACATGAACTGCTGTATAGCGAAGTTACTTGTCTAGTGCTCAAAAGAGGACCAACATGACATTACTACATTGGGGTCAAGGACCACCGTGTCCAACGGTATCTGATCAGACCAGCTTGTGCTCAGGAGGCTCTATCACGGTTCAGATACAAATAGAGCATATGAACATTCAGAGTGGAGATATCTAAATTTTAGCATTTCACAGATAGCAAAGTAAGAACCAAGAGAGAACTCTCATGCCAAGTGTAAATGGGACGAATAATCCCAGCGAAACTCAATTAATTCAACAAAATCAAAATAAGTATTTTAAAGATTGCTATGAAAAGACACCTCTCCCTGCTCCTTTGCATGGGTCTCTTGTGTAAGACTTTGAAGCACTTTTTCAGAATTCCGCTTCCCCCCCCAATAAGTTGATTGATTTTGCAATTCTTTTCCTTTCACTTAATATCTTCTTTGTTATATGAGATGGCTGTTTAGGAGTGTTCAAGAAAGAAATATGGTGAGAAATTTATGTGGAAAACAGATTTTGATGAAATGACAAACTATGGAAGCACTTTTTTTTCTACAATAAACTAGAAACAAAAGAGCTACTCAGTAATTGGGAATGGGTAAACAAATTATGGGGCAGGATTTCAGGGAAATGTTTGAGTGCTTTTAGGAACTGATAAAGAGTAAAATCTTAAGGAGCAGAACAGCTTTTATGGTAACTAAACATTGTAAACTAAAGCAACTTTAAAAACTTATCTATTCTAAGTATATTCCAGCCCTTGCGTTCTATTCAGACAACCTTGGGTGGGTGTAGATTCCTTGTCTACTTTGCACAAGGCTGTGGATGGTCTGAGAGTAAGAGTGACATGATCAAGTTCAAGTCCCCCAGCCCATCATTAGAACAAGTCTGCCTCTCATTACAATATTCTCTCATTAACTGTGAATCAATCAGAGTTAATTGCCATCTCTTGGAAACACCGACTCTACCAAGGATATATAAACATCAAGAGGGCTCTAGGAAGGGTATTTTGTTTGAGAGATAACCAAATGACCGTTTTTAAAATTATTTATCTGCTGGTCATAATTAATAAAATGATTAATTATCTAGAAATTATGTCTTTCAAACTTTTCATTCATCACCATAGGTTGTAAATGTGCAGTCATGCAAAACATATATCCACATTAGTCATGTTGTGAAAGAAAACAGATTCCCTTACCCCCAAAAAACAAGAAAAATAAAGTTTAAAAAACAGTATGATTCAATCTGCATTCAGTCTTCCTCAATTCTTTCTCTGGAGGTGGATAGTATTTTTCATCATAAGTCCTTCAGAATAGTTTTGGATCATTGTACAATATTTAATGTTACTTTGTGCAGTATTCCAGTTCTGTTCACTTCACTTTGCATCAGCTTATATAAGTTTTTCTGAAAACATCCTGTACCTCATATGTTCTAACACAATAGTGTTCTGTCACATTCACGTTAGGCAACTTGTTCAGCCATTCCCCAATTGATAATCTTACACTCAATTTCCAATTCTTTGCCACCACACAAAGAGCTGCTATAAATATTTTTGTACATATGGTCCTTTTCCTTTTTTCCTTTGATCATTCTGGGATATAGACCTAGTAGTGGTATTGCTGGGTCAAACAGTATTTGCAGTTTTAAAGCCCTTTGGGCATAGTTCCAAATTTCTCTACAGAATGGTTGAATTAGTTCACTACTCTACCAATAATACACTAGTGTACCAATTTTACCACATGCCCGCCAATATGTCTCATTTTCCTTTTCTGTCTTATAACAAATCTGACAGGTGTGAAGGGGAGCCAAAAGTTATTTTAATCTGCATTTCTCTAATCAACACTGATTTGTAGCATTTTTTCTATGAATATAGATAGCTTTAATTTCTTTGTCTTTTAGACAAAGACAGTTTCAGACAATTTTCAACTGGCTTCATATCACTTGACCATTTATCAACTGGAGAATTTCCTCTATTATTACAAATTTAATTCAGCCCTCTCGTTTGAGAAATGAGGCCCTTATCAGAGAAATTTGCTGTAAAATTTTCCTTACTTTTCTGTTTACCTTCTAATATTGGTTGCATTGGTTTTATTTATATAAGTCCTTTTTAATTTAATGTAATCAAAATAATCCATTTTACATACTGTAATGGTGTCTATTCTCTTGTTTGACCACAAATTCTTCCATTATCCATAGATCTGACAGATAAACTATTCCACATTCCCCTAATTTGTGATGTCTATTGTGATGTCCAACTATGGAAGTGTTCAGCCCATCTCTCTAGGGCCATATCCTTATCACCAATCAGTGTAGTTCTGTCAACATTGAGTAGTCAGAAAAGAAATTAAAAATAAGAGGTTACAAAACTACAAAGAACAAGCATAACCTCTAATAGTGATAGGAGAAGTTACCTCCCCTGAAGTCACAGCTTAGGTGGGTGGTACATGGTTTTGAAACACTGCATATGTTCTCATATGGGGTGTAATTTTGGCTTAATAATCAACACCAAGAAAACACAGGTCTCCATCAGCCGCCATCACACCATCCATACATGGAACCATCAGTTACATTGAATGGAGAAGTTTTGAATGCCATGGATACGTTCGCTGACCTTGGTAGTGTACTTTCCAGGGATGTACACATTATGAGATTGATGCACACACTGCCAGAGCTATCTCAGTGTTTGAGAGGCTCCAAAGAAAAGTTTTGGTGACAAAAGGTATTAGAATGACTACCAAACTGAAGGTCTACAGAGCCATTGTGCTGACCTCATTGTTGTATGCCTGTGAAACATGGACAATCTACCAGCGCCATGCCAGGAAACTGAATGACTTCCATTTGAACTGTCTTAGGAAGATTCTGAGGATCACCTGGCAGGATAAAGTAGCAGGCACTGAAGTCCTTGCTTAAGTTGAACTGCCAAGCATTCAAACTATGCTTCAGAGAGTGCAACTCCCATGGGCTGGACATGTTATTCCAATGCAAAATGTATGCTTGCCAAAAAGACCATTTTATGGAGAACTCACATGGGGCAGGAGATCACAAGGTGGCAGAAGAAGCGATGCAAGGACACTCTCAAGGTCTCTCTCAAGAACTTTGGATTTGACTGTGCAACGTAGGAGACACTGGCACAGGACTGCTCAGCATGGCGTGCCCACATCAGAAAAGGTGCTGTGCTCTTTGAGCAAAGCAGAGTTGAGACAGTGCAAAGTAAACGTAGGATGCGCAAATCTGGGGTATCCACCCCAAACATTCACGTGGACTCTCTGTGCCCAACTGTAGTGGAGCATTCCGAGCTCCTATCTGATCAGCCACATTCAGACACACTGAAGCTTCACTTTGTCATGATGATGTCATTTTGGTCCTCTTTGAGAATGAAGGACAACAACCAACCAACCATGATCTCATATGTATTTTAATGTATACATTTTGCAGCTTTTTCTCTTCCTTTTTTGTTATATGGGATGACTCTCTGGGAGGATTAGAGGGTGAAATTTAAACTGTGCCAACAAAAGATCAATAAAACTTTAGTAGAAAAAAAGAAAATCTGGAATCTTGTCTTGTTTTATCAAAGAACTGGAAACAAAAATGGCTACTCATTAATTAAGGGGAATGCCTGAAGTAATTATAGGATAGATTCTGAGAAATATAGGAAGGATTGTAACAACTGAGAAAGAATCAAATCTGCAGTACCAGAAGAACATTTTATATAGTGACTACCATACTGCAAAAGATACATAACTTTGAGAAACCTAACTCTAGTCTGTGCATTGATAAAACAGCACTTTGGAGTATCAGTGATGTAACTGTTGGAAACATGCCTGACACTGATAAGGTATCAAGGATAATTTATTGCAACAGAGTTCAGAGGAATTGAACACCTTTGGCCAAAAGTGGGCTCAAACTCCCTCCCTCCCCCCACCCTTCCCCCACCCCCACCCAGGAAGGAAGAGCACTGAATACAGAAGGGAGATGAGCTACATACTGTTAGTTCAAGACAGATCCTCCCACCAGGAGATGAACTGGTCCATTCTCCATTAGGTCACCATCTTCTCAATATACTCATTACGTAACCATCCTTGGTGTGATTTCCCCCCTCTCAAACATGTATTAACAGAGGACCCATGATTAGAAAATGGAGGGATAATTTTATGAGGGGCATGTCTGCTTATATGCATGAGATTCATGAAGCAAGTGCAGTGAAGGAAAGCTTTCTCCAGATTATTCCAGGTTATTTTTCCTGACTGGTTCAGGCTGGTTTCAGGCCTGGACCTTTTTATCAAAAATTTTGTGACTTTCTGAAGGCCATTGACTGTCTCCTGATTGGTGGAGTCCACCTGCAGTCTGCTGGCTTTCTTATTATCTGACTTATCAACAACTTCATCAACTAATAATTTCTGTGGACACAACTTTTTTGCTGTCTCTCATATAGCACGCTATCCTCATCCTGTTGGGTTGTATTAGTCAAAGTTGGACAACCAGCCCTCTGAAGAATAAAAAAGGAGGTATGGCATACTTTTTAAATTTAGTCTTCATCATTAATGGGGATCTGATATATTGCCTATGAATTGAGAAATAGCTAAACAAGTTATGGTATATAGATAGGATGGAATACTGTTTCACTGGAAGCAGTGATGATGGGGATGGTTTCAGAAAAAGCTTAGAAGATATCTGAATGGATGAAGTGAACAGAACCGGAACAATTTGTACAATGATACCATGGTACCCTAAGTCAAACAGGAAGTCTCCCCAGGTCTTCTCCTTCAGAGTCTTTGAGTACTTCCGTCTCCCAAGTAGCATGATCCCAACTCTCAATTCCAAGTTCTCTCCTGGATTTTCAACACACAGAATTTTGAGTTTGGGGAAGTTATGTCCTTGAATAGCCTTCTTGGGTGGGGTACAAGCTTATCAGGAAGTCTAGGATTAAATTTTCTAATGAGAGAATGGGGATTCCACAAACACGATAGAAACAGACGAACTGGACTGGGGATATGGCACAGGCAAGGCTAAAAAGTACATGGGAACAATGTAAGGAGAAGTGGTGGCAGGGGGATGGAAGATGTTGTTTGCTTAGTCAATCAGAAACTTTTCATCCCTGTATTTGGCAAAGGAAGAGATATCCATTTACCAGTGGTAGGGAATAAACAATGCCCTTTGATTGGGGCTTACACTCTCAAGACTTAGGTAAATGGTGTGTCACTTGTCTGCCATCTAGCTTCCCTGGCTTTCTTCATATCCCAACTGAAAAGCCATCCTCTACAGAAAATCTATCTTAATACCCCTTAATTCTAGTGCCTTTCCTCTCTTGATTATTTCCAATTTGTCTTGTGTACGGTTCATTTGTACATAATTATACATATGTTGTCTCCCCCAATTAGATAATGTGGTTTTTCAGAGCAGGGACTGTCTTTTGCCCTTCTTTGAATTCTCAGGAAACTCCGTTCCTTCCCTTCCCTTCCCTTTCCCAGCACATCCTGAGTCAACTCCACTCATCCTGATGAATATTTGCTCACTGCATTCAGATGGCTCTGGAGAAGTGACACTGGTGACCAGCACAACCCTCCCTCACTCAAAACAAAGTCAAGTGCAAGTCATGTCATCATTTCTTTGATGGCATGGTCTTCTTTGGCAATGAAGGACAAATACAACTTAGTATAGAGTCTGCCACATATTGTAGTTCAGCTGTTTCAGTCATAGTCATTCTCTGTGACCCCATCTGGAGTTTTCTTGGCAAAGATATTGCAGTGCTTTGTCATTTCCTTCTTCAGCCCATTTTATAGGTGGTGAACTGAGTCAGAGTGCAATGACTTGCCCAGGGTCACACAGCTAATGTGTCTGAGGCCAGATCGAAACTCAAGATGAGTCTTCCTGATTCCCAGCCCAGTGCTCCATCCAGTGGGCCACCCAGCTGCCCATCCAGTACATATTAGGTGCTTAATAAAAATAAAACACATAGGTATATGTGTGTGTGTATATATATATACACACACATACATATACACATATGTATATATACACACATACATATACACATATGTATATATACACCATATACACACATACACATATGTATACATACACCATACATACACACTTATGTATATATACACACCATATATACACACAGTACACATGTCATATACGTATACATGCATTTAAATATGTGTACATTTATACTTGTATGTGCGTGTGCATGCAAACGTGTTGGTGAAGGTCAGGAACACCCTGGGCGGTTTCCCAGTCCTACAGAATGCCTGTTTTCTAGACCTGGGGCAGGTAAAGGCGTTTCCTGGAGCATGCGCACAACCTGCGCGCTGCCGAACTACGTTTCCCAGAAGGCTGTGCGGACACGGAGGCGGGAGAGATTCGCGCCACGTGACTCGTGTTCCCCTCCCCCCTCGGATATCGGGCTCCAAGCCCTTCCCGGCTCTACAATCCTCCCCTCGTTTGCAGTCGGCTGGAATCAGCTCAGGAACAGAGACGTGACGCCAGGATTGCCTTGTCTCGAAAATGGAAACGGAGGTAGGGCCAGTGGGCAGCGGGGATGGGGACGAAGCCTCCCACGCCATGTTCCTCAGCCACAGAGTAGGGCCTAAGGACAAATTGGACTTTCTGCCTGGGCAGGCGCAGCCTCTCCCTTACTCTTCCCCCCGCCTTTGCACGCGAATTCTTTGGCGCAGGCGCACTCTTCCGTGCGAGCCTCTTGGGCCTGCCTTCGCGCACGCGCAGTCAGTCCCCCGTGCCCTCCTCCGGCGAGCCCCGCCTCATTCGGGTGGTGAGCGTTCTTTTTGGACCTTCTAAATAAGACCTTCCATTTATTCCCGCCCCGTGGTTCCCCTGCGTGTGTTTTATCTTCGTGGACTGCCTCCTCCCTTCCATTATCCCCCCCTTTCCCCTCCTCACTCCCTGCCTCCCAGTGCCCCCTCTGACCTCTCTGTACGTATTTCCCTTCTCTTCCCTCTGCTGTGATCTCCTGCGCTGCCCTTTCGCCTTGGTCTTTTCAGCCTCCCCTCCCCCTCCGGACCCCTCCTCCAACGCCCCCTCCTCCGCCTCTCCTCCTCCTCCTCCGCCCCCCCTCCGTCCCCCCTCCTCCTCCTCCCCCTCCGCCCCTCTCCTCCTCCTCCTCCTCCCCCTCCTCCGCCTCCCTCCTCCTCCGCCTACCCCTTCTCCTCC
>CM053773.1:244824689-244837857 GCA_028658325.1 Potorous gilbertii
CCTTCTCCGCCTCCCCTCCCCCTCCTCCGCCTCCCTCCTCCCCCTCCTCCTCCCCCTTCTCCGCCTCCCCTCCCCCCCTCCGCCCTTGTCTCTCGGGTTGCCCCCTGCAGCGCCCTCTGGCTCAGACCCTGCTTTAGCGCTGCTGTCCCCTCCTCTCTGGGGCTCCTTCCTTATTTCCAAACCAAGGCGAGCCGGGCTGCTGCGGAGAGGGAGCGCACCACGCCTTGTGTTTTCAGTCCTTTCCCCCAGGTCCCCTTAATGCTAATCCATCAAACGCAGCATTTCTTAGTCACCTGCTTTGTGTTTGGTGTAGGGAGACAGAAATGAAACAGCCGTCAGAAATGGATCCAAAGTCATGTTTTCTGTTGAGAAGGCAGGCACTAGGGCTTGGCTGTTAGGGGGGATCAGGAACACCTTCCAAGTGGCTAGTGACATTTGGAAGTTAGGGATTCTTCGGGAGGGAGGTGGAGAGCAGAGGAGAGCCTCAGGGAATGGCCTTGTGCAGAGGCAGGGGAGGGCTGGTAGATGGTCCTGAATGAGCAGTAAGCAGGCCAATTCAGCTGGCCCACAAGGGTTTCTGAAGGGAAATGTTGTGTGGTAAGTCTGGAAAGGTAGCCTGGAGCAAGATGGTGAAGAGCTGTAGATGCTAGACAGAGGAATTTACCTAATCCTAGAGATAATGGGGAGCTACAGGAGCCTTAGAATTATCACTGTGGCAGCCATGGGAAAGACAGGTTAGAGAGAGGAGAGACTTGCAGCAAGTCAAGTCAGTAAGCATTTATTAAATGCCTCCTGTGTGCTAGGCACTGGGCTAAGTATTGGGGATCCAAAGAAAGGCCAAAGTAAACCTAATTCCTGCTCTCAGGGAAAACAATGTGCAGACAACTATGAAGTATACAAGATAATTTCAAGATAATCAACTGAGTGAGGTCCTAGCATTAAGGGGATGGAGAAAGGCTTCTTGTAGAAGATGGGATGTTTATTGAGCCTTCAAGTAAGCCAGGGAAGCCAGGAGGTAGAAAGGAGAGAGAAAAATCCAGGCATGGGGGACAGCTAGTGAAAATGCCCAGGTGGCAGATGAAGAGTTGGGTTTGAGGAGCAGCATGGAGGCCAGCATCCCTAGAAGGCAGAGTATGTGGAAAGCAGTAAGGTGGAAAGAGGTGGACCTAGTCATCAAGGCTTAGAATGCCCACTGGAGGATTCTCTGATAGATCTTGGAGGCAGCAGGGAGTGACTGGAGTTTACTCAGTAGGTGAGTCTTTTGATCAGACCTGCCCTTCCCCACAGACAGAAACCAGTTATTCTGTTGCAAGGATAGATGCAGGTGAGAGGCAATGAGGGCCTAAAGTGGAGGAGTGACTTGGAGGGTTGTTAAGGATTCTTTAGAATTACTTGAGTAATCCTTGAGTAATTACTTGAGTAAGACTTGACAGCTGCTGGGATGTGTGAGATGAGGGGGAGTGAAGGGCAAGGATGATAGAGGTGGTGAACTTCCATGACAGGAAGCCTGAGGGAGGTGGGGCATATGGAAGCAGAGAAGCTCCTGTCTCTTTACTTCATCTACACAGCCAGGACTCTAGAGGCCAAAAGAAGGGCTTGGGCTGCACCTGCTCATGGTTTCTTTTCTTTTCTCCAGCTCTGATCTCTGAGGACTCTGCCTTTCCCCACTTAGTGAGGGCATTGAGTAGAGGAGAATGGTTCCAGTCCTTCTGCCCACCAGCGGTCCCCAGGTATGTGAGGGTAACATCTTCCCTAAATTATCAACCTGTTTCTTTTTGATATTGAGTAATCCTAGATGCAATCTTATTGCATTTCATTTCTTGCACAAAAAAGCTTTCCTTTACATTGATCTTGAGAAACATCATCCAGAATGAGCATAACTCTCTACAAAGAAGACCAGAAAGCAAGGTATTCTTGTGCAGCTGTGAGACTTCCTCTGTACAGCTTGCTTTTTGATGTATATGTCCAATCTAGCATGGTAGTGCCCACATTGCTCTTCTTGTCTGGGTGTACTTCTAAAGCCCCTTGTGTTCTCTTCTTTTATTTCTCTTCATTGGCACTTTTTGGGTCCATTTCTTTTATTGTTTTAAAGATTTATTGCTGATGCTTTGAGCTTTTTTTCACAACCACCATTACTTGCCAGTACCATCCCTTATTTCCCCTCCTTTCCCCACTAAAATAAGCTAATGAACTGGAAAATAGTATGGCACCTACTGGGCATACACCAACATCTTATAATGTATACAAAAATAAAGTTCAAATGAGTGCATTTGGATATAAAGGCTGATACTATAAGCAAATTAGGAGAGCAAGGAATAGTTTACCTGTCAGATTTATGGATAACAAGGGAATTTATGACCGGACAGGAGAAAGAGAACATTATAAAATGCCAAATGGATCAGTTTTTGATCCATAAAGAGATTTCCAAATGGAAAAGTTTTTGCATAAAGAAATCCAATGCAACCAAGAGTAGGAGGGAAGCAGAAAACTGAGAAAAAAATTTTATAACTGATATCTATGATAAAGGCTTCATTTCTAAAATTTGTACAGAACTGAGTCAAATTTATAAGAATATAAGTCATTCAGTTGACAAATGGTCAAAGGATATGAATAGGCAGTTTTCTAAGAAAGAAATTAAAACTATCTATAGTCATGAAAAAATACTCTAATTCACTATTGATTAGAGAAATGCAAATCAAAACAACTCCTAGGTACTACATTAGATTGGCTAACATGGCAAAACAGGAAAATTATAAATACTGGAGATGGAACATTGGAACACTAGTTTGCATTGTTGGTGGAGCTATAAACTGATCCAATCATTCTGGAGGACAATTTGGAACTATGCCCAAAGGGCTATAAAAATGTGCATACCTGTTGACCCAGTAATACCACTTTTAGGGCTATATTCCAAAGGGTTCATAAAAATGGGAAAAGGATGTACATGTACAAAAATATTTATGGCAGCTTTTTTTGTGGTGACCAAGAACTGAAAATTGAGAGGATACCCATCAATTGAGGAATGGCAGAACAAGTTGTGGTATATGAATGTAATGGAATACTATTGTGCTATAAGAAACAATGAACAGACGGACTTCAGAAAATCCTAGGAAGACTTATGTGAACTGATGATGAGTGAAGTGAATAGAAGCAGGAGAACTTTGTTCACAGTAACAGCCATGTGGTGTGATGAATGACTGATAGACTTACATCTTCTCAGCAATGCAGGGACCTAAAACAACTCCAAAAGACTCATGATGGAAAATTCCATCCACATCCAGAGAAAGAACTCTGGAGTTTGAACGCAAATGGAAGCATGCTATTTGCTCTCTTTTTTGTTTTGTTTCTTCTTTCTCGTGGTACCATTTGTTCTGATTCTTCTATACAACACGACTAATGTGAAAATATGTTTAATAAGAATGTATATGTAGAGCCTAGATCATATCGCATGCCATCTTGGGGAGTGGAGAGGGGAGGGAGGTAGAGAAAATTTAAAACTTGTGGAAGTAAATTTAAAAACTCAAAAGAAATTAATTTAAAAAAATAAAATAATGGTAAATTAAGTAATCCCATAGCTGAGAAATAAGGGAGCTTTGACCTTCTCTGACACATCCAGTGTAGGCATCCCATCCCATCCACAGCTTAACACTTCTCTTGAAGGAGGAGAGAGTGTGGTGTTATTCTTAATCCTTTGGCATCCAGGTCTGTCACTGCATCCCTTTGAATTTCTCTGAGGTCTTTAAGGATTGCTTTTCTAGATCTCATTAGGGTAATTGTGTCCATTATATCCCTTGATTCTGCACTCTTCACTCTGGATGACTTCATACAAGGCAGGATTTAAACTCAGGTCTTCTTGACACCAAGTCTAGCATCTACTCTACTGAATTCCAGCATAGCCAGAAACAACCCTCCAGTCTTTGAAGACCTGTTATGAGAGGGAATCCATTATCACCTTCCAAGGCTCAACCGTCCTACTTCAGAATGTCCCTAATTGTGAGGAAATTTTTCCTTATATCCAGCCTACCTTTGCCCCTTTGCTGCTATTCATGGCTCCTGCTTCTGACCCCTTAAATATTTCAGGTCAGCTCTCATGTCCTTCCTGAGCCTTCTCCAGAATCCAGTACTCTTGTAAGAACCTGGCTCTGCAGCTGGAAGGGACCCTTAGAGGCCACAGAGGCCAACCCTCTCATCTTGTAGATGAGGGAGATTTAGGGACTTGGCCAATACTGTGCAAAGGGTGATTGTCAGAGGCAGGATTTAGACCCAGGTTCTGTGATTGCAGAGCCACTGTTCTTTCGTAGGTACTTCCTTACTGTCCAGTTCCTCTCACTGATCCTCATATGACATGGGTTCAAGGTCTGCCACCAAGCTGGCTTTCCTCCCTCTGGATCTTCATTGAATTTAGATGGAGAGTTGTCATTTGACATATGAGGAAACTGAGACACATCTAGGATAAATGTGACCTTGGTAGCAATGGTGTGAACCCAGGTCTGTTGACTCAGTCTAGTATTGTATTGTATCTATGTCTGCTGGGTTATTTTCGGTCTGTTCTCTAACCAGTCCTCCCCCTTCTTTTACTAGGGAAGTCTGTCTCTTGGATGACTTGGATGATCCCGATGACTATGTCAGTCCCCTCATTCCAGTGTGTCATGGTTTCTGATGCACAGCTTTATATTTAAAGCCTTCCCAGCTGAGTGAGTCCCACTTCCATTGTTTGATTTCTTCTTACTCTCCCACATACCTTCTACATTCCAGCCCAGCTGATGTACTGCCCTTTCCCAGAACTGATATACTTCCTCTGTGCCTTGACCAACACTTGTCCAGTGCTTAGAATGCATACTTTACTGCTGTCCTTCTCCAGACCTGACCTCTTTAGATGAGTCTGTCATTGCTCAGTTCCTCTCAGGCTTGGAGCTCTGTCCTTGGTTGTGCATTTTCTAATTAATGAGAGAATGTGAATTCACTGAACCCTACTCTCTAGCTGACTCCATACTATTTAGCAATCCACCTGAACACTTTGACCTACTCAGGCATTTTGCCATCCACCCTCCTACCTCACCCCTTCCCTGCACCCTTTGGACCTGATCTCCAAAGACCATTCTTCCTTCTCTGTGTCTCCTCTCCTCCATTTAAACCCCACATAGGTAACCTCTGCTGATTCATGAATGAAAGTCACACACTCACTGTAGCTGGTCCCCAAGCCATATCTGACCTCCCATCTCACCAGAGAAGGAGCACCTACCCAAGCCTCTTACTTGCCACCATGCCTGATTAACCCCCAAAGCTCCCTTTGACAGCCAACCTTTCATGTCCCCCCTCCCCCTGCTCCCATATTGTCTCCCTGTTAAAGTGTTAGCTCCTTGAGAGTTAGGGCCTTTTTGCTCTTCTTTGTATTCCCAGTGTATAGCACAGGGTCTGGCATGGGCAAGCCTCATTAGTGCTATTTTATCCATTAAATCTTTTGGCATCCTTCAGGGTTCAGGTCACCTATTGCCTCCCCTGCTGAGGCATTTCACATTCCTTGACCATTGATGCATGCAGTCGTCAAACAGTCTTTCACTTACTTTCCTATGTACACTTTGAACTTCTTTCTGCCACAATTAAAATCACAGACCTTTGATCATTGTATTAAGTGTTTGTTGTTTTGAACAGGAGTCACTTAATAAAGGTCTCCGGAATTAAAAGAAGCAATGAAAATTTCTGGTTTGGACAATTGTCATATTGGTGATGCAGCTGGTTGAGACACCTGATTGACATTGGCTCTGCTATAGCCCAGAATTCCTGAATTCAAGGGATCCTCCTGTTTTTATCTCTCCAGGAGCAGGAATCACACCACACTTGACCAGTTTGCCTTTTCCATAAACCACTTTTTACAAACTTGTAGACACAAAGTGAAAGGTATCTAAAAGAAGGCAGACACGGGGCTGAGTGGATCTGCAGATGTGGACCTCTGGAGAAAGGAAAGGAGCTATCATCTAGCATTTGAAGGGCCAGTGTTTAGAAATAGGAGCACTGGGGGGATATTGCCAAGAAGTAGATTTAGGTTCAATGTAAGGAAAAAATTCCTTCATATTAAAACTGTTCCAATGTGTTCCCCATCACTGAAGGGTTTTCAGGCTGAAGTTGCCTTTTCCACCTGTTGAGGAAGTGGTGGTTGGAATCATTTTTCAAGTGTGAATTAGACTGGCCTCAGAGGACCCTTTTCTTTCTTAGGTTTTGTGAATCCTTGAAAACTAACTGATGTCTTGGGTCCATATTGGGAAGGGGACCTGGAGATGCAGAAATATAATTGGTATTTTAGGAATCAGTGACCTTCGAGGATGTGGCTGTGAACTTCACCCTAGAGGAGTGGGGACACCTGCACCCTTCTCAGAAGGAGTTGTACAAGGATGTGATGCTGGAGAACTACTGCAACCTGGTCTGGCTGGGTGAGGACGGCTTCCCTTGGTAACTCAGATTCTTTTTACTGGAGCAGTTTTGTTTCCTTCCGAAGTAAATGCTGTGCCTTCTCTCCTGTGTTTGCCAATTATTCTTTTTTCTGCAGAAACTATAGGTTGCTCATCCTTTTATGACCTTGTGGCATTTCTGGTATTTGTGGTATTTCTGCCATTGTCCAGGAGAAAGACATGGGCAGGTTCATTGGGCCCTGATGTTCTTTTTCTGTTGTACCTTTTCCCCTGAAGTGTGAGATTCTTCCCTAAAGTTCCAGTGTAGAGACTGGAGGCATGGAAGTTTCCTGCTTGGTGGGTCCTTTCTGGGGGCAGCTTCACTCCTTAATGCATTCTCCTGTACGTTCTCCTGTACTTTTAGGAGTCCAGGACAAGGCATCCTTTAGAAGTTCTTTGCCTTTCTCTTTAGGCCTTCCTGGCATTTCCATTTTTCCCTGAGAGATGGCTCACATTTTGAGCCACCTTTCTGAATCAGCATCTTTGCATTTACAATGTGCAGGACTAACAGTTTCCAAACCAGATGTGATTGATCAATTGGAGCGAGGGGAAATGGTCTGGCTGTTAGAAGGAGATGGCCCAAGAAGCAACTGTCCAGGTGAGTCATCCCCAGCAACATTACAGCTTTTTGTTTGGAGAAGGGACTTTGACAGTCTTGAGCAGGGATTTCTCAAGGCTCCAGAGGCCCCTGTGGAGCTGAGCTGAGGCTCTCTGGAGTGAGCTGCTTCCAAGAGCCTCATGTGCTCCACCAAGCACTCTCCATGTATCTCTCCTGTAAGCTCTCCTGAGGCTGGATTTGAACTCAGAAAGATTAGTCTTCCTGACTCTGGGCCCAGAGTTCTATCCATGTGAGCCACCTGCTTTTTATTACATGTTTTTTACTCATCTTCCTCCTATCATTTTTTAAAAATAAGTTTATTGAGAGTTTTCTTTTTATTCTGTTCCTTTTAATGGTTCCCCATGTTTATTTGAATTATTAAATTTTAGTTCTGAAGAGCCAAAACTTGTATAACTCCAACCAAATCTTTGTGGTTGGGAGGTTGATGAAGGGAGACGGGATGTATCCTGTAGCCTGTTCGCTTTGTCTGAGAGATGAACATGTTTATATTTGGGTTCAAATTAAGAGGTGAGAAAAGCAGCCCACTATACTTGCTAGACTTAAACAACACTGTTGATCCCTTTGGGACACATGAAATAGTTGGAGGTATGATCTCTAACGTCCTTTCCAAACCTTGCAGCTTTTAAAACAGATCTTCTGATTTGGGACAACTATTTGTCAAAATGCTTTGTATACATGTTGAAAGTGGTTTCCTATATCTTCTGCTTATTTCTTTTATTTCTGTCATTTAGTGTTATGCAGAATTGGTTTATCCACTAGTATGCAAAACAGAAAGGGCCCAAACGTGAATTCAGAAGACCATGGTTTGAATCTTGGGGTCGATTTGCCTTTTACAGATTGACCATGAGACAATAGACTGTAGAGTCAAGACAGCATTTGTTAAGCGTCTCCTCTGTGCCTGATACTGTGCCAAACTTTTTATCAGGGACTTGCAGATGGGATGCAAAGAGCATCTCTTGGCATGAATCTGCCTCTCTCTCCCAAGAGCTTACATTTTTTAAGATGAAACAGTTAACTGTAATTGGAAGATATATATATACACACATACACACACACACACACACACACACACACACACACACACACACACATATATGTCTTCTGAGGCACCATGAAAGACTTCATGTAGGAAGTCACCCTTGAGTTGAATTTCAGATGAAATCAGAATTTTGAAGAGGTAGAGGTGAGGAAGGACTACAAGTGACATTGGAGGTCAGTTTATCTAGACCATAGTGTCTCTGAAGGGGAGTAATGTGCAACTGAACTGGAAAGATAGATGAGAACAATATATTTGATGGAGGAGAGGGAGCTTGGGCTAAGTATAATGCATGGGCAATAAGGGATGTTTACACTTTTAAAAATTTCTTTCAGATTGGGACTCTAGGCCTGAAACCTGGGAATCCACTCCAAAGATTGGCCTTTCCATGGAAGAGCCATTCCAAGAAAGAATGCACATGGGTAGTCTACATGTCTCCAAGTTTGGCAAAACCAGGGAATATTGTGCTTTATTAGAAAGACAGCAAAGCAATGAAGAGAAACTTTTTGGACATATGCAAATCTTTGAAATGAAGACTTCCAATCATGTTAGAGAACATGCATATAAAAACCATAATGGAAGCTTCTGCCAAGGAACAATCCTTTTCCCACAACATAAGATATCTCTGGGAAGGAATCTTCGTCAGTCTGAGCAAAGGAGAGCCAGATTATATTCATACCTGAATAAACAGAAGAGAATTTCTTTAAAGAAGGTACTTTCTGGGTATAATGAACATGAGAAATTGTTTAGTTTTGAGTCAGACTTTAATGAAAATCACAGTCAACATAGGGGAAAGGAAGCACATTCAGGGAATGAATGTGATCAGATTTTGTCCAGTAGCATAAACATTTCTCAGAATGAGAGAATTCATACTGTAGAAAAATATTATGAATGTAATAAATGTAGTAAAGCTTTTAGTCAGAAGACAGAACTTATACAACATCAGAGAATTCATGCATATAATGAGTCCAAAAAGGCCTACCCACAGAAAACTGACGTTACTGTCCATAATGGTATACATACTGGAGAAAAAGCTTGTGAAAGTAATGAATGTGAAAAGGCCTTCAGGCTAAAGAGAACATTTACTGACAATCAGAATATTCATAAGATCAAGAAACCTTATAAATGTAATGAATGTGGGAAAGCCTTCAGTCAGAAGGCAGGACTGAATGGACATCAGAACATTCATACTGGAAAGAATACTTACAAGTGTAATGAATGTGGAAAGAGCTTTAGTCAAAAATCAGGCCTTGTATATCATCTGAGAATTCATACTGGAGAGAAACTTTTTGAATGTAATGAATGTGGGAAAGTCTTCCACAAGAAGAGAACACTTACTGAACATCAAAATATTCATACTGGAGAGAAACCGTATCAATGTAATGAATGTAAGAAGGCCTTCAGTCACAAGGCAGGACTTACCTGTCATGAGAAAATTCATACTGGAGAGAAACCATACAAATGTGATACATGTGGTAAGGCTTTTAGCAGGAAATCTGTTTTTACTGACCATCAGAAAAGTCATACTGGAGAGAAACCTTATCTGTGTAATGAATGTGGAAAAGCCTTTGCCAGGAGCACAATCCTTACTCAGCATCAAAAAATTCATACTGGAGAGAAACCTTACAAATGTAATGAATGTGGGAAAGCCTTTAGTCAGAAAATAGGACTTATCTACCATCAGAATATTCATACTGGAGAGAAACCTTATGAGTGTAAAAATTGTGGTAAAGCCTTCAGTCAGAAGACAGGACTTACAAGACATCAGAAAATTCATACTGGAGAGAAACCCTATAAATGTAATGAATGTGGGAAGGCCTTCAATCAGAAGAGAACACTTACTGAACATCAAAATATTCATACTGGAGAAAAACCTTATGAATGTAATGAATGTGGAAAGGCTTTCAATCAAAAGAATGCACTAACTGAGCATCAGAATATTCATACTGGAGAGAAACCTTATGAATGCAAAGAATGTGGGAAAGCCTTCAGTCAGAAGAGAACACTTATTGAACATCAGAATATTCATACTGGAGAGAAACCTTATAAATGTAATGAATGTGGGAAAGCCTTTGGTCAGAAGACAGGACTTAGTAAACACCAGAAATGTCATAGTGGAATGAAACCATATCAGTGTAATCAGTGTGGGAAAGCCTTCACCAGGAGGACAAGACTTACTCAACATCAGAAAATTCATACTGGAGAGAAACCATATAAATGTAATGAATGTGGAAAAGCTTTCAGAGAGAAGCCAAGCCTTACTCAACATCAGAAAATTCATACTGGAGAAAAATCCTATCATTGTAATCAGTGTGGGAAGACTTTTAGCAGGAAGACAATTCTTACTGAACATCAGAAAACCCACAAGGGAAAGATTTCATCAGAATGTAGGAAAACCTTCAATTGGAAGACAACCTTTGAACATCAGAAATTTAATTTAGAAGAAAAACTTTTGGAATATAATGAAGGGCTTTTGGCAGAGAAGGCATATTATTAAATCTTATTCTATTAAATTATTAAGTTGTGTCTTATTTTATCTTAGAAACAGGAATAAGAACCTAAAAAATTTGGGGAAGTCATCCAGGGGAGCTTAGAACTTGCTCAAAATCACAATCCATACTGGAGAGAAACTTAATAATTGCAGGAAAGCCTTTATTTGGAAGAAGATACTTATTGCACATTAGAAAATACTAGAGAGAAACTTTAATACTGTGACGAGGCACTTAGGTGGTAAAGTGTATAAAAATACAAGATTTGACATCAGGAAGACCTGAGTTCAATTTCTGCCTTAGTAGCTATGTGACTCTTGGCAAGTCATTTGACCTCTCTCAACTTTAGTTTCTCCATTTTTAAATGAGGGATAATAGAAGGGTTGCTTAAAAACCCAATGAAATACATACATGGTTTTGTAAGCCTTAAAGCACTATCAATGCTAGCTTTACAGAAATGCTTATATGAAGGGTTTTGTGAAGGAGATATACCTAATGGAACATCAGAGAAGTCATAGAAGAGGAAACTTTTATGCATGTAATGTATTTTGGGTTTTCAACCACTGGAGCTCAGAACTTATTGAACACTACAGATTTTATATCAAAGATAAAATGAATGAATGTAATGCATGTGGAAAGACCTTCCAATAGGTCATCATACTCAAGTTTTAACATCAGAAATTTCATACTGGACAGAAATGGTATAATGGTTGCAAAGCCTTTTACTACAGAGAATGTATTAAAGTTTGTCATTTAGGTCTTCTTTCACAGAAAAATTAAAAATGAGGGAGGACTTTTCTAGATGGCAGTTTGCTTATTCTGTATCAGTAGATCAAACTGGAGAAAATTGTATGAATATTATTAACTTGAGGAGGTATTCCTTGAGAACAAACAGGAAACATGCTGGAAAATAATATACTGGGTATCATGGCTTCAAAATAAAGAAACATGGGTGATGTTTTAGCCATTGAATGCACAATTTAAAAAGGTAAACTAAAAGGAAATCTCTTTATACTGCCCAACTGTCACCTCATATCATCCATTTCTGGTAACTGCTTAAGAGGAGAAACTTGGAAGAGTCAAACTGGGAGCAGGAAACATTCCAGAGAGAGGAATGTTATGTTAGGTGGCAAGGATATAACCCCCACCCCACCCCCATGGTAGTTTACTAAAACTTTGCACATACTTTTATCATTATTTGATTGCACAGGGTAGAATGAAGAGCAAGTTGCAAAGAGGTAAATAAAAATCTGATGTTAGGAAAAGCCTCCTAACAATTAGAGCTGGTCCAAAAGTAAAATGAGTTGCCCTAAGGGAAGTACTTGGTCTCTCCTAACTGGACATCTTTCCCAAGATGTAGCTAGGTGACTACTTAAACGATTTGTGATGGTAGAGGCAGCACTAAATTTTACATGGGATCTGAATTAGGTGATTTCTGAAGAACTTTTTAAAAAAATTCTGATTGCTAAGATTGTTTTATTTCCTCAGTAATATCTTCATCAAGAGTGTGTTTGATGTGTCTAGTATTATTTTTAAAACATTTTTATTAAAACTTTGAGTTCTAAATTCTATACCTTCCTTCCCTCCCCCCATTCCTGAGATGGTAAGCAATCTGATATGGGTTATACATGTGCAATTATGTAACATCCATATTAGTCATTTTGTACAGGAAGACTAAAATTAAAAAAATTGAAAGATAGCATTTTTTGGTCTGTATCCACTTTTTCTCTGGAGGTAGATAATATACTTCATCATTAGTCCTTTGGGATTGTTTTGGATTATTTTATTGCTGAGAAGAGCTTAAGTCATTTATAAATTTTCATTGAATGATAATACTATTATTATGTACAGTGTTTTCCTGTTTCTGTTCACTATGCATCAGTTCATGTAACTATTTCCAGGTGTTTCTGAAATCATCTGCTTGTCCTTTCTTACAACACAATAATATTCCATTACAATCATATATCACACCTTATTTGGCCATTTCCTGATTCTTAGCCACCACAAAAAGAGCTGCTATAAATATTTTTACAAATGGGTCCTTTCCCATTTTTTTAGGATGTCTTTGGAATATAGACCTAGCAGTGTAGCTGGATCAAAGGGCATGCACAATTTTATAGCCCTTTGGGCATAATTCCAAATTGCTCTCCAGAATGGTTGGATCAGTTCACAACTCCACCAATAGTGTATGAGTGAGTCAGTATTCCCACATCCCCTCCAATATGCAATATTTTCCTTTTTTTATCATATTAGCCAATCTGATAGGTAGGAGGTAGAACCTCAGAGTTGTTTTAATTTGCCTTTCTCTGATCAATACTGATTTAAAGCATTTTTATATGACTTTAAATACCTTTGATTTCTTTGTACCTAGTATTCTTTTTTCCCTACATAATAGTATTTTTTCTAATTACATTCAAAGATAGTTTTCCTCATTGGCTTTTTGAACCTCTTTTGCCAATTGAGTTAGCCTATTTTTCAAGGTGTTATTTTCTTCAGCAATTTTTCGGGTCTCCTTTAGCAAGGTATTGACCTGTTTTACATGCTTTTCTTGCATCTCTCTCATTTCTTTTCCCAGTTT
>CM053773.1:244837957-244853772 GCA_028658325.1 Potorous gilbertii
GATATCTATTTCAGATGTTTGGGACACAGAAGCCTTGACTTCTATGTCTTTACCTGATGGTAAGCATTGTTCTTCCTCATCCAAGAGGAAAGGAGGAAATATCTGTTCCCCAAGAAAGTAACCTTCTATGGTCTTATTTTTTTTTCCCTTTTCTGCCATTTTCCCAGCCAGTTACTTGACTTCTGAGATTCCTTTCCACACCCACCTCACTTCCAGATCCACCCAGCTAGCCAGCTAGTGCTTAGGGTCTGAGATTCAAATGCTGCTCCCTAGCTTCAGGGCTTTCAGTGGGGGCGGCGGGGGCAGCGCAGGGCTGCTATTCAATGTGACCTTAAGTTCTGGTGCTTAGGTGGGGGCAGGGCCACAGCTCTGGGCTCAGTTCCCTTGGGGGTTTATGCAGAGACCTTCAACAATGGATCTGAGCTCCTGCCTGCTTTGGGAGCTGCTGTCTGCTGCTTCCCCTGCTGCTGCCTCTCGAAGGAGCCTGAGTTATGGAGACACCCTGCTCCCCCCTCAGCCAGTCCAGAAGTCTCTCTCACTGACCTGTAGCGCCTGTGGGCAAAGGGGACTTTCGTGGCCGCCGGAGATTCCGTTCCTGAAGCATGCTCTGATCTGCTTCTCTTGGGGCTGTGCGGCCAGGGAAGGGCTGGGCTCTGCTCTGGGTCCAGTGTGCGGCGGAACTTTGGTGCCGGTTTTTCAGGGCTCTCTGGAGCAGAAATCTCCTCCACTCCATTGTTGTGAGGCTTCCACTGCTCCAGAATTTGTTGGGAGTTCTTTTTATAGGCAATTTATGGGCTGTGGGTTCAGAGCTAGCATATGTGAATCTTTCTACTCCGCCATCTTGGCTCCTCCCCCCGATAGTTTTCAACATTTAGATTTACAAGAGTTTGAGTTCCAAATTTTATCTTCTTCCTTCTCTTCCCCTCTCCCCAAGGTCACAAGTTGAGAACCACCATTTTGCACTATATACTACAATAAACAAGAATAGGGCACCTGAATATTAAAGGTTACATAAAATTAATTGCAAGAGAACTTAAGTGATGACTAGGGGATGAATTATTAATCAAATGAGGGATCTAGGTGATTACAAAAGAAAAAATGGACTTTTTCACTTCTGCGAAGTTGCAAAGCTTTTTTACTAATAAAGTTAATGCAACGAGGGTAAGAAGGGGAGAGGTCCAAACTTTTTACCAAAAATGTCTAAGGATCTGATATTCAATGTATGTGGTGTCCTTTCAAAAAACTTCCTGCAGTTTTAAATTGGTAACATTTAAAGCTTCATGAAGGTTTTTGGAACACCAATGACTCCCCAAGTGATTAACACTCAAAAGGTAATAAAGGATTGATTTTCCAAAGAAAAATTACAAACACAACCATATGAAAAAAGCACTTCAAATCAGTTAGTAGTAAGTGGAAGTCAAAACAACCCTGCAGTTTCACCTCTCATCCATCAAACAGGCAAAGATGACAAAAGATGGGAATAGTCTGTGTTCAAAAGGATGTCAGAAGATGAACACAGTAATGGTCTGTTGGGGCTAGGAATTAGCCCAATGATTTGGCAACGCAGTTTGGAATTACCTAAATAAAGTGACTTGAGTGTTCATACTGGGCATGGGGACCCTGCAGCCTCAAGGTTGGAGTTCGGCCCTTAACTGAATCCAAACTTCCCTTCAATAAATAGAATAAAGGATTTTATTCTGTAAAACTTGGACTCAGTCAAAAGGCCTAGGAGGCCACACGTGGCCTCAGTGCCACTGGTTTCCCACCCCTGGTTTATACCCTTTTGAACCAAAGGTACCACTTCTAGGCATATGCCCTGAGGAAGTCACTAGCAAAAAGAAAAGCCTTTTTTACAGCAAAATGCATCTAGCAAAGGGCAAGAAGTAGATGCTAATTGATGAGGAATGGCTACACCAAGCGTGGTACCCAAATACCATGAAATATTAATGTATTGTGAAAAAAACCAGCAAATCAAATGAATACAGATGCTTGGGGAGACAGACATGAACAGCTGTATAGTGAAGTTGGCTGTTTAGTGCTCAAAAGAAGACCAACATGACATCACTTTGTTGGGGTCAAGGTCCAGCGTGGCCGCCTATGGCTCATCAGAGCACTATGGGCCCAGAAGGCTCTGCCACAGTTCAGGCACAAAGAATCCACACGAACATTTGGAAAGGAGATGACTAAGTTTGAGCATTTCACGTGTAGCAAAGTAAGAACCAAGAAAACAAACCAGTCTCATGCCAAAGTGTAAAATGCCCCAAAGAAACTGTCAATGAATTCAATAAAATTCAAAGAAAAAGCATCATTTTAAAGATTGATATGAAAAGACACCTCTCCCTGTTCCTTTGCATGGGTCTCTGGTGTAGGACTTTGGAGCACTGAATATATTTTCAGAGGATTTTTGGTCTTTTTTCCCACACAAAGTGTTGATCAGTTGTACAGGGTTGGGTTTTTTTCCTTCACTGAAGGCTTTCTTTCACTGAGCTTAATCTATCATAGTGTTTTGCATGCTCTGACCTAATATACATGATTTACTCTCCAAGTGAGCTCAAAGTGCCCCTTCCTGTGTCAACACTTACTCTTCTGTTAATGACTATCAAAGAATATCTTCTTTGTTATATGGGGTGACTTTTAAGGAGTATTCAAGGGAGAAATACAAGGAGAAATTTATATGGAAAACAAATTTTGATGAAATGACTATAGAAGCATTTTTTTTTATCAATTAACTGGAAACAAAAGAGCTGCTCAGTAATTGGGAATGAGTGAACAAATTATGGGGCAGTTTCAGGGAAATGTGGGAAAACTTTCAGGAACTAATAAAGAGTACAACTTTCAGGAGCAGACCTCCTTTTACAATAACTAAACATTGTAAATTAAAGCAACTTTAAAAATTTACCACTAAGTGCATTGATCAATAAGAATGCTAGAGAGTTAGTTATATAACTATTATCTCCATCCACTGGTGTGTACTGGTAAAGGCTGATCAGTTGACTTTTTTGACAAGAAAATGTATTCACAACGCACTTTTAAGACTAGCATGATTACTGAATATCAAATATTCTTAACGCAGAAAAACTTTATGAATGTGATGAATAAGGGGAAGCCTTCAGTCAAAAGATAGGACTTATCTGCCATTAGAAATTATTTATGAAGGTCTTTGGGAAGGGGTTAATCTTACGGAGCAGTGGAGAAGTCATACCGGAGAGAAAATTTGTAAATGGAATGAATATAGGATAATTAATATATAGGATAACCAACCAGAACTTACTAAACATCACAGAATTCATAACAGAGAAATAACTAATGAATATGATATATGTAATAAGGACATGAAGTGAATGATCAGACCCAGAATATTAGGAAATCCACATTGGAGAGAAATCATATAAATATAGTGAATCTGGCAATGCCTTCCATCATAGAGAAGCAATTTCCTCTCACCCCTCCCTCCCTTGCTGACTCAGGATGCCTATGTCAGCCAAAATTGTGGTCTCCATATGGTTAGCCATGATATGAGAAATTTCCTAAGTGAATAAGTTGTAAATACAACAAAACAAGACAGTTGACAAAGTAGTGGCAATTGGAAATTGTGATCCCAGCATATCTGTGTTTCCTTTACCACTAACATGACATAACATAGTATATGTCTGTAAAGAGCTTAAGAGCAGAAAAGTCCCATTATTCAAGGTAGTGTCTGGACAAGGCACCTCATCTTTGATAGTCATTAACAGAAGAGTAAGTGTTGACACAGGAAGGGGCATTTTGAGCTCACTTGGAGAGTAAAGCATGTCTACTATGTCAGAGCATGCAAAACACTATGGTAGATTAAGCTCAGACAGGTCCACAATCTCTCTTCTGATTGGCCAGTTCAGGTTTTGGGCATTCACAGTGGTTTGGGGAAAGGTCTACTCACCCAACTGGGGAAGCTTACTTCTTTTTAAAGGGTAAAAAGTGCCTAATATAGGTAAATCTGGACATTGTGACAAGCCTGGGTATGGGTAGAGCCTTTGTCTAAATTGACTGAGGCTGGGGGTCGTCCGAGAGTAAGAGTGACATGATCAAAGTCAAGTCCCCTTAGTCTCTCATTAGAATAGGTCTACCTCTCATTATAATATTCATTCTTCATTAATTATAAACCAATCAGAATTGATTGCCACCTATTGGAGACACCCACTCTACCAATGATATATACATATACATATGTATGTATACTAAGAGGCCTCCAGGAGAGGTTCTTTGTTTACAGGAGATAGCCAAATTGCCATCGTTTGTTAATTATTTGCTATCCATAATTAATAAAATGATTAATTATCCAGAAGTTATGTCTCTCAAACTTTTCACTCATCACAATAGGGTTATACTTTTGTGCAGCCTATTCAATGAATGGGTGTTGCCTCACCCTAACTGAGTACCTGCAAAGACCTTGGCCTAAAGTGCCCAAGGTCTCCCAGTGCATCCTGGGCCATCTCCAGTCATCCTGGTCACTGGATTCAGATGGCTGTGGAGGAGAAGTGAGGCTGGTGACCTGCACGGCCCCTCCCTCACTCAAAGTCATGTCATCATCTCTCTGATGGCATGGTCTTCTTCTGCAACGAAGGACCAACACGATATGATACATGTGCAGTTATGCAAAACATTCTACGTTAGTCATATTGTAAAAGAAAACAAAGCCATCCAAAAAAACTTTAAAAAACAAGAAAAATAAAGTTTAAAAACTAGTATGCTTTAGTCTGCAGTCAGGCTTCATCAGTTCTTTCTCTGGAAGCGGATAGTATTTTTCATCATAAGTCCTTCAGAATTGTCTTGGATCTCTATTGCTGAAAATAGCTACCCCATTTACACTTGATTATTGTACAGTATTTGCTGTTACTGTGTACAGTGTTGGGATTCACTTTGCATCAGTTCATGTAAGTCTGAAAGTTTTTCTGAAATCATCCTGCTCATTGTATCTTATAGCACCATAGTATTCCACAATCATATACCAGAGCTTGTTCAGCCATTCCCCAATCGGTGGACATCTCCTCAATTTCCAATTCTTGAACAGTGCAAAAAGCTGCCATGAATATTTTTGTAGATATGGGTTCTGTTCTTTTTTTCTTTTGTCTCTTTGGGATATAGACCTAGTAGGGGTATTGTTGGGTCAAAGGATATGCAGTTTTAAAACCCTTTGGCATAGTTCCAAATTATTCTACAGATGTTTGGATCAGTTCATAATTCCACCAACAGTACATTAGTGTCCCAATTTTCTCCAACATTTGTCATTTTTCCTTACTGTCATATTAGCCAATTTAATAGGTATGAAGTGGTACCTTAAAGTTGTTTTAATCTGAATTTCTCTGACCAACAGTGATTTAGAGCATTTTTTTCACAAGTATAGATAGCTTTGATTTCTTTGAAAATTGACTTCATATCCTTTGATGATTTATCAACTAGGGAATTACCTGTGTTCTTATATATTTAATTCAACTCTCTCTGTATTTGAAAAATGAAGCCTTTATTAGAGAAAATTTCCTGTAAAATTTCCCCTAGTTTATGCTTTCCTTTTTAATTTTGTGTAATAAAAATAATCCATTTTACACCATGTATTGCTGTCTGTTCTCTTGTTTGGACATAAATTCTTCCCTTATCCATAAATCTGATAGATAAACTATTCCACACTCCTCTAATTTGTGATGTTTTGCTGTAATCTTGCCAGTATTTTATTTAAATTTTTGAATCAATATTCATTTGTGAGATTGTTTTATTGTTTTCTTTTTATGTTATTGCTCTTCCTGGTTTAGGAATCAGGAAGTATCTGTGTTGTAAAAGGAATTTGATAGGACTTCTTTGCCTATTTTTTTCAAATATTTATATAGTATTAGAATTAATTATTCTTTAAATTTTTGATAGAATTCACTTGTGAATCTATCTGGTCCTGGTGATTTTTTTCTTAGGGTACTCTTTGAAGGCTTGTTCAATTTCTCTTTCTAAGATGCAGTTGTTTAAGTATTATATTTCCTTTTCTACTAATCTGGGAAATTACTATTTTTTAATGTATTCATCTATTTCATTAGATTCTTAGATTTATTGACATATAATTTGGACAAAATAGCTCCTAATTATTACTTTCATTTCCTCATCATTGGTGGTGAATTCACACTTCATTTTTTATGTTAGTAATTTTTTTCTTTTTTAAATCAAATTAATCAATGTTTTGTTTATTTTATTGTCTCCTCCCGCCCCCCCCCCAAATCAGATCCTAGAGTTATTTATTAGTTCAATAGTTTTCTTTCCATTTTATTAATTTCTCATTTTCAGGATTTCCAATTTGGTGTTTAATTGAAGAATTTGGATTTGTTCTATTTCTAGTTTTTTTAGTTGCATGCCCAATTGTATTGTTAATGTATTTTTGCTTAATTTGAAGATCTTTCCCACTGATTAATAGGCCTATGTGACCTGCTTAAATCACATGGAAGCCTAAGTCACATGTGGTGGGAGGATCTTGCTGAACAGGTGAAACAGGAAGGGTGGAGCAGAGCTGGGAGGAATTTGGTGAGAGCAGTTAGGGCAGAGGAGAAAGAGAGAGGACATAGGCAGGCACAGCTAGTCTTGTGAGTGTGCGCGAAGGTTGGGGGGAAGGTTTGGGAATGGCTTTGTCCTCTGTAGTGCTAATGTGTATCGACTTCTTGGTTACTATGATGGACTTGGCTTTCTGGTGTTTGGGATTGGGTTTTATGGTGTCTGAATAAATGTTTTTCTTCTGACTTCTATATGGAGCATCTGTTATACTTTGTGATTCAGAACTACACTGGCATATTCATAGTCGCCATCAGTGCTGTGAATATTGCCTGGTGTTACACCAATTCTTTGCTCTGCTTTCTCTGTTTTATTGATATAAGCACCGATGTAAATTCTCCCTAATAACTGCTTTGACTGCAGTCCATAAATATTGGTATGTTGTCTTATTATTGTCATTCACGTTAAAGAAATTATTGTTTCTATGATTTGTTCTCTAGCCCACTCATTCTTTAGGATTAGATTTAGCTTCCAATTTTTAAGTCTCTCTTTCCATGGCCCTTTGTTGGATGTAATTTTTATTCCATCATGATTTGAAAATGATACAGTTAATATTTTTGCTGCCCTGGATTTAATTATGAGGTTTTTGTGCTCTGATACATGGTCAATTATTATGTAGGTGCCATGTACTGCTGAAAAAAATGGTATATTTCTTTGTATTCTCATTCAGTTTTCTCCAGAGGTCTATCATATCTAACTTTTAAAATTCTATTCATCTCCTTAAGTTCTTTCTTGTTCATTTTTTGGTTAGATTTATCTAGTTCTAAGAGGGAAAAGTTGAAGTCCCTTACTCATATAGTTTTACTGTGTTTCTCCCTATATATCATTTAACTTCTCCTTTAGAAATTTGGATGCTATGCCATTTGGTGACTATATGTTTAGTATTAATATGACTTCATTTTCTATGGTACCTTTTAGCAAAATGTAGTTTGCCTTTTTAATTTCTTTTAATTAAATATGTTTTTGCCTTTGCTTTTTCTGAAACCATGTTTTCTACATCTGCTTTTTAAAAACTTCAGATGAAACATAATTAATTCTGCTTCAGCCCCTTCCTTTTACTCTGTGTGTCTGTGTGTGTGTCTGTGTGTTTTTACTGTGTCTCTGTATGTGTCTGTGTGTGTCTCTTACTCTGTGTGTGTTCTTGTAAACAACATATTTTAAGATTCTTGTTGTAATATTCTTTGATTCTATGTTTGCTATGATTGTTTGATTTCCCTACTAATACCCTTCTCGAGTGTACCTTTGATGCATCAAGTATGTGTGAAAATTTTTATGGATGAGAAAGTTGCCATATAAATCAGTAGCTGGTAATGTTCTTTTGCTCACTTTCTGTGAGAGTATAAAGTTTAAAATATAAGAGTTTTTTTCCCCACAAGTCTTGGCTTTCTTCCTCTTTGGATGCCTTATGAATCATTCCTTCAACATATAATTTTGATCCTTCCTTCTATTTAGACTTGTTCCAATATAGCTTTTCCCCCTTTCTTTTCTCTTCTTTTTCCATAGTCTATCCATAATTGTTATTTTCATGGGGTTGTTCCACTTTCCTTGTTGGTCAAAAAAGTTATTATGAAAATTTTGGCAGATCTTTCCTACTTTATTTTCCTCCATTATCATTCTTTACATTAGTTTACCTGCATTATACATTCTCTACATTAGTTTACTTGCATCTCCCACCAAGTTTTAATGCTACCTTTTGAACTACAAGCACTCAGGAAATAATTCCCTATACGACAAATAAAAAACCCCAAGCAACAGAGTTTATGGATAATTAACGATAAATTTACTAATTAGACTCGGCAACAATCAATAAATTGATGGTCACTGGTTTCTCTCAGGAACTGAAGATGTCCAGTGAAGACTTGAAAGCCTTGAATAACCTTTCTGGAAATTCCCTTGACAAGTGAAAATCTACCCTGATTGTGAAATGGTGAGCCAAAAGTTTTCAGCTCTTTCTGCTGAGAATGTAACTTGATCATGGGACTCAGTTGCCTCCAGTAATCTGGACAGAGGAATTCATCTCCACCAAGACCACTCTGGCTGGTTTTCTCCTTCATGAGCTGGATTACCCTAAACTCTAAGGAAGGGGTACAAGGACAGGGGCTCCTTTCCCCAGGGTAAAGATTGGCCTAAGACTGAATTCATTCATTCTCTACACAGGAGTTAGATCTTCTAGATGATTGGGGTCCCACCCAAGACTGAAGAGCATGTTCCTTGAGGGCTAAGGATGAAATAATCAATCAATCATGTACTTCACAATCTGACTTTAAGAAAAGCCAGACCTTAATGAGAAAATAAAAGAGAAGAGCCTGGATCATGTTGATAATTAATTATTAATATAATAATCATGTATTTGAAAAGAACTGCTAAGGAAATGAAAAGCAGTCTGGAAAAAAATTAAATTTAGACCACCATTTTACAACATATAATATAGTAAACACAAATGAATATGGGACATATTAAAGAGATCCTAAATAATATTTGAAGAAAACTAGAATAAGATATAATTAAGGGATGAATTATTAACTGAGTCATATTAGCTAAATGATTTGAAAAGAAAAACACTTTTTCAGTTATATGGTGTTGAAAATCTTTTTTATTAATAAAATTAATGCAATTGTAGTAAGAAAGTAAGTGGTCAAAACTTGTATCAAGTATCTCTAAGAAGAGAGTGATGTTCAATATAAAGGGAGTCCCAAAATACTTGGTGCAGTTCTAAGCTAAAGAAGTTTAACAATGAACTAAGACCTCTAGAATACTTTCTATAGACAAGTAACAGAAACATCCATAGAATGCAAAGTCATTTCCCAAGAATTTAACAGTCAAAATATAATGAAGAATTAATTCTTCAAGGAAGAATTTTAAACACCTTTTGTGGGAGTGTGATTAAAGGAAAGAAAGCTCCAAATTCCTGATAATAAGAGACATGCAAATCAAAACAGCCCTTGGCTCTCACTGCATACCCTGCACATTGGTAAAGATGATAAAAGATGAGAATGATCTGTATAGGAGAGGTTTGGGGGAGATAAACCCAGTTGTACATTGTTGGTGGTGCTGTAAATTACTACAGTCATGTTTAAATAAAGAGATTTGAATGTCTATGGCTCTTTGAGCCAAAGATTCCATTGCTGAGAATATGCCCAGATGAAGCCACTGATAAAAAAATCTATCTCTTTAAACTCCAAATTGCATATAGCAGCCCTTTTTGTGGTATCAAAGAAATGGAAACTAAGTAGATGCCCATTGATTAGAAATGGCTAGACAAATGGTGGTATACACATGTAATAGAATTTTACTGTGCTGTTGGAAGAAACAGCAATTATATATAATATTATATATGTATGATACATATGCATATATCTAAATGAATATATGTAATGAATTCAAAAATACTTCAAAAGAGGCCCATTAGCAGAGACGGAATGGAGAGCCAAGAATACAAGCTATGTAAACAAGTGCCACAATGTAAATGGAAAGCACAGCCACAAATGAATTAAGAATGAGCAATTATAAAACTACATAGGACAAGCATAACCTCAAAATAGCGATAGGAGAAGTTATCTCCGCTGACTTCTCAGCCTAGGCAGCTGGTACATGATTTTGGAATGTCTCGTAAATTCTCAGATAATTTTCAGTGTATTTGTTTTCCAGATTTTTCTCTTCCTCCTTTAAAATGTTCTTTGTTATATAGGATGACTCTCTGAGAGGATTAATGGAGAAAATTTATGGAAGCCCTTCTTGTTTAATGGAAGACTTGGAAACAAAATAGCTATCCATTAATTGAGGGGAATGCTAGAACTATTTATAGAATATATTCTGAGAAATATGGGAAGGCTTATAGCAACTGAGAAAGAGTGAATCCTTCTGGACAAAAAGAACATCTCATATGGTGACTACCACACTGCAAAAGAAACTGAACTGGCTTATATAAGGTTGGAAGCTAATAGATCGGACCACAATAGGTCCCTGTCCAAGCTCCACTTAATGGTTGCATTTTGGGCCCTCCTGACTTAGACTGAATGTCAATGGTAACCATTTCTCTTTTGACCAGCAATCCTGAGGGTCTTCCCCTGCCCTAACTTGACTTTTTTTTTTTTCTAATTAAAGGGACCATTCCTTGACTCATTTCTTTAAAGAGGCCTATTCACTAAATGGGCATTACCTCATTCAAAGTGAAATCTGAAAAGGCCTAAAGGATCCTGGGCCATCTCCAGTCATCTTGATGAATCTCTGGCTACTGGATCCAGATGGCTGTGGAGCAGAAATTGAGGCTGGTGACCTTGAACAGCCCTGCCTAAGTCATGTCATCATTTGCAAGTCATGTCATCATTTCCCTGATGTCACAGCACTCTTCAAAAATGAAAGACAAACACAGCAAAAGAAATACAACTTTGAATGATCAAGCAGCCCTCTAGAGCAGAGGTTCCCAAATTTATTTGGCCTACCTCCTCCTCTAAAGAAAGTTACTCAAGGCTACCCTGTAAATTAGATAATGTGCTCCTTAAGAGCAGGGACTGTTTTTTTGCCTCCAGTGAATTCTCAGTATGTAGCATAGAGTCTGGCACATGTTGTTCAGGTATATCCAATTCTGTGTGACCCCATCTGGGGTTTTCTTAGCAAAAATACTGGAGTGCTTTGCCATTTCCTTCTCCAGCTCATTTTAGAGATGAGGAAACTGAATCATACAGGGTGAAGTGACTTACCCAGGGTCACCCAGCTAGTAAGTATCTTTGGCCAAATTTGAACTCAAGAAGATGAATCTTCCCAATTCCAAGCCCCAGCTCTATCCACTGGGCCACCTAGCTGTCCATCTGCACATGGTCCATGCTTACTAAATGGTAACTGACCACATCTTCTCTTTCCCTACTTGTCAAAACAACTTGGACATGTTGTAATTCGAATGGGATTCTAGACCCTCCAGTACTTTCGCTTTAGCTTTGGACCTTAAGATACAGTGACAGCACTCAAATAAGTTTAACAGGCTATTCTGTTTATTCAACAAATAGTGAAAGTTAGCAAGGGTGTACATGGAAATAGTAGTTAAGATAGCGTAAAGAAAGAGAAGAAGTAGATGACCAACCAGGAGAGCTCCATCATCTGACACAACTGGGGAGGCTTCCAAGAATCAGTCTGCAGGGCCCTGGCTGGGACAATCAACTGAACCCCACTTCTGAAAGAGCCCTCTCCCACTCAGTCCCTTTGTACATGTAGCTCTAGGGGGAAGAGACCGTAAAACAAAGCAGGCACTTGGCCAAGGTTCCAGAACACCGGATGCTTGGGCACATGCACATCCTCTGTTAAGGAGCGTCTTCCTGGCTCCATGGCTCCTTAGTTTTCCCAGTATTTCTGCGCTGTTTCCTTCGGCGCTCTGCTCACGCATGCGGACTGTAAGTCACCTTCCTTAGGGCAGGTCATGCGGTGCTCATGCCAGGGGTTGGGGACAATCTCCGCAGTTTCCCTCACGGTTGCCTACACATTCCAGACTGAGAGGCTGCCTTTTCCGAGAGGGCTCCTACACCTTCTAAGCCTGGATGTGAAATGGAGCCCTTGGGCGTCTGCTGAAGCCTGCCCATGGCCCTGTTCTCAGAATCCTGGTTTTAAATTCAAATTACAGAACAAAAATGAGCCCAGGATTACGGGGACACCAATCGTAAAGAACTAGTTACATATACATATGGCACGTGCATCTTATTTAAATCTGCGTGTATGTACACACGTATGTATGTGTGTGTGCATGTAAATGTGATTGGAAACATCAGGAACACCCTGGGGCGGCTTCCCAGCCCCATAGAACAGCCTGTTTTCTAGACCTGGGCCAGGCAAAGGGGCTTGTTGCGCATGCGCACAACCCGCGGCTGCCGAACTACGTTTCCCAGAAGCCTGTGCGGACCCGAGGGAGTGATGGAGTCGTGCCACGTGACTCGTGTTCGGCCCGGAAATCAAGCCCCAAGTTCTTCCCCGACTCTATTTGTTCGCAGTCCGCTGGAATCGGCTCAGGAGCGGAGACGTGAGGTCAGGAGATGCCTTGTGTCGAAACTAGAAACCGAGGTACAGGCAATGGGCCGAGGGGGTGGGGACGAACCCTTACACGCCACGTTTCTCTAGGATGTCAGCGCAGGCACAGCCACGCCCTCGCGCCTCACGCACAGTCTTCTAACAGGAGTACTCTGGCGCAGGCGCACTGTTTTGTGCAGTAGCGCATGCGCCAGCCATGGCGCAGGCGCACTTCGGCTGTGCTCTTTTCTGGCCAGCCCCGCCTCCTTCCTCAGGGGGAGCATTTTTTTTTTGGATCGTCTTCGGAGGAAATTGATCACATCTTTAGCTTCCAGTGTTCTGCCCGAAAGGAGAGTGAATTTTAATTTCTGAGCTTTTGTCTTCATTTTTCCTTGGTTCTTAATTTTTAAAGTGTTTTTGTTGCATTTTGAATTCTGAGCTGTTGCCTTCTTGGCTTTCAAACCTGCCTTGCATAAAGTTAACATTCGACACATATATGTGAAAGTACACAACACATACTTGCACAAAGGTCCTTTGTAGTTAGTTATAATTCCCTAGTACTGAAAAGACACACACACACACACACACACACACACACACACCCTTATTTTTGTGTAACTATAATCACAAGTCATTACCACCTGCAAAACTTTTTAAAGAATTCCTATATTCACGTCTCCTCTTTAGTTTCACGCCACACCTCTTTAGTTGCTTGCAGACCAATTTCTTCCATTTTCTACTGAAACTCTTCTCTTAAAACTTGTCCTTAGCTTCTTATAAAACTTAATAGCTTAAAAAAAACGATCTCTAAAGTCTCCAGTACCGACTTTCTCCTCCTGGACACTGTCTCCCCTTTTCAGGAACACTTCTCTTAATTCTCATGTTTTCATTTGCCCCTGTCCTTTACTGAATGCATGTCCAGTTCTCAAACCTGTTTTTTTCTTGTCTAGTCAAGTGTTTTCGTATCCCTTAATAATATTTAATATAAATTTTAGACTTTAATAAGGGCCAAAGTTTGAATTAAGAAGAGCCTGGACCTAATAGTCCCCTTTGTTTAACTTAGAGGACACCTTTTGATGTCAGGCAAACAAATGGGACTTTCTTACCAGACCCTTCTTCTGGCATCTTAGTGATAAGGCTTGAGTTGTAACTTCAGCTTTGTCAACTCTGTTAAGATACCACAACTTCAAAGGCCTGTTGGGACAGGATCTGTTATCTGGGTGATGGGACTTTGTCTTTTCCTTATCTTAAATCATAAAGGCATGCTATAGAAGGAAGCCGCCTATAGCCTGGGGTCATAAAACCCAATTGATGCCACTTTATCTACAATGTGTTTATCTAAGAGAACTCCTTCCTCCTGTCAAAATGTACTTAAGACAATCAATTTCTGCACTAAGTCAGCCAGTTCTGATCCTGGCTCCGTAGCGCTATGTAGCCGTTATCTTTTTGGGGAATTATTTAATTAATTAAATCATAAAATGTATGCATTGAGCCTGTTGCCTTTTCTTTAATCAAGTTTTCAGGTTAACACCCTAAATAAAAAAAGAGGGACTTATTTTAAAGAATGACTTTTTAAATAATTGTTACTTCACTAAAAAATTAAAGAGGAGACTTGGCAAAGCAGACTTTGTAGCTCCATATATATGTGTCATTTCCATTTTGAGTGATAACAAATGCAAATAATATTTGGGTGGGGGAGGACTGTCTCTCCTTCAGTATAATAGTTTTAAAAAGAAAGACTTTTTCAAAATAGGACAGGACATTAGAAATTTGTCAATTTAGGGAATTTTAAAATATGTTATTTCTTCTACTGAAAATTGATGGCTGTGCATACAGAGGGGAAGTAAGGAGAAGCAGAACCATAAGTGTATATAGATAAGAGAATTTGCAGCTTCTACAGTAAGACCTTAGGTAAGATGGTCTGTTGAGACCCATCTTTCTCTTTCTTGATCAATATCATTGCCTTTTTCTCCTAGTTCTCCTAAAATTCTTTCTGACCTTTGTAGTATGTGTAGTCTTTGTTCAGTAGTGAGAAGTGATGGTTTATTTGGAGAACTTAGAGAGTCAACTAAAAACTAATTGAAACAATGAACAAATTCAGCAAAGATGCAGGATATAAAACACTGATCATCAGTATGTCAATATATTACCAACAAAAGCCAATAGGAAGAGATAAAAAAAGAGAAATTTGATTTAAAATAACTATGGGTAGCATTAAACACTGAGGAATCTGCTTGCTGTGACACACACAGGAACTTCGTGAAAATAATTACAAAACACTAATGACTGAAATAATTGGGGAAAAACTGTTTCTGGGTAGATGGGACTAATATGATAAAAATGACAGTACAATGGAAATTAATTATTCAGTGGCATACCAATCCAACTATCAAAGGATATAGAAGTTGTGAAAATAACAAAATTTATCTGGAAGAACAAAAGGTCAAGGATATCAGGAGAAGTCATGGGGTAAAGTTAGATGAAAGAAGACCTCATTACATTAGATCTCAGACTTCGCCACAAAGACATGAGCCACAAAACAGATTTGTACTGGGTAAGAAATAGGTTGATCAATGGAACAAAATAGGGCCACAATATAGAGAAGTGCACAAGCACATTAACCACATGTTTGATAAATCCAAAAATGCCAGCGCTTGTGGCAAGACCTCCTCATTCAGCAAGAACTGTTAGGCAAAATACAAAGCAGTCAAAGATAAAGTAGGTTTAGTTCAACATCTCACACTGTCAACCAAAACCAGCACCAAATACCCATATTCTTTAGACAAATGGTGACATCATAAACAAACTACCAAAGCATGGAATAAATTATCTGTGAGATCTATGGATAGGGAAAGAACTTGTGACCAAATGAGAGACATTCAAAGGAGGTAAGCAAGCAATTTTTTCTGTCATAAAGTTTAAAAATTTATGCACAAGCAAAATCAACTCAACTAAGAGTAGAAGAGAAGCAGAAAAATGGGGGGAGGGGGAAGATTTGCAATGACTTTTGGATCTAGACCTCTTTTCTTTTTTTTTTTTAATTTGGGGTATAATTTATCCCTATCCACACTGTATTAAATTAAAAAAGCAACATATCTTACAGAAACCTTACTGATCACACAGCAATTACAAGACTGATGTCAGGTGTTTCGTTAAACATGAACATCTTATACAACCTAACAAGTCAGGTTGATTAAGAATTTACAATGCAGTAAAAACACATTCATGAAAATTTAGCACTATGGACAGATGCATGCAGAAGGTGA
>CM053773.1:244854272-244927504 GCA_028658325.1 Potorous gilbertii
TGATGTCAGGTGTTTCGTTAAACATGAACATCTTATACAACCTAACAAGTCAGGTTGATTAAGAATTTACAATGCAGTAAAAACACATTCATGAAAATTTAGCACTATGGACAGATGCATGCAGAAGGTGAACAAAGGCAAACAAATTGTATACATTTATTAACTATAGTGCCAAGATGCAGTAATATTGCTTTTCTCCATTATAGTAAATAACTTCCACTAACAGTTGTAATATTTTTCACACACATCTAAATATACAAGGGTAATTTTAGCTGATCTGCTACATACATACTTTAGTCCAAATGGTGTAACAATGAATGTATTTTGTGACACTTAAAACAAGTTGTCAACCCCATGCAAGTAGCAGGAAGTAGTTATAGTCCTTTGTTCAAGATATTAAATAAACTGACATTGTTGAAAGCAGCTTTTACCCCTTTGCTACATTCTCCTTCACAAAATGACATGCACGTAAACTGGTTGGAGGGGTTTTTATGCTTAACAGTGATAGCTGAAGTATGTTTACAGTTAAAATTTTAATAAAGTATTTTAGTAAAACAGTTACTTTTTCACTTAAAACATAACAAATTAGACTACACACACCTAACCCAAAAGGTGCAAAGGAGTGCAAAATGAATTAATGCTCCAAAGTTCCAGGATGTAGTTTCTAACTGCATCAGCAAAGACTTACTCTGGTGCAAGTGTTTAATGAAATAGTCATTGATTTGAGAGTCTTTAAATCAGAGCAAATCTGTAATAAAAGAAACACCATCCCTCTGTTCTCAGGAACTTTTTGGAAGCCAAGCATTTAAAAGAAATCATTTGATTTACCCATAGAATCTGTGCTGTTTCTCTGTATGACTATATAGAAAACAAGTAAGTAACAGCAAGAAAGTTGGTGGTTTATTAGGTTGGAATCTATGCATCGATTCCAGAATAAGCTAGACTTTTTTGCCCCCCATTTATCCTGTTTTGCTGCAACCACTGATGGTAAATGGACTTAAAAAAAATAGATATGACATTTGACAAGCCTACTTAAAGATACAGTTAAAGAGAAACCTTCCTATAAAAATGAGCAGTTACCATGAACAAAGACTTGTTTCACTAAATGCTTAAAGGTTACCACTGGAATTGAAATTCCTATTTTTAAAAAAAGTCACTACAACAATTCAAATGTCCATTTTATTGGCAACTTAGAATGCAAGGTATGTTTCTAAACCTAAAACTTAAAAACAAGATATACTAGGTGAAATAGAAGTTTTCCAAAGCTATATTGTATATGCTTTTGGAACTGAACATGTATTATTATGTATGCATGTAATACAAGAGACAACTTACTAAAAACCCCTAAGGTGGTAATACTTCTACTTTGGTGAACTGTGATTAGATGAACTGATCAATCTCAGTTGGTAACATCCCTTTTTTCCTAGGTGAGGGCTTAAAAAATTCTAGTATAGAAGCTTGCAATTAGGTCTTACACCAAAGATTTCTTTCCAAATGTCTCCTGAGAGGCATATACCATATACAAGAATCCATCTTCATCCTTCTCACTTTCATACACTTCGGAAATAGGTGTTGAAACGCTCACCATGCTATGTCCATTCACCAGTAGGAAGAAAACTTGATTAGCTGTAGGCGCCTTCTAATTATTTGATTAGCTCACTCATGTTGACATGATCTGGTACAAGGAATTTTGGTTTTATCCAGTACAGGAAGTTGTTTCTCGCCCTTGTATCTTTCTATTCTCACCGGTATCTTGGTAGGATGCTGCTCTCGAATAAGTCTCACATCTTCCACTCTTTGTTCGAAGGTCCGGCGCTGCTTGAAGGTCTTCTCGGAAGGCATCGTGCGGGGCAGGGGAGGGCCGGGGAAGGGGAGCGGGCGTCGACGGGTCCGATGGGCCCGGGGTCGGCCGGCGCTCGGGCGGCGGAGACCGAGGAGGCGAAGGCGGAGACTGAGGCTTCCGAAGTCGATCTAGACCTCTTTTCTTCCCCCGTGGCAGACTATTTCAAATTTATAAGAATAAGAGTCATTCCTCAGTTGATAAATGATCAAAGAGTAGGAATAGGCAGCATCTAGAGAAAAAAATTTAAGCCATCAATGCTCCAAATAACTAATAATTAGAGAAATACAGATTAAAACAACCCTGAGATACCATCTCACCCTCAACAGATTGTCAAAGGTGATAAAAGGAAAATGGCAAATGCTGGATGGGGCTGAGGAACTTGAAATACATATCAATGTGCTGATATGATATGATCAATGAAACTGATCTGACTGTTCTCAATAGCAATTTGCATCTGTGCCCAAAAAGTCATTAGACACTGCAGACCCTTGACTGAGGGACAGGGGACTGCTACTAGGACTATGCCCCAAAGAGAAAGATGTTCCATACACAGAAAAAAATATAGCAAGCTTTTTTTTTGGTAGCAAAGAATTGGAAACTGGGGATTCCCGTCACTTGGGAAATGACTGAACATGTTATGATCTTTGAACATGGTGGAATACTACTGCGCTGTAAGAAATGATGGGGCAGCTAGATTGCATAGTGGATAAAGTACCCTCATCTTTAGTTCAAATCTAGCCTCAGACACACACGAGCTGGGCAAGTCATTTAACCCTGTTAACTTCAGTTTTCTCATCTGTAAAATGAACTGGAGAAGGAAATGGCTAACTTCTTCAGTATCTTTGCCTTGAAAAACCCCAAATGCTGTCATGAAGAATTGGACATGACTGTCAAAACAACTGAACAAATAAATGATGAAGGGGATAGTGTCACTGAAACTTGAGAAGACTCATATAAATTGTTGAAAGACGTGAGCAGAACCGTTGTTATAGGACGATGACGATATTTTATCCTTGAACAACTTGGGAATATGATCAGCACAATGGCCAGCTACCATCCTAGAGGACTTGTGATGAAACCTGCTGCCTACCTAGAGTGTCATAGGGATTCAGTGCAATTAGAGACATTTTAAAAGAAATATGGGAATTTTACCATCTGTGTTTATAATGGATTTTATTTTTCTCTGTGAACTGGGGAGATGGGAAGGAGAAAATATGGAGCTGAAAATAAAATTAATTTTAAAAATCTTTCATAGAAGATGAGAGAAGAGTTCAAGGTTTCAAGTAGAGAGGTTGATTCTGGTAAGAAGAGCCACCTCTTCATTAGAAACTTGTAAAGGATTAAATGGGGAACACTGTCAAGGGGTTTTGAAATACAGTATAGGGGAAAAGAGTGAATTCACAGCAATCTGTCTTTATTTTATCACTAAAGTATGAGAGGTCTTCATGGAAGAGGCACAGGAAAGGAAAGGATTCCTTTGGTTTAAAAATAACTAGAATTTCCTTTAAAATATATTTCTGTCAGATGAGGACTTGGGTTTTTTGTTTGGTTTAGGGCAGAGGTTCTTAACCTGGTGTACGTTGACTATGGCAATATCTAAGGGGTCCATGAGCTTGAATGAGTAAAAAATTATGCCTTTATTTTTACTAATCTGTTTCATTTATGAATAAATAGCATACAACACCCATTCCAAACACAAGAATTAATGGAGCTTTCCTTAAAGCAATGCATACTATCTATCTAAAACCAAGAATAAACATTATCTGTTATGGAAATAAGCTAGAGGTCTTTCCAATAAGAGTGAGGGTAAAGTCCATTATCCCCATTACTGTCCAGTATTGTACTAGTCTGAGAAGAGATCCTTAAACCTCACCCATAAACTTCTGTTTTGGTCCATGAAGTTGAGGTGAGAGGAACAAGCATTTATTAAGCTCCCATAGTATGCCATGTGCTGTGGTAGGCACTTTACAAATATTACCTGATGACACACAAAAAAAATTAAGAATGGTTTTAATTGGAGGACTCATTCAGACAAAAGCTATTTTCCAAAAATTTGGGAAATAGCCTAGGTGAAATGTGGGAATATAAATTTGAGGCCCCTTGTCAGAGTCCATGTATGCTTTTTGATTTGATTGGGATTTCTCAGCTCAGGACATTTATCACTTAAGTAACTTATAACTTGTTCTATAATGACATCAGGTACCAACTTTGGCACCAATCTTAATTAAGAATTCACCAATCACTTTCCTGGGAATCACAGTTTTAGCTCCTGCTTCAGAGAAAGTGCCTTCAATTCCATGGAGGGAGAAGGATAGGTACTTGTGCCTTGAAATGCCTTTCTTCAATGGGGCAGAAGCAAGGTGGCTGAGTAGCAAGATGTGCAGGGGCATCCCCCCACCCCAATCCTCCAAACATCTAGAAAATGCCCTGGATTAAAACCTAATGGGAAATCAAAGGGAAAATCAGTGCATCATTTTTTCCACCTAGGAAAGGTCCACCTAGAGAGACATTGGGGATAAAGGTAGTAGGGAGAACCATAGAACCTAGGTAGAGGCTGTGCCCCAGAGCAAAAGAAGGTCCCAACCTCATACCAAGATACTTTAACCTCCTGTAGTTTGTAGGACTGGATACCAACTGGCAGGCTTCTTGCCCACTACCCCGTTAACAGATCACAAATCCAGGGTGAAGGCAAGATGGTTAAGACCACAAGCCCTAGGCAGTATTCATAAAAGGAAGTTCAAAAGCAGGGAGCAGAAGGGTGGCTCAGACCCCTGGAGCAGAGGAAGATTTCATATCCTGCAGCCTTCTGAGGAACAGTCAGAATCCCAGACCAAAGGTGAGTCTTAGTTGTGTCACTCTGAACTGGCAGACTACCCCAGCTAATTAATGGTGGCCGAGTGTTGCTGATACTCAGGTCAGGAATTTACAGAGCCCTGAACAAGGGGTCAGTTATCAGATTTTACTCTCACTCAGAACACTGGGAGCATTGAAAACTTGCAGGGCCTTGAACTGTCTCTGAGACCTTGGAATAACACAGCCCCCAGTTTTCACCAAGATAAGAGAAACAAGGCCAGCAGACCTCCTGGAGTTCGTGATCCATGATCTCCAGAAACTCATCATCCTACAAGATGAAGTCAATTCACACCCCTGATCACTTCCCACTCTGGACTTCATCACGCCCCTGTGGTGAGTACTTCCTTCTCCCCTCAATTTAGAGTTCCTATTTATGTGTTGTCTTTCCTTGTTAGATTGTGAGCTCCTTGAGGGCAGGGACTGTCTTATACTTTTCTTTGTTTCTCCAGTGCTCAGCAAAGTGCCTGGCACATAGTGGCCACTTAATAAGTGTTTACTGACTCTGAGTTATTCGATTGATCATATTAAAAATAAAAAAGCACAATTCATGTGATTATTTTAATCAGTAGAAACTTTTGACAAAGTGAAAAATCCTGTTTAAAACACTAGAAAACATGAATAAATGGAGGCTTCAACTATCTAGGAGCAAGTATTGTCTGTGATGGAGATAAGTCAAAAGTTTTTCCAGTAAGATCAGAGGTGAAGTGAGAATGTCCTTTATCACCATTACTATTCAGTATTGTGTATGTGTGTTTGTCCTTAGAATTGTACTAGAAATGTTAGCTATAACAAGACAAGAGAAAGAAATTGAAGCAATAAGTACAGACACAGAAACAAAACTAACACTTTTCACACATGATATCATTTATTTAGAAAATTCTAGTCACCTAAAAAAAATCAGAATAATTTAAAATTTCTGCAAAGATGCCAGCTATTTTTTTAAAAAAGAATTTCTGTATATTACCAACAGAATCCAGCAGGAAGAGGTAAAAAGAGAAGTTCCTTTTAAAATTTTTATTTTTTTATATTTATATTTTATATTATAAATTCCTTTAAAATAATTGTGGATAGCATGAAATACTTGGGAGTTCTTGTGGTTGTTTGTCCTTGGCCTTTTAAAACTAAGATCTTTTGCAGGTCTCAGTTTGACTGAGGCAATGCCCATTCGGTGATTAAAGCTAGGTTATTGTGTGTCCTTCAGTCTTGAAGAGGACCGTGACATCATGGAAGTGATGTTGTGACATGCAAGTGAATTGGATTTAAGTGAGGGAGGGCTGGGCAAAGTCACCAGCCTCACTTTCTACTCCAGAGTCTACCTGCCAAGACACAGGAACTATATAAACACAATTTTCGAAATACTTCATGAAAAAGATTTAAATAATTGGAGATATATCACTTGCTTATATGTAGTCCAAGCCAATATAATAAAAATGACAATAACTTCTAAATTCCTTATTCACTTCTACACCAAACTAGCAAGTTCTTGGCAGCTGAGTGAATGATGCAACAAGAGTGGGGAGAGGCTTGAAGCAGGGAGACCAATGAGAAGTCTGTTATAATATTGAGGGGTAAGAGGTGATGAGAGCCTGAACTGGGGTGGTGGTTGTATGAATGAAGAGAAGGCGATGCATATGCAAGATGTGAAAGTAGAAACAGTAATTTTAATAATGAATTGGATATGTTTGATGAGTGAAATGATGAATTGAGGATGATGCTGGGGTTGCAAGCTTGGTTGACTGGGGGAGTGTTGGTACTCACCACCACAAAGTTCAGAAGAGAGGAGTATTTGGACAGAGATAATGCATTCTGTTTTGGACAAGTTGAGTTTGAGATGTCTACAGGACACATATAGAGCAGTTGGAAACATATGACTAGTTAAGTAGAGAGTATAGTTTGGATATATAGATCTAGGAGTTATCTTCATGAACTTTATGACTGAACCCACGAGAGCAGTTAAGATCACTAAATAGGACAGTAAAAAAGGGAAAAGGACTGGAGGCAGGGTGTTGTGGGGTTGTACTGCTTAGAGGAATGATGATCCAGCAAAAAATAATGAGATGCCAAATAGAGGAGGGATAGGAATCAGAGAGAGTAGAACCAGGAAACAACGGTGTCACAAAAACCCAGAGTATACAGGAGGAGATGGTGATCCTTAGTATTAAAGACTGCAGAGAGGTCAAGGAGGAGGAGTATTAAGAATGGGCCACTGGATTAAAGAGGAGATTTGCTATGGGAGCCTTTGGAAGAATGTACTCCTGTGGATCTGGGGGAGCTTTTCTTATCATTTATGCTATCAATGAAATATTTATTGAAAGCTATAAGTCAATCAGGTCCACTCTGATAAAAGATCACTAGCCAGGTCTTAGAACAATGAATGTTGACCCTAGGAGGTATTCCATGAACCTGAAGATAACTTTAAGGTGAGGCTACATTAGCCTTCCCCTGCCCCCACTCTCTGCATCTGATGGGGAATGTGATAAGAATACGTAAGTAGGGGTAAGAGGCTAGTATTTGTAACCACTCTCCTTGCAGTGGACACACCCTGCTCTTTACAGCCCCACCCTTTACTTGAACTGGGGCACCCATTGGATGATGTGGGACTGTGCCCAGAAATGCAATCCAATCAGGGGCATTGCTATTGCTTCTTCCCATCCCCCAGCCTCTCCTGCATTCTCATCTGCTTAGTCTAGTTTGGCTGTTGGCTGGACTGGTCTCTCTTGGGAGGCCACTATCCTGGAGGGCATGGCCTTCCCTGTACCTTCTTGGCTCCTACCTGAACTCCTCCAGGTTGTGGGACCCATGGGGGTGGTCCCTTTTGGTGCTAAGTGACTTACCCAGGGTCACACAGCTACTTAGTGTCTAAGGCCAGATTTGAATTCACAAAGTTGAATCTTCCTGACTCCGGTACTGGCACTCTATCCACTGCACCATGTAGATGCTCTCATTGTTGTATGCTTGTGAAACCTGGACAGTCTACCAGCACCATGCCAGGAAATTGAATCATTTGCATCTGAATTGTCTTAAGAAGATTCTGAGGATCACCTGGCAGGATAAGGTACCAGATACTGAGATCCTTGCTCAAACTAAACTGCCAAGCATTTAAACTATGCTTTAGAGAGCACAACGCCAAAGGGCTGGCCATATTGCTTGAATACAAAATGTACAAAATACAAAATGAGTAGAAAGTGAGGCTGGTGACTTTGCCTTGTCAATCAGTCAGCCTAAGGGAAATCAGAGGGCAAAGAGACTGCTCAGTATGGCCTGACCACATCACAAAAGGTGCTTTGCTTTATGAACAAAGCAGAATTGAAGCAACTCAAAAGAAATGCAGTGTGCACAAATTTAGAGTATCCATGCCAAATATTCACACAGACTATTTGTGCCCGACCTGTGGCAGAGCATTCTGAGCTTGTATTGGTCTGATCAGCCACAGTCAGACACACTGAAACTTGACTTTATCATGGTGATGTCATTTTGGTCCTCTCCCAACCCTTCTGGTGTGGTGGAGCATCAGCAAAGTCAGCGTGTAATTATCTCAGGGTTGGCTCCCTCCCATCATCCCACTCTCCTTTCCTCGTCTTCATGTTTCTCTCCTCTCCTCCCTCTGTCTCTCTGCCCCCTTTTCCTCTTTCTCCTCCTGTCTGTCTCTCTTATCTTTATTTCTTGTCCTCTTCCTCCAGAGCCTCTCCTCATGTCTTCACAGTCTTCTTTACCCCTCTCTGTCTCATCCTTGTTCTCACTTTTTCTGTCTGCCCCATCATGCCATTAGTTAAAGTTTTACAATTTGTTTTTAAAGATAACACAGCCCTAAGTGCTAGGCAAGGGGAGAGAGTTTGTTTTGGAGAGAAACCTTATGAATGTTGGTTGGTTGTTGTCCTTCATTCCTGAAGAGGAACAAAATGACATCAAGTGTCAGTGTGTCTGACTGTGGCTGATCAGACCAATATGAGCTCAGAATGCTCTGTCACAGGTTAGGCACAGATAGTTCAAGTGAATTTTTGAGGTGGATACTCCAGATTTGCACATCCATGTTTCCTTTGTGCTGTCTCAATTCTGCTTTGCTCATACAGCACAGCACCTTTTCTGATGTGGGCACGCCATGCTGAGCAGCCTTGTGCCAGTGTCTCTCATGTCACAATCAAATCCAAAGTTCTTGAGAAACACCTTCAGAGTGTCCTTGTATCACTTCTTCTGACCACCATATGATTGCCTGCCCCATGTGAGTTCTACATAAAATAGTCTTCTTGGCAAATGTACATTTTGCATTTGAACAATATGGCCAGTCCATCAGTGTTGTGCTCTCTGAAACAAAGTTTGATTGCTTATCTGTTCACCTCAAGCAAGGACTTTGGTGTCTGGTACCTTATCCTGCCAGGTGATCCTCAAAATCTTCCTAAGACAGTTCAAATGGAAGTGATTCAGTTTCCTGGAATGGTGATGGTAGACTGTCCAGGTTTCACAGGCATACAACAATGATATCCGCACAATGACTCTGTAGACCTTCAGTCTGCTAGTCAGTCTATTCTTCTCTCCTATACTTTTCTTTGGAGTTTCCCAAACACTGAATTAGCTCTGGCAATGTGTACATCAACTTCATTGTCCATGTGTACATCCCTGGAAAATACACTACCAAGGTAAGTGAACTTATCCACAGCATTCAAAACTTCTTCATTTGTTGTAACCAATGGTTCCACATATGGACAGTGTGGTGGTGGCTGATGGAGCACCTGTGTTTTCTTGGTGTTAATTATTAGGCCAAAATTAGCACAGGCAACAGAGAAGTGATCCATACTTTGTTGCATCTCAGCTTTAGAGGCTGCACTGAGTGCAAACAGAAAATAATGCATCAATACTCCTTCCACTTTGGTCTTGACTTGTAGCCTTTTCAAATTGAAGAACTTACCATCAATATGGTAGCTGACCTTGATGCTGTGTTCATCCTCATTGAAAACATTTGACAACATGGTTGGAAACATCATACTAAAAGACTGTGGCAAGCCTTCTACCAGAGAAGACATCTGGCTTATCTTCAGATAATTTATATTGGAGAGAAATTTTATAAATGTAATGAATGTGAGAAGACTTTCTGGTGGAGCATAGGACTTAATCATACATGCAAAAAATGTGGAAAAGCCTGTCTAAGACCATATCCCATTCAATATGAGAGTTCACACCAGAGAAAATCCTTATACATGCAATGAATGAAGGAATCTGAGACTATGTCTTATTCACCATGAGGGAGTTCATACTGGAAAGAAACCTTATAAACGTAATGAATGTGGGAAGGCCTTCTGCCAAGAAATATATCAAGTTCAATATGAGAGAATTCATGCAGGAGAGAAACCTTATGAATGTAGAAAGGAATTCCATCTGAGACCATGTGTCATTCAACATGAGAGAGTTCATACTGTAGATAAAGAATATGGGAAGGCCTTCCACTATGGGAAGACATCTTGCTCTCAACATCAGAGGTTTGATCCTAGAGATAAACCTTAGGAATTTAATCAATGTGGGAAGGCCTGCAGATGATTCACAGGACAGGATTTACTAAACATAAGAAGATACATACTGGAGAGAAACTATACACATAAATGCAAGAAATGTGGGAAAACCTTTGGCCAAGAAATACATCTTCAACATCAGAGAATTCATGCAGGAGAGAATCCTTATGAATGTAACGAATATAGAAAGGTCTTTCATTGGAACACAGGCTTTGCAGAACATCCAAAAATTCTTAACTGGTGAGAAATCATGTAAATGTAATGAATGTGGGAAGGCCCTCTACCAAAACATGGAATTTATAAAACATCCGATAACTCATATTACAGAGAAAGTTTTGAAATGAAGGAATGCTTTCCTAGTCAGCAAATTTCTTATTCAACACCAGTGGCTTCATAATATATGAATAGAATGAACATGGGAAGTTGAGAACGCGTCATAGGATTCACACCAGAAATCCTATAAATTGAAGGAAAACACAGCACACAAAAAAAATTTAAAGAGAAGTGCTTACAAATTAAGTACATTCCCATCTTATTTACCAGTGTTGATTCTAAATCTCTCCATAAATCCTTGCGAACTTTTTAAAATGCAATGCTCACAATAGATAATTGAGAACACTGTAGCAATGGCACAGGCACACACTCCCTACTCTTTCAAAATTACCAGAATCATCCCTAAAATCTATCTTTTTTCCCAGTATGCACATAGGAAGAAGTATCCGTGCTTTTTACTAAAAGTAATCTCTCTACCTGTGTCCCTGTTCCATACTTAACTGTCCACTACAAGACCTCTTCCCAATAGTCATCCCCTCTTGCATGAATCGTACATTTACCTCTTCATTATCTCATTACCTTCTACCTACAAACTCCTTCAGTCTCCCCGATACAAAAACCCCTACTCTTAATGCTTATGCAACTGCATACTATCCCACATCTCTTTTGCCCTTTATTGCTAAACTTTCTGAAGAAACTTAATCTACCTGATGTGTTCAGTTTCTCATTATTGCTGCATTTTTTCAGTGTCTTGCAATCTGATTTCTTTCCCAAACACTCTGTTGCGTCTTCTCTCTTAAAAGTCACCAGTGACTTTCTAATCATAATATCCAATATCCATTTTTCCAGGGCTTGTTCAGCCTTTACCTTTATGAATTCTTAGATGCTACTAATTGCCCTCTCCTGGACGTTCTGGTCTTCAGGGACATGACTCTGATTTGGTTCTTTCTTATTTTTTAACTATTTCTCTCTCCTTTATTGCCTGTGTTCACATTTCCCTAAATTTTAAGGAGGATGTTCACCAAGATTTTACCTTGTGCTTTCACTTCTCTCAATATTCTCCCTATTGCAAATTTCATTTAGTTTTATGTAGGAAACTAAAGGCCTAATAGAAAAAAGCTTTTAGGAAGAGAGGCAGAAACCAGGAGTGAGAAAGACAGGATTGGAAGAGGGTTATTGAGAGCAACAGATGTGTGATCCCCAGTTTAGTTTTAAGGGGCAAAATGTTGCTGGCTTTAGCTTTATTTGGCCTCAGAGGGCAGAAGCATGAGCAACACATTCAAGTTACAATGATGCAAATATTGATATAGGGAAATTTTTTTCTAAGTAGAGCTGTTCAAAAGTGGAATGGGTTGCTTTAAGAGGTAATGAATTACACCTTGTTAAAAGTCTTCCAGAGAGAATAGATGGCCATTTGTTGGGTATGTTGTAATGGGAATTTCTTTTAGGGAATGAGCCAGATTAGATGACTGCTGCAGTCCCTTCTGGTTTGAAAATTCTAGAGATTCTCTGATTTCTACGACCTTCTGACCTCTCTACTAAGAGATTTTTCAATGATACCTTTCATGTAGGTGTCAGTTACTCTCAGAAAAATTAAATACATCCGAAAGTAAGCATATTGGTCAACAGTTGTTTTCCTCTTCAACCTTTTCCTGTATTAATAAGGTCTGAGATTTTGTCCATACCTTTACTGTATTCTCCTTCCAAGAGCTTTCAGATCAATCTGACCACAACCTCACAATTGTTTCTACTCCAGCGTGGTTCTCTTTTGTGTACTCAAGTGATCTAATCAAGCTCTTTCTTCCATTTTTAGAGGCAAGTAAAAAGGGTACTAAGCGTATAACACAAATCTTGCCTTGGATGGTCATTTTATTTCTGCACACAAAAGGAATGTTAATCCTAGGGCACTCAGAAACATGCATTTGGCAAAAACAAACATAAAATGGGATTCATCTGATTTAATTTATAACCACTGTCAGAAGCTGCTGGGAGGTTGATACTTAAATCTCATCAGAATATAAAGCAGTTTGGGGAATTGCTATAGGTATTTTATATTTTTCAGGTTCATCTGATCTATTCTCATTCCACTCCAAACCTGAACCTTCTCTGATCTTTGCACTATAAGGATTCCATGGTGAGCATCTTCTGGACCTGCCATAAATAACCATTCTTTTCAATGGACCTAGGACCTAAGGACCTTTCAAACCCACAAGATTGGCTCCAAGCACGGATGTAGCCACCATAAGAATGACCCAGGAAAGGAAGCACCAAGTGTTAAAGAAAACCAGAGCCAAATGTAACTTGGCCAAGTTGAATCCACTCACCACAGTGGTGATGAGGTTAGGAAAAAGCATGACCCACCCTTCCACCCCCTTCACCAGGGTCTTGAGACAGAGTGGACTACTACTTGTCACATGGCAAGAAGTAATCATGAAGCTTGTGTCCAAAAGGCCCAACAATGAACTATCATGTTCTTGGATTCCCTAGAATTTTCTGGGGGAGCAATATATACATACTCTCTGGAATGATATATATATATATATATATATATATATATATATATATATATATATATACACTCTCTGGAATGATCCCTGTAGGCCAGTTTAATCTCTGAGAGGAGAAGAGGGATATACTGGGCAAAGATTGGGGAACTGCTGCTGGGTTGACATGTGGACAGAGGAGTGGAGAGCACCACCCTTTTCCTGTCCTGTACCTAGGCATGTGATTTGGACCAGCTTCGATCCTGGAAGACCCTGCCTCTGTAAATGGAAACAATGTAAAAGCAAAAGATGTGATAAGAGTTCATAATAAAAAATAAAACTTGAAAACAATCCAATGAATGGGTTAGTCTTCTTGTTTCAGTGGCCAGTCTTCTGATTGGAGCCTGTCTGTCCCCCAATCTCCCTCAGTAAAGAGAGGCACAAAGATTCCCAAATGCAGTCCCATAAGCACAGTGATCAGGTCCCCTGTCTTTAGGTTAATATTTGGAATTTTAAAACTCTTCACAATCTCCTTCCATCCTCTTTTCCCAGGTTGATGATAGAGGTCTCCCCCTCACAAACTCTATGCTCCAGCCAAATTGGCTGGCTTGTTATACAGGACATTCTAGTGGACCTTCTCTCTCCTACCCGTATCATTCATTATATGTTGTCCCCCATTCCTGAATACTCACTCTCTCTGAGAGCAGCTTCCCCAGACTTTTCCTGATGATCTGGTTGTTAATCTCATTGAGCAATGTGTATTTATTTTGTAAGCATCTTGTGTTCCCTTCCTAAGGCTATGAGATGCCCACTTGGGGACCTTAAGGAGAGAGACAACTTGTGTTCTCACTCTTTTCTGTCCTAAACACATGGTTCTCTGGAACTTCCCTTGAGGGGGAAGCAGCATTCTGCCCTGGGCAGTTGTAAGGGCTGCTTGCACACAGTATGTTTGTCTCCTAGAAAAGTTGGAGCCTGGTCCTCCTTTGTTTCTCTCCCTGAGTCACCACACCATTAATCTGGACAGATGGACTTTTCAGTAGGGATGATTCAGTAGAGAATTCAGGGGTTCTTGGGGTCCTCAGTTGGAGCTGACTGGTAACAGGATTGTATGTCTACAATCACACCCTTCTACATCTAAAACAGCCAGATCGTACAGTGAATAATATGCAGGGCCTAGAGTCAGGAAGACTCATCTTCCTGAGTTCAAACCCAACCTCAGATACTTCCTAGGTGGTGACCCTGGCTAAGTCACACACCTCATTTGCCTCAGTTTTCCTCAGATGTAAAATGAGCTGGAGAAGGGAATGGAAAACCACTTGCACTTTGCCAAAAAAACCCCAACGGACTAGACTGAAAATCACAGGTTGCAGGAATTTCCTCCTCCTCACATTCCCACACTTTGGGGACTTGATGGTAGTGCCTAAGGTTTGGTGGCATCTCACTGGGGTGAACCCACAGGAAACAAGAGAGCGTCATTCATCGGTGGGAGCACTAACAAGGGGCAGGGATTGTGGGAAGCTTCCTGGAGGAGGCAAACCCCAAGCCTAGCCTCGAACCGACTCTGACAGTGAAGGGGCACGCAGGGAGAGGGGGATAAGGGAGCTGGAAGAACTCCTGGGGACCAGCGGGAAACACGCGTGGGGAGCGCTCGAGGCTTCCGTCTCGCAGGCGGGTGGATGGGGACGGATTGTACCAGGCATACTTCCGTGGCTCCCTGCCTAAGGCCCGGGACGCGGGGCTCCCTGGAGCATGCGCACGAGCCGCCTCGGGCCTCGACATTGGGTTTCCCAGAAGCCCTCGCGGCCCGGCGGCGGGAGGGAGCGCGGCCCACGCGGGACTTCCTTTCGCTCGATTCTTTCCTTCCCGTGTCCTTAGAGTGTGTCTCGAATCCGCCCAAGCCTAGGCTCAGCGCTGCCTCCGAGGCTGGGCAGCGGAGACCCCGCCTCTAAGAAAGGTAGTGCTGGGGGAGCGGGCGGACCGCGGGGATGCGGGGAGGGCGCGGGGTCTTCGGCCACCTTCCTTCTCGCGGGGCCGTCCTCTGCAGGAAGCCGGCAGCCGCTTCTGCGCATGCTCTCTTCCGAGGCCCTAGCCTGGCTGCTCCTGCGCACGCGCAGCACACATCTGGGAGCCTGGGGGCGGACTGCTTCTGCTCCTGACCTCCTGGGGAACCAAACCCTGTAGCTTCTGCACATGAGACCCGGTGTGCTCAGACTGGCGGATTGCCACGCCTTCTCCCCCAGTTAATGTGCTTATTGGTCGCTAAGGGGGCGGGGCTGTGACTGAGATCCAATCAAAGGCGCCTCCCCTCCCCCGGGTTCCACCTCTCTGTACCTTTCCTCCTCCCATTCTCCCTGGCCCCTCCCTCAAGGACTGCCCAGCCCATCTTTGCCAGCTTGCTTTGGTGCTGGGGTTACGTGCAGTTCCTTTAAGTCGTCCTCAAAGAACAGAGGCTCTCCAGCAGTCAGTCAATAAGCCCTAATTCTACAGGGCTGGGGTGGGGAGGGGCAGAGACAAAGACCAAAGGCGAGCCAGCCCCTGCCTTGGAGGAGCTTATTCTCTACTTAGGGTGCTTTGACAACACCTGGACTCGCTGATAAGAGAGGGGGACATCAGAAAAGCCCTCTAGTAGGACAGGTTACTGCCTTTTAGGGAGTTAAAGATCCTAAGAGTCAAAGGTGAGGAGGGACGGCATGCCAGGTGTGGGTGAGCGCCTTGGCATAGGTCTGATGATGGGAGAGAGAATGCAGCAAGTAAGCCCGTTTGGCTTCAGATAAGCAGAGACCTCTTGTGAAAGGCATTAAATCTAGACTGGAAGAGCTTCTGTCTATGGTTCTAGGGCCACATGGAGCCACTGAAGCTTGTGGAATGGAGCATTGGCAGCATCAATCAGTACCAAGAATTTGTAAAGCCTTTACTATATGCCAAGTGTTGTGCTGAACCTGGTACTCCACATAGAAGTTCTGCTCTCAAGAACCTTTTAGTCTAATGACGAAACCAAAACATAAAGTAGAACTGAAAAGAAGAAGGTGGGCCTTGTAGGAAAGATAGTTCAGCACATCCTGGAGAGGGATGACAGCATCTTTTGGCTGAGCCTCCTTAAATTGTGTGGTACTCCACATAGAAGCCCTGCCCTCAAGGAGCTCACTTTTATTTAAAGTTTTTATTGATATTTTCTATTTCTTACATCACCATAGTATCTCATGTATCCCTCCTGGAGAGCCATCCCATATGACAAACAAGAATTTTAGAGAGAAAAAAAACCATCACAACTGACTGATAACAGTGAAAAACTGACCTTGTGGACCTCCCACCTTCACAGTCTTGCTTGAGCTTTATCACATTGTTATGTTGACTTCTGGTTTGGGTTTTTTTGGTCTGTTGTCCTTCTTTCCATTTACATTGTTGTAATTAGTGTATACATTGTTTCTTTGGCTCTGACGACTTCACTCTGCATCATTTCATACATGTCTTTCTTCGCTTCTTTGTATCATCACACATGGTTTCTTGTAGCACAGTAGTATTCTATTACATTTCATGTACCACAGTTTGTTTAGCCATTCCACAATTGTGGGACATCAACTTTATTTCCAATTTTTAGCTATTAAAAAGTGCTGCCATAAATATTTTGGAGTATATAGGGACTTTCTTCTTGGCTTTTTTTGGGTATAAACCCAGCAATAAGTCTCTGGTTCAAAGGGTGTGGGCATTTTAGTCCCTTTATTTGCATAATTCCAAATTAACTTTCCAAAATGGTTATACCAGGGGTGAGGAACCTGTGAACTTATGGCCACATGTGACCTTCTAGGTCCTTAAGTGTGGCCTTTTGACTGAATTCAAATTTTCCAGAACAAATTTTTTCCTTGTTCTTCTACTTGAGGACCTAGAACACATGTGGCCTAAAGGCCACAGGTTCCCTACCCCTGGGTTATACCATTTCATAGTTCCACCAACAATGTGTTTTTGGGCTTATCATTCCACAACCCTTACAACATTGACTACAGCTATTTTGAAAAATCTTTTTTTTTTGGCCAGTTTGCAGAGTGTTAAATGTAATCTTAGGGTTCTTTAGACTTTCTTTCTTATTGTTAGTGATTTGTAGCATTTTTCATGTGGTTGTGAATATTTTGTAATTCTTTCTTTGAGAACTGTTTGTTTGTATCTTTTGGGGAATGTCTTTTGGTTTTACGTATATTTATTAATTGTTTATATGTCTTAGATGCCAAACTCTTATCAGAGAAATTTGATACAAAGATTTTTTTTTCTCATTCACCCACTTCCCTTTTTATCCCATGTGCATTAATTTTGTCTGTGCAGAAACTTTTCAGTTTCATATAGTCAAAATTATTTATTTTATCTTTTCTAATTACCTCTTTCTCTTGTTTGGTTAAGAATGCTTCTACTCATAGCTGTGAGAGATATATGATCTGCTGTTAATCTAATTTTTTTGCAGTGTAATCTTTAATGTTAAGGTCACAGGTCCATCTGGAACAGGGGTGGGGAAACTGTGTTCTCAAAGCCATAAATTCCCCACATCCTTGATCTAGAACATGATATTGATTGGTTGTTGTCCTTTGTTCTTGAAGAGGACCAAAATGACATTGTGTCCGACTGTGGCTGATCAGACCAGTACAAGCTCAGAATGTTCTACCACAAGTTAGGCACAAATAGTCTGTATGAACATTCAGGGTAGATACTCTGAATTTGTGCATCCTATATTTTCTTTGAGCTGTTTCAACATCATGTGAGCAGTTCTGTGCCATTGTCTCTCCTGTCTCAATCAATTAGAAAGTTCTTGAGAGAAACCTTGAGAATGTCATTTCTTCTGACCACAATGTGATCACTTGTCTGGTGAGATTTTCTATAAAACAGTCTTTATGACAAGCCTACATTTCGCTTTCAAACAGTGTGGCCAGCCCATTGGAGTTGTGGTCTCTGAAGCAGAATTTGAATGCTTGGCAGTTTAGTTCAAGAAAGGACTTCAGTTTCTGGTACCTTATCCTGCCAAGTGATCTCCAGAATCAACCTAAGACAATTCAAATGGAAGTGATTCGATTTCCTGGCATGGCACTGATAGACTGTCCGTGTTTCACAGGCATACAACTATGAGGTCAGCCCAGTGGCTCTGTAGACCTTCAGTTTGGTAGTCAGTCTAATACCTCTTCTCTCCCATACTTTTTCTATGGAGCTTCCCAAACACTGAGCTAGCTCTGGCAATGTATGCATCAACCTCATTATCATTGTGTACATCCCTGGAAATTACACTACTAAGGTAAGTGAACTCATCAACAACATTCAGAACTTATCCGTTTTCTGTGCTATGGTTCCACATATGGATGATGTGGTGGTGGCTGATGGAACATTTGTGTTTTTTTTAGGCCAGAATCAGCACAGGCAGCAGAGAATTGATCCATACTTTGTTGCATCTCAGTTTCAGAGGCTGCATTGAGTACACAGTCATCTGCAAACAGAAAATCATGCACCAACACTCCCTCCACTTTGGTCTTGGCTTGTAGCCTTTTCATATTATCTTCTATTTTTTCAAACTTTTGGTTTTGTTTACTAACTGCTTGGTTTATCTCATAGTCATTCTTTCCCCTGAACTCAATTCTCTCATTCAACAAATTATTTTGTTCAGTGAGCTTTTGAACCTTCTTCTCCATTTGGCTAATTCTACTTTTTAAAACCTCCTTCTCCTCATTGGCTTTTTGGACCTCTTTTTCCAATTGAGTTAGCCTCTTTTGAAAGCTGTTACTTTCTTCAGCATTTTTTTGGTTCTCCTTTAGTAAACTGCTAACTTATTTTTCAAGCTCTTCTGTTGCCTGAGGCCAGTTTAAGTTCCCTTTGGAGGCCCTGGAGGCAGAGGCCTTGACTTCCTCTGACAGTATGCCTTGTTCTTCCTCATCTGAAAGGATGGGGGGGAGACACCTGTTCCCCAAGATAGTAACCTTCTATGGTCTTATTTTTTTTCCCCTTTTTTGGGTATTTTCCCAGCCAGTTACTTGACTTCTGAGTTTCCTCTCCACAGCCACCTCACTTCCAGTTCTGACAAGCCAGCACTGGGGGCTGAGATTTAGATGAACTGCTCCAAACCTTCAGGGGCTTTAGGAGGGGGCAGGGCCACCACACAGGGCTCAGTTCCCTCAGTGAGTTTACAATGAGACCTTCAACAATGGATACAGGCTGCTGTCTGCTTTGGAAGCCCATCTGCTGCTGCCTCCACTGCTGCCACCTGGGGAGGCCCTAGTTATGGGGATACCCTGCTCTCTTCTCAGCCAGCTGAAAAGACCCTCTCACTGACCTTTGGCGCCTGTGGGTTGAGGTATCTGCACTGCTGCTGGAGATTCTGTCCATGAAGCCTGCTCAGATCTGCTCCTCTCGGTGCCGCAAGGCCAAGGCTGGGCTGGCCTCTGCTCCATGTCCTGTGCGAAAGACCATCAGTCTTTCAGGTCACTCTGGGCTAGAAACCTCCTCCACTCCATTGTTCTGTGGCTTCTGCTGCTCTAGAATTTGTTGAGAGTTCTTCTTTACAGGTATTTTATGGACTGTGGGGTAAGAGCTAGTGTATGTGCATCTTTCTATTCCTCCATCTTGGCTCCGCTGATTGTAGCCTTTTCAAATTCAAGAACTTACCATCAGTACAGTAGTTGACCTTGATGCCATGTTCATCTTCATTGAAAGCATTTGACAACATGGCTGAAAACATCATGCTAAAAAGCACAGGAGCAAGCACACAGCCCTGCTTCACTCCATTGGTGACTGGGAAGGCACGAGAACTTTGTCCATTATCTAGAACCTGGGCAAACATACCATCATGAAATTGGTGTGCAATATTGATGAACTTCTCTGGGCAACCAAATTTTAACATAATTTTTCATAAACTCTGATGACTAATAGTGTCAAAGGCCTTGGTCAGATCTAGAAATGTTGTGTACAGACCTCTATGCTGCTCCTGGCACTTCTCCTGGAGTTGTCAGGCAGAAAATACCATATAGACTGTTCCTTGGCTCTTTCTGGAGCCACACTGGCTCTCAGGTATATGACCATCTTCCAGGTGAAGGATTGGCCTATTAAGGAGGACTCTAGCAAGAATCTTGCCAGCAATAACTAAGAGAGAGATCCCCGTATGATGATCGTAGGACAATCTATTCCCTTTACCTTTACAGAGATGGACAATGGAGAAGGCATGCTTTGAACTCCTTGGGGATAAAACCTCCTCTTGCCATATAACCTGGAAAATTTCAGTCAGCTTTTGTATGAGCTGTGGAACCCCTACCTTATAAATCTCAGCTAGAATAAAATCAGCACCAGGCACTTTGCCACAAGAGAGGAGCCTAATGGCATTCAAAACCTCTTCTTCAGTTACAGCTTAAGCTAGAGAGGGATTGAGTGGCCTCAGCATTGATTGATCATGGTCTGTTGCAAACACTATGGAAGTGTTCAGCCCATCTCTCTAGGATCATATTCTTATCACTCATCACTGTGGTTCTGTCAGCACTGAGTAGTTGAGAGGGTCTTTGGTCCATAAATAGCCTTCAGGGCTATAAGGTTTATAAGGTTTTGCTCTAATCCTAATTTCTGCCATATTGCTTTCCAGTTTTCCTAGCAGTTTTTATCAAATAGGGATTTTTTTTCCCTAGGTAATTTATGTCTTCTACTTTTTCAAATACTTGTTTATTGAGTTCTGCTGTTTCTGAGTGCCCCTTGTATAACCTGTTCCAATGATCAATCTCTACTTTTTAGTCAATTTTAGATGGTTTTGTTTACTGCTGCTTCATAATATAGTTTAAGGTGTGAAAATGATATTCCCTCTTCTTTCCTACTTATTTCTCTTAATATTCTAGTTCTTTTATTTTTCCAAATGTATATTGTTATTATTTTATAATTTTCTATACAGTATCCCCTTAGTAATTTGATTGATATAGCATTAAAAGTATAAATTAATTTTGTAATGTCATTTTTATATTGCCATTGCCTAGTCATGAGCACCAAGTATTCCTCCAGTTATTTTAAATTGTCCTTTGTTTCTTTAAGGAATACTGTGCAAATGAATGTATCAAGTCTTTTGTGTGCTTTGAAAGGTCAATCCCCAGGTATTTTATGCTATTTGTAGCCATTCATAATGGGATTTCCCTTTCCATCATTGGTTTTTGTTTTATTATTATTAATTATAAATGTGGTGTTTTTGAGGATTTGTTTGTAGCCTGCAACTTTGCTGAACCTATTGTCTCGATTAGCGTCTTTGCTGTTTTCCTAGGATTTTTCATCATATAATCAGCAGAAATCGTTTAATCACCTCTTATCTCTGTTTAATTTCTTTCTCTCGTCTTTTGCCGTTGCTCGCGTTTCCAGAACTATATCAAGTAATGGTGGGGACAGTGGGCATCTTTGCTTCATTCATATTTATTAGAAAAAATTCTAGTGTATCCCCACTGCATATGATGCTGTTTGTTTTTTCTAATCAGAATTAGAATTTCCTTTAGAAACATCACTGTGAGCTGTGGTCTAGAGCCACAGTACCACTGGAAATACATGTTCTACATCTTCCCAAACATGCAGTCCTTACTAATACTAGATATAATCATAGTCTTAAATTTCAGGAGATTGCGTGACTGCCTGGCCCAGCAGGGTGCAGAGTGACAGTCCCTGTAAGACATTTCACATTTAATCTCAACTGAACAACTGTACCTAGTATCAGGCTAATCATTCTGGAGGAAATTGGGAGAGATGGGGTAGTTTAAGACAGATCTTTACATCTAACCCTGTAGTTACAGGGATAAAAACTGGGAGGGAGATCTGAGAAAAAGGGAGAGGAAGAGGAAGGCCACAATCCTGCCTTACAGGCCAAATGTCTCAGTGAAGATCCAGGAGTAAGTTCATCTCCCTGTTCCCCAGTGTTCCAGTGCCAGCAGCAAAGTCAGCTGCCAGCCCCGCCCCCCAGACTTGCCCCCAACTGAGGGCTTCCCACATTAGGAAGTTGGCAGTGAGAACAGCCACCACCAGACCTTAGATGGCAATCATACCAACTGTGACCATAGTAAGGATTGACTTCATGATCATCTCGGGTTGAGTGAGCATGGCTCCAATGCCAGTGCCACATTTTGCTGTGCCATAAGCCACACCAAGAACACTGAGGAAACCATGATAGCAAAGGACACATACTTGGGACTCTGGACATGTCTGTGCAAGGTTATTCAGCTGGGCAGCAGCCAGGGATTCCCTGCCCTGGTAGGTGGGATGGTGTGAACTCAAGAGGCTTATTTTTGGTTTTAAATACATACATTTTATGACATATAGTTTTAAAAGGTCCCTCTCTACTTCTATTTTGTAGGGGTTTTGTTTGTTTGTTTTTTAGCAGAAAAGAGTGTTGTACTCTCAGAGGCTTTTCCCCCATCTGTTGAGATGATTGTGTGGTTTTGGATATTTTGGTTTTTGGTATGATTAATCATGTTGATTGTTTTCCTGATTTTGAATTATTCTTGCATCCCTAGTATAAATCTCATGTGATCATAAATGATTTCTTGGATAAATCGATAGGATTTTATTGAAAATTTTTGAGTCAGTATTCATTCACAATATTGACCTATAGTTATCTTTTTGTGTTTTTATTTTTCCTTGGTTTAAATATTAGGACTGTGTTTGTCACATAAAAGGATTCTGGTAGGAAACTTTCTTCCTAAATTTTTCAGAATAATTTGTGAAGTATGGTCACTAACTGTCCTTATTCTTGATAGAATTCTCCTGTGAATCCCTCAGGACCAGGAGTTGTTTTTTGTTGTTAGTTCCTTCACACCTACATCTGTTTCCTTTTCTAAGACAGGATTATTTAAGATAAGTACCTAGACTTTTGATAGTTTGGGTGTTTTATGTTTTTGAAAGTATTCCTCAATTTTGTTGGCTTATCGTGTTTTGATTATTCTTTTCATTTCTTCTGCTTTTGCTGTGATTTCACCTTGTTCATTTGCTCCTTTCTTGATTTGATTTTCTGTTCTCTTTTTAAAAAATCAGACAAGCTAAGAGTTTGTCATTTTGTCATTCTTTTCAGATATTAGTTTTATTTTTTATTTCTATGGGAATTTTGTTTCCAACATATCTATCTCCCCTCTAATTTTTGTTATTTCCTCTTTTGTGCTTATTTTCAGTTTGTTTACTTGTTGGTTTTCTAATTTTAAAAACTGCATATTCATTTAATTCATCCTTTTTTTTTCCTATTTTGTTAATGTATGTTTGTAAGGATAGGATTTTCCCCTTGAGGACTGCTTTAGCTACATCTCAGAAATTTTGGTATGTTGTTTCGTCATTATCATTTTCTTTTACAAGGTTATTGCTTCTGTGATTTGTTCTTTGACCTACTCATTTACAATTCTGTTGTTAAGTCTCCATTTGAGTCTATATTTTTTGTTTGTGATCTATCAACTACTTTCTGTTTTTCTGTTGTTATGGTCTGTAAAGAGTGCATTAACTTATTTTACCTATTTACATTTGTTTACAATATCTCTGCACCCTCATACGTTGTTAGTTTTTGGAAAATTTCCATGTAGTGCCAAGAAATATGTATATTCCTTTGTTGTATCGTTTAGAGTCCACCATAAATCTTTAACTCTGCTTTTGCCAGCAGTTTGTTCCGTTTCATATTTTCCCTTTTATCGTCTGTTGGATTTATTCAAAACTGAGAGAGGGATTTTGAAGTCTCTCATTACTATTTTCGCTGTCTATGTTCTGAAGCTTATGTAGTATTTCCTTTATGAATTTGGGATGGTAAGTCATTACTGACGTTGGTTTGTTGTCTGTGGTTCCTTTCCTTATAATACAGTGTCTTTGTTTAGACTTATAAATTTTTCAAATGTTTGCATTTGCTTTGTCAGATAGCAGGATTGCAATTTCTATTTTTTTTTGGATTCATCCGATACATAATTAATTTTTTTCCATCCCCTCAGTTTTATTTTCTGTACATCTTTGTTTTTCAAATGTGTTTCTTTTAAGTAACAGATTGTGTAGGATTTTGGTTTCTTATTGAATCTGCACTCTTTTAAAATTTAATTAATTTTATTATTTATTATATAATTATTATATTATATTATAATAATATAATATAATATATTAATTAAATTTTATTATTTATTTTTATTTTTATGATATATTATTTGGTTATATAAAGATATATTTATTTTATCTTTTGTTTTGTAGAATTATTTAATCCATTCACATTTAAAATTATAAGAGATTTATTTTTTCCTCCTGTCTCTAATATTGAGGGGTTTTCTAATTATGATTTCTCTCCCTCTTCTTCTGTGAAAACAGTATTATGTTCCTCTGGTTACTTTGCTTTAATCTTTATTAAAAGATGGTCCTGTTCCCATGGGCTCTTGTTCTCTCACCCCTGATCTCCTCTTCTAATTTGTTGCCCTTTTTCCTTTGAGGTTTTGTCTATTAATTCTTTTTTTCACCTTCCTGTTTTCATCTGGTTGCATAATTCTTCCTCCCCACCTTTTTTCCTCTCAGTTAAATAGATTCCCCTTTCCTCTCCTCCCTTTCCACCTATTCGTTCATTTTTAGAATTTCTTTTCTGTGTGTGCCTTTATCCAAAAATGATGTTTCTCCCTCTTTTATGATCCGTCTTCTCTTTCTGTCTGTTCTTGACTCATGACCTGTTTAGTCTCTCTCTTTTCTTTGTATTCTTCATGTAATCAAAGCTTCTAAGGTTTCCATTCTTGTCTCTCTCCTCTAGTTGCTTCCTGCCACTGCCTCTAAGGGTTTGCCCCCGTATCTCCCTTGTCCATTGCCCCTCACTTGTTGAAGAACAAAGCCAATTATTGCCAGTGTCAGAGAAGACACTGCCCCCAGGTAAGCAGCCATTACTGATCTATATCTTCCCCGGTTACCTTTTTTGTTTTTTTCATGTTTGCCTCAAAATATCCAAAATATTCTGCCTTTCCTCAGATGTACTCATCTGCCTCTCCCATAGGCCTTTTATGCTTTTTTCCATTTTCATATCCAAAACTGAGTTCACTAGTCTGCTCCTCTCATGCCAAGCCTCTCCCTTTACTCACTTCCATATTTCTGTTCAGGGCATTACCATCTTTTCAGCTGGGACATCAAAGCTATCCTTGATTCTTTCATCTCCCCCAGGCCATATCCCATCACTTACCAAAGCCTTTCTCATTCTACTTCCCAGTACAGCATCACAAAGTCACAGAATGAGAGTTAAAAAGGACCTTCCTGGCCAGTTAACCCTACCCATACACGAAATAAATCTTGACTGTAACAAATCTGACCAGCAGCCAGCCTTCGGGATTGGGGGGGGCGGGTGTGTGTGCCTGTGTGTGTGCCTGTGTGTCTGTGTGTGAGAATAAACTAGTGCCAGTCAATGAATAAGCATTTACTTACTGTGTGTTAGACACTGTACTAAGAACAGGGAATGCAGAGAAGGGTATGAAGACAACCCCTGCCCTCGAGGAACTTAGAGTCTAATGGAGAAACTACGCCCAAACAGCCACACGCAGGAGAGCTCAGAGCTCGTCACCTGAAGGAAGGCTTTCGCTAGAAGGTGGCAGCCAGCTCTGACCTCCACAGCCATCACCAGACCTCACCTTCTTCTCTTCTGATACCTTCACCCTCCTGGTTGGTCACCTCTAGACTGTCACCGTCTCATTGGTGTTCTTCTTAAACCCGCATCAAGTGTGATCTCAGTCTGAATGCTGAGCAGGACAGAGAGGAGGGAGCCCAAGGTGGCATTGCCTTTGTAACTGCCACATCAAGTTACTGACCCATATTGAGCTTGTAATTCCCTAAAACCTCCAGATCTTTTTCTGTTTGAATGCTCTCTAAGCATGTCAACTCCATCTTCTGTTAGTGAAGTTGATCTTTTGTGCCTAAGGGCACTACCTCTATTAAACTTAATTGTTTTTGATTCAACCCAGTGCTCTAGCCTATAGAGGTCCTTTTGGATCGTGACTCCTCCTTCCAGCAAGGTGCCTTGAGAATTCAGTCGGCATCAGCGATGCTCTTTGTCCAAGCCATTGATAAAACAGTGTTAAACAGCACAGGACTCAACACAGATTCCTGGGGCCCTCACTGGACACTCCTGCCATGTTGACATCAAACTCTTTGACTCTGACTGTCCGACCAGTTCTGAATCCTTCTATATTTATTTTTATCTTCTTCATATGACTTCACAAGAGCAAAATAACATACTTCACCAAAAGCTTGGCTAAAAATCCAGGTAAAACGATATCTGCAACATTCTCTTCATCTGCTCATTTAGAAATCCTGTTACAGAAGGCAGTGAGGCTCCTCCAGCATGGTGGGCACTATAATCCCTGATCCCCTTTCCAGACCGGGGACTCTTCCTGTTGTTCATGGCCTGCACCTCCCAGATAGTCCGTTTGCAAAGTGTCAGATCCTCCTCAGAACCATGTTTTTAATGCATGAAATCCAGAGGATGACAAAGGGCACCAGTCACACTGAAATACACGGATCCAGATGTAAAAAGGACAAATCCGTGGATTTGTGAAGAGTCTTCTCCAGTGATCTTTTCCACCACTTTCCCAGGACTCCTAGTCAAGCTTCCTAGCCTCTACTTTACTGACTCTGCTCTTTCTTTGAACCTTGAGACATTTTCTTCTCTGGCCTGGTGGTCCTTGGTCTCTTAGACATTGTGGCATCAGCTCCATTGTCTCCTCTGGGAGTTCTTTCAGGACCTGAGGATCTGGGCCAGGCCTGTGGGAGGAGAGAAGAGGGGGCAGGTCTCACACTGTCTCCCTCGGAGCCATTTTTGTTGTAACAAGATCATGCTTGCTTTGCCAAGGAAACAGGAAGCAGTAAGAACTGAGCAGCTTAACATTCATTCTTGGGGTTGATTTATCCTATCTGCCCCAAGCAGAAGTCCTGCCCTTCTTGGATTCAAACTCTAGTTTATCCAAAATAATTAAAATGACTACTGAAGAGGCAGCCTCTGAACCAGGAAGACCTGGGTTCAAGTCCCACCTTTGATCATTTCCCTCAGTGCTCTAGTTTACTCTCTAAAACCATAAATTTCAAAGAAGGTGCCTAGCCCTGTTGGCAGAGAGTGTCCTCATCTGGGAATTCCCTTTTCCATTGAGATCAGAGGTACAGTGGGTGCCATGATTCCTCTTCATCGGAATTGTTTCCCTTGCATCTCTTGGATCACTTGTCTTCTCTCTTCACATGACCACTATACTAGCTCAAGTGCTCATCGTGGCTCCTAGGGAGCAGGAAGATAACTTTCATGTTTCCAAGTTCTGGCTGTTTCTTGCCCTTGACAATCCACATCCTTGCTCCATGCATTTCTTTTGGGTCCCTTCAGCCCCGACTCCTGGAAGGTTTTCATGCCCACCTCCACCCCTGGTTATCCTCCACATCCTTCAGGCCTCATCACAGTCAGATCTTCCATGAAGTCTGTGCTCCTCCTCTCTCTAGTTTTTAGCACTTTCTCCATCTGATAAGCATCTCCTTTGTTCGTCTCTGTACATGTTGTGTTCCCCTAGTGGAATGTAAGCTCTGAGAGCACAGGGACTGCTATGTTCCTGCTCCTGGATTCCTTAGTGGATGGTAGGATGGTGCCTTGCACTTAGTAGGTGCTTCATTTATGATGATGGAATGGAATGGAATGGTTGGACTCTGTAATCTTCTCTAACCAGGAAGAGTGTTAGGATTTCCAGGCTTTGGGTCTAAACACGGCAGGGCAAGTCCCTCTAATGTTTGCTTTTTGTTCCCCAGGGCTCCCAGCTGAGGATTCCCAATTTCCCCAGAGGTGAAAGCATTGAGCCAAGCCATGGCCCTTGTCCTTCTCCCTCCTGTGGCTCACCAGGTAAGTGGGAGTAGTTTTTTCTGAAATAAATACCTTAGGTCTCCACTTGGGAATGTTTCCTTCCCATATCCTCTGACCCAAGAAATTGGGCCCATGAGGAATCAGGCCAAGGTGATACCTTAGAGATCTTGTGTCCAGGCCCCTCTTTTTATAGAGAAGACTGAGGGCCAGGAAGGGGAAATGACTCAGTCATCCAGGGTCACACAGGTTGTCATCATCCAAGCCAGCACCTCCAGCCCTTTCCTCTACACTGTGATGCTTTCCTGAGAGGTATTTCTTCATTGCCTGCTGCCCCTGCCTTCCCCTCTCCATCCTTTGTCAAGGGATTCAGTTCCACTCTGTGGTCCAGACTGAGCTGGCTATTGAGAGGGCTGTCACAAATGCTGAATGGTGATAGGAAATACTTATATCCCACTTGAAGATTTAAAATCTGATTCACAGAAGCCTGCTGGTAATTGGAAAAATAACATCCCCATTTTATAGATGAAGAAACTGAATGTCACAGGGGAGATGTTTCTTGTCTAGGAGTGTCCCAATGGTAAGTGTGGGCACCAGGACTCCAAAGGGGAGAAGCAGCTACAGGCTTCTCTCTGCCCCCAGTCTCTTCCCGTCCCTCTGTAAGGCCAGAAGAAATCAGGAGCAACCAGGGAGAATTTGTGAGTCATGTGTTATTCTGTGGTGTTTAGTTGTTACTTCTGAGGACATCCTGTATGGCATTAATGCTCCAAGCATTTAGAAAAAGATTTTATTTGTGTATGTATATACATTCACATACATTTAAAATGTATGAAACATATACATATAGGTATATATCTATAAAGATGAACATGTACACGTACACACATATGTGTGTGTTGGTGATAATTCCTAGTTTGTGTACAGGTATGAGGATATATACTATTCATGTACTCTTGATATCCGTAGAATATGAAACTGCCAAGTAGGACTGGCTAGTGAAAGCTCATTGGACTAGTCTGACCTTGCGTACTGGCAACAACATGCAAACAGGAGTGTCTGTCATGTTATAGAAATAATATCTAACCTTGAAAGTGGCTTATTTAGAGTGAAAGGGAGAAGGTGAGTAATTAGAGCCTGGAGCACTTGGCTCTGTATGGCTTTGCTAATCTTTTATCAGTGATAGCCATGCGGATAAGAAATAACTGTATGATGTATAATTAATAACAGTCTGGGTAAAGAACCTATGTGTAACCAAACTATGAGGTGGTCCCAGGGAAATTCCTGTCTTTGTTCTCCTTAGAAGTGTGACTACATCATTGTGAAGTATGTATCTTAAGTGTGTGGCCCTGATAATCATAGCTATATATGAATCTATATTAAAATGATAAAGTAAGAAAGGCCTGTAAAGGGCTGATTGAAGCTTCACAGGGCTAATTGAGACATCACGGAAAATACAAAGGTAGGGCATAGTGACTTACAACATGCAGTCTTGCATGAATCAGCTTCTCAAGGACTTTACTGTACCATCCATGAAAAAAGAGCCCTATAAATAACCCTATAAATAACTGAATTCTGTATCTCGAGACTATAGGCCCCACCTTTTTTCTCTTAATAAAGGTTGGTTTCTTTGCCCAGAGGCTTCCCAGCTGTACCCAGGAGTTAATATTTAGAATGTGCTGAGTATCATGCTTGATGTTTCTAATTATAACCAAATCAAATGAATGGTTTGGAGGTGTAGAAGCAAAGTGGGTGACTCAGGCTCATTGGAACAATGACAGTCCCAGGGTGAACTCTGGCTGAGCAGAGGTAGCTCTGTGACAATGAGTGGGTGGCATCCTCCTCCTTCCTTCATGTCCTGCCTTTGCCCTCTGACTGCCCCTAGGCTGACTAGATACCAAAGGGCATCCAGGGAGGAAGAGCTGCTCCTCCTCCCATTGGAATGAACTGAGACACAGCGTGTCCAGTCCTGGTCAGATGGAGGACCATCCACCCTTGCCCTCTGACTACTGTGCCAGTACACCCGCCAGGCCCCTGGGCCTTGCCATCTGCCCTGTACCTGAGCTCTCTTCCTTTGGAGTGTGTGCTCCTCGAGAGCAGGGTCTGCTGGGCTCTTTCTTGGTGTGTCCCTGGCGCGTGGCGCATGGTGAGTGTTTCATACACACTTTGTCACCGCCCCCCCCCGCCCCATCCAGCCATTCTTGGGGCTAAACACGACCCTGATGATTTGGGAGCATTCCATGTCATTGTTTATTGTTGATGTTTCGGTTTGTACTGTTGCAGTCATTACTTAGTTATTGCTTCTCTTGCTGTGATCACCTGTCATTTCCTGGTTCTGCTTCCCTCCCTCTGCACCAGTTCACATCTTCCCTTGTTCTTCCATAAAATTGGGTTCTTTGTCTGGTGACCAGTGAGTGTCCAGAGCCATGGAGAACCTCCATCATTGATCAGTCTTTCAGGCAGCCCTCACTTGGCGCTCTCACGCCCACTGTTACCCTCTCTCTTTCCTCCCTTTCTCAGCCAAACTCCTTTAAAAAGCTGTCAGCCCCTGGTGCCTGTGCTCACTCTCCTTTTACTCTTCCAACCTCATCATTCAACTGAAAATGTCACTCTAAACTTACTACCAGTTATCTGTCAAGCAGAGATCAAAGCTTCCTAATCCTTGTATGGTCAAGAGACAGGGTGCTCCAACATGTCCCTTAGTAAAAAGTCTATCATTTCTGTGTCTGATATCCTTGAGGTATTCCTCATTTCTGTTTCTTCCTCTATTCTGTTTCCCAGAGTCGTAGGGCAGCTTCCTGCAGACGTGAAACGTTCCCCTCCTCTTCAGGAAATTGAATTTTCTTTACCACCTAAAATTGACCCCATGACCTGTTTCCTCATTGTTTCTAGGAACACAATTCTGTGTCCTTCAGGGGTTCGTTGTCCTGCTCATTGGTGAGCTGTTAATTTATAATTGAATGGCCTTGTCTGAACTTTCCTCCTGGATGGTCTCTCTGCTCTCACTAGGTTCTCCTCTTGCCTGACTATTCCTTCTTAGTCTTCTTTGCTGGGTTTTCATCCATGTTACCTCCACCAGCCTTGGGTGGCCCCACAGGGCACTGTCCTGGGCCCTGTTCTCTTCCTCTCTCACATTTCACTGGGTGATCTCATCCCCTCCATGGATTCAGTTATTTCTATGCTGGTAAGTCTCTGTGCCATAGTTTCTGTTCTGAGTCTAGCCCGACATGACCGTCACACAGGTAATTTCAGACTGTGTGTCCTGTAGCCATCTGAAACAAAGCATGTCCAAAACAGAACTCATTGTCTTTCTCCCCAGACCTTGCCTCCTTCCAGATTCCCCTATGACTGTTGAGGGGACCACCACTTTCTCTCAGTCACCTGGGCTCAACACCTTGATGACATTCCCAACTCCTCTCTCATTCTCATTCTACGTATCCAATCCCTTGCCAAGACTTGTCTTTTCTACCTGCACACGTCCCCCTTATCCCTTCTTTTCTCATCATCTCTCCTGGGCTTGCGCTGGCCTCCTGATTGGTTTTCCCTTCTCCAGTCTCTTCCCACTGCAGTGTTGCCTTCACTCAGCCACCAAAGTGACTTTCCTGAAGCTTATGTCTGGCCACATTAGCCTTCTGCTCACTAAACTTGGTGGTTCCCAGTTACCTTAGAATCCAGTCTGAAATCCTTCATTGGGCATTTAAAGCTCTTCACACCTGGCACCTTCTTCTTGTCCCTGCCCACCCTCTCAGCCTTCCACAGCCCAGCTCCACTACTCGGTTTGCTTCTTCTTACTCATACCTCCACTTCCCATCTCTGAGCCTTTGCACAGACTCTTCCCCATGTTTGGCATGCTCTTTTCCCTTCCTTCCGTTCCTTAGAATCCCTGGATTCCTTCAAGAGCCAGCTCCAAATCCATCTTCTTCAGGATGTCTTTCCTGTTCCCTAGATAGCATGCCTGCCCCTCCCAGGGTGGTGCCTTAGCCATCCTTGTTCATTTGAATGTTGGCTCCCCCGTTAGGATGTGAGCTCTTTGAGGGCCAAGACTGTAGTAGCCATGGAAGTTGCCCATCTTCTTTGGTTCTGTGCTAAGAATGTAAACTTAGGCACACAGTAGGTGCTCACTGAGGCCTGAAACTGATGAACTCCATTCCCTTTACCTTCCCTCCTGGTGTCATTGTCTATTTATTAAATGCCTGCTCTGTGACAGGCACTGTGCTGAGCACTGGGGATACAATCAGAACTAGTCTTGACCCTTAAGGGGCTGATGTCAAGTAGTTCTCAGGTTGTACTCACACATGTATTTGCTGTTTCAGGCATTGGTGACTTTCAAGGATGTGGCTGTGGACTTCACCCAGGAGGAGTGGGGTCACCTGTGCCCTTCTGAGAAGGAGCTATACAGGGATGTGATGCTGGAAAACTACAGGAACCTGGTCTACCTGGGTAAGGATGGACCCTGGGCCTCAGGACCTGCCCATTGGCCATCAGCGCTACCTTCCTTGGGGCATGTTGGAGGGGTGGACTTGGGTGTCTAGCAGTTATCTGTCAAGCAGAGACAAGAGCTTCCTAATCCTTGCATGGTCAAGAGACAGAGTGCTCCAACATGTCCCTTAGTAAAAAGTCTATCATTTCTGTGTCAGGAAACAGGCAGTTTCTGATATCCTTGAGGTATTCCTCATTTCTGTTTCTTCCTCTATTCTGTTTCCCAGAGTCGTAGGGCAGCTGCCTGCAGACATGAAACGTTCCCCTCCTCTTCAGGAAATTGAATTTTCTTTACCACCTAAAATTGACCCCATGACCTGTTTCCTCATAGTTTCTAGGAACACAATTCTGTGTCCTTCAGGGGTTCATTGTCCTGCTCATTGGATCTTTCTAATATGTCTGACTCTCCATGACCCTATGGACCATACTATCCATGGGGTTTTCTGTACAAAGATACTAGAATGGTTTGCCATTTCCTTATCTAGTGGATTAGGGCAAACAAGGTAAGTGACTTGCCCAGGGTCACACAGCTAGTGTTTGAGGTCAGATTTGAACTCAGGTCTGCCTGATTCCAGGCCCAGCACTTTATCCACTGGGCTATCTCTCCTAATATGTCTACTTGTCCCCAAAGAGAGAAGGGAGAGGAATTATATTCAAGGTGTCTCTCACATTTCCTCACTGCAGGACTTGCAGTTTCCAAACCAGATGTGATTTACCAGCTGGAGCAAGTAGAAGGCCCTTGGGTGCCAGAGGGAGAGGCCCCAGCAGTCCCAGAAGGCCCAGGTGAGTGAGGGAAGCCAGGTAGGTTGGACCTTACAGAAATTGTCCCAGATTATTCTGGGGAAGCACTTATATTTTTATTTTTTAACATTATTTTTTTAAATTTTGAGTTTCAGATTCTTTCATTCTCTCCACTCACTCCCCCACCCAGTTAGAAGGCAAGAAATTTAATGCTCATTTTACATGTGCCATGTTGCAAAAAACAAAATTATGCTTCAGTTTTCTCTCAGAGTCCTTTACTTCTCTCTAGAAGTGAAGAGCACTTTTTATCACAAGTCCTTCAGAATTGTCTTATGTCATTGTATTCCTCTTACTAACACATAGAAATGCCAGGAGCAGAACAGAGGTCTGGACACAACATTTGTGTGTCTGACTGAGGTCTTTGACACTGTGAGTCGTGAGGGCTTATGGAAAATTATGTCAAAATTTGGTTGCCCAGAGAAGTTCATCAATATTGTACGTCAGTTTCATGATGGCATGTTTGCCTGGGTTCTGGATAGTGGACAAAGATCTTGCGCCTTCCCAGTCACCAATGGAGTGAAACAGGGCTGTGTGCTTGCTTCCATGCTTTTTAGCATGCTGTTTTCAGCCATGTTGTCAAGTGCTTTCAGTGAAGATGAACACAGCATCAAGGTCAGCTACTGTACTGATGGTAAGTTCTTCAGTTTGAAAAGGTTACAAGCCAAGATCAAAGTGAAGGGAGTGTTGGTGCATGATTTTCTGTTTGCAGATGATTGTGTAGTCAGTGCAGCCTCTGAAGCTGAGATGCAACAAACTATGGATCAGTTCTCTGCTGCCTGTGCTAATTTTGGCACGGGTGCTCCACCAGCCACCACCACACCGTCCATATGTGGAACCATTGGTTACAATGAATGGAGAAGTTTTGAATTCTGTGGATAAGTTCACTTACCTTGGCAGTGTGCTTTCCAGGAATGTACACATTGACAATGACGTTGATGCATGCATTGGCAGAGCTAGCTCAGTGTTTGGGAGGCTCTGAATAAAAGTTTGGGAGAGAAGAGGTATTAGACTGACTGCCAAACTGGAGGTCTACAGAGCCGATGTGCTGACCTCATTGTTATATGCCTGTGAAACATGGACAGTCTACCAGTGCCATGCGAGAAAACTGAATCCCTTCCATTTGAACTGTCTTAGGAAGATTCTGAAGATCACCTGGCAGGATAAGTTACCAGACACTGAAGGTTTTGCTTTGAACTGCCAAGTATTCAAACTATGCTTCAGAGACGGCAACTCTGATGGATTGGCCACATGGTTCGAATGCAAAATGTACACTTGCCAAAAAGACTCTCATGGAGAACTCTTATGGGGTAGGAGATCACATGGTGGTCAGAAGAAGCGATACAAGGACACTCTCAAGATCTCTCCAAGAACTTTGGATTTGACTGTGCAACATGGGAGACACTGGCACCGGACTGCTCAGCATAGTGTGCTCACATTAGAAAGGTTGCTGTGCTCTATGAGCAAAGCAGAATTGAGACAGCACAAAGTAAATGCAGGATGTGCAAATTTGGGTTATCCACCCAAATATTCACACGGACTCTCTGTGCCCAATCTGTGGTAGAGTCTTCCAAGCTCGTATTGGTCTGATCAGCCACAGTCGGACGCACTGAAACTTCACTTTACAATGATGATGTCATTTTGGTCCTCCTCAAGAACAAAGGACACCGACCATGTCACTGCACTGCTGAGAGCAGCTGACTCATCCACAGCCCATCCTCACACGGTGCATGGGGCTCTCCTGCCTCTGTTGGTCCATATAAATCTTCTCAGGCTTCTTTGAAACTGTTCTGTTCATCGTTTCTTTTCATAGAGTCACATGCACAGTCTGCTTGGCCATCTCTAGGGAGGGGATCTCTCGGTTTTTGTTCTTTGCCACCACAAACAAAGCTGCTGTAAATGTTTTGGTACATGTGGATCCTTTTCATTTTGCTCTGATCTCTGGGATGTCGGTGGTGTTGCTGGTCAAAAGGTAGGCAGTTTTAGAGCCCTTTGGGCCAGGACCAGTAGGCAGTAGTGTTCCTGTTTGTCCACACTCCCTCCAGCTTGTGTTGTCTTCTCTTTCTGTCATGTTAGCCAATATAAAGCTGTGAGATTGTACCTCAGAGCTATTTTAATTTTAATTTCTCTAGTCATTTTTGATTAGAGCATTTTATATGATTGTTGATCGTTTTGCTTTAGTCACCTGAAAACAATCTTTTCATACCCTTTGACTGTTTATCAGTTGGTGAATGGCTCCTTGAGAAATGAGGCTTTTGTCAAAGAGATTTCATGTAAAACTTTTTTCTCAGTTTCCTGCTTTCCTTCTAACTTTGGCTGCATTGGTTTGGTTTGTGCTGCAGTTGTTGCTCAGTTGTTTCAGTCCCATCTGAGCCTCCATGGCCCCATTTGGGGCTTTACTGACAAAGATTTCCTTCTGCAGCCAATTTTACAGATGAGGAAACTGAGGTAAGCAGGGTTAAGTGACTTGGCCAGGGTCACACAGCTAGTCAGTGTCTGAGGCCAGATTTGAACTGAGGAAGATGCGTCCTCCTGACTTTAGGCTTTGTCCTGCATTCACTATACTACTTAGCTGCCCCTTTGTGCAAAAACATTCAAATTTTGTGTAATTGCAATTAACCCTTTCATCTCCTGTTATCCTCTTTTTCTCATGTTTGGTCAGAAAACCTTCCAGGTAATTTTTTTCCCTGCTCCCCTAGTAACATTATAACCCTTTATGTCTAAATCATGTGCCCATTTGATCTTATTTCGGTAACTGTGGAAAATGTTTGTTTATACTTAGTTTCTGCCAAACTGATTTCCAGTTTTCTCAGCAACTTTTGTTCAATAGTGAGTTCTTGCCCCCCAAACCTGATCTTTGTGTTTATCTAACACTAGATTCCTGTGTATTGTGTATCCAGCCCATTCCAGTGACCCACCCCTCCATTCTTAGCAGAACCAGATTGTTTTAATGATTACCGGCTCTGGGCTGGCTGGGCTGCCTGCCTTCACTTTTTAAAAATCAATTCCCTTGATGTTCTGGATCTTTTGTTCTTCTAGATGAATTTTGTAATTACTTTTCCTATCTCTATAAAATAATTCTTTGGTAGTTTGATTACTGTGGCACTGAAGATTAACTTAGGTAGCGCTGCCATTTTTATCATATTGGCTCATCCTACCCATGAGCAATTAATATTTCTCGAATTGTTTAGCTCTGTCTTTGTTTGAAAAGTGTTTTGTGATTGTGTTCACATACTCCTGGGTTTATCTTGGCAAGCATTTTATGCGGTGGGCAGTCATTTTAAATGGAAGTTCTTTATCTCTTTCTGTTGGATTTCGGTGGTAATATATAGAAATGCTAATGATTTATGTGAGTTTATTTTATATCCTGCAACTCTGCTAAAGTTGTTACTTATGTCAACTAGTTTTTTAGTTTATTTTCGAGGATTCTCTAAGTAGAGAGGGAGGGTACAAGGGAGATCAAGAAAGACTTCCTGTAAAAAGTGATTATAACTACAAGTTGGAAGAGGAAAGAACTTCTGTGAGGATGGAGAATATCCCAGGCCTGGGGACATCGTGGGCATATCTTGTGTGAGGCAAAGAGAAGAGGCCTGTCTGGCCGGACTCCACCGAAAGTCACGTGCAGGGAGAACAGAAAGGGAGGTTGGAGCAGGCTGGGAAGGGCTTGGAGTGCTGAGCAGAGGAAATCGCACTGGCTAGTTTTTTCCATTTGAATCTATAGTTATTGATTTTGAACTTAACTATTAAACATCAGGATAGTTTTTTAAACTTCCTTTATCACACATTTATACATCAATTTCAGTGCAGATCTCCAGCAGGATTTTGTGCTTGCCATTAATTCCTATTCCAGTTTCCTATCATTAGTTACAGTTGGTGTGTCTTTGGCTCTTGTTTTCCTGGACCTTCCTTTGTGAAACTCTGTCCAGATTTCTTTGTTTTTCACATTTTTCATAGGTTTGTGTCATATTCTTATTTTGTTGTCTAGGCTTGTTGGATCATCCATGTGGCGAACTCAGAGTGTAGAAAATCCCTCCACTGTTGCAAATCAGCCCCTTTTGTAACTTATGGTCTTAAAAGGAAGAAAACTATTCATATTCTTTATCCATTTGTCCACTGTATACTGTATGGGAACTGCTATTTACATTTTTTATTATTTCTTGTATCTCACCTGGGACACTTGCAGCCTTGGAGGCCATGGGTTGGCTACTTGACTTTTCTGTCTCAGACAAATTGCTAAGAATAAAAATTATCCAAAAAATCTGGATTTACTGAATCACAGACCCTTACAATTAGTAATGACATGAGGGTCATCAGAATTTTTCTTTCAATTTATTTTGTTCTGTTTCGCACAGCTCTCTTATTTAATGTGTCCAGTCAGTCAAGTCTGTCTTGTCCTCAATTCTGCCCCCTCCACAGCTGAGCTCTGCCTTCACGTGTATGTTGACTTTAACCCAAATTGCCTGTTGGCTTCCATATTCCTATCTGATCTTTTTTTTTCCTATGTGCTTTTTAAGTATTAAAGTTACTAATGATTAAATCAAGTTATTAAGTATTGGCTAGTAAGTGTTACTGATGGAATTGGGTTTTCTGGAGCTGTAGTCCAAGGGAATTTTCTGATTCTGTTGTCTTCTCTGGAAGCCACCAGCAAACGTGTTGTATGTTGTTATGTGTTGAACCCTAACCACCCCATTGGACACATGAGTTTTTTCCAGCCCATTGCTGTTACAAAAAGAGCTACCACAAATATTGTTATGGAAGTTTTTTTCCTTCCCATAATATTCATGGCATCATGCAAATTTGAGGCAGAGTTTGGGTGAATGGTATGCTGGGAGGGTAGGAGGGGTTACAGTGGTTCATGAATACTCAGAGGCAAACAGCAGCACGGGAGAGTGTGGGCAGAGGCAGCTGGGGACCCAGTGGCCTGTGACCTCCCTTGCCCCCACTGCCCCTTCTCCCTGGGATAAGCCTTGATGAATAGTGGGATTTGCTTTATAGTTACAGGCACAGATCAGCTGGTAGTTTTCAGACAGAAGGTCTACTGTAGCAGCTGTCACATCACTGGTGGGCCAGTAGGTGAGAGAGCAGGGATAAGTTGCAAAGAATGAAATAGGATCAAGATCAGTTCATCAATCCTCTTGCTGGAGAGTTTTCAGAGGTTTTAAATCTTGGATGCACCAGAGTTGTCTAATCCGAGACAGTCCTAGAAGAGGGGGGTCACAGGTTTCACTTGTGAGTCAGGCTTGTTTGCGTGATCACTGTGAGAAAGGGCACACACTCTTCTGTATGACTGAAAGTCACCGCTGCTTAACGAAGATAGCAGAGCTTGTTTACTGCTCCGCCAGCCATAGAACAGCTCACCTGTTTGTCCGAAGCTCTACCAACAGTTGGTTTTCTGTCTTTGGGGAAAAAAATCCATTTGGCAATTTGATGGATGGTAGGGGACTCAGATTTGTTTTTTAAAGGGAGAGAAGGGAGTAAACATTTCTGTAGCACCTGTTATGTGCCAGGCACTGTGATGAACTCTTTACAGATATTATTTGTTCTCACAACACCCCTGCATGGTAGCTGCTCTTGTTATCATCCCCACCAGGGGAAATGGAAGTTAAATGACTTGAGCATTTCTCTGTATTAGAGGAGTTTTCAGGTACTAATTGATGATTTGTGTTTCTTCAAAGAAATGAATTTATATTTAAATAGCATCGTGGTGGTCTCCCTGTCTCCACTGAACCCCTCCTCCAGGCTATCCTCCACGCAGGTATCCAGCTGATCTTCCAAAAGCACTGACCATGTCATCCCCTTTTCATCAAAATCTAGTGGATCCTCTTCCCTCTGGGATCAAATATAAAATCCTCCATTTGTCTTTTAAAGTTCTTGCCCCTGCCTGTGTTTCTAGTCTTCTGATACTTTACTCCCCTCTAAGTTCTCTGCGATTTATTGATGCTGGCCTTCTGGATGTTCTCCCCTCCATCATCCCTTCTTCTGACTCTGTGCCTTCTCACTGGTTGTCCTCCATGTCTAGAATTCTCCCCCTTCTCATCTTTGTCTCCTGGCTTCATTCAGGTCCCAGCTTAAATCTTATCTTCTGCAGTAAGCCTTTGCTTAATTTCCACCTTAATGATTATCTCTTAGTGATTATCTTATATCCCCAGCCTTAGCACAGTACTTGACACATTGTAGATACTTAAGGAATGCTTGTTGGTTTGACTTGACTGAATGACACTTTCCTCATTGGGAAAATGAGGAGCTGACATATTTACCTAACAAGGTTGTTTAGAGGACCACCATGAAAGCCTTTTGTAGTCACTGCAAGCATAGGGTTATATTAACTATTCTGTATTTTAGTATTGGCAGTAACTTTTCTTGATGGAGACAGAAGATAGTATCATAGGTACAATAGCAACACCAGAAATATTTACGCTTTTAAAAATTTCTTTCAGATTTTGAGACTAAACTTGGAACCAAGCTGACCACTCCGGAGTTGGACACTTCTTTGGAAGTATCATCCCAGGAAAAGTTGTCAAGTGATAGTCCTTGTGTCATCAAATTGGGAGAAGCCTTAGAATGTGATGCCTGGCTGGGAAGGCAGCAGAACAATGAGGAGAAATCTTATGAATGTAATGAATGTGTAAAATCCTTCTACCAGAGCACACAACTCTCTGAGCCACAGAAAATTCATACTGGAGAGAAATCTTATGTATGTAAGGAATGTGGGAAAGCCTTCCACCATCACCCAGCTCTTATTCAACATTGGACGATTCATACTGGAGAGAAACCTTATAAATGTACAGAATGTGGTAAGGCCTTCCATCAGAAGGCAGGACTTAATCAGCATAAGAAAACTCATACCAGAGAGAAACCTTACATATGTAAGGAATGTGGGAAAGCTTTTCACCAGAGCACAGCACTTACTCTGCATCAGAGAGTTCATACTGGAGAGAAACCTTATGAATGTACAGAATGTGGGAAAGCCTTCCATCAAAGGACAGGACTTAATCAACATCAGAAAATTCATACTGGAGAGAAAACTTATGTATGTAGTGAATGTGGAAAAGCCTTCCACCAGAGCCCAACTCTTACACGACATCGGAGAATTCATACTGGAGAAAAACCTCATGTATGTAAGGTGTGTGGTAAGGCCTTCCACCAGAGCACAGCACTTACTCAACACCAGAGGATTCATACTGGAGAGAGACCATATGAATGTACTAAATGTGGGAAATTCTTCAACTGCAACTCATACCTTATTTCCCATTACAGAATTCATATTGATGAAAGACCATATGAATGTAAGGAATGTGGGAAGGCCTTCCGCCGGAGCACACAACTTACTCGACATCGAAGAATTCATACTGGTGAGAAGCCTTATGAATGTAATGAATGTGGAAAAGCCTTCTATCGACGGTCAGGACTTACTGGACATCAGAAAATTCATACTCGAGAAAAACCTTATGGAATCAAATGAAGTTAGGAAAGCCTCTAGAACCCAGCACTTACTTGAATCAGATACTGGAGAGAAACATTATAAAAGTAACGAATGTGGGAATACCTTGAGAATTCTTACTGGATCTAAAGAATGTAATGTTTGTGGGAAGGCCTTCCTCAAGAGTAAAGAACTTACTCAGCATCAAAGGAATCACACTGGAAAGTAATTTTATGAATGCCAAGTCTTTGACGTAATGCATATGTGAACGTTCATTTTGCAGAAAGATTGAGAAGCAAACTAAAAAAAGGACACAATAGAAAAAGATAACTCCACGTTTCCCTCAATGGCTTTTCTTATTTTTTTAAAAGGAAGACTATATAACTATTTATTGACCACTGTTCACCCCTATTTGTAATAAACTAAATTTTAACATACACTTGTGTAACATTAGAGTGACTGAAAATTATTGTCTGTACTCTTAATGAACCAAGTAACCCAAAGGCTAAAATGTTTGATTATCCAGGTTTGAGGGATGAATTGGGGTAAAGAAACAAAAGATCCACACCAGTAGTATAGAAGACTAAATAGACCTGGTATGTTTACTTAGCCATTTGTGCCACTGGTTATTAAAATACAACTTTTCTACCTCAAATGCAGGCCTTAACCAGCAGAATATTATAGTGCCAGCAGATAGGAATGTTACTACCTGATTAAGAATAAACTTGGGTGGTAAAAGATGTGTTCTTCAATTGTATCTGACCCTTCGTGACCTTATCTGGGGATTTCTTGTCAAAGATACTGAGACAAACACAGTTAAGTGACTAACCCAGGGTCACAAAGCTAGTACGTGTTTGAGGCAAGATTTGAACTTAGGTGTTCTGGTCTCCAGGGCCTGTGCTGTATCCACTTTGCCATCTAGCTGTCTGTAAAAGATGTAACAGCCTCACTTTCCAAAACATGAAGTAAAAGTTTTCCTGTTTGAAAATCAAGACTAAAATGGGTTCAATTTTAAAGTCTTGGGAAAATATTAAAATATTTTCAGATTCTGGCATCATTTACCTATATTTTTAACCCAAGATTGAAAACTTTCAAAGAAGGACAATAAATTGAGAACTAGAACTCAGGGATTTTGTGAATAAGCCTGCCTACTTTGTCAGAACTATAGATAAAAAGGTCCATCCCCTCTCCCCAACTTCATACACACATACACACACACCGCACATATCTCTGTCAGGGTAACAATCTGTGTCTTTGGAAAGAAAAAATCTGTCTTTGGTCCCTTTTGGAGAAATTCTGAGCTGGTTTCACAAATCTTGTGTCAGTTTGTGGCTATCCTCTGGGCCCATGGGAAAGATGTCCGTTATCCCCTCAACAGAGTCAGTATAGACTGTGAACATTCTTACATTCATGAATACTCTAGGATGGTGCCAGCATGCTTAAAAATTGTTTTGCCCAAAAGGAGTTGTGGTTTTTTTCTTTTTTTTTAGAAATTTCAGGGTAGCTTGTTTTCTGTGGCTTGGGGAAAACTGTTTCTATGTTCCCCATAACTGAAAAATGACTGCCTGAAACAAGTTGTAGATGGCTTTTCTTCTGGTTACGAAATGTAATTTTATAAATTGGTTTCAATAAGTACCACAATTCTACATAGACCCCAAATTCAGGGGCAGGTAGCTGTAAGCACACGCTTGGGTGCTGCAGTAGTGATCATGAGAGGTATTAATAGTTATAAAATACTTATCTCTAAGGTGACAAAGTTAATTCCACAGCACCAGATACTCTCTTCTGTGACAAATGAATAAATGCAAAGTTTGTATTAACCTGTTCATAACTTGTTGATGATCCAAAACAAGATGAAAACCTACTTTAAAAATTTATCAAATTCAGTTCTTATATTCATATGTAGGTAACGTGGATAACTAGCTAGAGATGATAGACAGAAAAATAGATGGATAGATAAGATGAGTGAGCGACGAAAGCATTGCTGTGCTTCATCTGGACTGGAATATCTGCTCAACTGAATGTCATGCAAAGCAATGACTGAGGACACCTCGTGTTTGTTTCTTTTGCCAGGACCAAGTCTCCCTGCACAGAATCTTCCTAATTTATGAGAAACATTAGTTCTCTGGTTTTTGTGATACCATTTATTCTCTCTGGGTCACAACCTCAAGAAAAGCTTTTGGTGTGTTACCAGACTCCTTTATTTTTTTTACCTAGGGATGCACTGTTGGATAAAGATTTTTGGAAATCATCTTTTACTTTTGTGAATTAAGAAATGCTTCATTGGATGTTCAGTTTCCCCCATATTGTCAGTATCTATAAATCCTTTCCATTTTCAGAAATATTTTACTTTCCCATTGCACCACTCACTGGGCCATCATTTTCTCCATAAATTCCTCAGGTTCTGCTTTCTCTAAGTATCTACTCTTGCCTTTTTCTATGTCCCAGTTCCTTTTTTTCCCAGTGTGCTCTGTATAAGGTAAAACATATTTTTGCAGACTAGAGCTTTTCCTGCTAGCTGAGCTGAGTGTGCCTGCCTATCCTACATACCTTTTAGTACTGCTGGCAAAGGGAAAGGAAAATTGAGGCTAGATGTGGCATAGTGGCTGCTGCCAGCATACTACTCCCCACAGAAGAGGGGCATAGTCGCTTTCCCCACATTTTCCTCTCTCAAGTCTCAGAGCACTTCAGTTCTCCAATCCCTATGCTTGAAACAGAAAGTCAAATGAAGATAGGAATTTTCCACAAGGAAGATGAATACCTAGAAGAAATGAAGCAAAGAATAACATGGAATAAGAGCCCTGGAGGAGAATGGAATGGAATAGAAAAGAATGTTGGGGACTGAGGGTGGCCAAGTTCCAGAGCTGAGAGAAGCAGAGCTGCTAAGGTGACCAAGGCTCTAACCAGGAGTGTTTGCTGGACAGACAGATGGCACTCCAAGCCTGGGGGAAGGGGTTCCCTTTTAGACCATTGGAATGCATGGTTGGAAGGCCCTTTATTAATCAACTAACATGCACTTATTAAGCTCCTAGTGTGTTTACCAGTTGTGCTCGGCACTGACAACTGGGAAAATCAGGAAAGATCTCCTGTCATAAGTGGTACTGCAGCTGAGCCTTGAAGGGAGTTAAACAATTCCGAGAGGGAGAAGGGAGAGCATTCCAGGCATGGAAAAGCCTGGGGAAGGGGATGGAATGCCCTGTGTGGGAACCAGCAGGTAGACCAGTTTGGCCATAATTTTAGGATGGAGTCAGATTGTGAAGTTTTAAAATAGGAAACATATACTGAGTCCTTCTCCCTTTCTTCACAACTCTATCCTCTTCCTCCCTGCCCCTTGCCCTTTTTTGATCTTTTTTCATACTCTTTTATCTTTCTTTCCTTCACTCTTTCCTTCTTTTTCTACATTTTTCCTTCTTCTACTTCCTTTTATTTTGCTCATTTCTCTACCTTTCCTCCTTTCTTTTCTTTGGTTGCCTTCCTGCTCTTCCTTTTGAGTCTTTTTCCTGCACTCTCCTGTCCTCTTTCCCCCACCTGCCTTGCCTTCTGCCCTCCTCCCCATCCTTTGTGCTCTAGATGGATGCTGAGACCACTTCCAGCTCGTAGATTCTGTTAGCTTATTTCCCTTCTCTTCTTCCATGCCCCACTGTGTGTTCTCTGCTCTTTCTCTCCTTCATTTCCAAAGCTGAATTCACTGTCTTCCCTGTAAAGCCTCTCTTCCTCCAAACCCTGATTTCTTTAGGATACGTTCCCATTCTCTCAGTCATTACCTTGGAGTCCTCCTTGACTCCTCATTTCCCCCAGATTTCATCAATTCCCAGTCTTGTCTGTTCACCTCAACATCGTCTTTCATCAGTTGCGCTCTCTCTGCTTATATGGCCACCTCCCTGGTTCAGGTGCTCACCTTATCTCCTTTTTTAACTCATCTCCAAGCTTCCAGCTTCTCCTCCACAGCTGCCAAGATGATCCCCTGTAGAAACATGGGGGAGAATACAGGAGGCCTCTTTACAAAATTCTTAAGCTCCCTCTGGCCGCTAGGGCAAAGTATGGACTCCTCAGCTTGAAATTTGTGGATCTCCCCAATGTAGCTCAAACATGTCTTTCCACATTCATTTCCCATGACTAGGAGGTGTTGTGACCTTGTCCCATCTCCTGCCTCCATTCATTTCTACCCTTCTCCTCATGCCTGAAGTTCCCCTGCTTACCTCAGTCAGTAAACATTTATTAAGCACCTACATCTAGGCAGTTAGGTGGTGCACTGGGCCTGGAGTCAAGAGGACCTGAGTTCAAATGTGACCTTAGACACTCACTAGCAATGTGACCCCCGGCAAGTCACTTAACCTTTATTTGCTTCAGTTTTCTCCTGCAAAATGAGCTGGAGAAGGAAATGGCAAACCTGTCCAGCATCTTTGCTAAGAAAACTCGAAATGGGGCTATGAAGTCAGACACAACCGATAGCCACAACAAAAATGTGCTAAGTGCTTGGGATGCCAAGGCAAAAGACAGTGCCCAACCCCAAGGAACTTAGCATCTAATGGGGGAGACACATGCAAGCAACTCTGTACAAATAAGCTATATGCAAGAAAATAGGAAATAATTAACAGAGGAAAGACTCCAGCATCAAAGGGGGATTGAGAAAGGCTTGTTGTAGAAGGTGGGATTTTTGTTGAGACTTGAGGGAAGCTAGAAAATCCAGGAGTGGAGATGAGGAGAGTTTTAGACTTGGAGGTGGGGGCAGCCAGTGAAAGTGCCTGGAAATGGGAGATAGAGACTCTTGGTCATGAAGCAGCCAGGAGGCCAGTGTCATTTGATCAGAGAGAACATGTGGTGAGTAAAGTATAAGAAGCCTGAAAGAGGTGGGGAGGGGCAGAGTGTGAGGAGCTCTGAACGGTAGATAGGATTGTATATGTGATCCTGGAGGTGATGGGGAGCTCTTGGAATTCAGGGCAGGGCAGTGGGCACACCTGGGCTTTAGGAAGATCACTTTGACCTAATGTTGAGGGTGGAGTGGGAAGAGACTGAGGCAGGGTGACTAACCTGAAGCCTATTGCAGCAGTTAGGAATAAGGTAATGAGAGTTTGCCCAGAGAGACCTGCCCGGAACACCACCAGGGTGCCCTCAGTGTCAGGGAAGAAAAGGGCATCTAAGAAACATGATGTGTTGATAGAGTTGACAGGGCTTGATATGAGCTTGGATATTGCGGGGTATGAGAGAGTGTGGAGTCAAGGATAACACCAAGGTTGAGACCCTGGGAGGACGATGATGCTTTCCATAGTAACAGGGACATTAGGAAGAGGGGAGAGTTTTTGGGGAAAGATACTGAGTTCAGTTTTGGACATGCTGAGCTTAAAATGTCTACAGGACATTCAGTTCATGACGTCTTATAGGCAGCTAGAAATATGAGAATGGAGGTGAAGAGAGAAATTATGGCTGAATAAGTAGATTGAGAATCATCAGAGATGATAATGGGTTGAATCCATGGGAGCCATATTCCATAACCACTTGTCTGTTGTGAACTGGGACCCAGCTTTGTATGTTGTTGTTTTAATTAAATATATATACATATACACATATGTATATACATGTTTATATATATGTGTGTGTGTGTGTGTATATATATATATATATGTAAAACAGTTCTTTATGGTCTGCCTTTGACACCTGCTAGCTGTGGGTGACCAGAGATAAGCTGCTTGTTCCATAGGCAGCTCTCCAAGATGAGAAGTTATAGACAGAGAATTTAACATGTATTAATGGAGGAAGCACCCATAGCAGGAAAATCACAATCCCTTAATGTGACATTAGATACTTTAGATGTCTAATTTTTATCTGCTTTTCATGGCATCAGTTTTTTTCTTTTAATAATTTTTTGTTTCACAGAAATAAAATACTTCAATGAAGTCAATCAAATCTATCTTGTTCAAAGTGCTGCCATAAGAGAAAACAGTTCATCTCCTACCACATCTGAGCACTCCCTTGCCGTACAGTGTGTATGTTCACCATCACCAAATAACAACCCAAATTACCTGTTAGCTTCCATAGCCCCATCTCATGTTTTTCTTCTGTGAAAATAATTTTAGACTTGTGCTACTGATAAAATCAGATTTTGGTGTGGTTGTAGTAAAAGCATCTCTTCTGATTCTGTTTTCTTCTTCCTGAGTCGCATATTTTAGCTCTTCTCATATTTCTCTGTGTTCTTAACTGACTCTTGGGAGAACTCATTTATTCTTCCACTTAACACAATTCAGCCATCACCAACCCATGGAGCATGTGGCTGCTTCCATCCTTTTGCTGTTACAAATAAAGGTCCTCTGAATATTTTTGTGGTAAAACTTCCTTGTTTCCTTTCTTTACCTTCCTTTTGATTTAATCTTGTTGGTGGGATTATTATGGAAAAAGGGCATGAGCACTTTGGTAACTCTGGCTGAATACTTCCTTCCCAAAATGTCTGAGCTTATTCTCCACTCCACCAGCAGGATACTCACAAGCCTATTTCTCCAAAGCTCCACCAACAATTAGCTTTACTTCATTGTTTAGCACAATGCTTGGAATATAGTAGGTGCTTAATAAATGTTTATTAGCAGACTGACAAAAAAAAGTGATCCCTTTGCCCAGTTAATGAGTGGAAGATGATGTCTCAGAGCTCATTTTATTTATTTATTTGCATTTATCATTAGAGGGTTTGAACAGATTTCTAGGGGCCCACTGGTCATTTTGTGTTTCTACTTCCAAGAAATGTTTGCTTATACTCTTTAATCTTTTCAAAGTTGAAACTTGATATCAATGTATTATAGGTTGGATGTCAGATTTTTAGCAGAAAAATTTATTTAAAATATTTTTTGTATGTTCTCTTTTATTTTGGACACTTTGCTATTGTTGATTTTATATCATTGAATCCATTAATTTTATTTTACAGTTTCTCCTATTTTTTAGTGTGTAAGAATTTCCCTTTTCTCCACACTTGGAATATATTTATCATTTTGTTTTGTTTTCATTTCTTGGCTTGTGCTTTTCCTTTTTTCTATTTCATCCTATAATCTTTTGGGAATTTCCTATTATCTGTACTGTGAGATGTGGATGAGATCCCAGTTATTACACTGCTATCCAATTTTCATAATAAATCTTACTAAATAAGAATAACTCCTTTGCCCAGGTTTAACATCTTGGAGTTGTCTAGCACTGATCTCTTCTAATCCTTTCTTTCTCATTCTAGATTATTTGTTCTCTCCGTTGAATTATTTTTCTAGCTCATATTAATCAAATCAAATCTGGCAAATGTGAGCTTTCACTGTGCATGTTCCTTTAGTTTTTCCCCTACCCCAATGCCTTCTTGTAGATTTGTTGTTCTTCTACATAAACTTTTCTTATTACTTTATTTCTATTAGTTCAGTCAATAAGTATTTATTAAACATCTATTATGTGTCGGGCACTGTGCGGATCACTGGGGATACAAAGAAAAGAGAAAATGGTCCCTGCTCTCAAGGAGCTTACAGGCTAGCGGGGGAGACAAAATGCAAACAAATGTATAGAGATAAACTATAGACAGGATAAACAGGAAATAATGAAAAGCAGTGTTACATTTGAAAATAGTCTGAGCATTTATTGATTTATTAGTTACACTAGCAGTAACCAATAAATTGGGTCCATGGCCTGTCTCAATGACCAGAGGCCCCAAGGTAGGGCCTTAGTTTAGTTTTGGGGAGTTCAGATTTGGATAGGTGGAAAAGACAATATTATTGGCTACAGAATAGATACCATTATAGGAGTGGGGACAACATGATTGGTTACATCAAGAAAAGCAGACTAGTACCCATGTGGGGCTAGTAACCACTCCTCTCTGTCATAGAGGAAGGCTTGATTGATTTAAGGGACCCATCTGCTTCCAGAGGTTATTGATAGTGAACTAGAGATAGCAGCTTTCCTGGCTCCTAGGAGGGAGATACGATCCTCTTTAATTGGGCAAGGAAGGACACTAAGTCTTGTGCATCAGATAACAAACAGAAGTCGTAGAGTTTTTCAGGCCCTGAAGTTATGAGGTGTAACAGGGTTTCTCTTCACTAATTCAGAGGGGTAACTAAACTCCTACAGCTAAGAAATGTTCATTGTTTGAGTCCACCTGCAAAGTCAGAGATAGTGTATCAGCCTCCCTGGTGTCCACTTGCATCCTTCAGGGACAACAGTGATTAACAGGAGAACTGAAATTCTAAACTTAGCTTTTAGACAAAGAAATGTGACTTGAACAAGCGTACATAATGGGGCAGTAACGGTAGAATAAATTACAGAATAGAATCAATTATAAAATGATACAAAAACAATTTAATCTTTTCAGAGAGAAGGCACTAGGATGAAGAGGGGTTAGGGAAGTCTTCTGTAGAAAGTAGGATTTTAGCTGGGACTTGAAAGTCAGGGAGGCCACGAGATAGACATGAGGAAAGAGAACATTATCCATTGATATCTTGAGTGATATTATATTACATCTATAAATTGATTCTGTAGTATCTTCCCTATGAGAGAATTTGTCAGAATCTAGGCAAACTAAACCAAAAGAATTTCCCTTGATCTCCCAGTCTAATGATCGTATTACAAAGGAAATTGGATTAATCTTGTCATGTCCAGTCTTGATGAAGTCATGTTATCACTGCTTCTGTTTCAGTAACCATCCCTTTTAACAAAAGGGTCTAGACTTTTCTTTAGGCATCAGTCAAACTCACTGGTCCCTTGTTAGCAAATGAAATTCTCTTCTCTTTTGGGAGGAAATGAGCAGATCTGCCCATTTCTAGTCCTGTGATGCTTTCACTTTCCATTGTTTTTCAAAAATCATTCTCAGAAGTATTGCAGTTACACAGGTCTTGTCTTTTAATATCCTGTCATTTACTTCATGGGATCATTGATCATAAAATTGTAGATTTAGAGATGGAAGGGGCCTCAGAAACCATTCATTCCAGTGCCTTCCTTTTCCAGATAAGGAAATTGAGGCTCACAAAAATTACCGGACTTGCTAAAGGTCTAAGTTGCACCTCCAGGCACTCTGACACCAGATCTTGGACCTCATGACTTGAAGTCATCCATGTCAGCTCGGTGTAGGGCTTGGACTTCTTTTTGGCCAGGGTGGTCTTAGACATTTCAGATATAATGAATTTATCTGTCAACATGATGAGAAATACCACAGTGTGGCACACTGACCACTGGCTGGATGCTTCTCTTGGGCTCTAGTCTGAGGTTTGGTACACATGTGTCATTTGCAGTTGCATAATCACATCATTTTTTTTGGACTCAGTTTCCTTGCCTACAAAATAAGGGAGTTATTCTAAACAATCAGTATTTTCTCTTCTGGAGGTAATGTTGTGATTCTATGGGACTGTTCATCTGACTTGGAGCAACTCTTTGTTGTTCAAATATTCATTCAGAAAGTGGCCTCCTGCACTTTCACATTTTGGTCCTAATACTGGTCTTGACAATGATGTAGAAGAAGTTTACATCATAGTTTCAGGAGGTTTCATCATATAGTGAAAAAGAGCTCTGGACTTGGAAACAAAAACCTGGGTTCGAGTTCCAACTATGATATGTATGCACAAGTTAGTGATCTGACCTTCGGTGAACTATTAAATTACATTCATTTCCAATTTCCTCTTTGGAAAAATTTAATAACTGACTTGCCTACTTTACCAGATTCTTTGGAATGTGTGCTAGAGTGTGTTCTTTGGAGCAGCATGATGTCTACTTATAAATTATAAATAACTCTATAAATATAGTCTTATCTATTCTATAGTTTAAAGTCTGACAGTGATTTTTCTTGAGGGAAGAAACAGAAGATGGTATTAAATATATTACAGGTAAATCCGTGAATATTTACACTTTTATATTTATCTCAGAATTTGAAAGCAAGCAGTCACCTCCAGAGCTGGATCTTTCTGTAGGAGTACTGTCCCATAAAATACTCACAAGGGATGATTCTTATATCTCCAAATCAAGTGAAGCCTTGGAACATGACTTCTGGCTAGAAAGGCAGCAAATCTGTATGAAGAAATATTAAAAATGTAAAGAATGTGGGAGCATTCTTTAGCTTCTCTAGGAGCAGAAAACTCACTGAACATCAGAAAGTTCATTCTTGAGAGAGATCTTATGAATGTAAGGAATATAGGAAGGCCTTCCATCATAGAGCAGAATTTACTGGACATCAGAAAATTCATACTGGTGAGAAAACTTTAAGAATGTAAAAAATGTGGGAAAGCATTTTGCTGGTGGACAGGACTTAATCAATACCAGATAATTCATACTAGAGGAAAACCTTATGTATGTCAGGAATGTGAGAAAGCCTTCCCCAGAGCACTGCTCTGACTCTACATCCAAGAGTTAGTACAGGAGAGAAGCCTTATGCATGTAAAGAATGTGGGAAAGCCTTCTGAGAGAACATATACCACACCTGCCATCAGAAAATTCACACTGGAGAAAAGCCTTATGTATGTACTAAATGTGGAAAATCCTTTAACTGCAACTCATTCCTTATCTCCCATCACAGAATTCATCTTGGTGACAAACGTTATGAATGTAAGGAATGTGGGAAGGCCTTCCATCAGAGCACACAGTTTTGACGTTGGAGAATTCATACTGGAGAGAAACTTTATGAATGTAAGGAATGTGAGAAGGTTTTCCATAGGAGCACAATACTTACTCAACATCAGAGAATTCTTACTGGAGAGAAGCCTTATGAATGTGATGAATGTGGAAAGACCATCCATCAGAGGACAGGACTTACAGATCATGAGAAAATTCATACTAAAGAGAAACTTTATGAATGTAATGAATATGGGAAGGTCTTCTATCAGAAGACGGGACTTTCTGAGAATTCATTCTGGTGAGAAGCCATATGAATGTCATGAATGTGGAAAAGTCTTTCACCAGAGCATGGGAGTTACTTGACATCAGACAGTTCATGGTGGAGAGAAATCATATGATTATGAAAATAGCTTCTGTCCCAAAATAAGATTTATTTGACACGAGAATTTGTACTATTCTAAACATATGCATGTAATATTTGTTGTAAGGTTTTCTTTCCTCAAGAACAAAAATTTAATCATTAAAGAACTTACAATGGAAAGAAACCTTATAGATATAAAATCTTATTAAATAATGCACATCAGAAAGATTTCAGTCAAACATTTGTTTTGCTGAAAAATGTAGAATTCAGACTGAAAGGAAAGTCAATAAACAGAGAAATCTAAAATTTCTCATATTGACTTTTCTTTGTTCTTTTAAATAAGAACTGAAACTATTTATTGACCACTGTTCATCATTATGTATAATAAATAATATAGAGTTGTATTATATCCCAGTGCCTACAATGCTTTGTTTTTGCCTGACTCCTCTGGAGTCCTGAACCCACATGATAAATAGGCTGGTTGTGTATGTTCATGTGATGGGTTGGGACAAAGAAATGCAAAAATGCTTGTTAGTAACAAAGAAGACTAAGAAGGCCTTGGTGTGTTTGCTTACCTATCATTGGTGCCCATAGTTAGGAAAACAGAACACCTCCCAGTGCCAGCCTTCATCCAAAAAATATTAAAGGTCCATCAGATTGGGTCATTACTGTGTGATAGGAAACAGACCCTTTAGTTAGTAAAGATGTGCTGTCCTCATTTTCCAAAACAGTAACTTTTTCTCTTTGAAAAATCATATCTAAAATGGTTATTACAAGTGATGTAAATATTAAAACACATTTTAAAATAAGTTCTGGCATCATTTATCATGTTTCAAATCTAGGATTTAAATCTTCCTTCCTTCCTTCCTTCCTTCCTTCCTTCCTTCCTTCCTCCCTGTATCTCTCCCTCTCCCTCCCTCCTTCCCTCCCTCCCCCTCTCTCTCTCTCTCTCTCTTCAGATTAGCTCTTTCCTATAGCTGGAAGTGTAGCAACCACTCATGGGCTTGATTTCACTACCGATAGGCACAGGAGTATTGGTTTGTTCTGTTTCCAGCCTATGCTGGTTTGCCCCTCCTTCGGCAGCTTCCTAGCCCTCTGCTCTGTGGTGCTCACAGTATTGGTGCCAGACCTTGTGCAGACATCTGATTGGCTTAGCCCATGCAACTTAGGACTCTGGCACTCTGGCACTCAAGCGATCCACCAGTCTCAGCTTCCCCAGTAGTGTGGATTACAGGCATGTGTCCCAACACCTGTTTGGTTAAACATTTTCAAAGAAGGGCATCATCAGTAAGATTAGGTTTTTTTTTTTTCAGACAAACAAAGCTACCCTGTGACAACCACAGGCAAAAAGAATACATTTTCACCCTCCAAATCTGTCTTTCTGGATTCTCCCCTTTATCTTTGGGGAGAAAATGTTTTTCTTTAGTCCTTTCTTGAGAAATTTTGAGCTGTTTTAATATCTTTCATCAATTTGAAGCTACTTTCTAGATCCACAGGAAAAATGCCCAGGACCACCTCAGTGGAGCCAGGATAGGTTCAGAAGAGTTATGCCTTCAACTTCAGGATAGCAATTTTTTTGAGGCTAAAGTTGATTTCAAATAAGTGTCAACATTCTATATAGACAAAAATTTTTCTTACGAGACAAATAACCACAGGTATACATGAAATCAAGATAGTTAAGGTTTTGAAGTAATGACAGGAATGAATTAATATTTATAAAAGCTTTTCTCTAACATGAAGAAAGTTAATTGTATTGTATCCCCAATAGGAACAGTATCTACCAGAGACCCTGTTACATAGGCAAGGCTAATATTTTCCCTAAAAGCCAAGGAAACACCTTAGATTTGATTGGCCCAAGAGACAAAGATTTGAATCATTGATACATTTCTCCTTGCCAAAGCCCTTTCCGTGGGATATGCTGGGCCAGCTCAAACCAGTTGATTGTTTTTTTCAGTGTGAACACATACTGTGCTTGCAAACAAATCAGAGTGTGATTTGTTTTAGTGATTGTCTAAACTTAGAAAGTAATAGAGAAAATGTTAGTAATGCAGATTAAACCTAAAAATGTTTTACACAGATTTTTCCCAGAAAGCCAGTTAAATATTTGTTCAACATGTCTAACATATTAACCATTAACCAGCTTACCCCTGTCTTGATCTCAGTGTGTTCTGTCTTCTTCAGTCTATCCGTGTCTATTGACTCCATCCCTGACACCTACATAGAGGCTTATGTGTTCTCCATCCTCAAAACCCCTTCATGATCTGTCCATCCTAATAGTTATTGCCCCACATCTCTTCTCCTTTTCATGGTTAAACTCCCTGAAAAAGCCATCTACATTTGGTGCCTTCATGTCCTCTCTTTCACTTTTCATTTTATTGTCTGGTCTCTGCATTCTGACTTCATCATTCAACTGAAACTGGCATGGTCTTCTTCAGCAACAAAGGACGAATACACACACTGAAACTTCACCTTCCAAAGTTACCAAATACCTCTTAATTGCTCGTTCTAATGGCCTTTTCTCAATCCTCATTCTTCTTTATCCTTCCACAGCCTTTGTCCATCACCATCTTCTCCTGGGTAGTCTGTCCTCTCCAGGACATCCTTAACTTGGGTATTACCCCAAATTTTCTCTTTATACTGTCTTCCATGGTGATCTCTTCAGATCCCATGAGTTCAGTTATCATCTTCATGCAATGTACATCCAGCCCTGATCTTTCTCTTGACTTCCAGTCCTGTCCTTTTACCTTTTGAGCATCTTGAATTCAGGGTTCTGGAGGCATCTCAAATTAACCCAACATGTTATCTCTGTCTCCACCAAACTCACTTAATTTCCTGACTTCCTTATTACTGATGAGGATGCCACCATCCTCCCAGGTACCCAGCTTCATAACCTATGTCATCCCCAATTCCTTATACATACTTCATATATGCAGTCTAGTGTCAGGTGCTATCTACCTCTATAACATTTCTCGAGCTTCCCTCTCCTCTCCTGTGCCCCGCCCCCACCCTCATCACCTCATGCCCAGACCGTTGCCATAATCCACAAGTGGGTCTGCTGCTGCCAGGCTCTCCCCACTGCAGTCTGTCCTCCATTCAGCCACTAAAGTGATTTTTCTAAAGTGCAGATGGCCATGTTACCCCTACTCAAAAACCTCCAGCAACTCCCTTTTACCCTCAGCATCAAGTATTAAATCCTGCCTGCCATTGAAAGCTGTTCATGCCCTGGCCCTTTCCTGCCCTTTCAGTCTTCTTGCATCTCACTCCACTTCACACACTGAAATCTGGCCTCCTGGGCTTCCTGGCTGATCCTCCTACAAGACATTCCAGCTTCATCCCCCATGCCCAGAATGTTCTCCCTCCTCACCTCTTACTCTGAGCTTCTCTACCTTTTTGCAAGGCTCCATTCAAATCCACTTTCTGTAGGAGATTCTCCCTTTCCCATTCTCCCCCCCCCCCCACCCTTAACAGCAGCTACCACCTGTCCTTTATTTTAGTCTCTGTGGTCTTATATGCACATTGTGTCTTCCCCTTAATATGTCCTTGTTGAGGGCTGGGATTTCCCCCCACCCTTTTTATGTCTGGTGCCTAGCACAGTACCTGACTCATAGAAAGCACTTACCAAATGCTTTTTGACTGACCTCCGCCACTTAAGGGTGACAGAGGCTGGTCGATCCAGAGTCAGTGCCCTTCAGACTCGGTGGCTATCTCATGAGTGAGCAAGTTCCAACACTCTCTGTGCTAACCAGACACATTTGTGTAGAGTGATTGGGCAAACTGAGTCTACCTGAGGCAATACCCTTATTTAGTATCCTCCAGTTAAGTACTGTGCTGAGAGGTGAGGATAGAAAGGCAAAAGCCAAAATGAAAACTAGTCCCTGCTTTTGAGGAGTTCATAACAATGTGCAAACAAGATAGACTCTCCCAGTCACCAGGTATGTACACATTGAAAATGAGGTTGACGTACGCATTACCAGAGCTAGCTCAGTGTTTGGAAGGTTCCAAAGAAAAGTTTGGGAGAGAAGAGAGATTGACCACCAAACTGAAGGTCTACAGAGCTGTTGTGCTGACCTCATATGCTTGTGAAATATGAATAATCTACCAGCACCATGCCAGGAAACTGAATCGCTTCCATTTGAAGTGTCTTAGGAAGATTCTGAGGATCACCTGGCAGGATAAGGTACCAGACAGTGAAGACCTTACTTGAGCTGAACTGCCAAACATTCAAACTGTGCTTCAGAGAGCGCAACTCCAATGGGCTGGCCACATTGTTCGAATGCAAAATGTATGCTTGCCAAAAGGACTATTTTATGGAGAACTCACATGGGGCAGGAGATCATGTGGTGATCAGAAGAAGTGATACAAGGACACCCTCAAGATCTCTCTCAAGAACTTTGGATTTGACTGTGCAACATGGGAGACCCTGGCACAGGAGCGCTCGGCATGGTGTGCCCACATTAGAAAGGGTGCTGTGCTCTATGAACAAAGCAGAATTGAGACAGCACAGAGTAAATGTAGGATGTGCAAATTTGGGATATCCACCTCAAATATTCACACAGACTTTCTGTGCCCAACCTGTGGTAGAGCATTCCGAGCTCATATTGGTCTGATCAGCCAAAGTTGGACATACTGAAACTTCACTTTATCATGGTGATGTCATTTTGGTCCTCTTTGCATACAAAGGACAGCAACCAACCAACAAACAAGACAAATACATGAATGTGTGTGCAGATGTACCCATGCATAAATACATGTGTACATGCATATACATACATGCAGATACATATACATACATACATATTCATAAAATCAGAAGTGATAGTAAGAGGGAAGGCACTAGCATTATGGGGACCAGGAAAAGTGGGATTTTAGCTGGGACCTGAAGGAAGCCAGGAGACAGAGAGGAGGAGACATAGGAACCAGCAGCCCATGCTGTCTGGGCACAAAGTGATGAGGGCCTACATAAGGGTGGGGGCAGTGTCAAGGCAGAGAGGGGAGCATATATGAGACTGGGAAGGTAGAAATAACAGGACTTGACGACTGATTGAATATGGCGGGTGAGAGTGAGTAGTCAGGGATGCATTAAATTGTGAGCCTGGATGACTGGGGGAGAGGGGAGAAGAGAGAAGTTTAAAAGAGGACAACTTCGAGGATGGGGTGGGGAGATAATTCCATTTTGAATATGCTGGGTTTGAAATGCCTACAGAACAAGGTGTGTGTGGGCAGTTGGAGATGTGAGCCAAGAGGTCAGAACTGGAGATATACATCAGGGAATGATCAGCATAGATGGTGATTAACTCCATGGGAGATCATCCAGGGAGGACAGAGGGAGAAAATAAGGGGGCCCAGGACAGCAAACAGGACGCTGATGAGCATCCAGGCCCATTAGGTGGGAGAGGAGAATGACATCCTCCTCTTACAGGAGCTTTGGCTCCTGGAGCAAGGCAACATTAAGACTTATAAGAAGGTGTGGATAAAACCACACCTCAGCATTCAGAACGGAGGCAGTCAGAGCTCTTCAACTTCATTCAAACTCAAGGCATCCCTTAACACCCCCACCACACCTGGATTTAAAGACTTCTGTACTTAACAGAACCTCTTAGGCTGCTGTCATAGCAGGAAAGGATCCATCCCCCAGGAGTATAATAAACCCTTGTGGACTGACTGGCTTGTTTGGGGCCCAGAATATGCTTTAGCCCTGGAGACCTAAAGCTGGTCATCCAGAAGTCTCTCTCCCAGCCCTCATGACTCCTTGAGGTCCATGTTTTTGGAGGTCTCTGTCCACAGAGAACAAACTGAGTGGAGCCTTTGCCAGGCACCCAGGGATGGCCAGACAAAATGACTAATAGGCTTCCAGAGCTGCAGGGTAGCCACTAGCTTTTGTGAAACAGTTACAGGGGAAGCAGGGATGCTATAGTTCTGCCAAAGAATACTTAACATTGAAGGCACCAAGGTAAACTGGCCAAGAAGGACCACCACCAACACATGGATACAAGACTCCCCTTCACTCTCCCTGCCTTTTCTCCCCCTAACCCACCATCCACTGCCTTGAGTGACTGCCTCCACTCCAGGAAAAGAAGTCATGGGAAGGAAGACAAGTCACCTTCTCCAGACCAAGCAGAGTAGCAGAAACCCTGCCTTCCAGGACCCTAGTGTGACCAAACCAATGACCTCATTATCCCAGACAGGAAAAATGGACCAGCAAGAGCTTAGACCAGATGCCTCCACCCCTACCCAATAGCCCTCAGTCCCCACATGAACAGACTGCACTATGACCATATCAACCAGTTAAGGCTAAATTGTTGGACTGGGAGTCAGGAAGACCCTAGTTAGAATCCAGCCTCAGATACACTTACCAGCTATGTGACCCTGAGTAAATCACTTAACTTCTGCCTGCCTCAGTTTCCCCATCCTGCAAAATGGGACTAACAGGAGCACCAGCAGCCTTGTTGTGGAGATCAGATGAGATAAATATGTAAAGCTTCTGGCAAACCTTTAAATGCTACATATACGTGGGCTGTTGTTATTGTCAACCGGATTCTGAAGGAGGCACACTTTTCTGCAGCACTGCATATGATGGACAAGCAGGGCCTCGCCTTCCAGAGAGGGGCAGCAGGGGGCAGATTTGAGGGTTTAACTTTAAAAGATTGTTTTTGAAAAATGCAGGAAATATTCCTGTTGGTTTTTTGGTCCCGCCCTAAAATCACAGGTTAACGGCACAATGATGGGCTTGTTCTGCCATCACAATTTCCCAGGAGTTTAGGAGCCATTTTTGGAGGATTCTTTTCAGGGCAGCTGTGAAATCCACATAGGAGGAAGAAACCACATCAACAAGTTAACCAGGGGGGCAGGGGAAGGGAAAAAGCATTGATTAAGTGCGTGCTGTGTTCCAGGCCCTGTGCTAAGCACATTACAGTTATTATCTCATTTGGACCTCACCACAAACCTGGGAGGCAGGGGCTGTTATTATTCCAGTTTTATATTTGAGAAAACTGAGGCAAATTGGAGTGAAGTGACTTGCCCAGGGTCACACAGCTGGTAAGGGTCTGAGGAGGTCAGATCTGAAGTCAGGTCTTCCTGAATCCACATTATGAGTCTACATTATGCCCAGTTCAATACTGGAAATTCATTGGAACCTAATGACTCTAAGTAAGGAATCCTTTCAAAAACCGAGGTCTTCTAGTTTTAAAGACTTAAAAAATAAGTTTCAGTGAGCCTGTGAAGACTACTTTGCATGAAAACATTCACTTTTCTTTCCAAAGTATCCCAAAGCTAATGGAGGTGAACCCACCCTCCTCAGTAAGCAGTGGCTTTGGAAATTCATTTCCCCTGTTGGGCTGTGGGGTGGGAGTGGGAAGTACGTCAGCCTTAGATTGTGTGAGACAGAAACATGCAGCACATTCCTTCACCTCTCTTTAAATTGGGTCTCCTCTTCCCTTGGTGATGGGTTTGCATTCCAGGGAGAATTCTCTAAGACACCTCCTGGAATGCAGATTATTTCTGGAATATCGTTCACCCTTCAGAGACTAGATTTCAGGCTGTTGGGCAAACACTGCCCAATTCTAAAGGACATGAAGCTGTACTATATTTGAAACTTTTGTTTCAGATATCAATGTATGTCCACAGCTTTAAACATCTTACTTGCTGTGTCATAGGCAAGCTGGGAGTGGAGCTGGGCTGACAGTTTAGGTTCCATTATGGTTGAAGTCCTTCCCAAGAGTCACTAGGGGGCCGTGTTCCCTCAAGGAAGCCCCTGAAACTGATGACATTAAGAAATCAATTAGCCAGGGCCCTCGTAGGAAACCAGTGATATTTTCTTAGAAAAAGGAGAACATCATGAGAAATTGTCCCATTGAACGTAGTTGTTCCTGAGAGCCGAGCAGGACTGAAAAGTGATGGGGTGATATGTGTCTTCCTGGGGTTCGTCTGAACAAGGACCCAGGGTCCTCTGCTCTGCAGAGGGTAGGGGTGCAACTGGCCACTAGGATTACAGGAGAGATTCCAGGATCATTTATCTGCATCACACCCTCCAGTCTTTTCTGAAACCCACTGCAGCACACAAAAGCAGAATTAAACCCTGCAGTGTTGCAAGGGATGGGCCTTCCCTTGTGGGTGAGGTTGGGAAAAATTGGAATGAACTGATTTTCTGGACCAGTTTCAGAAAAAGAAGAAAGGACTTTTACCTTTCTGTTTAGGGAACCAGTAAATTAAAGACTTTTAGGGGACAGAGCAGGCTTCCATGAACTTCCTCTCTGTAGGGTTCACTCCTTAGTGCGAGTAGAATTGGCTCCAGATGCTTGAAGTGGAAATTTAACATCAAGGGGAAGTTATGGCGCCGATGGCCAAACATTAGTTAGTGGAAAGGGAGTGATTCCATTTTGTCTAATTTCTGATCACTGGAGGTATCACTCAGAAGTGATTCCTGGAAAAAGAGTTCTCTTTCCCTCATTCCTCTCACCATCAGCAGCCTGTTAAAAACAAGCCAGGTCTAGAATTGTTTAGAGAGAAGGTTCCTAGAGGGCACATGTGTAACTTCTGCACTTCAGTCAGAGATTCGGGGCAAACAGCTACCTACCTGATGACTGAGTCCTGAAATACCCTAGGCAGACCCTCTGTGAGCTTGGCTGGTTTCACTGGATTTGATCCTACTAAAATATATATTTTATAATATACTTATATATATTATATATATATGTATGTGTGTGTATATATATATTATATATAATATAGTTATACATATTATATATATGTATGTGTGTGTGTGTATATATATATATATATATCTAAGGAGAAAATGCAAAGTGCTTAGAACAGCACCGAAGAAGAAATTGTAACTGGTACAAGACTCCTTTTTCAGTTTTCCAAATGCATACTGCATTGTCTGGGGTGGGCTGTGTAGCTTTCTCCTTACCTAGTAAGGGAAATAAAACTCTACCCTCTTTTACAGACTTTTCGAGAGGCAGCCGGTAGTTCAGTGCTCAAAGCACCAGGTCTGGAGTCAGGAAGACCCGAGTTCAGATGTGATCCTGGGCAAGTCACTTAACCTCTGCTTGCCTCAGTTTCTTCAACTGTAAAATGGTATAACAACAGCACCTAATTCCCAGGATTGTTATGAGATCATATTTGTAAAGCATTGAGTGAGCCTATAAATGCTAGATATTTCTATGGTACTGGCAGCCAAAAGTTTTTAAGTGTAAGGTGGGTTAATGTCAAAACAATTATATTCTTAAATATCCATTTAGCTTAATCCAGTATTTTATTACATGTAACCATTAAATGTAGCATTAGTACCAAAAAAGGGGGTGGGGAGACAAATACTTACCTGTTACTAGACCTAAGAGCTAATGAATGAAGGGACCCCCCAGCCACGATTCCCCTCTCAGGGTGGGGGCACCCTTTTGTCTCTTCCCTAATGCATTGCTTTCCATCTCTCCTGTCTATACTACCTTCCTTCATTAGAAGGTAAGTCCCTTGAGGGTAAGAACTGCCTTTTTGCTTGTTTTTGGTATCCCTGGCACTTAGCATAGTGCTTGACAAATATGGAAGGAAATGCTTTATCTGTCTCCAATTAAACAACCAGGTTGAAACTTGTACAAGAATGACCAAGGTTGGAGAGTAGGCATATTGGCATTGTGGATATACAGACCATGATGCTGTGCTGTTCTGGGGGTGGAACATGATCCCCTAACTAAGGATAACAGGGCTACTTCTACCCATGCGGACTCTTCCTATGCTACATGGTCAATAATTCATTACTCTCCAAAGATGAAAGAAGAGAGAGAGAGAGAGAGAGAGAGAGAGAGAGAGAGAGAGAGAGAGAGAGAGAGAGAGAGAGAGCTGGAGACAGAGAGAGAGATCTGGGTGTATTGTACACAAATTCATAAACTTGGTACTTCTAACCATATTATGGAGCTATGTTCCTCTAAATCCCACTAGGATATTTCTCAACTTGGAAATCTGCATTAAAAAGCTTATTCCTGACTAATGAAATTGGCTGTGTCTAATGTTATCTGACTAGAATTAGTAATTTTGAGATCAGACTTTGAATCTTTCAGTTAAAAAACTCTCTCTTTACATCTTTTCCTTTGGCTGATAGGACCCTGGACAAAGAAAGCCTGTACAGATAACCAGGCCTCGGAACAATCTCTGTTGCAAACACACACCCTCATCCTGCACAACCAGTCTCAGTTTAGGGCAATGTTTTACTAGGGCTTTCTAGAGGACCCCCACAGGCTGGCTGGCAGCTCTTCCTACTTAGGCCACAAAGAACCAAGAAATGCCAGTAAACAAAGAGCTTTGATAGAGGTGACAGACACACTGATCCAGAGTCCCTCACCTGCTGCTGCCTTAGCAGAGCTTAGTGAGAACAGTCCCTCCCTGGTCCTGCTGCTGGAGGTCTAAGGCCAGAGAGGAGTCAGACTCCAAAGGCCAGACCCCAGAGGACATTCATGGTTTATCAGTGGCCTTTACTCAAGATATAGATGGGTGGGATCTGAGAAACTGCCAAAAAGCAGCCCAGGCCACAATCGCCCAAGCCAAGAGATGTGACTTGTTTAAACAAGGGGAAATAGAGTCAGATTATTCTTGAACCCTGTTCCAGTTCTATAAAGCACTGCTTTATATTTTTATAGATTTAAAGAGGGGATGCATTAAGAAATAGTAGGATAGATATTATAACATTCACCAGTTTCCAAGTTTATATTCTCCAAATGTGACACCTAACTGGCCCCATCCTCTGCCCTTATTCACCACCTTAAGGAACTTGTTTGCTTGTGTATTTGGGAGAAATGGGGTTGTAGACAGAATGAGGTTTATTTAGGGATCATTAAATATTGCATTTGTTATGAGGACAGATCTGTTGGTTTACGTGGCTGCACTCTGCAGAAACAGAGAAGTAAGTGTGGGAAGGGAGAAGACAGTTTTAGATGCACTGAGTTTGAGCTGCTGCTGTCTGTAGAAAGTCTAGGCGGGGCTCTAGCTAGCAGATGGTTGACATTGCAAGACTGGAACTCATGAGGGAATCAGGCTGGATATGTAGGCTAGATATCATCTGCAAAGTGATCATTGGATCCATATGAACTGGTGAGATCAACAGGGAGAGATTCCAGAGCAAAGTTTCATCACTTTTTTTTGAGAAAGCTGGTGGTGCCCTGGATAGAGAACTGGGCCTAGAGTCAGGAAGACTTGAGTTCAAATCTGATCTCTGACACTTATTGGCTGTGTGACCCGGATCTCTGTCTGCCTCAGTTTCTTCATCTGTAATATGGAGATAGCATCTCCTTCTTAAGAGTTTTGTGAAGACCAGATGAGACAAAATTTGTAAAGCAGGTGCCTGGTGCCTCATAGGTGCTTAACAAGTCCTTTTATCCTCCCTTCTGTGCCATTGACCCCTTTGGCATTTTGATGAAGCCTATGGACCCCTTCTTAGAATTATATTTTTATATGCATAAAATATGTAAGATTACAAGGAAAAATAATCACGTTGAAGTATTTATCAAATATTTCAACAAATTTGTTGATCCTTGTGGATAGGGCCAACCCTAAATCTTTGCCTTGACTTGTCAAATATTAGCACTGAGAAAATTAAGATTGATCCTGTATCATTTTTCTATTGATGCTAATTACAAGTAATTGATTTTGCCCTGCAGCTGCTTAAGTCATGGTTTTTTGTCTCTGAAATTAGTTCAGAGAACAGCTGGCCTTTAGTGGGTTTAGAAATCTAGTTTTCCTGCATCAAGGAATTTAGCTGACCCTGGGAAATGTGTGAGAACACAGGGAGTGGGGCCTGCAGTCTTTTCACCATCAAGCTATCCTTCCAAGATGTCTGGTCTGCTGTCCAAGAATCTGGCTGCAATCTCACACCTGGACTCAAACAATGGGCAACTCTTGGTCTCACAAGAGAAGAGGAGGGTGGGAGACAATCGTTACCAGCCCCATCTCCAAACTTCCAATCAATCACGTTCCCTGTAATTCAGTTTTATAATCTCTCCTGTAGTCCTCAATCTCATGATTGTCACCTACCCTTTTCTGTTCTTTCGTCTTTATTTCCCAAAACCTATAGAAGGGGAACTGTCTTCTCGTTCAGGATCTTGGGCATAGATGGAGACAAGCCACTGACCGATTTATTGGCAGGCAGCATGCCTCTATTAATAAATATTATCATGCTCAGAGATTTGCTTCAGTTTATCCTTTTGTTAAAGTCCGATGGTGACAGCATCGTGGACAAGCTGCTGGTCAGTTTATCCTATCCCCACAGACCTGGATGGAATGGACAGCTAGAAGAAAGACAGAAAGGCTTTTGTGGGAAGAATAGTTTAAATTCCAGAATAACAAAGAGCTTGGAGAAACAAATTAGTTTCCTTTGTAACTGCGTATACTCCTCATATATGAAAAAACAAATCCATGGATCTCAGCTCCAGAACAGAACCAAGGCAAGATCCCTTGGGGTTGCCCATGATCAGGGTGGGAGGTGGCAAGGTATAGTGTATAGAGAGCTAGACTTGGAGTCCAGGATTCAAATCCCACCTCTGGTATTGACTTCACCTTTCAGATCCCCATCAGGGAAACGGGAATTATATGTAGTAAGGATCTTATGGGGCTGTCAGAAGGCTCAAGTTAGATAATATGGTTTGTGAAGTGCTTTGCAAATTTTAAAGCATGACATAAAGTCAGTCATCATCATCATCATCCTGCGAAGGAGACTGGAAAAGATTCCTAAACACGTAGGGGGAAGCAGGAGAGGTGCCCCCGGAAATCCATGGAAGAAGAAGTGGGGGGACTGAGTGTAAAAGGGAGGAGAGAAATCCTTTTGTTGGGTTTCTGCCTTTGCTTCAGCATGAAGGTCAAAGCAGCAAACACTGATTAAATGTTTTTTTTTAAATAATAACTGGCAATCATAGAGTGCTTTAAGGTCGGTAAAGTGCTTCCCGTGTGTTTTCTTACTTATTTACTTGGTCCCTAGGTTCAAGTCCCTGACCTCAGTTCGGTGGATACAAAAAAGGAAAGTGATCTAGTTCTTATATCACAGTGGGTGTATTCTGCTAGATTTTTCACTGAGTTCTCCTTTGTTTCTCTTATAGAGCAAATGGTGGTTTGCTTGTTTTTTATTCTCTCAGAGGTTTGGTTTGGTTGTTTACATTTCTACAGAGCCTTGGAGATGAGGTTTTTCTTGGGCCCCTCAAAGGTTTCTTTTCAGTTTCTGCTGCTTTTATCAAGGGATCTTGGTGGAGTGGGCTTCCTGGAGGCCATGCACTCTGCCATCTTCCTTGAAATCCTGTGATAAATTTACAAAATCAGAATTAATTGGAATGCCAAAAAAAAAAAACCGCTCCAAGGGCTAATGTAATCCCTGGGAATTGCCTCACTCCTCTCTTCTTTTAGAAAATAGACATGAAAAAGGAGAAGATAGAACCCCATTCTTCAGGCCAAAAGAAGTTCAACAACAAATGTTCTCTGGGAGGGCACTAGAGGTCACTCTCCCTGTATGAACGGTCTCTATCAACCTTGTTTACTTATGATCCATTCTGGATGAGCTTGATTGAGCTAGCTAAACATTTTCCTCTTCTCTACCAGTCAAAATGTTGCCCATCCTTCTAAGTACTGATAATGTTTAATATAAAATTTTGGAATAATCTCTTTGTTCTCTCTGAAGCAAACTCAGAGAAGGCCTCTTCCTATGTCAACAAAAGCCAGCCAGGGCTGACTTAACATTCCTTAAGAGACCTTTAACCTAAGACACTATCTTGAAGAATGGGACATTTTCCATATCTTAATATTTGTAGACATATACTATGTTATGGCATGTTAATGGTAAAGAAAAACACAGACATCTTGGGTCGTAATTTCTGTGTGAAACTTTGTCAAACTCTGTTATCTTATTGTATTTACAACCTATGCAATTAAGAAACTCCTTTCTAATGGTCTAGTTAACCACTTATAGAGACCATAAATCTGAAGGACACAGAATACTTCTTTGTCCTAAAACATATTGAAGGCTGCTCAATTCTTTGTCTTGGTAGCCAGAACATTTCTGGCTCCATAATGCACTATGTTACCGTTTTCTTTAATAGGGAATTGATTAATTAATTAATTAAATCATAAAATGCATGCATTGAGCCTGTTGCCTTTTCTTTAACCAAGTTTTTAGGTCAACAGTACTCAGGGGCTACTTCTTCCCAGAGCTCCTTAACCAATTTATTGCATGTTCCATCTATATTGGCACTCGATTTTATAGACTGTCTTGCTTTTTTTGGGGGTGGGAGGTTGAGGTGGGGAGTACATGAGCCTAACAAAACAGTGATACAGAAGAGCTGCTTGAGTCCTTAGCTAGATGGAGATAAGATTTTCTGGGTGAAGGAAGATGTGGAAGGGAAGATGGCTTGGGGATACAAATTTTCATTAGCCTAAAACTTCATAAAATTGCAAGATAATACATCTATTTGATTAAAGTACCCTTTGGTCATCCTCGTCTCCTCTTCCCTCCCTCTTGGTTCAACAGTTCATAGTTCAGCTAAAGTTTCACCTTCTATCACAGCCCTTTCCATTTCACCCTATCTACAGAGCTTTCCACCCAAAAATGACTGTACTTATAGAGCCCTTCCCTTCCAAGGCAACATCACGTCTACTATCTTTTCCATACCCATTTAGATTCATGCTCCTTCAGTCCTCCATTAGAATGGAAGTGCCTTGAGGCCAGGGACTATTTTTGCTATTTCCTGGTCTCCTAAGGCTCTTAACACAATGCTTGGCACACAGTTAAGTGTTTACTATACATGCAAGTTCTCTGACAGCAGGGACCATTTTGTTTGTTTGTACCCCCAGTGCCAAGCACAAGGTCTGGGAAAAGAGTAGGAGCTTAATTAATGCTTGTTCATTAATTGAATAAAGAACAGGTATTACAAAGAGGTTAATTCACTGTGTGAAAGATGATGTGTTACCCATTTATCCGAGGAGTGTCAATTGGATGGTTTGGGAGCTTCAGTTGGTGAATTTAAGTTCCTTGAGAGAAGGGACTGTGTTCTTTTGGAATCCGGAATTCTCAGCCTCCCTTATCTAAACGGGTGGTACTTCTTGTTTTCTGAACTTGAATTTCCGGGCCCGATTCCCTCAGGGATGATGCATCCTCTCTGGGAAACAGGACTATGAGCTTCAGTTCAGGAAGCATTTTGTTACATGTAGGACACTGGTTTAGAAGCTGGTGATACAAAGATTGGTAGTGCCAACTTATGTGCTCCTGGAATTTCCAGACTAGTAAACTGATCAAGGTGAACTGTCAACACACTATGAATCCAAATGCTGATGCAGGAGAGCTGGATTGGGAGAGGCAGGTTCACATCAAGTTCAACCATCCTCAGCAAAGGTATTGGATACATAACCCCAGGTGTCCTCACGGGTTACATTTGCAGATCTCTGGATGAGTAAGAATGTGCTTGGTATTGGCAGCATCCGTGACACTCAAAGATATGATTGTAGAATTCATCTGGAAGAAGTAACCACCTGGTCAAAAGGACTTGTAAAGGAATGTGATACCAGAGAACTAGAGGCACCAGGTGTTTCTGGGTAATGGCAATTCCCCCTCATGATTCAGAATTGTCTCATCTACTGTTAATGACTTTGGGGCCAAACTACAGTCAGTATCACATAAGATTTAACAGTCAACACTATAAAGAAACAGCAGCTTGGAATATGATATTCCAGAAGGCAAAGACTGTAGGATTATGACCAAAAAAATCCTACTCAGCAAAATTGAATATAATCCTACAGGGGAGAAATGGAGAACTTCCAAGCACTACTGATGAAAAAACCATAGCTGGATAGAAAATTTGACGTCCAGAGGGCTCAAGAGAAGCATAAAAAGGTAAATATGAACAAAAAATTTCAAGGGACTAAATAAGATTAATTTTTTTTTTACATTTTTATTTGGGGAAATGATAAATGTAGCCCCTCAGAATTTTATCATCATTAAGACTCTTTGAAAGAGTCTAATTAGAAAGAGAGCCGACCTAGATGGAATTCTGTTATGTCTGGATGATGTCAAAAGAAGAATGAAAATACCCTTGCATTCTTGTGATGTCATCCAAACATAATAGGAAAGGGGAAGAGGAATGCACTGGGAGCAGGGGAAGGGAGAGGAAGGACAGAGAAAATTATCTCACATGAATAAAGTACTCAGGGGGAAGTTTATACAATGGAGGGAAGAATGAGGAAGAGCAGGCAACACTTGAACTTCATTCTTCTGAACTAGTTAAAGGAAGGAAGAAAGCGCACACACGCACACAGAAATTCATCTCTTCCAACACGACAGTAGGAGGGAAAGGAATTAAAATAAAAGAGGGGAGAGAGTATAAGGAAGAGGGTAGATTAAGAGAGGCAGTGGTAAGAAACAAAATAGATTCTTAAAGAGGAGACAGGGTAAAATAGGGAAGGCTAAGCATATAATAAGAACAGAAGAATAGGAAGGAGGGAAATACACACTTAGCAATAATAACTGTGAATGTGAGTGGGTTGAATTCACCCATAAATAGCAGAATGGATTAAAAGCCAGAATCTAATAATATAGTGTTTACAAAAAGCATACTTGAAACAGAAAGATAAACATAAAATTAAAATAAGGGGAAAAGCAGAATCTATTATGCTGCTAAAAAAGAAAGAAAGAAAACAGAAAGTGAGAGGGACAGCAATCATGATGTCAGACAAAGAAAAAGCAAAAATAGATTTAATTTAAAAAAATAAGCAGGGAAACTATATTTTGCTAAAAGGCACCATAGGCAATGAAAAAATTTCAGTAGTGAAACCATATGCACCAAATGGTTTAGCATCTAAATTCTTAAAGGAAAAATTAATTGAATTACAGGAGGAGATAGACAGTAAAGCTATAATAGGGGAGTACCTCAATTTACCCCCTCAGACTTATATAAACTTAACCATAAAATAAACAAGAAAGAAGTAAAAGAGATGAATAGAATTTTAGAAAAGTCAGACAGAATATATTAAATAGGAATAGAAAGGAGTATATCTACTGGTAGGTGCTATGTGTGGTACTCTCACAAAAGCTGACCATGTGTTAGGGTATTAAAAAGCTCACAAACAAATGCAGAAAAGTATTGATACAACTTTTTTTAACCACAGTGCAATAAAAATTATATTCAATAAAGAGCCACTGAAGCATAGATTAAGAATTGAAAACTAAATAATCTAATCCTTAAGAATGAGTGGATCAAAGAAGAAATCATAATAACAACTAAGAATTTCATTAAAGAGAATGATAACAATGAGGTAACATATCAAAATTTCTGGGATGCAGTGAAAATAGTACATAGGGGAAATATACATATATGTGTGTGTGTGTGTGTGTGTGTGTGTGTGTGTATGATCTAAATCTCTAAATATATATATCTCTAAATGAAAGAGAAGAGCAGATTAATGAATTAGACCAGCCATTAAAAAAAAATCTAGAAAAAGATTTTTTAAAAGTCCTAATTAAACACCAAAACAGAAATCTTGAAAATCAAAGGATTAATAAAATTGAAAGTAAAATAAAATCCACTGAACTAATAAAACTAGGAGCTGTTTTTTTAAACTAATAAAATAGTTAAGTCATTGGTTAATTTGATTTTTAAAAAATGAAGAAAATCAAATTACCAGTATCAAAAATGAAAAATTTCACAACCAATGAAGCTAAAAAAAAGCAATTGTTAGGAACTCTTCTACCCAACCAGATGCCCATGAAACTGACAATATAAATGAAATAAGCGAATATTTAAAAAGATAAATTGCCCAAATTAGCAGAATAGAATACTTTGTGGCTGTTACCGTTCAGTTGTGTCTGACTCTTAATAAGCCAGATCCTTCTATCCTCTGCTCTCTGTCAGTCTGTCCAAGTTCATATTTTTGTTTCCATGACACTGTCTAGCCATCTCATCCTCTGCCAGCCCCTTTCCTTTCTGCCTGTGACAACATCTTTTCCAAAAAGTCCTGTCTTCTTGTTATGTGATCAAAGTATTAAAACTTCAACTTCAATATTTGACCTTCCAATGAATAACGTGAATTACTCTTATTTAGATACCAACTAGATGTCCAAAGGACATTCAAAAGTTTTCTCCAGCAAAGTTCAAAAATATCAACTCTGTAGCTCTCAGTTATGGATAATGCTAAAACAGAATATTCAAATAACCTTATCTCAGAAGATAAGCCATAAAATAAAGAAACTTCCTAAGGAAAAAACCCCAGATGGATTTACAAGCAAGTTCTACCAAACATGTCAAATACAATTCCAATATTACATAAATTATTTGGGAACAAATAGGTAAAGGAGTCCTACTATATTCCTTCTATGACACAAATATGGTCTTGATACCTAAGTCAAAGAGAGTCAAAACAGAGAAAGATAACTCTAGCTCAGTTTTCCTACTGAATACTGATGCAAAATTTTTTTTTAAAAACATTACCAAGAGGATTAAAGCAAAATATCACAAAGACCAAATGCTATGACCAGGCTAGATTTATACACATATATAAACACAGGGCTGGTTTACTATGAGAAATATTATATGCATAATTGACCATATTAATAACAGAGGTCATACGCTTATTTTGATAGATGCAGAAAAAAGCTTTCCACAAAATACAATAACCCTTTTCATTAAAAGCGCTAGAAAGCAAATGAATAAATAGATTTTTCCTTAAAATGATATTTAGAATCTAAATCCAAGAGCATTATCTGTAATCAGGATAAAGTAGCTTTTCCAAGAAGACCAAAAGTGACAGGCAAGATGCCCATTCTCACCATTATTGTTCAATATTGTACAAGAAATGTTAAGTGTAAGAGAGAAAAAGATATTGAAAAAACAAGTATAGCAAAGGGGAAACACAACTATCACTTTTTGTAGATGGCAACGGAATGGATATGAGGGATGAGAGATAGTAAGGAGTTGATGATGAAACCTAATTTAAGAGCCTGAAGGATTGGAAGGATGGGTGTGCTCTCGATAGTAACAGAGAAATTTGAAAGAAGGGAAGTTTTGGGGAAAATCTATATGAAAGAGAAGGAAACCCTTAGATATCAGTCTGTCAGTACAAGAAGTAAATTAATTTAGATAGCATTGTTATTTTTTATCATATTGGCTCAGTCTACCCATAAGCAGGCAGTTAGGTGGTGCTGGGCCTGGAATCAGGAAGATCTGAGTTCAAATTTAGCATCAGACACTAAGTAGTTGTGTGACTCTGGGGAAGCCACTTAACCCTGTTTACCTCAGTTTCCTTGTCTGCAAAATGAACTGGAGAAGGAAATGGCAAACCACCTCAGTATCTTTGCCAAGAAAACCCCAAATGGGATCACAAAGGGTCAGATACAAGTGAAATGACTCAACAACTTGTGTGTATCTATCTAGATACACATATATAGCAACTAGACAGCTTAGTGGGTAGTGCTGGGTCTAGTCAGAAAGACCTCAACTCAAATCTGCCTTCAGACACTAATTCTGTGACCCTGGGCTTCAATTCTGCTTGCCTCAATCCAGTGGAGAAGTAAATGGAATTCCATTATCTTCCCCAAGAAACCCCATGGATGGTACTGGCATGCTATAGTCCATGGAGTCATGAAGTCAGATACAACTGAATGACTAAACAACTATACATGTGTGTGTGTATGTATAAATACATACACACATAATAAAATCTGACTTGATTTCATTCTCTGACATGAAAAGCTATCTACATTATGAGTTTGAGATTTAAGTAGTTGATAAATCGTATCTATGGCCAGGTACTAGTAGATTTTTTTTGCATCCAGAGGTCTACTGCATAAGTAAATATAATCTCTCTGCACTTACATCAGTTGTGACAGAAGCTTCTGTTACTGTGGAATTACTCATTTCTATTTTAGAGGTAGGGTTTTGTAAATGCTGATGAATGCTTTCCAAAGGGCAACTAGATGGTGCATCATATATAGCACTGAGCCTGGAACCTGGAAGACCTGAGTCTATATCTAGCCCTAGACACTTGATAACTGGATGAGTCACTTAACCTGTCCGCCTCAGTTTCTTTAACTATATAATGGGAATAATGAAATCACCTACCTTCCAGGGTTGTTAAAATCAAGTATTTTATAAAGCACTTAGCACTGTGGCTTGTCTCCTTCCGTTACTTTAAATCCTAACATTTAATTCATCTGTCTTTACAGTTATCTGAATTTTGAGTCTATGTAAAATCTCAGTAACTTGAAAAAACAACAAAAAGCTACCTTTCACAACCAAATGTAAATACGTCTATAAGGTTCCCCTAGGAATCCATTTCCTATGAAACTGCTGCTCAGTTCTCCTAAGCCTCAGAAAATTTGCAATCCTAACGCTAGCAAAGTAACTGCTTTTGGGGAAAAAATTAATTTTTAAGCATATTGAAATGCTATTGGAGTATTAATGGTAAAACAAATGCAGATTTTTCAAAATCTATCTTGGCACCATGAAGATGGTGATAAGCACCTTCCCTGTGAACCCAAAATGACTCGAGATGTGAAAAGTTAAAAATTTCTCCAAACCAAACCAAGTCCCACCCCAGAAATTTCCCCCAAAGCTGCACTGATTACAATCCAGAAAGACAGATTGGGGGAAAGAAGGGTGAAAAATAGCTCCCTTTTGCTTGAGGGTGTGATCGTGTAGCCTTGGTGGGTTTTGTTTCCAATATTTTTATTATTATAAACTTGACAAACATTGAACTGAGATGGATATTTCCTTATACAAAGAACAGAAAAAGAGGATTGTGCATGCTGCCATAAATCTCTGACATATAAAGTATATGTCAAAAATATATGACAAAAAAACATGGTAGTTACAACATTTCTTGGCTTGTCTATGCCCTCCACTTTGTCTCCACTTTGTGTGTGTTCTTAAGGTTTCGTTTGTATTCTTGACTTCCTTATTTTTTGGCATTACTTTCCTGCCCTGTCCCTCCTCCACTCCACTCCCACTCCTCATCCTCACTCCAATATAAGCCCTCCCCTTTAATAAATATTTTAAGAAAAATAAATCTACATAGTGGCCATTTGAAAACGTTTCATTCTGCACATCTAGTGGATTACCTCTCTGCTAAGAGGTGGGAACCATGACTTATCATCAGTCTTCTGGAGTCATAATTGGTTATTATATTAATCACAGTCTTTCCTACAGTGTTGTAGTCATTGTATAACTTCTTCTCCTGGTCTTGCTCACTCTACTCTCTAATAGTTCATACAAATCTTTCCAGATTTCTCTGACTCCATCCGTTTTGTCATTCCTTACAATGCAGTAATATTCCATTACAAGTAATAGGCATTCACTTTGTTTCCAGTTCTTTTGCTACACCAACCAAAAAGGTGCTCCATTTATTTCTTGATATATGAGTCCATTTGATCTCTTTGATGTCTTAGTGCTTAATGTTTACTGACTCATTCTTTGGCGATAAATATATGCCTTTTATTGCTAGGTCAAAGCTATGCAAGTTTAGTGACTTGGTTGGCTGGACTACCTTCAAGAATAGTTAGACTGCACCACCAACAGATCATTAGTGAGCCTTGTCCTCTGACAACACCATCAACAACTGTTATTTTCCTTTTTGTGTGTATGTCATTTCTGCAGTCTGATAAGTGTGAAGCGTTGCCTCAGTTGTTTTCATTCAGATTTTAGATATTTTTTCATTTTGTTATGAACAGCATGCCTTTCATTTGAGAACTTATATCCTTTAACCATTTAAGTATTGGAGAATAGCTTCTTGTACTTCAAAATTTGTATCAATTCCTTAAATATCTTGGATAACAGACCGTTAGCAGAGAAATTTGCTACAACTTTTTTTTTTAAATATATTTAACTTTTTACATTCATTTTCACAAGATTTTGGGTTCCAAAATTTTCTCCCCATTTG
>CM053773.1:244937687-244962579 GCA_028658325.1 Potorous gilbertii
CAAATGGGGAGAAAATTTTGGAACCCAAAATTTTGTGAAAATGAGTGTAAAAAGTTAAATAAATTAAAAAAAAAAAAAAGAAATTTCTCATGGGATGATACTTCCATAGAAAGGCCTAGTTCTGGAAACAACTGTGTGGTTTCAGGCCTAGTTTCAAAATCTGAAAGAAATTCAAAATATAAATATTCCCTGATCCCACATAGTATACTTAACCCTATCTTCTGTTTTCTCCATCCATCACTGTCAAACTTTAAAACATGGAACAGATGATACTGCAGTTTCCACCACCTCGCTCTTCAAAACAACTTGTTGACACAAAATAGATCAGTCATTCAGTTTCCCAAATGAGGATGTTGACACAAAATAGATCATTCAGTTTCCCAAATGAGGAAACTGAGATTTAGAGTAATTTAACGCTTCCCTCAAGGACACATAAGGATAAGTGTCAAAGCATCAAAGCTAGGATCTGTACCAAGACCTTGACTCCAAGTCCAACTTTCTACTTCTCCAAGACGGCACCCAAGACACAAGAAAACGTGTATCATGTAGTATCGCTGTCAAGGACAGTCCTGGGACCAGCCGGTGAAATCTATAGGAATTCCACTATCAGTTAAACATAAAGCATCAATATCTGAATACCTAGGGCTGTCCTGAATCAGATAAGCAGCTATATAATGGGGTGGGGCAGGGTGGGGGTGGGGGAGAGAGAACAGTGATTATCCAGTTCAACCTTCTGATGTGGTAGGTAAGGAAACATCCCAAAAGAGGTTATATGACTTTCAGGATTGGATTCAATCTGGGTTCAAATCCTGGCCCTGCCATCTGTTATTGGTGTAATCCTAGGCAACTCACTTAACTGTTCTGGATCTATGTCCTTATCTGTAAAATGAAGGGATCAAACTACACAGCTGCTTAGGTCTCTTCCAGCTCTAAAGTTATGGATCTCTTTGTTCTGACATCTATTCCAGGCTACCAAAGAACAGACTGATGAGATGGATTGCAGAGCCCAGGCAGTGATTTCTGAAAGATCAGAGAACAGCGCAGCACAGACCTGGGCAAGGACAAATGTGCTCACTTATAACCAAAAAGGAAGGAGCGAGAGACAGAGACAGACAGAAAGATGAGGGAAGGACGGAAGAATGGTCTGCGCCCTATAAGCCAGTGAGCTTGATGGTTTTCTAAGTTTCTAGAACCTGTTGTTAAAAGGAGGGCTAAGGAAATAGAGGCAGACTTAATTTACAGCAATCCTAGTACTATGAAGACTGAGAGCCTAGATGGACCCCATGACATGATGGAAGCACATCCCACCCTAACCTTCCTTTCTTTTCTGCTTTGGTTACTACACTAAGATATCAGACCTTAGATCTAGTTAATCCAGATTTGGATATATTAAAGTCTACTTAGATAATTTAGATAAAGTATCTCAAGCCAGTTGAGGAAGACCAAGGAAGAACCACTGTAAAATCCATTTTAGATATCAGATACTACCAATCAAATCAAAGTTTCTCGATAAAAGTGACATGACAAAAAGTATCTTAATAGAAATAATTAAAGTGTATGTGGAAGAACAAATGGTTAAGATCATTAAGGAGAAGCAGGCAGATGGGAAAAGGAAAGGACATATATCTACATCTCAAATAACTCTACAAAGCAATTTTTACCAAAATCATCTGGTATTTGATAAGATCCAAGAAAAGACATCAATGGATGGGAAAGATAATTTGAATGAGAATGTGGGATACAGGCTTTGACAAATCCAAGATCATGTCACAATGGGTAAGAAAATCAGTCAATAAGATTCACTATAAAATTACAGTCATGTTACAATCTATTAGATATATCCATATCGCACACTGGACGTTATGGGAAGTTCCCAATGAGTCAATATACAAATAATAAGGGAACAGAAAGTACAGAGAAAAATTTTAAATAAAAATCATACACAAAGCGCAATTATTAAGAGGGGAATTGTTATGCATTCATTGATTTTTATAGAATTAAAGGTGTTTTTCCTCCTTGGTTAAAAAAGCAAGAACCCTGAAAAAGAAAAGGAGCATATTCAAGGAAAGAAAAATTTGTAATAACTATTTCTGCGAAAAATCTGGCATTCAGAACCTAAAAGAAACTGACATAATTTTGAATTCCATCTGCAAAAAGGTTAAATGGTTAAAAAAGTCAACTAGTAACACTTGAAAATCTATCCAGACTCTCTAATAATCAAAGGAATAGATATTTTTTAAGTTAACTGAGACACTTCCTACCTATTAATTTGGCAAAGGAAATGTGGCTTTTTTTAAAGGAGTAAAACTAACTGTTGGTGTAGTTTTGGAGCGACAGGTATGCTCAACCCTTCCTCCTCCTGGTTTCCCTCTTTCTGTAGAGGGCAACACCCTCTTCCCAGTCCCTCAAACTCACAAGGTAGGAATCATCCCAGACTCTTCTCCCTCTCTCCCTGGGAACCAAGTGTTCGTCAAAGCCTGGCAACTTCACAACTTCACTTTGGCAATTGATGCCTTTTATAGATTTCACCTGTGCACCATCTCCTCAATAAGTCCTCTCCACTGCTCTGATACTGCCTCTACCCTGGTACAGACTTTAAAGACTTCAAACTTGGACAATTACAATCACCATTCAGAGAATTTCCTAAAGCGTAGGTCTGACCACATGCCATGTCCTCTATTCAGTAAACTCCAAGGACTCCCTCTTGCCTCCAGGAGCAAATACAAAACCCTGTTTGGCATCAAAGCCCTTCATAACCTCACCCCTTCCCACCTTTCCACTCTTCTTACATTCTATTCTCCCATCCAGTGACCCTCACCTCCTGGTTTTTCCACAAACAAGACCCTGTATCTCTCATCTCTGGGCATTCTCTCTGGCCATCCCTCATGTCTGGAATATTCTCCCTCCTCCGCTCTGACTACTGACCTCCCTTGGCTTTACCTCCCAACTAAAACCTCACCTTCTACAGAAATCCTTTCCCAGCTCCTCTTAATTTCAGAGCTTTCCCTCTCTTAATTATGTCCTATCCTTAATATCACTTGCTTTACATATATTTGATGGCATGTTGTGCCTCCCCATCCCCCCCTTTAGATTATAAGCTACTAGAAGGCAAGGACTGCCTTATGCCTCTTTTGGTAACCCCAGCACTTAGCATACAGTAGGTGCTTAATAAATGTTTATTGACTGATTGACTAAATGAATACTTTTTTGCCACATATCATGGCAATATTCAGGCAGCATTACAGAAGTGTGAACAACTAGACCCTTTCATGTAGTGACCCTTCTAACAAGATTATATCAGAAGGATATGATAGAAAGAAAACAACTTTTACTACAAAAATATTCATGGCAGCTTTATTTGAAATAGCAATAGGCTGGAAAACAATCCACGCATCCTGGGGTCTGATTATGGTTGAACACATAACAGCATATGCAAGATTTATTTGTCACCTCTGTCATTTAAGATCAAAATGAAATAAGGGTAGTGGGAAGAAAGCCGACTCCGTCTACAACTAGATAAAAATCTGCTTCCCTCCAGTTAGGGAATCCTAAGAAATACACAGAGGAAAGAGATCACCCAGGAATATGAAAGAAAAAAGATAATTTAAGTTGTTGTTTTGTTCATGTGCATATTAAAAAGAAAGGGCAAGGCCAGCTGTGGGAAGGAGACGATTTCTATGTACTGGGGACAAGAAAGATAACTGATTTTATATTGTTAACCTGAAAACTTGGTTAAAGAAAAGGCAACAGGCTCAATGCATACATTTTATGATCTAATTAACTAAATAATTCCCCCAAAAGATAACAGTTACAAGTGCTATGGAGCCAGGATCAGAACTGGCTGACTTAGTACAGAAATTGACTGTCTTAAGTACATTTTGCCAGGAGGAAGGAGTTCTCTTAGATAAACACATTGTAGATAAAGTGGCATCAATTGGGTTTTATGACCCCAGGCTATAGGCGGCTTCCTTCCATAAGGAAAAGACAAAGTCCCATCACCCAGATAGGATCCTGTCCCAACAGGCCTTAGAAGTTGTGGTATCTTAACAGAGTTGACAAAGCTGAAGTTACAACTCAAGCCTTATCACTAAGATGCCAGAAGAAGGGTCTGGTAAGGAAGTCCCATTTGTTTGCCTGACATCAAAAGGTGTCCTCTAAGTTAAACAAAGGGGACTATTAGGTCCAGGCTCTTCTTAATTCAAACTTTGGCCCTTATTAAAGTCTAAAATTTATATTAAATATTATCAATATCACAATGAAACATTTTGGCCAAAACAAAACACTCCAACATAATTAAAGGCAAATGCTGAGAGCACAAACGACACATACAAACCTCACTTCTGCAATCTACGACGTCTCTTGTGTCATGGGCATGTGAGTTTTCCAGTGTGCAATGGCACTCAATGCCAGGGGTGGTGAACCTTTCTCGGGTCAGGGACCACTACAGCAGCCCAAGGAAGCCTTTGGACCCCTTCTCAGGACAATAATGGTTTTGAACACACAAAGTAAAATGCAGAGGATTACAAAGCAAAGCAAGTGCGGTGAAATAAAACACAGTTATCAAAACATTAAAAAAACAAGTTCACTGACCCCAGGGTAAGAACCCCTGCAGATTACTTGTCTACAACTTCATGTCAGAGGAAAACAGAGGTTAAGGTGATTGCCCATGATCATCCTGCTAGCAGGATACAAGAAGTTATTAAAAATGTACAAAGGTGACTCCCAAGTCACAAAGGACAAATGATTAAAGATGAACCATTTTCAAAAGAAGAAATGCAACTTCTTAAGAATCCCTTTAAAAAAATATCAAAGAGATGCAAAATTGAACAATTCCAGGGGGCCACCTCAAATCATTTCAATTGCAGCCCACCCCTAAAGGATGAAAAGCACCACAGCTCAACTGTCAGGGATAAGGAGAAATCAGCTGAATTCTTGGTGGCACAGCGATCTCCACGCGGCTGGTCGCCTTTGAGGTCACCCTGCCAACGCACAGTATGTTACAAAAATAATCACATGCTTGGAACCATTTATTCTGGGGCATGTATTCTGAAATAGTTACCAAAAACAAAAACATGAGAATATCAGAATAAGGGAATGGTTAGATAAATGCACTGCAGTTAGTTTTGTACTGTTCAGACAGAAGAAACAAGAGCTAAGGCATCGTATCAGATATGGAGGGAAAGCCTTTAGGTCAGGAAGAGTGACTCAAATCTGGCCTCTGACACTGAGTCGCTGTGTGACCACAGACAAGTCACTTGCCCTTTAGGATCACAAGAGTGGCCAATCTGGATGGACAGGAGGAGTTCCTGTGCTGTGCGTTCCCTGTATGGATGACACAACAAGTCTGGAGCAGAGAAGAAAAAAGTAACAGAATACCATAACACCATTAAGGCAGGAGAAATAAAAGAATGTGCAAAGACCTTCAGGCAGAACCACACAACAGAACAGAATACACACAAACTGACCATAAAACAGGAAGTGGGCTGGGAAGAAATGGACAAAGAAAAAATCCCAATGGATTATAGCACTAAAATTCATGTATAAATGTCAGTGACTGGACAGTAAGTTTCAAAAGTAGCACAGACATTCAGCACTGCAGCTCATGGACAATCGCCTTAAACCCAAAACAAAACAAACCCAATTTACACACAGCCCTTCCAGCATGGCCCCTGCCCCTCTCTGCACGCACAATCATGCCCCATGGAGAAGGACCCTGGGCCCCCCTTCACCTTGCCCCTCACCACAGGACTCCCAGGATTCCCCAGGCCTGGCATGCCCTCTGTTCTCACAGTTCCAGCAGTGCCACACCAAGTCCTTCCTGCTCACCCCCATTGCTGGGCTCTTCTCCCTGCCCTGTGTTTATCTTGGCTATCTGTGTAGCTCTGAGCATGCATCCCCATCTCCCCTGATAGACCGGACCCCTCCTGCGGGCAGGAATTGGAGTCTCTTCTGCATCTGTATGCCCTTGCTTGTGGCAGGGTCTGGCAGAGAAAAAATGCTGATTAAGGGCTCAGGGATCATTTGGTCACTAACAAAGTCATTTTTAAAAAACGAGATAATAAATGAACGGCCAAAGGAGGAAGAGCTTGGGGCTGCTGAGGGTCCAAGTGACCTCCCAAGACAATGGAAGAAAGCGATCCTTCCCCTATGGGGGAACCTCTCTGTGAGACTGGAGGGATGGTGAATTCCATTTAATCACAAGCATTTCTGAAGCACTTCCCATGTGCCAGGAACTGCACCAAGTACTGTCATGCACATACAATGAAGGAGATGGTTCCTGCCCTGGGAGGTCATGGGCCACGTGGACAGAGAACAGGCTCCTAAGTAGGAACTAGAACACAAATACAACAGAAAAGGGATGGGGGGGAGGGGGGCAGGATGAATCAGGGAAGGCTTCCTGGGGGAGAGAGCCCCTGGGCTGAGCCTTGAGGGGAGCCTGGGGTTCCAAGAGGCAGAGATGAGGAGAAAGGGCTTTCCAGGCAAGGGGGGCAGGGTATGGAATGAAAGGTATGGAAAATCCTGGGACAGGGAATAGGAAAAAGGCCAGGCTGGCTGAAATACAGGTGGAGCTTGAGAGCCATAGGGGCTAACTGGCCTGGAAAAGAAGTTTAGAGCCCTTCAGAGGTCCAGCAGAGGGAGCCACGTGAGGCTCTTGAGCAGGCAGTGACTTGGGCAGGCCTGTCCTGGTGGCCTGTGTGTAGAGATGGCCAGCTCATAGGTAGCTAAAGTACAGATGAGGCTCTAGCCCAGACCTCTCACCCCACCCCTGGCCCTGCTTCACAGCTCTGGGGAGCTTGGAGCAGGACTCACAGCCTGGCTTAAAAGTGCTGCCCCCAGAATGACCAGTTGGGATATCGTCTGCAAGGCCCAGTCTATCTGACTTTCCCTCACTCACCTGGACCGCTGGTTGCTAGCATGTCTTCCTCAGGCACCCAAGGGCCTTCTACTTGCTGCAGCTGGTAAATCACATCTGGTTTGGAGGCTGTAAGTCCTGCTCATTGGGAATTAAAAGTGCTGGCTTCAGAGAGACCCCAGCTAGAATCTCTGTCCCTCCTCTCTCTGGGGACAAACAGATACACTAGGAAGACCCAGAGGGCAGAACACAAAAGACCCTGCAAGACACAAAACTGCATTCCTAGGAAGTATGGGGAAATGGGTCTCAGGGTCAATTTGAGCCAAGAAAGAAAATTCATTCATATGACTCAGAGGATGGAAAGGTTTTCACATCTGTGGGCAATGGCCCTGGGACTTTGGGGAAAGAAACAAGGACTGGAGGAGGTCCAAGCTCTAGAACAACATAACCACCCACTGCTGTTGCAGGAATCCTTTCCCTGGGGTCCATGGGGTTTCTAAGGTACACTCAGAAGAGCCAGTCACAGTGGTGGATGCCTTTAGCCTAGTTCTGAGGAAGAGCAGGGAGGTGCAGGGGAATTGTGGGGGGTGGGGAGGCTGAGAATCCTTGAGATTGGGAGAGTTCTGAGATGCAGAAGGGTGCAAGGTGACTGGGTGTATCCCCAAGAGTAGAGAGCCACCAAGATGCCTATGGAGGGGTGAACCAGCCCAGGCCAGAGAAACAGAGCACTATCAGGATCAGGCCTGCGAGCGGCAGCTGCCTTGCCGGGCCAGGCAAGACAGGGAAACCCAATCTCAAAGCCTAAAACATTCACAAGGACTCCCGTGACATAGTAAGAAAAAAAAGCCCTCCAAAAAGACAGGTCCTGAGGCTGGGGGGAGCTGTATCCTTACCCAGGTAGATTATGTTCTTGTAGTTTTCCAGTATCACATCCCGGTTCAGCTCCCTCTGGGAAGGGCGCAGATGCCCCCACTCCTCTGGGGTGAAGTCCACGGCCATGTCTCTGAATGTCATGGATACCTGAAACAGCAGAAACACCTGTGAATACCACCTGAGAACTATGTAGCCCATTGGTCCTGGGAGGAGAGATCAGAGGAATCATAGGGGGTGAGGCTTCCAAGGTTCAGTGTACTCCAAGCTGAGTATTCAGAAAGAGCCTACTGTATGCGTAAGTCTGCACTAGATTTGGAGGCATGCCACCCAAGAGGAAGAGCGGCTTATGCTAACACCCCACTCTGGGGAGGACAAGTCATTTTCTGACCACAACATGGTGTCCAAATATTCATGGTCAAAGTGTCATAGAGGGAGGGCCGGGAAGGTCATCTGGGCCAAAACGAGGGTCAGTAACACGTCCCCTGGGGGCTTCTTGTCCTGCCAGAACAAAGACCTTCATAAAACAAGAGGGAACCGACTATGGTGGGTCGGGGCAGCAGGTCTCTAGCTGCTGGTGGGGTTTCTTCCAGATCAAGACGAAACTGCCTCTCACTCACTCACTCACTCACATTTGGTCCCCGCCAATGGCACTAAAGTCAATCCCTTTTCCATGCAGTTACCTTCCAAATGCTTGAAAACAGCCGGCCTACCTGCCCAGTCTTGTTATTTAGACATGTACACTCTGTACTCGGCCATTGTTCTGGGGGGGCGTGGGGAGTCACTGCAGGAATCTGGGGGAGCCACAGTGAGCCCCAGGACAATGATGACACCCAGAAGTGTAGCAGGGGGCCACAGGGCCTCGCTCAGTACTAAACCCAAAAATAACAGTATCAAAAATTGCTGGGTACCTAAAGAGCCCCCAAAGAAGCGGTGACAACTACACAACAACCACAACTCAGGACTCAAAGGAAAACTATGGATCTTCTGAAAGGATTCCTGCTGCTTTCCAGTGGTGTCCAACTTTTCAGGAGCTCTTTGGGGTTTTCTTGACAGAGATATGGAAGGGGTTTGCCATTTCCTTCTCCAGATCATTTTACAGATGAGGAAACTGAGGCAAACAGGGTGAGGTGACTTGCCCAGGGTCACCCAGCTTGTAAGTGTCTCAGGCCACATGTGAACTCAGGTCCTCCAGGCTCCAGGCCCTCTCTGCACTATGGCACCCCTTAGGCACCCCTGAAAAGCTCTGGAAGAGAGAAAAAGAAGGAAAATAGATGAAAGTAGAAAGTGTTAAACTTCATACTCAAAGTGAAAGATTCCTAGAAAATGATCAGACCCAAAAAAATCAATGGCTCTGTAAGTCAGAAAGAAATTGTGGGACAAAACTGAAAGACTGAACGTAAGAATAAAATATCAGATATTAAAAACAACTGACTCAGAAAACACATCAAGGAGAGAGAATTTTACAGTCAATGAACTTTCTGAAAACACTGATGGGGGAAAAGCCTGGAAGAACACTATCCTCTGAGGATTTCTGGAAATGTAAACAACCCTGATCTAACAGAACCAGAGGCACTCAACCACAAGCACAATCAACTATCTCCTGAAATAAACCTCCAAAGTCCCAGGAACAGCAAGTCAAAGTCTGAAGCTTTCCAGTGCAGGGCAATGGGAAGAAGGGGCAGTGCCAAAAAAGGAGAGAGAATCTTTGAAGGAGACTTAAAGGTACAATGCCTGGTATATAGCACATACTTACTGTTTGTTGACTGACCAAAAGACTCCCTTTGGAAGTAACAATTAAACTCCACAGAACAGCTCCCTGGTTGCTCCTGATTTCCTCTGGTCTTATAATGGGAGGGGAAGAGACTGGGGGCAGAGAGAAGTCTGTAGCTTCTTCTCCCCTTTGGAATCCTGGTGCCCACACTTACCATTGGGACACTCCTAGATTAGGAACATCTCTTCCGAGATGTTTAGTTTCTTCATCTATAAAATGGGGTTATTATTTTCTCAATTACCAGTAGGCTTCTGTGAGTCAGATTTTAAATCTTCAAGTGGGATATAAATATTTCCTATCACCATTAGGCATTTGGGGCAGCCCTCTCAGCAGCCAGCTCAGCGCATGGGGGTACTGAATAAAGCTGCCCCTAACATTCTAACTTCCTTCCGGGTCTCACTGAACAGCAGGCATGTCCTGATTTAACCACACCTCAGGTCCCCAGACTCAATATAACCACTGCCCCTAGCTAACCACTGCCCTCACATCCAATTCACATATTTGAACAGGTATGTTCTTGCACTCAACCACAAGCACATCATCCACTTAGCCCCAGACAAGACTACAATAGCTAGCCAATTGGAGAGTAGCATGACCAGAATGTTTAAACACCAGACCACAGAAGGGACCTCTTCCCTGTTACCTAATCCCTTGACAAACCCCTCCAGCCTTTTTAATATTCATAATTTCTATTATGTGATTGCATCTATGCCCTATAAAAATCCATCTTGCTCTCTGAAGTTGCTGATTCCTCTTGGAACTTATCCCGCTCCACAAGAGGCATCAATCATAGTATATGCTTATACTTGGATCAGAGGTGGTCTGACTCGGAATTCTTTTGAGATGGTACCACCACAACACATCAGGAAACAACAGTTTTTGGTGTCCCTGGGTGGCCAGAGACTAAGTCACAACAGCTTGACAAAGGATAGAGAGGGGAAGGCAGGGGCAGCACCAGGCACCGGGGAAACACCTCCCAGGAAAGCATCACAGTGAAGAGGAAAGGGCTGGAGGTGCTGGCTCAGTTGCTTACAACCTGTGTGACCCTGGATGACTGAGTCATTTCCCCTTCCTGGCCCTCAGTCTTATCTATGAAAAGAAGGGCCTGGACACAAGATCTCTAAGGCATCACCTTGGCCTGATTCCTCATGGGCCCAATTTCTTGGGTCAGAGGATATGGGAAGGAAACATTCCCAAGTGGAGACCTAAAGTATTTATTTCAGAAGAAACAAAAACCACTCCCACTTACCTGGTGAGCCACAGGAGGGAGAAGGACAAGGGCCATGGCTTGGCTCAATGCTTTCACCTCTGGGGAAATTGGGAATCCTCAGCTGGGAGCCCTGGGAAACAAAAAGCAAACATTAGAGGAATTGGCCCTGCCGTGTTTAGACCCAAAGCCAGCAAACCCTAACTCTCTTCCTGGTTAGAGAAGATTACAGGGTCCAACCATTCCATCAACACAAAAGCACCTACTAAGTGCAGGGCACCATCCTACTGTCCACTGAGGAATCCAGGAGCAGGAACAGAGCAGTCCCTGTGCTCCCAGAGCTTACATTCTACTGGGGGAACACAATGTGTATAAAGAGGAACAAAGGAAATGCTTAACAGATGGAGAAAGTGCTAAAAACTAGAGGGAGGAGCACTGACTTCATGGAAGATCTGGCTGTGATGAGGCCTGAAGGATGTGGAGGATCACCAGGGGTGGAGGTGGGCATGAAAGCCTTCCAGGAGTGGGGGCTGAGGGGACTCAAGAAAACCACTTGGAGCAGGGATGTGGATTGTCAAGGGCAGGAAACACTTTCCTGCTCCAGCTTGGCTGGGATACCTAGCAGGTGAGGGGAGTCATGGGAAGTGAATGTGGAAAGGAAGACTGGAGCTGAATTGGGGGGGGTGCTGACACTGATATCAAGAAGAGTCGCCTCCATTTTGTCCTGTAGGACTCGGGAACCTGTGCAAGCTTCTGAGCAGGCTGAGGAGGTGCTTCCTCTGGACTTTGGACCTGGATCCCTGTGGCAGCTGCGTGGAGGACGGCTTTGAGAGGGAAGCACTTGGAAACATGAAAGTTATCTTCCTGCTCCCCAAGAGCCACGATGAGCACTTGAGCTAGCACTGTGGTCATGTGAAGAGAAGGACTGGAGAGGGAAGAACAGGGGTTCCAAATCTTTGTTTTATGTATCCCTTTAGCAAGCTAATGAAGCCTAGGGACCAGTTCTCAGAATATTTTAAAATTAATCACACACATAGGATTACAAAGAAAATAGTTAAACTGAAATCCCTTATTAAAAATTTCGCCACCAAAGTGTAGAAGGAATGAGGAAGTCTATGAGAGGTAGAAGGAGGAAGAGCAGCATTAGGACAAAAAGAAAAAGAAAAGGAAGGAGAAATGGGATGAGGGAGGAGGAACAGTGACCAGGCTCTTACTTGGCACCGACTGTGCACCTAGCACTGGGCTAAGTGCAGGAAGAGGCTGGGTGGGCTCTGGGGCCCACTGCAGCTGAGGACTCGGGTGAGCGAGGGTGTCCACAGACCTGACAGGCCGACCTCTGGAGCCCCGGCTCTCCTCTCTTCCAGCATCATCTCTGTCCTCAGGCTCCGACCTCTATAAGTGACTGAGCTGGTACCTGGACTTGGGTCTGGCCCTGACAGTCCCCCCCAAGCTGCCTCTGGTTTGGCCCCCACATCTGTGCTGCTCCTCAGGAGAGGACCTCCCATCATCTCCCTTCCCCAGGTCTTTGCACGGGCCGCTCCCCATGCCAGCCGCACCCTTCCTCATCTGCTTCTGGAGCTGGATGATCTAGACCCCATACTTGTCTGGGAAGCCCTGGAAGCAGCTAGGGTGGCACTGCCTTCTGCCGGGCCGCCAGAGCCCTGCCTACATCGGAACCTTCCAGGTGACAACAAGGAAAGCTCGGTGCTCCGGGCAGCGCCGTGCGGGTGCCCAGGCCCCGCGGGCCGCTCCGGGCAGCGCCGTGCGGGTGCCCAGGCCCCGCGGGCCGCTCCGGGCAGCGCCGTGCGGGTGCCCAGGCCCCGCGGGCCGCTCCGGGCAGCGCCGTGCGGGTGCCCAGGCCCCGCGGGCTGTGACCGGCCTTGAAGGCTGCGCCCACATGGCGGACTGCGGTGCAATGCCCCCAGCGCCTGCCCCCTGCCCCAGGACCTGCCGGTGCCCCAGGCTGACCCCGCCCCGCCCCGCCCTCGCCTCAGCAGCCTCTGGAAGCAGGGGGCTCTGGGTTCCAATCCTGCCCCGCCCGCTGACTCCTTTCAGCTGCCTCCCCTCGAGCACCGCGGTCAGCACCCCCGCAGCCCGTTCTCCTGCCCCGCTCCCACTGCCCTCCAGGGGACAAATCTGCCCTGGTTGTGTCTGCCCCTCGGGACGGCCCCGCCCGCACCTGCCGCACAAGAGGCTTCTGGGTTTGTGGAGCTCAGTCCTGCCCCCGGACCCGACAGCCAGCCTGGGCGGGAGTTAAGCGGTGGTCACGTGGCCTGGAGGGGCAGGACGAGGGTCCGGGGGACACTGCGGGCAGCCAGGTCACAAGAGAAGAGTGTCAAAGCAAGAGCCGGCGGCGGCTCCTGATTGGGCGGCAGTTCCAGCCCCGCCCCCGCGCTGTCCAATGAACGCGCCGGCTAGCGGAGAGGGCGGGCAGATAGGCAGGGGAGCAAGTGCGCAGGTGCAAAAGCGGAGTCGCCCTCTCCCCGCCCCAGGCGAGTCCAGGCACAGCCGGAGGGAAGCCAAGACGTGCGGTGCCCGAGGCCGTGCCTCCTCCTGCACCGCGACATCCGCCAGGCCTACCTCGGTCCCAGGCGGGGTGTCCCCTGGCCCGGGCTAACCCGGGGCCCGAAATCGAACAAGGCGCCAGAGGAACCAGGGTGGCCACGAGCAGCGGAAGACGGCCGAAACCCGGAAGTGGCTGGCTTCCGGTCCCGGGGAGGTTGTTGTGGCGGAATGACGTCACGAGACAGCCTGCTTGTCGGCACAGACGGGTTGCTGGGAAATGTAGTGTGGAGGCCAGGGGAGGCTTATGCGCATGCTCTTTAGAGCCAGACCCCAGCGCTTTGCCAATCCACACCCTTTAGTCCAGGGCGAAAAGGGCGAAAGAAGGAAACTGAGGCCAGTCTGGAAGCACCAACGCTTGGTTCTAGTGACTGGTTCCCCCCTCCAAGAAGTCTTCGCTATTCCCCCCTTTTAGCGTTCTCTAAGCCCATCCGATGCAGTTGTGTTTTCTGATCTATCAATTGCACCCCCAACAGCCAACCTGGAAGTGCCCTATAAGTGCCAGCTGTGATCATGGGCATGATGCCCACCTGCTGTGCTGCATCTCCATAAAGCCCTGACCTGGGCACTCTTCTCTTCACCCTCAGCGCTCTGTAACCAGCGCTGATGATTACCAAATTAACTAAAGAAGCTGGAAGGGGGGAGTTAGTTACATCATGTAAGTGGAGTGTGCAATCAGAAGAAGAGAAAGCTATGCCAAGAAGGAAGGCGTGGAGGGAGTGGGCAACCTGAATCTTTCATCTGAATTGGTCAAAGGATGGAAGAATATTGCCCCCCCCCAAGCCCCACAGGTGTGCTGAAATATATTTCCCCAGTAGGGAAAAGGGTGGGGTGGAAGAAGACAGACAGACAATAGGTTAAGGAAGGTATTAGTCATGAGCAAGTTAAATTCTAGCCATATGAGGTGGATCTTGAGGAGGAATATAAAAAAAGGAAAAGAACCTGTGTTTGGGTTTTGAGCATGGGTAAGACAAGGGATATGGTTCTACTTATGGATGGTGTGGTGTTGGCTCGTGGAGAACCTGTGTTTCCTTGGTGTTAATTGTTAGGTCAAATTTAGCACAAGCCATTTATTATTTCTTTCTCACATTATTATTAAAGAAGGGGCAGGAAATAAAAAGGAAATATGAAAGAATAGATTGGAAAGATATGAACAATAAATGATCATACCTGAGTAAATGGGATGAATTCATCAAGTAAGAGGAAGAGGACACCAGAATGGATTAGAAAGTAGAATATAATATGTCTAAAAGAACATTTGAAACATCACAATTTGAACACAGAGTGAAGCAAAACCTACTTTGCTCTTATTTTACTAAAGCAGAAATAGAAAAATAGCAATCAAAGTAACAGTAGAAATCAGAAAGTAGAAATCATAATCTCAGAAATGACAAAAGCAAAAAGAGACTTCATTAAGTCTTAAGAGTCATTAAGTCTTAAGAGAAAATGCATTTAGCACAATAGATAGTGAATGAATACCAATAAACTTGAATGTCACAGGATCTAATACATAAATGAAAAGTTCATTAAGATACAGGGAGGAAGACATAATAAAAAACTGTAATAGTGGGGAACCTTAGGTTATCCTTTCAGCATCTCCCAGAGAGAGTGACAGAACCACAGAACCATCCAACAACCCTTGGGATTCCAAGTAGATGCTGTCCTCAAAAAGGTGGGCTGTGAGCCTTCCCAACAAACACCTCCCCAGAGGTGCCTTCAGCAGGACTCACTGTCTTCCCCTGCAAACTTTCCCTTCTTTCCAACTTCTCCATCCCTGTTGCTGAGTCACATTCTCTGTTCCTGTTTCTGCTGTTCCCTGCCCAGATACAAAGGCTAGTAACTTTGGTCTCATCCCTTATTGCATTCACATGTGAACACAGACACCATGTGCCAACCCATCTGTCATCAAACCTTATTCAAGGCTAACCCCTCTCTACCTGACTGAGTGATCTCATTCCATTCCTTCTCCTCCACTAGACTATGCCCTGCCTCCATCATTCCCACTCTCTCACTTATCTACTGTCTCTCCGTCTCTACTGGCTCATGCCCTTCTGCCTTTGTCTCCACCATTCTGAAAAAACCCTCACTTGATCCTTCTGTCTCTTAAACCCAATTCACTTGCAAGTTAAGACATCACCTTCCTGATGTCATTCGAGATGAAGAATGAATAACAACAATAGTTTGATTGATGTAATCCAGAACTCCAACCACATGTTCTTTTAGGTTTCAGTCTAACCAGGATTGGGAGAGGTTTTCCTTGTCCTTTTGGGATCAGTGATTTTTGTTGGGTTGGTGTGATTTTAGCCAGGGTGGCTTTTGCCACATTCTCTCACAAGTCCTAGGCTGGGGTCTTCTGGTTCTCTGCTCCCAGGAAAGGTCAAGTTGGGGCTCTCTTCTCTGACTGGGGATGCTGAAACACCTCTCTGGAAGCTGAGCTCCATCCTAGATGTCACCAGCTCTCCTCCCTACCTTCTATGCAGGGACTGGGTTAGCCATCTTGCATACTCCTCCTTCAGACTTGTTCCTATACTCATCCACCCCAAATATCTTTCTCTCAGATCTCCTCCAAAGGGGAAACACTTATCACTGCTTTGTGATTTACAGACTCTGTGTCAAGGTCTGAGGCCGGGAGACATGTAGGGTGAGCTGGTACTGCCCTCTCATAGGCTGTTGCTTGGGTTTGGAAATGCAAAGCCACAGACTGACCTCCATCTCCCCCAACCTTCAACCTTCCATTCTGCCAAAACCAAATGTTCCTTTTTACTTAATTCTCTTGAATCAGTGAAGATGACACTGAACAGGCAGATGATTCCTCGATTTCTTTGCTAGTGATATGGGCCAAGAGATGAGCTCTGAGTCAGGAAATGATGTCCCATCTCACTGCTGGGAGAGCAGCAATGGTACAACTCTCACTTGCCCACTTGAATGGAGGTGACTGTCCTTTAGGGGCCCTCATCCTTGAATCATTTCCAAACCTGACCCTTAAAGCTGGACACAGAACACAAGCAAGTTGTTTCAATATGACATCTTTACATGTTTGGGTGTTGTTGTCCCCCTTCTTTTACAACAGCTACGTTGTTCTTCCTTTCAGTCTGTGGGTTCTCTGGGATTGTCTCTTTTGCTCTCTGTGCAGTTGTCTGGTGCCGTTTTTGACGGCTGACTGGTATCTGGATTCTTTCTCCTGGGGCTTTGCTCTTTAAATGTGGAGTCTATTCCTATGGTTCAGGAAAAATGGGAAGAAATGTTTTTGCACTCCAAATCCTTCAGCTCTCCAAAATATTGACAACATTTCGACTCTGTATTTCAAATTAGTGACGCCAAAAGGTTAGGTCTGTTAGAAACTGAAAATTCTTGTAGTCCTTCCTGGGTTTTACTTCCGAGCAGTCCTTTCTGCTGTGAGAACCGAGCGATCCCAAGGAAAACAAATGAAATCATGCTACTCCTTATTGGTTGAAGGTGTGTTGACCAATCCTATGTTCTCCTTTGCTTACAGTTTGTCTCTGGAGGAAGTGAAGATGCCTTTGGATATCTCTATTTGAGAAACCAGAGGTTCCAGCACAGGCAGCCACAAGACAGCTGACATCTCTCTGCTCTTTGTGGTGATGACCAGGGAGATCTGCCTCAAATGACCTTGACTTCAGGAACAGCTGGGGCTGTTTGTGCTGAGATTGTAGCCTCACAGACCCAGAGCAGAACAAAGAAGCACTTAGGGACCTCCAAGGCCAATGCTTCTTTAATATATGAGGAAACAGGTGCAAAGGGAGCTGGGAGGGAGGGAGGCAGAATTTGGATCCATGTCCTCTCGCTCCAGAGGGAGAGAATTCCCTTCCTCCCTGTAGCTGGGGCTACCAGTTTCCTACTGAATTTCATCTGTCTCTCAGTAAAGCACACTGCCCTCCTGTCCTGAGGTCCTTCCATTCATACGTTCCCCATGGCCTGAGGAAGCAGTGCCCTCAGCCAGGTATGGAGCTCCCTAACCCTCTTGGCTCCAGCAGCCATTTTCCTGTGACCTCCCCCCCACCTTCCCTTCTTGTGACCTTCTCCACCTGTGACCTTCCCTCATGACCTTCTCCCATGACCTTTCCCCTTGTGACTCATCCATTCATTGATTCTCCTTCTCCAGTTCTTTATGAGCCACTTAATAACAAACATCCTGACAGTTCATGAAACCAACTTTACATTTAAAGAAGGCTCTTAAGAACCCTTTAGTCACTGCCTCTAACTCATCATCAATACTCTCCACTCCTTGAATCCAAACAGATATTTATTGATTAGTGCCTACAATGTGTCAGGCGCTGTGCTAAGGGCTGAGACCCAAAGGGAACAATGAAATGCTGTCTTCCTTAGAGGAACTAGCCCAGTGTAGGAGGACATGACATATCCAGAGGACTGGGCTGGGAGTTGGAAGCTCAAGGTTCATTTCTGGCTTCAGACCCTCACTAGCCATGTGACTGAGCAATTCACGTGACCTCTTTGGGCCCCATATGTAAAATGGGGACAATAGTAGCCCCTTCCTTCGAGGGTCATTCCATGAATCAAATGAGATAATTTGTTAGGGGCTTTGCAGTCTTTGAAGTATTATATAAATATTAGTTACTATTATTAACAATAACCAAAAAAGGCAGTTTTGGGGAGGGCACTAAGAGCTTGGAGGGAAGTAAAAGCTTCATGTATGAATTGGATTTTGAGGGAGGATAGGGATTCTGAGAAGGGGAAGTGAGCAGGAAGGGCTTCCAGGCTCTGGGAGATGGGACGTTGTGGGTGAGGAACCTCAGGAAAGCCATTAGGGCTGGACCAAAGGGGGCATGGTGGAGTGCCTGGAAGGGTAGGTTGGGGCTAGGTTGTGAGACTTTCCCAGAAAAACAGGCATTGGTTGCTGGTCCTTGGGGTAATAGGGAGCCAATGGTGTTTGTTGAGCAAATGAGTATCATACTTGTTGAGATGGATGGAGGATGACTTGGAGTGGAGAGAGATTTGAAAACAAGGGAAGTATTTAAATATGAAAACCCAACACAGATGTGGAGAGGAGGCTGATTAGAAGAGACTAGACAAGAAGGGATGCACCCCTGCTTTCAGGTGGTGGTATCAGCCCTCCCTGGAGTGGGAGGTTCTCTTATTCCTCCTTCCCAGGTTCCCAGAGAAGTTATTCCAGGCCATCTCTTGTCCTCTCAGCTGAGGGCTCCCTTCTTACTTTCCTGAGAAAACTGAGCTCGTTCCTCATGAGTTCTCCCTTCACTTCCCCTCATCAGCTCTCTTCCTTTCCAGTCCTTGCCTGAGCCAGCCCCTCCATGTGCCCCTGTCTTCTCCAGCAGATCCAAGCCTCTCATTCCCCCTCTTTTTGATTCTTGGCCTCCACCCAACTTCCTGTTTCCTTCCCTAGGGTCTTCAAACACACCCGTCCTCCCCCAATTTCCTTGTCTCCTCCCATCATCACCCTTTATCTCTCCTCCCTTTCTCAGCCAAACTCAGAGGGAAAAACTTTCTTTCCTCTGGCTTCTTCCCTTGCTTCTCCTTTCCTCACTCGCTCCGACCTTTCCATCTGGCTTCTGCCCTCATCCTGCTGCAAAGCTTCCAGAGATCTCTGTCACTCTGGTGACAGCCTGGTACCCTGCTCTCAGTCCTCACTCATCCTTCTCAGCATCTCTGCTGTCTTTGACACTCATTCACTCTCACTTCCAGATACTCCTTGATGTCTTGGGTAACTTTGGAGAGAAGCTGGAAACCAGACGAGAAGAGGGAGGAGAGGAAGTGGAGGCACCAATTATAGATGGTCTTCTCTGGGGATTTAACCAGAAAAGGGAGGCTAGGTATACAATGGACAGAATGAGTGGAGGAGGAGGAGTCTTAAGATGAGAGAGACATGACCTTGTTTGTAGGCAGTAGGGAATGAGCCAGTGGATAAAGAGAGATCAGTCCTAAGTCTGATTGTAGGAACTTATAAAAGTGAGTGAGAAGATAGAAGGAAGGAAGGGAAGGAGGAAGGATGAAAGGGAGGAAACAAATATTATGGGCCCTAGCCCATAATTTCATCGCACAGGATCTTCACAATAACCCTGGGAGGGAGGAGCTAGTATTGTCTCCATTTTACAATTGAGGAAAGTGAAGCAGGCAGAAGTCAAGTGATTCGCCCAGGGTCACACCACCCGTAAGCAACTGAGTTCACGTTGGAACTTGGATCTTTCTGATTCCCCTACTCTCTGTGCTAACAAGCCGCCTAAGAGAGGAGAGGAAATGGAAGTGGGACACAGACCAGTTTGTTCCAGCAGTTTGACTGCATAAAAGGTACATTCCCATGAGGGAACTGTAAAATATGAAGGAGGACTTTTTAAGCATGGGGCACACCTGGGTGTATTTGTAGGCTATGGGGAATGGACCTGTAGATAAGAAGTAATTAATGTTTAGGGAGAGATGGGAGCTAAATGTAATGCTCTGCCCCAGGAGACAGTAGGGGATGGGATGAAGGGTCCACATGGAGAGGGATGACCGTGGTGAAGGGGACCACCTCCTTGTTAGACACCGAAGCAGAGGAGACCAAGGGAAAAGAGGGGCTTCCCTGGGCATAGCCTTGTTTTTCTCAGTCTGAGGAGAGGATTTTACAGTGGGGGAGGCTTAAGGAGAAGAGGTTTGGGCCGACAGCCATAGACAGAGAAGACAAGGGGATTGCCCTGCTCCAGTGCCAGTGCAGCTGGGGTTGGAGGGGGCCCGTTGAGCCACCCCTCGGTCTCCTCCAGCACACATGTAGGCTGGAGGAGGTGATGGTGGGAATCCTCCAGGGCTGGGGTCTCACAGGGTGTGAGAGATAACAGGACAAGGTGAGTGAAAGCAGGAAGAAGGCAGGAAAAGCCAAGGCCTTGGACGTAGGTAGAAGAGGGAGAAGGACTCTGCTCTTAGGGGGCTCACGTTCTCATTGGGAGAGACACCCTGAGGAGGTGGCCAGCTATGTAGGAGGGATCCAGCCTGTCCAGGCTCATCTCCAGGCCCATCCATTGTTCCCACTCCATTTGTGGATGGGTCCCTTCTTCCTGGATTTTTTCCCTTTGCCTTCTTCCATGAAGAGATATTGCAGATTTCTTCATATTCTTTTTACATCCCATCTAAAACATATCACAGTGTCCCATGCCATGAAGAAGTCACAGTTTCTTTAGCTCACATTGAAGTTGCTTCTGGTTTTTCTCAGTTACAGATAACACTGCTATGAAATTCTTTGTGTAGATGACTCTTTTTCTGTTGATTTGTGTGGAATCATTGAGTCGAAAGGTCAGGTTGGTTTTGTCATTTTTCCTGGTCTATACCAGATTGCTCTCCAGAAAGAGGCTAGAAGTGACCATTTTACCCACAGGAAACAGTGGGCCTGGCTCCTCGTGACCCTCACAGTTTGATCACTTTTAATAATTTTTGTCAGTTTAAAAGGAACAGGGAGGCCCCTCAGAGCTATTTTAATTGACATCTCTTTGATGATGATTGATGCATCTCTTTGAAGTTGACTGAGGTTGAGTGGAATTAACAATTGATGTTTCCTTTTTTGAAAGTTGTTTGTGGTTTTTTAAAAAAGTGTTACCAAGGAAGATTCCTTAGGGAGGGAGATGAAAAGAGATATATTCAGAAATGAATTGTCACATCAATAAATCTTTTCAAATAAAGAAAAATGTCTCTTCCTGTTTATTGTGAACTTGGGCCATTTCCAGCCATCCTGATGAATATCAGGCCACTGGACTCAGATGGTTCACAAGAAGAAAGTGAAGTTAGTGACCTTGCACAGCCCCCTCCCTCACTCAGATCAAAGCCAACTGTTAAGTCATGTCATCATCTTAATGTCATGGTCCTCTTCGAAAACAAAGGACAAACACAACAAAAATATTTTATATGGAAAAGTGACAAAAATCAAAGGGAGTATTTCCTTTATTCTGGTTGCCTACACTAATGAGATACAGGAATGAGTGGGTGTGCAAAAAATCCCACAATTAAGAAATACCTAGTTTAATAGGATATAAAGTGATATATGGCACAGATAACTAAAGCCTAATTTATCAATAAGGTATAGGTGGTGGTGAGGGTTAAAGCAGGATAGGGGTAATATGTGGTGCTGACAATTAAAACAGGATATAGGCGATATATGATACAAACAATTAGAACAGGATATCAAAGATATGCAGAATAAGCAATTAATTATAGACAGAAACATCTGTCCAAACAGGATATAGGATATAGGGAGTTTTTCACAAGTAAGCATTCTTATGGTTTTTGTTTTCCTAGCAAATGACAACAATACTGTTCAAAACAAGGTGAAGTTACTTAGGTTTGAAGTTAGTTAAACTCTGTTTCGATTCATAAACCAGTTTTTTCTTCCACTGAATGCATCATTTTTTAAATTGTGCAACCATTCTTTACTGTTGTATAACCAAATGCATCTGTTGACTTTTACAATTTCTTCTATTTGTTGTTCTCCACAATTGCCACATACATGCCATTTTATTTTATTCTTTTTTTTGTGTGTGCTTATAAGTTATTGTTTTTTTAAATTTTGGTCATTGGGAATTTACTTTACTCTAAAGTGTGAAATTTGAATCTGATACCATTAATTCTAACATTTCAATATAGTTTCCTTCAAAATTTTATCAAATAATGATTTCCTTGGTCTGAGATATATGATCTCATATTTGTCAAAGTATAATGTGTCTTATGCCTTTCTTTTTCTATCTGGATTATCTATTCTATTCCATGGACACATATATTTTAATCCAATTATTTTATCCAATTTATTTTATGTTAATTCAATTGTTAGTACTGTTAACCTGAAAACTTGGTTAAAGAAAAGGCAACAGGCTCAATGCATGCATTTTATGATTTAATTAACGGTAACATAATGCTCTGGCTACTGATACAAAGAATTGGGCAGCCTTAAACATGTTTTAGGACAAAGAAGTGTTCCCTGTCCTTCAGATTTATGATCTCCGTATGTGATTAACTAGACCATAGAAAGGAATTTCTTAATTGCATAGGTTGTAAATATAATAAGATAACAGAATTTGACAAAATTTCACATAGAAATTATGCCCCAAGATGTCTGTGTTTTCTTTACCATTAACATGCCTTAACATAGTATATGTCTACAAATATTAAGATATGGAAAACGTCCCATTATTCAAGATAGTGTCTTAGGTTAAAGGTCTCTTAAGGAATGTTAAGTCAGCCCTGGCTGGCTTTTGTTGACATAGGAAGAGGCATTCTCTGAGTTTGCTTCAGAGAGAACAAAGAGATTATTCCAAAATTTTACATTAAACATTATCATTACCCAATTAATTTTTTATAAATACTATTTTGTAGTATAGAGTAAGATCTGATAAGTGCAAGTCTGTTTTTCCTTCCACTTGGTATTTCTGTCTCCTTTCTCCTCCACGTAAATTTTGTTATATCAGAAACAGATAATAAAACAATTATTTTTTTCTGTTTCTTTTTTTAATCCAGGATTTTGACTGGCCTATTAAACCTAAAAAATTAATTTGGGTAATCTTGTCATCTTTACTCCACTGGCAAGACTTTACCAAAATAGAGGCAAACTATATGTATAATATTTTCCTGTTCTCTAATTCTAGCAATCTTGTGTAAAGGGAAATAAATTTAGTCTGAAATGATCTATTCTTGATGGAGCTATGTATTCCCTGTGTCTTTCCCTAAATGGATACTAAGCATCACTTCAAAAATAATTTCTAGAATGTATATTAACTGATTTGCCTACCAAATAAGATTACTTTGAGTAATCCTTGAATAATCTACAAATGAATACATAAACAGAAAGGGGTCTTATTATTTACCTTATATTTTAAAGTTTGACAGTTTTTTGAAGGGAAGAGAGAAGATACCACTAATTTACGATGCAAGGAAACAGCAATTATTTTTCTTTTCTTCTCTTCTTTCCTTTCATTTATTTTAAAAAATTAATTTTTAGTTTTCAACATTCAGTTCCACAAGCTTTTGAGTTTTAAAATTTCTCCAGGAACTCCTCTTGAAGGGTTTTCACTGGAACAAATGTTTCAATCTCTGGAATGACCCCAGTTCTAAAATAGCTTGAAAATTTGTGGAAGAATCCCAGAGTCTGACTAGGTTTCCTTGGTCTACCTAATATTCTCCTTGTTGGTAGGTTGGTTGGTTGTTGTCCTTCGTTTTAGAGGACGACCAAAAGACATCACTCATACCATTTTACTCTCCTTGTTTATAAATCCTCTCTAATACCAAGTACTTTTCACACTTAGTTTAAGGCTTATGATTAATTGAGGCACGATTTTAAGGTATCAGATTATCTTTAAGTGTGGGGGCGGGTGACTTGAGTAAATCATCCCCTCCATCCCCCAGACAGAAGCAGAAAGGTTAGGAAATGTAATGGGTCTCCTGAAGGAAGGGAATGATTTCTCTTGAGGCTGTGGGTCATCCAGAGGAGATGTCTGTCTAGCAGGAAGCTGGAGAAGCTCCCTGGGACTGGAAAGAGAAAAAGTAGAACCATGGTGGGGTCATCTCCACTGAGGCGATCACTGCATTTGGGGAGCGGATTGGAGAATCTTCACTGAAACATATAAATATGTATAATATAATTTAAGTAGTATAAGTAATACATATATGAGATATAAGTAGTTATAAGTAATTTAAGTATATATAATATATCTCATAGGGAGGATTCTCCTCCACGTGTCTGGGGGCTCCACAGGTTCTTTCCAGGGTGTCAAGATCCTTCACTGTAACAAAGACACAAGTTAGGGGGAGCACCCAAAGAGGGGAACACAGAGAGGTTTCCTGGAGGAGGCAGTCCTTGAGCCCAGCCTGGAGGGGAGGAAGGAATGCTTTTCGGGACGGGTGCGGGGTCAGAGAGAACCGGCTGGGAACGTCCGAGGGGAGCAGCAGAAGGAGCAGGGGAAGTGGAACGAAGTTCATGGACTGCACTAGAGGGGCCTCTGCGGAGCATGCGCACAAGGTACCCCTGGCCTCCGAACTACTACCCCCAGAAGTCTTTGCGGCAGAGGAAGAAAGGGACTTTTTGTTGTCCCATAGCTTCCTGTACCGGAAGTGTGCGCCACACCGGAAGTCGTTCCTTTCCCTGTGGTTCTGTGGCCGCTGCTCTTAGTCGCCATGGCCTGGGGCGCTTAGGGCCGGACCGCGGGGGACCCCGGGGCGGGAGCAAGCGAGGTAGGTCCGGGCGCCGGGGTCGGGGCGTCCCCTCAGCGCTCTGCGTTCGAGTTCCACCCCATCCTCGAGGATGCCCCTTCAGTTAACGCCTCTGTGGAATGGGTGCCTGGGGAGCGGGGGCGGGGGGGGGGGGTGTCACGTGGGGAGGACCCAGTCACGTGATGCGCACTTGGTGGGCTGGAGCTGGGGTCAGGAAACCCTAGTAACAAAAGTTACCTTTGTATCATTATTATATAATGTGTGTTACATTGTTATTATTAAATAACATTGAGTGTTATAGTTAACCTGTATCAGCGCCTGCTGCGTGCCAGGCGCCAGGGGGCAGTCATCCTCCTCGTCATCCCAACTATGTGATATAAAGGAATCATCGTATGTGATGACTACATTGTGTATGCTTGTTATAATGGTAGCATAATCATCGTAGATAACGTATATTAAGCACCTACTGTGT
>CM053773.1:244963079-244998260 GCA_028658325.1 Potorous gilbertii
TGCTTGTTATAATGGTAGCATAATCATCGTAGATAACGTATATTAAGCACCTACTGTGTACAGGTGCTGGGCTAAGTGCTGGGCAGTCATCCTCCTCGTCATCCCAACTATGTGATATAAAGGAATCATTGTATGTGATGACTACATTGTGTATGCTTGTTATAATGGTAGCATAATCATTGTAGATAACGTATATTAAGCACCTACTGTGTACAGGTGCTGGGCTAAGCCCTTTGCAAGTATTACCTCATTTATGCTCACAACCACCCTGGGAAGTAGGTGCTGTTATCATGCTCATTTTATAGTGAAGCAAACTGAAGCAGAGGTGAAATGACCGGGTCAGGGTCACACAACCAATAAGTGTCTGTGGTTGGATTTTCCTATGTGATCCTCTGCTTTTCACAAATATGATCTGAGGAGCTTGTGGACATCCCTACTCTGCTGCCTCTCGGGGTCTGCCAGAGTGAGGCACTCCCAGTCCCCGCAGCTTCTCCCGTCCTTTCTTTCCCTCTGGTTGATGCCCTCCTCCTCTTTTGCTGGACTCCAACAGAGCCCCCTGCACAGCAGTTTGGCATCAGCAGCATCCACCAAGCAGGCAAGCTCATGGATCCCAGGCACTGGGCTGTGGCCATTGATTTCCTGCCTGAGAACCTGCACCGGCTCTCTGGGGACAGGTTTCTCGGCATGCCCTTTGAAGCCCTACACACTCTGCTGCTGACCTTCTTCTAGGACCAATTTCTCAGGAGTCCCCAATTCTGACCAGCCTGTGACCTTCAGTTGACACTCCATCTCCTGCCTCTTGCATTTGCATCTTTTCTCCTGTGCCTGGACTCCTTGCCCACTTCTGTCTTTCAGAATCCTTGTCCCAGACGTTGCCTCCAGTGAGTCAGTTGACTTTCCTGACCCATCGTTGTGTAGTTGTCTTCAGTTGTGTCTGATCCTCCATGACCCTGTTTGGGTTTTTTTTGGCAGAGTTACTAGAGTGGTTGGCCATTTCCTTTTCTAGCTCATTTTACAGATGAAGAAACTAAGGCCAAACAGGGTGAAGTGACTTTCTCAGGGTCACACAGCTAGTAAGTATCTGAGGTCACATTTGAACTCAGATCTTCTTGATTCCAGGTCCAGTCCCCTGTGTGCACTGTGGTACCCCCTCGCCACTCTCTGAGCACACACTGTCCTGCTTTTACCCTGTGAGCTGCCTTGTTTTGACTCGTGCATCTGGACTTTTTACCTTTAATAGAAATCTTCCAAGGTCTAGGACTCACTTATCGATGTCCTTTTATCCCCAGTGTCTCGTGCTGGACCTTGTCTGGTGTAGACATTTGTTAATGGATGGATTAAATATTGGAGAAGAGTCTGGAAGCTCTGACTTGGCCCTGGAGGGTGAGTCTGGAAAGCATAGCCCACCCTTCTCATGATTCCTGTTTCTTCCCCAGCTCTGCTTGTGGATGCCCGGCCTTGCCTGAGAAGTGGAAACGCTGAAGAAGAGACAATGGCCCCCGTACTCCTGGCAGCCAGGGCCCCCCAGGTGAGTGGGAGCTTCTTGATTCTGAAATGAGGGCCTCAGGATCCTCTTGTTTAAGCCCCTTGTTTTTCAAAGCAAATGAGTTCTAAGAGGTGAAAGCAGCCTGTTCACGGGGCTTGGGTGAGAAGCTGCAGAGCCATTGTCTGAACCCGGGGGCCTCTGAGGGAGAGTTTGATTCTCTGGCAACTCTGCCTTCCTGCACGATGCAGGGTGGTTCCCTTTTACAGGGCATCACCATCTTCTCAGCCATGTTTGTCAGAGGACCCAGGTCTGGGGTTTGCTCAGCGCTAACCAAACGACACCATGATGGTTGCACAAGAAGCATGATACTAATAGCAGCATTTCTATTACACTTAAGATTTGCAGTACAGATCACAAAAATGGGCGAGTACAAGTCACATGATGCCCATGTGGAGAATCAGAAGCTGGACTTCAGAGGGAAGGAATGCCTTGGATCACAGAGAGAGTAAAGTTTGGAGCCAGAATAGACAAGATGCTTCTAATTTCCCTTTTCCTTCCCTTCTTCCACCTAGGACCAGAGGAGACATTGAAGCACCGCTTCATGCTTGTTAGTCACACACTTCCTGTTATCTGAAGTCAGTGAGTCGAGGTACTGCCCCACGCAGGTTTGGATCAGGCTGTGTTCATCAGCAAACACTTATTAAGTGCCTACTATGTGCCAAACACCAGGACAGAAAGAGGCAAAAGTAAGGCATTCCCCACCCCAAAGGAGCTTCCAGTTTCATGGGGGTCTTGCCTTGCAAAGATACAGGTGCAGGTGAGAGCGAGTCAGGACAACCAGAAGTGTTCTTTGAGAGAAGACTCAGCCCTGATGAGGATTGAAGAGCCTCCTGGCCAAAGCAGGGACTGTGACTGGGACCTGCAGAGACTGACATCATGGGAGGGAATTCAGCCATGGCCAACAGTGTTGAAAGACTATGTAATGAGGGAGAAACAGAAAGAAATGTTTGATTATTCATGAGGCTTCCCTGTTCTGTAGGCTCTGGTTAGAGTGAATGTTTGTGGTTGATGTTGGTACCAGGAGAGGTGGGAGCCACAACGGCTCCTGGGCTGGGCTGAGAGGCAGCCCCCAAGGCTGGTAAGGGTTGGCCTGGAGTCTTGTGAATCAGATCAATGCAGATTTACATTGAAAAGGAATGGAGGGGGAGTAGAAAGCCTTGCCCATCCTAGTTCTTGGTAATTGGAAAGTTGTAACATCAGTATGATGAGGTACAGAATTCAGAGCCTTTGTCACACTGGCACATTGTAGGTGATCAGTAAATACTTGTCTAGGACTTCCCTCCACTCCTGGGCACCTGCACCTTTTGTCTCAGGTTTTTATGATGGTCCTGGGTACCCACACTTACATTTATTATTTCAGGAATTGGTGACGTTCAAGGACGTGACTGTGGACTTCACCTGGGAGGAGTGGGGGTGCCTGCACCCCTCTCAAAAGAAATTGTACCAGGAGGTGACACTGGAGAACTATAGGAACCTGGTCTGCCTGGGTAAGGATGGCCCCCTGAACCTCAGAATCTGCTCATTGTTAGGGCTTTTCCTTTCTTCCTTCCTTCTTTAGTAAATGCTATCATCAACTGCCTGGAGTTATACATAATCATCATTTAGCACACAGGCAGAAGGAACTGTTAATCTTTTCATGGTCAGGTATCAGAGTCCTCACTACCAGATGAAAGGTTGTAGAACTGGGAGCTGGCAGTCTCAGTGTGTTGCCCCTAAGGTTGTATTCTCAGGTCCCACTGGTCAAGTGTTTCCACCTAACATGCCTTGTAGAGATGCCTGGAGACATGACAGGCTCCCATCCTCTAAGCAGGGTCAGGCTGAAGTGAGCACCATTTCTTTCTGAATCCAAACCTGTTTTGTGACCCTGTTTATAATATTTTCCAGGAGTAAAATAGAGGCCAGAACATTGGTCAGGAGTCTTTGGGACAACCTGTACACTTTCACTGCACATCCATTTTTTCCCCAAAAGAGGAAGGGCAAAGGTTGAATTCTGAACCAGAGAATCTTTCTTTTCTCTTGAGCAGGACTTGAATTTTCCAAGCCACATGTGATCTGTCAGCTGGAGCATGGGGAAGCACCTTGGAAGCCAGAGGGAGACATCCCCAGGACCAGCCATCCAGGTGAGCAAGGATATACCCAGCACAGAGTCATTCCAAGCAACGTCTGAGCTGGTCCATCCCTCGGGGCAGGGGTCTTAAATGACATGAAATTTACAAAGTACTTTGTCCTGGTGCTGGGCACATAGGAGATGCTCAATAAATGCATGTTCCTGTCCCTTCCCAGCTTGCTTGGCCTGCACAGAGGAGCCAGTCTGTCTGACCATAGATCCTTCATATGGCCTCTTCCCTACAATCAGTCTCTTTCTTGGCCTTCCTCTACACCCAGTGTTAGAGAGAGAGATGGGCCTCTGGTCAGGCATGACTCTTTCTCTCCCTCTTTTCTCTTGAGTGACCTTAGTTAGCTTCCTCAAATCCTCTGCTGCATCACCTTGTCTTGGGTGACCTGTTTTCACCAGCTGATACTGTGTGCTGTGACTGCTTTGAGCCCTCGTTTCTTGGTTGGAGGGTCTCCTGGTGGAGGCCTTACAGCTTGGCGAATCAAGGGTAAGTGATGGGGTGAGCCAGGATCATTAGGAAAGTGGTCATTATCATCACTCTTCATTTGGTAATTTTCAGTTTTATTCATCCTTAGTGTTTATATCACATTCACTGCCCAGAACATCCTTCCCTTCTCTTCAGCTCAGAGTCATTCCTTATGACACAGAAATAAAAACAAAAGAAGAAAACAGTTCAGAAAGTTGTCTCCAGGATATCTTGACAATATTTGCTTGTTTCTGCCTCTGTCATCTCTCTGCAAGAAAGGGGATTGAGCATGTTCCAATCTCTTTATCAGGACCAAGAAGGTTCCTTTCCTAAGGAGAAGAAATTGCATTGAGTGTGATTTATTATCAGACTTTACATGTGAAGAGTTCATTGTTTTTTATTGTGGCCTCTTGTGATCTCCCAAATTTGCACACTAAAATTTCACTGGAACAGGGACATTTCATTGTAAGATCACTGTAAGTATGGTGCCTGTCTCTTCCTGATCAAAGGTAAGCGTAACTTCTGTCAGTGTAGTTCCTGGCATTTCTTGGTCTCCAAGTAGAGCAAGTCGGTCATCCCTCAACTGCAGCCCCATCCGCTGTGGATAAACCTACAGTTTATCATCTTTAGGCTAGAACTAACCAGCCATAGTTTCCCACCTGGACATTAGGCTAGTTAGTCAACAGGCATTTGTGAAGAGCCTGCTGTATGCCAGGCACTGTGGGAATCGCTGGGGACACGGAGAAGGGCAAACAGCTCCAGCCCTCAAGGAGCTCACCATCTTAACCTGTGTTTAGTCTGAATTGTGTCAAAGATAATCATGAGTGTAGGAAAGTGTGCACCAAGTGAGCCTGTTCACACTCAGAAGAGACCCCATCGGCATGATGGCCTGAGCCAGTCCACACAGAGAGCGAATGAACAACAGATGTTTATTGAGGGCCTTCAAGGGGCCTTGTTGCCAGATGCCTGCCCTTTGACTCCACGCAGACATCCATACTTGTTTGGGCTTGGAGAAGATGTGTGAAGACAAGGAAACTCCTCCCACCTAGTGGAGCTCACCCCTCCTGGAAATCTGGAAGCAGCATTTGGTTCCTGAGCTGTCTTTCCATTGGAGATCAGGAGGCTATAAGGCCAGTCTTGTAATAACATTCCCCCTTTGCTATTTGTGAATTGTGTTTGTGCATTGCAGGGGTAATGTTTACCACCTGACTTCATTTAGAGAACATTTGCTACCAAATGTTGGGGATCAGGCAGGAGTTCACCTCAGTCACCTCCAGCCTTTGGAATGAGTCTGCAGAACCTAACACATGATGAGGAAGGGACAGGAATTTTTGCCCACTCTCATCATGAAAGATGACGTAGGGTAGATAATGAGAATTATTTTCATCATGTTTCAGTTGTGTGACCTTTTCAGAAGACATATTACTTTTTTCCTTATGAGTGAGCAGGAGCAGGTCTCTGGGAAATGATTCAGTAATTTAATAGAAGCTGTGTGGGGTCTGGCCGCTGCAGCCAGAGCTCCTTGAGGAATGCCAGCCAATGACCCTGGTAGCTCAATACAGGGGCCAAACCTTGACTCCCACTCTCTGTGTCTGGACAGACTGAGTAGATCTGACTTATTCTGCCTGCTGGGGTGCAGTCCTCCTTTGGTATGGAACCATGGAGTCTTCAAGAATGCTGTGCCTGTCTTGCTCAGCTCTTATAGATGTGATAAACTAGAGACCTGTGAGGTCTGGGAATTCTATTGGGTGCTGAGAGCCTCATGCATAGCCCAGTAGGCTGTGAGGTCCCCAGAGAGATCAGCAGTGGAGAGCTGCAGGTGGCACAAGGGAAGTATGAGGGACAGACTCCAGACAGGCTGTGCAGCCACCCTTAGTACCAGGGGCCCCTCCAGAACATGGGGTAAAAGAAAGAAAGGAGATATTGAAGATAGCCTCTCAGTGTGTGTGGGTGTGGTCCTCCCATCCCCCAGCTATCCAGAAGTGAACAGGTTGTTACATACCCTTACTGTTAACTGGAACCTTAGGGAAGGTCCGTCCTCTTCATCTGAGGAGTGAGGAGCTCTGGCTGACCACATGTTGCCAGGGATGTGGGCTTTGCTTGGCTTCTGCTTTTAGTTTCTGCCTCAGTGGAACTTGGGAGGGAGGCTCAGTCCTTAGAAGAGAAGGTGATTAGCTTTCAGTTATTGCTCAGCCCTGGGGGAGCAGAACCTCGCTGCAGCTAGCAAGCCGGACTTCTCAGAGGAGCAGGTTCAGATGACATTTATTAAAGCCCAACCAGTTCATTAGCTCACCTGTGACTGATGTATGTGCTCGGTGTGGAAAGATTCATGCGCTGCAGTTGGGAATGAGGACACATGAGAGGATCCTGGAAAGGAGGGTGGATTCGATTCTACCTTTTCCTTATCACTCCATTTCTCCCTGCTCCCCAGGCAGGAGCAGGTCACCCATGTGATCTTGTCTCCCCCACTCCCATGGTCCTCATTTTTCAACCAAATCTAGTGATTAAACTTTATTAAATGAACCCACAGGGCATCTTTTGAACTTGAGTTATTAGGAAAATCCTGAATTGCACGATCTGATTAAGCCTTACCATCAGCTGTCTGAAGAAATCCTCATGGGCTGGGTCCTCTTTGTTCATAATCTCAAAGATTCCAGTGTTAATTCAGATCTCACAGAGGGGTGTCTTGATTGGGTTCTGCAGAGAGAGCACTAGGAATTCTTAAGTTCAGAATCTAGTCCCTAGCAATTCTGGGAAGGTACAGAGCTTTTACAGCTGGCCTATTTTATGTTGGTATCTGCTGACCTTGATATTCTGAAAGAAGTCACAGCTTAACATTGACCCAGAATCTCTTTGGGCATGACTTTCTTCATCTAGTATGTGACCCCCTGACCACCACCCCCAATAATTTTTCATGCTCTTTTGGCCCCTGTAGTTATTTATTACTCTTTTTAAAATTTAATTTCTAATTTAATAAACATTTATTTTCTCTCTTTACCACATTCTTCACTTTTAATAAAGGAGAAAGAAAATCCTTGTAAAAAATAATCTATATCCAAGCAAAACAAATCCCCATGTGAAGATATGATTCTGTCCCTTCCCTTTGTGTGTCCCAGCCTCCTTTAAGCTGTTTTCTGTTTTCATGGAGACCAGTCTTCCTGAAATCTTTAACATAGGTTCAAAAAATCAACTGTGAGCAGAACCAGAAGAATTTATGCATTATTCTTAACACACAACTCTGAAAGACTTTAGAACTCTGATCTGGTGTCCTCTGACCCCAGTCACCAGCCACAATTCTATAGAACTCATGCTCTCCATCGCTGGATGGAGAAATATTGGACCGAGAGTGCAAGTTGAGACTTATTTTTTTCATGGTTAGTGGGGGAATTAATTTTGCTTGACTTTACATACTTGTAACAAGGATTTTGGTCTTGTCAATGTGGGGAAGGGAAATGGTAAGGAGGTGGGAGGGAAAGGTCAATTTTTTTTGGAAAAAATTTTAATTAAAAAAAAAATCATGGACAAGATAATATTCCTGAAAAAACACCTGGAGGTTTTAAAAGATTCTCAGCTGAAGAAGAGGCAGCAGCCATGAAAACGAGTGCAGCCTAAAGCTCCATTAATCAAGACAGGAATGCCCTCAGTATCCAAGACTAGGGAGGTGGGGTGGTCCTCATGTACTCTGCCACAGTCAGAAAACAGCTGGCATTTTTTGTTCATTCTGGGCCCCACAGTTTAGGAAGGGTGCTGATAAGTTGTAGATTATCCTGAAGAGGCTACAGAGGACCATGAAGGGTCTGAAGCCCAAGCCATTGAAAGATCAGTTGAAGGGTATGTTTATCCATTCTGGGTGTCTCTTGTCTCTTGTGTTGGCTTTTAAGGATTCTGCCCAGCTCTGGTCTTTTCATGAGGAATGCTCAAAAGTTCTCAATTTTAGTAAAAGTCACAGAATAACAGGGTGAGAGTTGGAAGGGACTTCAGCAGCCATCTAGATCAACCCATAAACAAAAAGCATCTCTACAATATATTTTTTTTATTTCCCTGTAGGATTGTCGTTTTACAGAATATCATTCTTGGTTATAACCTTATTCTTTTGCCTTTTGATCTCTCATAATTCCAGCATAGTGTGTGTGAGTCCCTTGCTACTTGAACTCTTTCTTTTTGAATGCTGGCGGTATTTTTCATTGACATGGTAACTCTGCGTTTTGCGTACAGCATTGTTGAATATTTTCAATTTGGGCCTTCTCTGAAGAGGTGACTGGTAGCTTCTTTTATTTTCATTTTGCCCTCTGCTTCTAATTGTTTCTGGCAGTTTTCTTTTATTATTTCTTAAAATTTGGCTTCTAGGTTTTTGGTTTGTTTATGATTTTTTAAAGGAAGTCTAGGGATTCTTAAATGTTCTGTCCTCAACCTGTTTTGCAGGTTAATTATTTTAAGTACCTGATGTGGACTTTTTCCTTTGTTCTAATACTTCTTCTTGTTTCACGGAATCATTGAGTACTATTTTCTGTGTTAGATTTTTCCAGGAGAGTAATATTTGGTTCATACTTCCTTCTGTTCTTTCTTCTCCTCGTTTTTTTCTCTAGTATTCTTAATTTCACTTTTTTATCTTGTTTCATTTCTTCCAACCCCTCTTGGAATCCTTGTGGCTTAGACATTCTTTTTCTGAGTCTACTTGCACTTATTGTGGAGTTTCTCTTTTCCGTGTTTACAAGTCATGGGCTTCTATTTCATTTGCGTCTTTGTGACCTCATTTGGAGTTTTCTTGGCAAGATATCAGAGTAGTTTACTGTTTCTTTCTCCACCTCATTTTATAGAAGAGGAACTAAGGCAAGCGCAGTTAAGTGATTTGGCCAAGATCACACAGCTAATAGTTGTCTGAGACTTGATTTGAATTCAGAAAGATAAGTCTTTCAGACTCCAGGTCCAGTGCTCAGTGCACTATGGCACCACCTAGGTGTCTTTAACTCATAGTACTTCATTGTATTAGAAGTAGTTTTCTTCTGTTTACTCCTATTTCTGGCCTCAGTTTCTGGATTGGGACTTTTCTGCCAGGGCAAGAGTGCCTTCCCATCTCATACTCTCAGATGAGATGGCTAGACCCAGGCCCTAGTTCTAGCCCCTCTGTGATCTGGATGTTACCACTACTCTGCTCTACAAATGTTTTTATGAAGAAAGATCTTTTCCTTTCAGTAACATCCTCATCATCAAGTCTTGGGAAGTGGAATCATTGAGTCTGAAGAGTTTTGTCACTGTCTTATGCTGTAACACTTCCCCAAAAGAGGATGACTGTTCACAGCCCTAGCTCCAGCAGGTGTGTCACAACAGTTCTGCTCAGTGAAGCTCCATCAACATTTAATTTTATTCTTTATTTTCTAAAAAATTTATTTTGTTAACTGAATGGGGGTCAAAGAAGTCTTTTCTCTGTTGCTTTCATTCATATTTCTCTGTAACCAGAGAATTTGAACAGTTGTGTAGCTACTGGTTATCATCTGTGTTTCTGAGAAATGCGTGTTGCTTGGACCATATCTCATTTGGCAGATAAATTTTTAAAATTCTAACAAGTCCTAATGGATTGTGAATATCACATTTTGTACAGATGTAATTATTGTAAAGATTTGTCTTTAGATTTTTTCCCATTTCCTTTGTATTCCAATTCCTTTATTTCCTGTGCAACAGCCCTTTAATTTTACAGAATCAAATGCATCTATTTTGCCTCTTCTAATTTTGTTTTTAGGAACCTTAACAATTTTGCTCCTTTACAATTACAACGCACATATAATTTTATTCCAGTTTTCCTAGTTTGTGGTTTTTTTTAATTTATATTTTGATTTTTTATCACCTGGGAACTTTTTGTGTTACATATAGTGCAAGATGTGATGTGTTGAGTTTATCCCCATGCATGCTGTCTAATTTTTTCAAGTAATATTATTGAATAATTGTTCCCTTGTGATCTGAAGTTATCAAACATTATTCTTTTTTTAAAATTAATTTATTTAATTTTAGTTTTCAACATTCACTTTCATAAGCTTTTGAGTTCTAAATTTTTTCCACCACCCTCCCCTTTTTTCTATCCAGATGGCTTGCAGTCTGATAAAGGCTCTACATATACATTCTTATTAAATAAATTTTCACATTCATATTATAAAGAAGAATTAGAATGAATGGGAGACAACAGCAAGAGACAGAATGAGAAATTCCATTTAAAGCTACGGTAGACACTCTAAAATATCTGGGAGTCTATCTGCCAAAACAAACCCAGGAAATATATGAACATAATTACAAAACACTTTTTGCACTTTTCATATTTAAGTAAGCGGAAAAACATCAGTTGCTTGTGGGTAGGCTGAGCCAATATAATAAAAATGACAATTCTACCTAAATTAATTTACTTATAAAGTGCCATACCAATCAAACTACCAGATAATTACTTTCTAGAGTTAGAAAAAATAATATCAGAATTCATCTGGAAGAACAAAGGTCCAGAATATCAAGGGGCCTAATGAAAAGAAGTGCTAGGGAAGGTGGCCTAGCCCTACCAGATCTCAAATTGTATTATAAATCAGCAGTCATCAAAACCACTTGGTACTGCCTAAGAAATAGAGGGGTAGACCAGTGGAATTAGGTACTCAAGACACAGTAGTCTATGAATGTAGCAATCTACTGTTTGATAAACCCAAGGACCCCAGCTTATGAGATAAGTACTCACTGGTTGATGAAAATTGCTGGGAAAACTGGATAACAGTGTGGTGGAAATTGGGCATAGACCAATGCCTGACACCATACACAAGAATAAAGTTCAAACGGATATATGATCTAGGTATAAAGACTGATGCTATAAACAAATTAGGGGAGCAAGGAATAGTGTATTTGTCAGATTTATGGAGAATGAAGAAATTTTTGACCCAAACAAGAGATAGAGAACATTATGAAGTGCATAATGGATGACTTTAGTTACATTAAATTGAAAAGTTTTTCCACAAACAAGCCCAGTGCAGCCAAGATTAGGAGGGAAGCAGAAAACTGGGAAAGAATTTTTGGAACTAGTGTCTGTGATAAAGGCCTCATTTCTAAAATATGGAGAGAACTGAGTCAAATGTACAAGAATACAAGCCATTCCCCAATTGATAAATGGTCAAAGGACAGGCAATTTTCAGAGGAAGAAAATAAAGCTGTCTATAGTCATATGAAAAAATGCTCAAAATCAAAAACTTGAGTAGAGAGATGCAAATCAAAACAACTTCAAGGTATCACATCACACCTATAAGATTGGCTAACATGACAAAACAGGAAGATGATAAATACTGGAGAAGATGTGGGAGAGTTGGAACACGAATTCATTGTTCGTGGAACTGTGAGCTGATCCAACCGTTCTGGAGAGCAATTTGGAACATACTCTTTGACCTAGCAATATTGCTTCTAGGACTGTATCCCAAAGAGATCATAAAAATGGGAAAGGGTCCCACCTGTACAAAAATATTTATAGCAGCTCTCTTTGTGGAGGCCAAAAGTTGGAAATCAAGGGATATGCCCATCCATTGGGGAATGACTGAACAAGTTGTGGTATATGAATGTAATGGAATCCTATTGTACTATAAGAAATGATGAACAGGAAGACTTCAGAGAGGCCTGGAAGGACTCATATGAACTGATGGTGAGTGAAAGGAGCAGAACCAGGAGAACTCTGTACACAGCAACAACCATAGTGTGCGAGAATTTTGCTAGTAGACTTAGTCCTTCATAGCAATGCAGGGACCTAAAACATTCCCAGTGGACTCGAGGCAAAATGCCTTCACATACAGAGAAAGAACCATGGAATCTGAAAGCAGAATGAAGCAGACTATTTTATCTTGTGTTTTGTTTTATGATTCCTCCCACTCATTTTAATTCTTCTATGCAACATGACTAAGATGAAAATGTATTTAATAGGAATGTATGTGTAGAACCTATATAAGATCTTGGGGAGGGAGTGAGGAAGGCAGGGGAAGGAGGAGAAAAAAATCTTAAGATATATGGAAGTGACTGTAGAAAACTGAAAACAAAACAATTTTTTAAAAAAAGAATGAGTGGGAGGAACCAGGAGAAAGAAAAAAATTAAAAAACAGCAAATTATATGCTTCAATCTGCATTCAGATTTAATAGATATCTCTCTGGATGTATGAAACATCATTGTATTATACACCTTTCATTCTCATAAATTTTGTGTTCTTTTAATCTAAAAGTTAATTTGGATAGTACTGCCGTTCTAGTTACAGACATTACAGAATTTGCCAAATTCTAGGCAAACTCTGTTTATGACATTCCCATGATCTCCCAGACATAATCATGTTAAAAAGGAAATTAGTTCATTCACATGTATCTTGTTCTTGAAGAAACCAGGATATTGCCACTTTTTCTGTGTTACAGTACATTCTGGAAAATGTGATAACTGAATGACCTGTTAGCCTTACAAGATTTTTTATGGGATCAATGAGAAAGCATTTATTCACTAAAGTAGAAATGAATATCCAAATGTTGTTGTTGTCGTCCTTTTTCCTTGAAGAGGACCAAAATGACATCTGTGTTAGAGTTAAATTACAGTGTGTCCAGCTGTGGTTAGTCAGACCAATTTGAGCTTGGATCACTCTACCATAGATCTGGCACAAATAATCCATGTGAACATTTGGGGTAGATTCTCTAAATTTGCATATCTTGTGTTTTTTTTGAGCTACTTCAATTCTACTTTACTCATAGACCGCAGCATCTTCCCTGATGTGGGCACATCATATTAGATGGTCCTATACCAGTGTCTCCCATGTCACACATTCCATTCCAGAGTTCTTAAGAGAGACCTTGAGAGCATCCTTGTATCACTTCTACTAACCATCTTGTGAGTACTTGCCTGGTGTGAATTCTACATAAAATAGTCTTTTAGACAAGCTTACGTTTGGCATCTGAATATCATAGCTAGCCCATCGTAGTTGCATTCTCTGTAGGAGACCTTGAATGCTTAGCCCTTTAGTTCAAGAAAGGACCTCAGTATCTGGTATCTTATCCTGCCAAGTGCTTGCAGAATCTTCCTAAGACAATTCAAATGGAAGCAATTCAGTACTGGCATGGCACTGGTATACTGTCCAGGTTTCACAGGCATACAACAGGAGGTCAGCACAATATAGGCTCTGTAGACCTTCAGTTTGGTTTAATACCTCTTCTGTCCCACCACACTTTCCTTCTGAACTTCCCAAGTACTGATTTAGCTCTGGCAACACATGCATCAGCCTCATTTTCAAGAGTAGTATTCTTATTTGGTATATGTTTTGATATTTGAATAATTTTCTTTATGAGTATGATGGAACAAAGGACTGAGTATAATACATGGGTACTAGGAAATACTTACTTGTTGTCTTTCTTTCAGATTGGAAGAGGAACCCTGAAACCAAGGAGTCACTCTCTGAGATAGGCAGTGTTATGGAAGAATCATCCCATGATAAAAGTGACATAAGTGATGTTCCCTGTTTCTCTAGAATGGGACTGAGCTGGGAATATGGGACCAAGTCCAAGAAGATGCAGAATACAGAGGAGAAAGATCATGTATTCAGTGATTGTGGAAAGGCCTTCTTCCACAACACCAGCCTTATTGGCCATCAGAGAACAGAGGCTGTAAAAAAACCTTCTGTGTGCAGTGAAAGTGAGAAAGCCTTCTGTCAGAACAAACATCTTAATCAAAACCAGAAAATTCTTACAAGGGAGAAATCTTTTGTATGTGATGAATGTGGTAAGGTCTTCCATCAGAAGTTAGGACTTAGGGAACACCAGAAAATTCATGCTGCAGAGAAAACATATGAATGTATTGAAAGTGGAAAGGACTTCTATCTAAATAGTAAACTTATTCAACATCAGAGAGTTCATCCTGGAGAGAAACCTTATGAATGTAGTATATGTAGGAAGGCCTTCCGCTGGAAGTCGCATCTTACTCAGCATCAGACAATTCATTCTGGTGAAAAACCTTATGTATGTAATGAATGTGGGAAGGCTTACCACAAGAGGTCAGTGCTTACTGAACATCAGAGAACTCATACTGGAGAGAAACCTTATGAATGTAATGAATGTGGAAAGACCTTCCGATGGAGCACACATCTTAGTCGACATCAAAGAATTCATACAGGAGAGAAACCTTACATATGTAAGGAATGTGGGAAAGCCTTCCGACAAAAGACAGTGCTTACTGAACATCAGAGAACTCATACAGGAGAGAAACCTTATGAATGTAATGAATGTGGAAAGTCTTTTCGATGGAGGACAGTGCTTGCTGAACATCAGAAAACCCATACTGGAGAGAAACCTTATGAATGCAATGAATGTGGGAAGTGCTTCCATTGGAACACAAACCTTACTCGTCATCAGAGAATTCACACTGGAGAGAAACCTTATGAATGTGGGAAAGTTTTCCACCAGAAGTCAACACTTCCTGAACATCAGAACTCTCATACTGGAGAAAAACTTTATGAATGTAATGAATGTGGAAAGACCTTTCAATGGAACACAAATCTTACTCGACATCAGAGAATTCATACTGGAGAGAAACCCTATGAATGTAATGAATGTGGAAAAACTTTTCGATGGAGTACAGTGCTTATGGAACACCAGAGAATTCACACAGGGGAGAAACCTTACGAATGTAATGAATGTGGAAAAACCTTCCAGTGGAACACGAACCTTACTCGACATCAGAGAACTCATACTGGAGAGAAACCTTACGAATGTAGGAAGGTCTTCCACCAGAGAACCCAGCTCGCTGAACATCCAAGCATTTGTGGTGGAGAGAAACTTTATGAATGTAGTGAGTGTGGGAAGGCCTTCCATCAGAAAGCGGGACTTACTCGACATCAAAGAACTCATACTAGACAGAAACTTTAAGAATGTAATGAATGTGGAAAGGCATTTCACAGGAGCATAGAACTTACTGGACATCAGACAATTCATACTTGACATAAATCTTTTGAATGTATTATGTACAGGAATGCCTCCTGCCAGAAGACGAGTCACTATCATACAGTTTGTACTGGAAAAAAAAACCTCAATGAATGTAGTGATCGTGGGATAACTTTCTTCAAGAACAGTGAACTTTCTCAACTTCAGAGGATTCGTATTGGAGAGAAACCTGAATAATGTAAAGTACTATGAAGAAAATGTATGTCAGAAGGATTTCAGATTGCAGACTTTCCTTGACAATTTTAGTATTTAAACTGAAAAGAATTTTTATAAATTAAGTCAGTCTCATTTCTCATATGGGATAATTCAGACCTTTTCATCTTTCGTCAAGCTTCTAAGTTATTCCTTCCCCAGGTTTATAACTGATCACTTAGACTGTTCGTTGAGAACATGATGACAATCTGATAACAGTGGGTTCCCTAAACTTTACCTCTCCAAAATTTGCAAAATAATCACCAGCACTTTCCTCTTCCTTACAGAGAACAACAGAATTATCCCTCCCTCATTGCTAAAGCTTAACTTGTGCCTGTGCCTTTGATCTCATGCAGTATGACCCACTCTAGAACCCTATTCCATCATTTTCATTCATCAGAATATTCATTCTCTGATGCCTCTTCATTTTATTCCTCTCTATTAACTCCTTCAAATATAGTCTTAATACCTCTACACCTCACTTTCTACCCCCATCCACCAACTTTTTTTCTTCTAGCTTTATTACCCCAAACTTGTTGAGAAAAAAGTGATTATATCCATTTCTGGTTTCTTACCATCTGTCATCTCATGGTAAACTGGATTCTTTCTGTCTCCAACCCAGCCACTCTCCTTGCCTTGAGGTCCCTTCCGAACTCAAAATTTATCATCCTATGAACTATCAAATGCCATAGTTCTTTCTGTCCTCATTCTTTTTCTCCCTTTCTTTGATAAAGAATTGAATCTGTTTGACTCTTTCTTCCTGGCTGCTTTCTTTTCCAGGATAAAAAATTATTTGTTTCTCATTTTTGACTTTCTCTCTCTCTCTCTCTCTTTCTCTTTCTCTTTATTTCTCTCCTTCTCTAAGACTCTCTTCTGTTCTCTCTATACTACACCTTCCTTGGGAATTACATTTGGTATTTTTATGGTAATTGTAAAGTTACAAGGCTTTCAGAATAGTTTCACACCAGGTGTGGAAGGGTGGGAAAGGGGCTTGATGCTTGCATAGCAGCTGGGTCACCTTCATTGTATTAAAAAATAAGTAGGTTTTATTTTTAAGAATATTTAGCTTCATTTTAAAAAACGTTTTCTAAATGCATTGTATTTTTGGCATACCACGCCTTTTCCCAATAACCTTATTGCTATCACCATCTATAATTGCCTTGGGTCCCATGACCTTATACTTCTCCAGATCTTTGTCAACGCTGTGGCATATTTCACATCCTGTTTCCAGTCACAGAACAATATCAACGTCTTTGCTAGTGGAACAAGTTCCTCCATCAGCTCTCCTGTGATGCTGGCCTTTCACCATTCCTTTGACTTCTCAAACCAAAATTTTGTCCCCAACCACCATTCTCGTGATTGTCACTTGGGGAAATAGAAGCTCCTTGAAGGCTGGGACTTCCTCTTTTTTTTATATGTCTCTCCAGCCTTTAGCACACAGCACTTGCCTCAGTGAAAGTAAATGGCCCTGCTCCCCTTTTAGAAACATTAAAAAAGCATTTTTCTCAGCATTGTCCTAGCCTGAAGTTTTTGGACTAATCTGAATGAGAAACTTTCTCAGTCTTACTGGAACAGTGCCCTTCATGAATCATTTTTTGCCCTTATCAAAGTCCTCATTTCATTCTTTGAAGTGCATTGGCTGAATGTTCAAGGAGACTCACTGTTGTCCTGTACAGTAGAGTTGGGACATGGGTAAAGGTATTTCATTTGCCCATTTAGAAGCTGCACTCTTTCTCCACTCTTGGAACCCTCTAGGGTAATGATCTAACTAAGAGAAGGAAGAAGTCTTTGAGGTCTCTTTCTAGTTCTTGCTTGACCAGCTGGAAAGGGGAGTTTTTGGACAGAGTGGCCAAAGCAAGATTGAATGACTTTGGGAAAATGAGTCTCCCAGAGTCCCTTGAAAGTTAAGTGACTAGTTCTCTTTGTTGAAGCAAACTACGAAGAGTTAATTGGATCAGAGTGGAGGTGACCTCCAGTAAGGCCCTGGCTCTCAGGATCAGGTCCAGGCTTCTATCCCTAATATAGACAACTGGATCAAGTGTGGATTCTGCCTGAGACGAGGCAAGGGTTTAAAATGCATTCATTGTCCTCTCTGAACATTTGATCCTGCACACCCAGCTCTGGAGTAGGCTGATCATTAGCCTGGCCTTAAATGCCCCCAACTCAAAGCTGAATTCTCTACTAAGGATGAGTCTAACATAGACCACTGGCTCCTCATCCAGGTGCCACACGTAGACTAAAGGAATAGGCCTGCCTTCTGCTGTGCATGAGCACCAACGTCCCCTCTGTCGGCACCTTTCCCTGTGGGCAGTGGCACCAGAAATGAGCCACTTAGAGTCTTGCCCTTGTGAGGGATGCCTCGGCCTAGCTTAGGCTGTGGGTTGCAGAGACATGTCTCAGAGCGGAGCAATATAGCAGGTTTGACAGGAAAGAGGTGGGCAGTCTTTTTGTTCCACAGGATGCCTTTCCTTCTTAGAGGGATATAGCTGGCACTTCTGTCCAGGCACCCTCTGAGAGCTGACTTTTGTCACCGGGTGATACCATGAATGACTGGGAAGGAGAAAGACATTTTCTCCAACCAGGCACACAGCTTCCCTGGCCCAGCCCTGTTCCCCTCAATCTAGGAGCAAGAGCTTTAGGATTGGAGTCTTTGGACAAAGGTTCAAGTGATACTGTAGCTATTTGCTATCTGGAAGTCCTTGCCCTCTGGTGGTTTCAGTTTCCTCCTCTAAATAAAGGAAGGGTTAAGGGTTGAAGGCTGTGTAAGGTAGTTCTCAGTTCTGAGGCACCTGGTGGTACAGGGGAAAGAGCACTGGCCTTGGAGTTAGGAAGACCTCAGTTCAAATCCAGCTTCAGACACTTAATAGTTGTGTGACCTTGGGCAAGTGACTCAACCTGTGCCTCAGTTTCTTTACCAGTAAAGTGGAGATAATAGCACCTCATAAGGATGTTATGAGGATGAAGCAAGATGCAAACCTTGAAGTACTAAGTGTTTGCTATTATTTGTGATCTTCGCACTTAAGACCCTCAGGACCACCGTGTTTCTTAATTCCTACTGTATGCTTGGAAGTCATTAAAGTCCTGAAGAGAAGGTGGCTTCTTCTTCCACTGTTCTAGCCAGTGTGGATATTGTTTTCCTGGTTCTTACTTAACTTCATGTTTCTCTGAATTCTTCATATTCATTATCCCTTCTACCACAGTAATATCCCCATTACATTCATGTCCCCTGATTTGTTTAACCATTTCTCAGTCCTTTGGGCACCAATTTTTCCAGTTTTTGCTACCACATAAAATGTTGCTATGAATGCTTTGTGGTGTGTGAGACCTTTCTGTTTCTGGGTCTGGGGTAGAGCCCTTGACAATTTGTACAATGCCGTATGAGGCCATATTAATTGACCAACTTCCTTAAGTATATTAGTGGTTTCCTTTAACCTGTTCAGCTTCCCTTGGATGACAACAGAATTAGTTTTTATCCTATTTTTACTGAGGAAAAGAAAAAAATCTAAAGAGACTCAGAAAAGTTTCAGACATTGAAAAAAAAACTTTTTTCCTGTGAAAGCAAACTTTCCAAACTATTAAATTAGTTATTAAGTTAACTATTTAAGTTAATTAACTATTACAATTAAGTGAGGCACAGTTTCACAAAGTTGTTGACCGCATAGTGGGATTCCCTGCCTGCTGTAGTAATCAGGCCAAAAAAGCTAGATGGTGCAGTGGATAGAGCACTAGCCCTGGAGTTGGGAGATCCTGAGTTCCAATTTGGTCTTGGATACTTACTGTGTGACCCTGGGCAAGTCACTTAAGTTAACCATTAAGTAAGACTTCAGGAGGGCATATGCTGTGTTTCTAAAAGAAAAAAACAAGTCACTCATGATGATATCCCCTGACGCTTCTATAGTTTTCCATTTCTCTGTGAAGAACAAGACTGACTCCATCCTCAAGCAACCTTAGCAGTAAGAACCTACCTAGGCAACAAGGTCATTCTGAAATTGTTCAGTCACCTCAGGCCTGTTCGACCCTCCATGACCCCGTTTGGGGTTTTCTTGGCAGAGGCACTGGAGTGGTTTGCCATTTCCTTCTCCAACCCATTTTACAGATGAAGAAACTGAGACCAGTAGAGTTAAGGGACATTGTCTGAGGTCATATTTGAACTCAGGTCTGTCTGACTCCAGGTCTTGTTCTCTATCCACTGCGCCACTTACCTGCTCCCCTTCTGAAATTACAGATCTGTTTTGGAGGTGATTTAGAATGTGAAACAATTCAATACAGCTTAGTTCATTGCCCTGGAGACCTATAAAAATGGTAACTAGCACTTATACGGTGCCTACTCTGTGCCAAGCTCTGTGCTGAGTGCTTTACAAATATGACTTGACTTGGTCTTCACAGCCATTTTACAGATGATGAAACTCAAGATTCAAGGTTCAATAATTTGCCTAAAATCCCACACCTCTCTGAGTATATGAGGTGGGATTTCAATTCAGGTCTCCCTGACTCCCGGCCCAAGGCTCCATCTACCTTGTCACCTGACTGCATCTGCCTTGGAGTATTTAAAGTGGAAATGCTGGGGAAATTTTATAAAAATATACCCAGATCTTCCTGCCTTTCCTTCTCTCTGTCTCTCCATATCTCTGCTTTTCGCCATCCCTCCATTGGTCCCTGCCTCTTTGTCTCTCTCTGCCTCTCTGTCTCTTTGTATCTCTGTCTGTTTGTGTTTGTGTCTCTGAGTGCCTCTGTCTCTCTCTGAAATATTTTAGTGTTAAATGAAGCTTTACAACTTGAAATTTGATGTCTGAGTTCAAAACTACTTCTCACACTGAAATTTAACCGAAAGAGAGAGAGAGAGAGAGAGAGAGAGAGAGAGAGAGAGAGAGAGAGAGAGAGAGAGAGAGAGAGAGAGAGAGTGACTAATTAGGAAACTGGCTCACAGAGGAACTTGCCCTTCCCCCTTCTCTGCCCCCTCCAAAAATACACTGACTTACTTGGGAACTTATTTGTAAGGCAGCATAAGGTTTATTTAAGGATGTCCTTGGATTTTGCATTTTTTTACCTCAAGTATTGAATTCAGTTTTCTGTATGTCTCTATTTTATAAGTAAGTGTTATTCTTAATAAAACATTGTTACAAAATAGCATAAAATCTTGACTTTTATGATAGCCTTCTGTATAGTTAATACAGACAAAAAAAAAAAGAATACTTTCTGTATCAATCTCCTCCAGTCTACTTGGAAATAATGCCAGTCAGTTCACATTCTCTTGGTGAGCAAGGGGAGGCAGAAAGATTTACAAGACAGAATTATATTAATGTGAATATTTGATTCCTATGCACATGTGTATATATGTCTGCTCTCAGATGCTTTTTGATGAACTAGACCTGAAAGGAGAGACTGTTTTCATTTTAATTCTGCACAAACTGGAGAATTCTACAATGATTCATAAGAGGAAATAAGGATAATTATATATTTATTTTTAGGTTTCATAATTGTAAAATTATTTACACTTACAAAAAGGATGACTCACTAAAAAGCCAACAAATATTCAAAACAAGGGGGCACCTTGCAAAAGGAGATGTAAAAATACTTTTCTCAGGGACACAAGTCACAAAAACAAAGCAGACAGAATTGTCAGAAAAAAATCAGGAAAAAGCAAAAAACTGACCGGCACCATCCTGAAATATCTTACATGGTCACATAAGTGTAAAAGACCAGAATGAGTCACATAAGAGAAACCATTTCACTTGTTTAAAGGGGAGAAACTGAGCCAAATTGCTTTGAGCACGGTACCCATTCTCTATGGCAGACCTTTCCATTTTTATAGCTTTAAAGAGAATGGATTCAATAATACTGGAAACAAGTTTAGCATGTGCCAAGGTCTGAGGCCAGGGAACATGTAGGGTGAACTAGTCTTCACATAGGCTGTTGCTTGGATTTGAAAATGCAAAGCCATAGGCTGACCTGCAACACCCTCCAATTAGACTAATGAGTGCTTCCAGGATCACCTCATGGGGGTGATGAGGAAAGGGCTCTGGGATCCCCAAGGCACATTAACTATATGAGTCACCTTTATTTGATACGAATTTAAGAGCCACTCAGTACAGTGCCTGGACACCTCACTTCCGATGGCAGTTGGTCTTTGTGTGTCCTTAAAGATCTGTTGTTCCAGGACTTACTGGTGATAAGAATGTGGCTGTGGATTTCTCTCTAGAGGAGTGGGGGCACCAGGGCCCTTCTCAGGGGGAGCTGTACAGGGACATGATGCTGGAGAACCTTGGGAACCTGGTGTGGCTAGGTCAGGAGCGCTCCCCTGGCCCTAAGAACCTGCTCATGCTGCTCTAGAGTGGCTGTTGTAAGAGCAGTGGATGGAAGAGACTGGTAATCCTTGGGTGGCCAGCTGACAGGGTGCTTCTTATTACCAACTGAAAGACCAACATTGGTTTGAATGACTAAAAAGTGCCAGTTTGATTGTGTGGCCTTTGTGATTGTGCCTCCTCCAATTTCCATTCCCTCAGGTCAAGGATTGTCCCCTGAGCCAATATCCAAAGAAATGGAAGATTTCCAGGCATTTTCTTCTGAGGCCTGTTAACCTGAAAACTTGGTTAAAGAAAAGGCAACAGGCTAAATGCATACATTTTATGATTTAATTAATTAATCAATTCCCTATTAAAGACAACGGTAACATAATGCATTATGGAGCCAGAAATGTTCTGGCTACTGATACAAAGAATTGGGCAACCTTAAATATGTTTTAGGGCAAAGAAGTGTTCTGTGTCCTTCAGATTTATGATCTCCATAAGTGATTAACTAGACCATTAGAAAGGAATTTCTTAATTGCATGGGTTGTAATACAGTAAGATAACAGAGTTTGACAAAGTTTCACATAGAAATTATGACCCAAGGTGTCTGTGTTTTCTTTAATATTAACATGCCTTAACATAGTATATGTCTACAAATATTAAGATACGGAAAACGTTCCATTATTCAAGATAGTGTCTTAGGTTAAAGGTCTCTTAAAGAATGTTAAGTCAGCCCTAGTTGGCTTTTGTTGACATAGGAAGAGGGATTCTCTGAGTTTGCTTCAGAGAGAACAGAGATTATTCCAAAATTTTATATTAAACATTATCATTCCCTCCTTTTGGTCAAAGGCAAGCCGAAGGCTTCGCCTGTAGACCAACAAAGATATGAAAGAAACCTCTAAATAACCAGTAGTGTGAGAGTTACTCTTCATGTGAGTCTGGTCCAGGCTCTTGGGAAAGCTGTCTATGTCTGATGGCATCTTCTTAAGGCCTCTTCAAAATTGGAAGGCACAGTCCACTCAGGAGCAGGGGCAATGGAGGTGACAGATGGATCCAAGAGTCTGTACAGAAAACTTGACAGGGTCTCCCAGAAAACATGATTTGATAATTGAGATGAAACAGTACAACATAGTTAACATGGCTAAAGGCACTTAGCAATAGTTCAGTTTCCCAGCCATGCAGGGCTAGGTTCAGACAACACAATGAAGTTTTTTTACAGTTCACAAATAGTATTTTTACATTAAGTCAGGTTACAGATTAAAACTTAGATGTCTCACAATAGACTAGTTTTGAAAGGGAGATTTACGTCACCAATATAAACAAGAAAATTGAACACGAACCATACAAATCAATGCAATTATTATTTCAATGTTAATTAAGTTCCTTGTATCCCAGTAATCCATTCTCAAATTTCATTTAAACAAAACTTTTTGAATCCCAGATTTCTCATGTAGTTATCTGATACCTAGATATCTTTTCTTTGACAATAGGTTTTATTCTTGAGATAGTTCAAAAAGAGAATTCTGCCTTTCTGGTTCAAATCTAAAAGTTCCCAGATACTTCTGACAATATAAATTAGTACAATTACTTAAAATTTGTTCTCCATTTTTGAAATTGCATAAAATTTTGATTCACATTATTTGCGGTTTTCTGTCTTTACCTAAATCTTGTACCTGGAGTAAGAATCTTTTAAAATGTGAGGGTTCAACCATAAAATGAACTCATCTGCCCTTTAAATTATTAGACAACTATTTTAACAGAGAAGAAATAATTTCACTTACTTTTACTACTGTCCTGTACAAATTTTATGCAAAAATCCAAATTTGAGATCTTATTATCAAAAGCATGACAAATTTTGGAAGTCAATCATACACATTTGCATATAATTCTTAGAGGAATCAGGCTAATCCTGTGGTTTTTCCTCAAAATTTGTTACTCTATTTAGTTAGACATCAATCACATTACATTTTTGTCTTATTACCTGATCTAATCATTTCCTCGGCGTTATTTCTATGTTATATTTATTTATTTGGCCAGGAATATAGGTTAAAGTTGTAAGCTATTCATTCCTTCACCCCATTATAATAACTCAGAGATGTTCCAATTTCCATTTATTATTTGACAGAATTAGTATTGTACTTACAAAACTTCTTAAGTACAAAGATTTGCTATAAAAGAAAAAGAGGGACAATATTAGCAGAAGGAAAGGATCTCCTTATTTCTGGTGGATTTCATGGATAAGCCATTATCTGACATGTAATCATGAGGTTACCAGGTGCTGAAAGCAGGGCTTAGAGGTAATCAGGTGGGGGATTTCCTTTTTCAGAAAGGAAATGGCACATTTGGGAAGTAAAGTTAGGAAGATCCTCCCTAGGCCGTGTCCAAGGTCATCTTCAAAACCTTCCCAAGCATCCACCGTTAGCCTGCAGCACATGTCAATTGGCTTTATAACTCTTGGGGTACCTGAGACTCTTGTCCCGCAAGAGATCTTGATCTGGTGAGTAATGAATGAGGCAAGAGGCAGGATGCAATCAACTCCATTTATTCCAGCGAGCTCACATACTTTTATAGCCTTGGTTACACAAGCATACATTGCAAGCCTATCATGTAACTGATTTCCTTATAGGGATAGCTTCTTCACTCTATATCCAGAACGGCCACATTGTAATGAGGGTGAGACCCTTCCTCCTAGTCCATCTTGTTCCACCCCTACCGACAAGCCCCTAGTTTACCTAGGCAGGCCCCCAGTGTGGCATCCAGAGATGGGCAGGGGTCAGCTCTAACTCGTCCCGTTACAACTCCCCCTTTTTGTTTTGATAAAGCCTTTCTTTCCTAGCCAACACAGTGTGCTTGGTGGACAAGAGTGAATTATGAAACATCAACAATATCCATTTTAACATTACAGGTACTATTGCAACTACTATAAGCAATGTCAATAATCCAGTTCCTAATGGAATTAGCCAAGTTTTTAGCGAGTGCCAGGGAGCAGCATGTTGAAAGAAGTCTAAAAATAGCGGTCTGGCACATATGATAAATTGTGACAAGAAATAAGACTCTCACTATAGTTGCCCAAAGACAAAACAGTCTGTTGACATTGATGTGACTGACAATCAATAAGTGGTATGAAGCCTGAATAATTATGATATATGGTAATGTTTGGATCATCCACCTTTACACAATATGGTCTATATCTTAAACCTGTTCCTTGTATTAGTCCTAAATCTTTTCCTTCAATTACCCAAGTCCAAAGATGAAAGAATTGAGGATCCCCTTGATAATTCAAAGTCTCCTTTCCTAGAGTGATATTGGCACACCACGTCGTATTCATCCCTGTCTTGTTAACCGTCCGTTTGGTGCCATCACATTTTCCTTGTTTTCCTTTCTGGAGACATAATGGCAGTCCTGCGATCAGTCCAGTAAAATTCATTCTGATAGGTTTGTTAGAGGTGTTTCCTATGAAGTCAAAACTTGCATCTCCAAACATATGTGTTAAATTGCCATGTAATATTGGTGTTGGTATTTTTTCACCCCATCTTATGGCCCTCACTCACGGAGGATTTTGGATGAATGCCCAATGATGCTCATTCCCACTTGTCTCCTGGGTGGGGGTTGGGTGTCCTCTGACCCCAAGAGCTAGTAGAAGAAACACACTCAACCTTCTCATTTTTGTGCAGGAGACTCCTTATTTGTTCTTCCAACTTCTTTCTCCACTTGGCTGCTCTTTTTCTCTTGCCCGTGATTTTCTCCCCATTGTCTCTTTTCTTCTATCAGCCAAAGCCTATGTACCGGGACCCACTGTTCTTTCTCTTCTCCTGTGGAAACACAAGCATAACCCTTTCCCCATATGATTATTTTTCCCGGACCATGCCACTATCACGCCACATTGCCTATTTTCCTTCATTCTCTACATGTGTTTTTTCTACAAGTGATGTTCCTTTTGATGTTTTTATAGCAATAACATATTTCATAGCTGCTGAAAGATTCTTACCATCGAATTTTAAATAATTTAATGTGTATAAGGCTAAACTGAGAGGTACCTGAGGGCCTTGTGTAATTCCCCCTTTTTGGTTTTGCAAGTAAACCTTGAGGGAACGATTTGCCCTTTCAACAATGACTTGACCTGTAGGGTTATAAGGAATGCCAGTAACATGATGGATGGAAAATTCATAGCAAAACTTTTTAAACGCACTTATGTATAGGCCAGGCCATTATCTGTTTTTAAACATTTTGGCACTCCATGATTAGCAAAACAAGCTAGTAGGTGAGTTGTTACATCTTTGACTGCTTCACTGGAGTGAGCAGTTGCCATCATAAAGCCTGAAAAGGTATCTACACACACATGTATATGTTGAGAACGTCCAAAGGATGAATAGTGAGTGACATCCATCTGCCAAATATCCTTTGGGCAGTCACCTACAGGATTCTTTGGGTGTATAGGTGGTGGTGGAAGAAATGGAGCACATTGAGTGCATGCCTTTAAAATATGCCTTGCTTCCCTTTTGTTATACCAAATAGATATCTAAGAGATTGTGCAGACCAATGAAATTTGGAATGGGCTAATATTGGAGGTGACTCTGTATGAAAAACTTGCAAGGCTCCATAGGCAATTGCATTGCCTTCGGTTATGGGACCTGGTAAATTAGAATGTGACTGAACATGTAAAACATGAAATTTGTTAAATCTATCTCTTTGTGCTTCTAAGGTAAGATGTGTGATGGAATCACGGCGTGTAGGAATATAAGCAGTCTCTAAATTGGGTATTAACCCTGCTACATACTTACTATCTGTAATAATGTTAATAGGGACATCAATTAAAAGAGCTTGAAGCACAGCAAACAGTTCATTTTGTTGAGTAGAGGTAAATGATGTTTCAAACACTTGTAACCTCTTTTGAGATGGTATGTATAAGGATGCTCGTTGATGTTTTGTGGCTTCTGTAAAAATATTAATCCCTACTACAGGTGACTCAGAATGCTTGTCTCACCAAGACCATGGTCATGTAGTAAGTTGTTTAGCAAATGGCACAGGATTGCCATATTGATAATCCTGTCCAATTATAATTTGCCAATCTGCATCTTCCATGAAACATTTTTCCAATTCTTGAGAGGTATAAGAAGTAAAAATACTTGCAGGGTTGGTGCCACTAAGAGCTCGTGCCCTTTGTATGCCTTTCCAAATAACCTTATCCACTAGATTTGTGTAAGGAGAACATGTTCTGTTTTTTACCTGTGGCAAATGAATCCATTCAAGAATTCCCAGTTGTTGATGTAAAACCCCAGTTGGTAAATTTGGAGTGAAGAGTATAGTTAAGTTTATCTTTTCTCCCTCATCATATCTTTGAGGAGTTTGTTGTATGAGAGTATTTTGAATATTCTTAATACATGTAAGAGCTTCAGGGGTCCAATCCCTACTTGAATTAAGATCAGGAGAGCCTTTTAACAGTTCATATAGAGGTGCTAATGCAGAAGTAGAAATATCAAGCCTTGGCCTACACCACTGAATTTCTCCTATCAGCTTTTGGAAATCATTCAAAGTTTTGACCTTTTGCACATCTAAATCTGAAAACTTAACTTGAATTTCTCTGTCTGACAACTTATACCCTAAATAAACAATCAGTAGTGCCTTCTGTATGTTTTCCGGCACTACTTGTAGCCCATGCTTGCTAAGAGTGCGTATCCCTTCCTGTAACATTTTTGCTAGCAGTTCAGCATCTCTGTGTGCTGCCCAAATATCATCCATGTAATGTATTATTATGGCCTCCTTATATTTCTCTCTCATAGGTTGAAGCACTTTATGCACATACCATTGACACAAAGTAGGACTATTCTTCACACCTTGTGGCAATACTTTCCATTGATACCTCATGTAGGGTTCCTGCAAGTTGGTGGAAGGGATGGAGATAGCGAATCTCGGCCGATCCAAAGGATGAATAGGAATACTATAAAAACAATCTTTAATGTCAATAACCCATATTCTATAATCTTTTGGGATCATATTTGGTGAAGGAAGCCCTGGTTGTAATGAACCCATAGTGAGCATGGATGCATTAACTTTTCTTAGGTCTGTTAATATCCTCCATTTTTCTGACCTCTTTTTAATAGCAAACACAGGTGAGTTCCAAGCACTGAAAGATTCCTCTATATGTCCTGAGCTAAGTTGTTCTTTAACAATCTCCTTTAGGGCTGCTATTTTTTCATCAGTCAAGGCCCACTGGTCAACCCAAATTGGTTCATCATTGATCCATTGTCTGGAAAAGACTCATTTGGCTTCTGTTTTAAACCTGTTAATGGTCTTATTTTCCTCTTTTATGGGTAACTTGTCATATGCCTTCTCTACACAGTGTGCTACTCTTTCATATAACTCTACAAGGTATTGTATTTGAGCTTGTTCAGTTATAAAAGCTCCTGCTGTAAAAAGCATTTCATAGTATCTCTGAGCATTCTGAGGATTATCAGGATTGAGATGTATGGCCATAAGTCTACATTCCTCAGAAAACATCCCCACCCATACAACCATTTCTCCCGGAGTGAGGATGGATCTAGTAACAAGTTTCCAATCATTGGGTGGAAGTACGTGTGAAGCCAAGTTCTTGAGTCGTATTTTCACGTATGGTGATTTCAGTCCATACTCTGTTATTGCCCTTTTTAATTCTTTCATTAAATTTCCAGACAGTAGAGTAGAGTGTGATCTTCGTGGGGGGGTTATTACCATTTCCAGGCGTTTCTAACTCTGGAAAAACATCACTGAACCCAAGACTCTCTAAAAGCTCCTCTTTACCCTCATCTTGCAATTTCTGTATCATACGGTGTAATGGCGAAAGGCCAGCACCAGATATCGCTGTTGTTTTACCAAAAATTTTTTCTCCTTGCAATGTCTTTAATCGTCCACCACCTCTCCCTGGAGACCGTTCACGTCCTCTTTTTCTAGCGCTAACTTCTTTCTTCTCTTTGTTTTAACTGCCTCTTTTTCCGCGGGAGCTTTTACCTCCTCTTTAAACCTGACTGATTTTCTCTTTTCATCTTCCACTTCTAAGTCCCGTAATCTACCCTTCAACTCCTCTATCTCCCATCGCTTTCTTTCTCTCTCCTCCTCCCTCCATTTCCGACCCTGAAGCTGATCTAAATCTAGGTCAATTAAAGGTGGACTCGGAGAAGTCGCACGAGATCGTTCAGGGGAAGCATCTAGTGGACGGCGTTTGTGTGGAGGCTGTGAATTGTCTGGGCTGTCTTAAAGCAGCCCTAAGAGCTGCTTTTACTACATTATACAAACAAGACACTTGGCTCCAGAGCCCCAGGATTTTCTAATTCATAGCTAGTTAGTTGTTCTCCTACAATTTTCCACGAGCTTATAGAGACCGTAGGTCTTTCTTTGGTCCAAGGACAATATTTTTCTATTTCCTTTAAGAACTCCCTGGTCGCTTTCAATCGAATGGCAACCCCTTGTGTCTTAGCTGATTTGTAAATTATCTTCACAAAGGTTTCTGTCAGCAGTCTCTACTGATTCTGCTAGCCCCATAGTAAGATTTCTTATCCCTCTTACTTCACTGTTTTATAAACAGTTACTCACAGATTGCTGCTTCTTCTTCTGTCTTCCTGAGGTTGGTGCGCCGACTCTTCTCCGACTGGCCCCTGTCTGGAGGCTCCTCAAGGCAGGTAGGTACGTCTTTTCTCCACCAAGAGACTACACCTTTGACCCTACACTGTATACAATCAGAGATCAGGATCTCTAATTCTCTTCCTGCCCCACGTTTAGGCGCCAAATCTTGGGGTCCCCGAGACCCCAAATTCAAGACTCTTGTCCTGCAAGAGGTCTCATCTAGTGAGTAATGAATGAGGCGGGAGGCAGGATAGCAATCAACTCCGTTTATTCCAGCTAGCTCACATACTTCTATAGCCTTGGTTACACAAGCATACATTGCAAGCCTATTACATAACTGATTTCCTCACAGGGATAGCTTCTTCACTCTATATCCGGACGAGATAGGGCGAGACCCTTCCTCCTAGCTCCATCTTGTTCCACCCCTACCGGCAAGCCCCTAGTTTACCTAGGCAGGCCCCCAGTGCAGCGTCCAGAGATGGGCAGGGGTCGGCTCTAACTCGTCCCATTACAGATAACTTAGACAAGTATTCCTGTAATCAGAACTTCAAACAATAGTAAATTGCAGTCCTAGTCTTATATAGCAAATAAATATTGGCTGGCATCCCTCAGATAAAATACTTCCTCACACTTTAAACCATCTGAAACTGACACAAAAGTATCCAGAAGAACTATCTAGAGCAAGAGGGGTTTAGATAACCCATATTTATTCCCAAATCTTATCCACCTTTCATAGTTTCAAGCAGAACTTAATTTATCTTTCCAAATCTCTCAATCCTATTCTTCCACTTGCTTTTACATTTTAACCATAAGACAAGATAGCTCATGAGTTGTTACTTTTTATTAGCATAACTGTACTGGAATCTCATTCCAGCTTAAACAAAGCAAAGAGGTTAATGACTAAATTTATAGTTTGATGGAATTATGTCTGTTTCACAAGCTGTTTTTCTTTCCTAATTATATTCACTTTGGAAGAATGTGATACTTCATAAATTAAATCTTTTACATAATAAATTCAAACGCAAACTTTAACTCTGACTTAGGCTATAGAATGACTATATATTAAGATCAAAATAGCTTAATTTAACAGTATATTATTTTGAAGTTTTAGTAGGCCTTCTAAGAATCACACATGATTATTCGAAACATTTCCTCTAAAAGTATTTCCCTTCTTTAAAAACAGTTTAAAATTTACTCTGATGTTCACTAAACTCTTATGAAGAAAACTTGCTGGAAACTTTTAAAATGCTTGATATTTCTTTTTTTTTTAAAGCAAAAATAAACGTTTTAAACTGGAATTCTTTAAAGCTGAATTGTTACAAAAATGTTCTTAAGTAATATGAATTTCCAAAGTATTATAACAAACTGAATTCTTAATTATTGCAGTATTCCTAGATTTAAGAGACTGACTCATGGAAAAACACTGTTGCCTGTAAAATCCTTTTAAACAATGGGAACATCTTAAGGTGAGTCTTAGTTTACATAAATTTCTGCACATGTTCTAATTTCAGATAAAGATAATATTAGATTTCCCAGTAAGATTACACAAAAGGCTCACATGTTTTGCTGGTCACTTGTTATTGACCACAGAAATTTGCTATAGAAGAAAAAAGCAGGGACATGTGACATACCAAATATGACAGAATAAAACATCCTTTACTCTGAATTCAGATAGGAGTGAAATTCTCCAGTCATGCAGTATCTGTTCATAGTCAGACTCAGGAATAGGGAAACTGAGCCAGGGGGATCCCATCCTAGATTGAGTCTAGAACTGTCCCCTCGGTGTTTAGTTAGGTGAGAAACATTCCTTTGTGGCATGTGTCTCAGACACTGATTTAATGCAGACAACTATACCCAAATTCAAACTCAAAACAAAAATAGTTATGGTCCCAAATGCTTTTTACCTTAAACAGCAAGTTTCACTAATCACAGTTTAGAGTCAGATAACAGTTATTTCCACTCTTATGGAGTTACAATAAACAATAAAGATTTACCAGGACACACACACATAAGGGATTCCACTTAACATCTTTCCTTCTCAAATTGAAAACTTGTCCTGATGTAAAAGCCAATTATTAAAAATCCTTCCTATTTATTACAACTTCTGAGCAAGTCATATTCATTGTTAGGAGCTACCTAAAACAAGTTCCTTTCCTAGGGTTGATGATCTTACCCACAGGAATGGGAGGACTGTTCTGAATGGGCAGAGGGAGTCTAAATAAAGTTTTCATTTCATTCCCTCCTTTCCATACATAGGAATCATTTAACAATGTTAGGTTTCAACATTCAACAGTAATTCCAAATAACTTAGTTAACAATCCTACAGCTTCATAGAAGACAGCCAAATGAAAATACCTGATTTTCTAAATGGCAAATACAAAACATTATAAGACAAAGTTAGCAGGACTGATAAAGTACCATAACTTTTGTTACACAATTTTCCCAACATCTTAGTTTCAACAAAATTCAGATTCAAATTGCTTTGTCTTTACAGTCAAAGAAAAGTTCAGAAATCCAATCCTAGAAATACAGTTTTAACACAACAATAACTGCAGATGATATAATTTGCATTTCCAGAAATAATTGATCTTATTACTCTTAGTAATTAAAACCACTTCGAAGTTAACAATTACATTAGAGAGATAATCATGTTGTGTGCAACATATACCAGTCATTACGTTAGGCATTTCATCATTTTGATCCCGTAATAAACAAGCGTGATTGTTTTTACAAATCAGAAAATGGATCAAACAGAGATAAAATACTTTTTGCAACTGAACAGAGAAGTGAAGCTTGCTGAGAGCAGAGAAACTGATGTCCCGGTGGTGACTTTCGCAGGCAGAGTATAGAGAATGCTCGCTCCAGGCCTGATTCTTCCACCTCCCCCAACCCCCCACAGCAGCAGAATTTACTGAGCCCAAGACGGTTTGCATCTGCTAGGACAGGGTGGGCAGAATGTCTAGGACCTCGGTGGCATTTCCAAGCTTTATCTAGAAAGGTGGGCTACCCACAATCTTAGGAGTTCTTTCAAATGATCAGTTCCCAAAATGTTTTATGATTAATCTCACAACATACAAATCTGCTAAAATGATTTTCCCTAAGATGATCTAATTTTCCATTGTAATTCCAGGTTGGCCAGACCAGAACGACAAGGAAAAGTCTCAAAGTTTTGTTTGTTTATTTCCCCAGCTGCAGCCCTTGAAGTCTGGCTGCTTGCATTTAAATCTTACAGACAACAGACTCATTCACAGCACACATGATATGGACAGGGACATACACCAACAGACAAATTGACAACAGGATAAATACAAACGGAGCTCACAAAAAACAACCCAGAGAGAGAAGGCAATTAGAAGTTTGCTAGAAATCCCCATCATGAATTGGCTATTATCATTCTGATGGAGGAAAGGGGGTTGCAAGAATTCAAGTTCTGGTAATAAAGGGGAATCCTGTAGCCTTTGCTCAGAGAACCCCTCCAGTCATTGGAGCGTTGGGGAGCCTTGGTGCCCCAAAGTTTCTGACTGTCTTTAAGGAACAGGCCCCATGGGAGTAGGTTCAGGCCTCTAGTTCTTAGGTGGATTGTAACTGTCCTCTTTAGGACTAGAGTCCTTAAAGGAAAGCAGGGAGGGGGAATGGGGATGAGGGAGGCAACAGAGGCTTAAATAGAGGCTACCTTCCTCAGGTCTATGGTAGGGGAAGGTGAGGGGGAAAGATTACATCTAGGTACCATCGGTTTCCCCAGATCAGAGGTCTTCAAGGGGAAGGGGAGGAAAGAAAAGGGGCAAGGAATAGGGTGGAGGGAATGAAGGGAAGGACAGACTGGAGCCCTTGAAGAAGAAAGGATTTTTGCCAGGATATGACTAGGTGCTGAAGCAGCTCCCAGCCTTACAGGGAAGAGGCTACCTGTCTTTTATTCTCATTCAGCCAAGTCAGCAAGCCCAAGATGAAACATGCTGGCAGGTTGTGTTGTTGGCCTTTAAACTTAATTTGGTTGTAAGGTAAAGTAACTTTGACCGGTCCAAAAGAGCCCTGTGGTGGCCAACATAATTTAGGGTTATCTTTAGTTGATTGACACTAGTGCTACCAATACCTGTACTAAGTTTCCTGAGATCCATTGCCAGAGGAGACCTAATTAATACAGAGCGATTTAATACAACTTGGTCTCTGGTCCCCAGAGTTTCCTTTAAAGGGAATTTAAAGTGAGAGTTCTTTGGAAGCTGGGAATGGAAGGACTTACCCCGACCCCATCAAGGCCCAGGACTCTAGGAAAAACAGTTCCTATTGGCGCCGGAGTCCTGGCATTGGCGAGATGAGGAAATGTCCATTTGGTTCCTCAGTTCCAATCCACGTTTGGGCGCCAAAACTGTTAACCTGAAAACTTGGTTAAAGAAAAGGCAACAGGCTAAATGCATACATTTTATGATTTAATTAATTAATTAATTCCCCATTAAAGAAAACGATAACATAATGCAATATGGAGCCAGAAGTGTTCTGGCTATCAATACAAAGAATTGGGCAACCTTAAATACGTTTTAGGACAAAGAAGTGTTCTGTGTCCTTCAGATTTATGATCTCCATAAGTGATTAACTAGACCATTAGAAAGAAATTTCTTAATTGCATAGGTTGTAAATACAATAAAATAACAGAGTTTGACAAAGTTTCACATAGAAATTATGACCCAAGATGTCTCTGTTTTCTTTACCATTAACATGCCATAACATAGTATATGTCTACAAATATTAAGATATGGAAAACGTCCCATTATTCAAGATAGTGTCTTAGGTTAAAGATCTCTTAAGGAATGTTAAGTCAGCCCTGGCTGGCTTTTGTTGACATAGGAAGAGGCATTCCCTGAGTTTGCTTCAGAGAGAACAAAGATTATTCCAAAATTTTATATTAAACATTATCAGACCAAATCGGATCTTGTTTCCCCTCAATTCCTAGGAACACCTGCCCTGGCCTCCTCTGTGCCCTGCTCAGGCTTTCCTAGCTTACTCACTTGTCCCCCGAGAGAAACACAGAGAGAGAAAAGACTAGCAAGGGGTACAAGCTGTGCAGGGGAGGGCAGAAAAGTCAGGGAAGCGCATCTGCTGATCATTCAGGGGAGATCTCCTCAGAGCTACCTGGCCCATGAAGACAGTTGAGGTTACTGATGTGAGGTCCTGCAGACATTTTGGCCCCATCCCTTCACTCTTAGATTGTCTGGTCTCAGAATAAAAGACAACGAAGGGGAACTCTGTTTGGCACATTGCCCTCAACAGCCTATCCTCAGCAGAACCCCCAGTGGCCATTTGTTTATACTCTTATTTCCAGTCAGTCACTATCGAGGCCACATTCTGTATGGTACAATTTAGGAAACTCACCTTGTGCTACTGACATGACAAAAGTTCATTTGAATCCATAAGGTACCGTGCCTCAATTTCCATCTCTTTCCAAGTCTCCACCAGGATTCTTTGTCCCTTCATCATCACTTAGTTTTCTTGTTGTGGCCTTGTTATCCTTGTGTCTCATTAGCCTCCCTTCCCAGCTTGACTTTCCTCACATTGTACTTTTCATAGAGACCTTTCTGGATTGCTCTGTAGCCCTCACCCTTAGCCCACTTAGATAGATTGTTGTACTTCAGGACAGGAGTACACAATAATGGAGTCCCTCCTCTCCCGGACATTTTAGATTTCTTCCAGCTTTTTCCAATAAGAAATAATGCTACGAAAAGTTTTGTTTAAAGAACTCTTTTGTTTTTTCAAAACACTCATAGGATGTATCTTTTAGAAATTTTTTTAGGTATTTGAATTGGGTTTTGTTTATAAAATGAATCCATTTAATCTTTACCCTCCAAGAACAAGAACAAAGATCTAAAAACATAAACTAAGTAATAATGGATGGTGTTTATATAGCCCTTTAATAATCATACAGTGTTGGGGTGTAAGCTCAGTTTTCACATGAACAGTCTTGGGTTAGGTAAAGGTGAGGGCTTCTAAACCGCAGAGCTCTCATGAGGCCCCCCCC
>CM053773.1:244998360-245046233 GCA_028658325.1 Potorous gilbertii
AGGAAAGCCTGATGGTTGGGTTCCTCTCTCCTCCGGAAGGAGAAGGGGGCTCCATGGGGAGAATTTGTCCTGCATGCTGACATGTAGTTGGTATCCGGAATAAAGCCTACACTTTTGTTTGACTCCGGAAGTCTCTTCTCTCATTATGTTTATTGGGCTGATCACCAAAGATCTGAGTTAGGTAAGATGACCTGGCAGCCCACAGCAGTTAGGCCAGACAATACAGCATTTTATATGCATTGGCTCTTTGGAGTTTCACAGTAACCAAAAAAACTGAATTATAAGTATCATTATGTCCACTTTATAATGAGAAAATTAAGAGTTCTAACTTGGTATAGTTAAAAGAAGGTTTGGAGGCAAACAGTATATATCCAAAGTTTTAAGATACATGACGGAATTACTGAGTCAGGGCTCACTGCTGAATACTTTCCACAGAAGTCTGAGAAATTTGCAAGACTTCCAGCAATGAATGAGTTTGACCATTTCTCAACTCTGTTGACCACATTGTGTTTGGTTGCTTTTCATTATCTTTGCCAGTTGGTTAGGGTGTCAAGTAATGCCTGAATTCTTTTATTTCACATCTCTCTCTGAGTAATGGTGAAGTTTGAGCAGTTTTTCAATTGATTTCTGAAATTTGTTGATAGCTTTTGATCATTGTGGTCTGGGCTTTAGCTATATATTTTTACCATTTCCTTATATATTTAACAATGCTTTAGATGCTACTTCTACAATTTTCAAAAAAAAAATTAAAACAATAATAACTAACATTTAAGTACTTGAAAGTTTAGACAGTGTTCACATATTATCTCAATTTTTAATAATATTATAGTTATTATTAACTAAAAAATCATTGCTAGTGCTCAGCTTCATTGTTAATCAAAAATGTCACCTTAAGCCCCTCAAATTGGCAAACATAATTAAAAGTAAGCAAACCCAGTGCTCTCAGGGGTGTTAAGAGACTCATTTCAATTTAAAAGAAAAAAGTAATTTCCCTTTCACAACAGAGCATCTTTTTATAACGGTGCCTTTTGGTTCATGCCCATTGGCTCTTTCTCTTTTGTATATATTTTAGAATTATGTTACTGGATTCAAGTTGATAAGAGTTTTTTTTATGAAGTGCCTACTATGTAGCAGGCACTGTGCTGTGCTCTGAGGATACAAAGAAATGAAAAAAACTGGTCCTGCCCTAGGAGCTCATTGTCTGATGAGGGAAACTACGTGCACCAACTGTATAAAAAAGAAGTGTTGACAGAATCAAATGGGGGTAATCAATAGAGGGAAGGCCCTAAGATTAAGGACATATATCTTCAGGTGCTTTTTTCACTCAATATGGCTTCATAAGTCTTTCCATGTTTACTTTTGTCATTAAAATGACAATTGGAAAAGATTTATATCTGAAAAGGACCTTGGGAATCAATTTTTCCATGAGAAAATTACTAGACAAGTTTAATGACTTGCCCAAGATTACACAAGTAAAAACTGAAGATGGGATTTAAACCCACATCTTTTGATGCTAAATCCATGTGGCCTCTATATCTAGGTAGATCATGTATGTGTTAGGACTAATTCAGCCATTATACATGAATTTTACCTTTACCACCCCAAATGGGGTTCTGGATATTGTTACAGCAATAATGAGGGCTAGAAGGGGGATAGTGAGACCCCCCCGACAAAGACCGTGGTGGCCTGGAAAGAATTTGAGGACTCAAGTATTGTTGAGGTCAAGGTAAAGATTAATTGTACTTTTCAGAGGGCAAGTGTTCTTAGGGAACCTACAACCTTTGAGGGGTACAGGATTATATAGGATAGTTGTGCCAAATATACTAACTAGGTATTTTGGGGTGGGATTAGAGTGTGGTTAAGGAGTGGTCAGTTCTTAAAGGAACATGCACTTTTGGCATCTACTGCGCAGGTATTTTACCCAAAATTCATCAGGAAATAGCCCAAGGTGGGGCTACCTGGAGGTGTGGTTTTAGACCTGAAAGTCACTAAGTCAACTAGCAGTCAGGGCTGGCTCAGAAATACCAGATTGCTCTCATCAATGTCTTGTTAGACAAGATAAATGTAAGGGAATATATGTATGTCTAAGTCTAGGATACATATGATTGGTCAGTGAGTAGTAAATGTTGTTATGACCCAGTGCACAGCCAGTTCAGTCAGTACATAGTTGATTCAGACTAATAAGTTCTATAGGTGCACCTGGCTGCTGTAGCAGGGAGATAATGGTTATTGCTGGGGCAGGCTGTGTCCTTGGGCTGGGGAGAACCTGCTTGAGATAGTATTTTGAGGCTAGGGAGAAATGTGATTTTTAAAGAGAAATGTGATTTTAGAATTGGGGCCCAAGCACATGCACCTAAGCACCCCATCAGCAAGATGTTTTTACAGTTAGCCCTCACACATCGTGTCTTTCCCCTCTGGTTTCGATATATGGAAATTAAATGGGAATTTGGGAGGAGTTTTGTGAAAGCCACAAATGAGATGCAAAGGCCTGTAGAAAAAGTTTAGGGTTACACTCAGAAATGTGTAAAATACCTGTAGAGTCTTGTATAATATTGACCTAAATTTTACAATAAGATACTGTAAACACCCTATAGAAGAAAAGGAAAAAATTCAGACTTCTGGTACAAAGGGAAGACTAAAAAAATGTTCCAGATTTTTCAGATCATGGGGTGCCATGCTCCTAACTCCCATGATGTGGAAGGGATAACAATATTTCCTTATAAAATGACACCTTTGCTGTCCCATCTTGCTGTCGAGGCCACCAGATTAGAAGGTCTGGAACTTTTTATAACCCTGACTGTAAATCCCAAAGGATGGTGCTCCTTTGTAGCTCTCCTCATAGCTGTACAGCATGGCATATCTGCAGAGTTCCACCAATACACCTAAGCAGAGGTCTCATTTTCTCACCATCTTGTCTAATTTAATGGTGTCTTTGACTTGTTTCAATTTGTATTTCTCTGAGGACTAGAGAGCCTGGGCAGTTTTTAAGAGAATGACCAATTATCTGTTTCTTCTGAGGAATACCTGTTTCCATTCTTTGATCTATCTTTGGGCAGATAGATCTATGTTCATTTCTACTCAACTTGTGGTAAAGGAAGGGTGTGAGCCAAGTCAAGAGGCTGATTTCTTGTGGAAGTGGAGAAGGAACAGGTAAAGGTGATCACTCTGGTTGTAGCCAGAAAATAACAGAAAAAAATAGGATCACCAGTATTAGGTGGTTGGGAAGACACTGGGAAGTGAAGTCAAGATGAAAAATTACAGAAGCCCCAGCTACTTCTTTCAGTCAAACTAAGTTGCTACTTCCCCAGTCACTGGCTATCTTGCCAAGAATTGTGGAGGGACTAAATCCACCTCTTTGTTCATGTCACAACCTCCTGTGTGCAGGTAGAAAGACTTGGTTTGGAATGAGAAAAGTCTGACTCCATTAAATGAACATAATGCCATCTCTCCCAATCCAGTCCACATTTCTCCTCAACCCCACAATTCCACACCATCAGTGATTCCTAAGCTACCAAGAAGAAAGAGAATGATGCAGAATAATAGCATTTTTTTTCCATTGATATCCTGGGCAGTCTAATTGATCTTTTTTTTCTTGAACTCTCATTCTTGATTGATTTCATTGGAAGAATTCCTATATTGACTGGAACCAGGTAGGGAAGGAATGGGTTATTGTATTGCCTCCTCTCATTCAAAGAACTAGAAGGCATCAGGTGATTAATATAAATAGAAACCCAAAGGGGGTGGCCTCTTCTCTGCTGCTTACAATTATACTCACGTCTCCCCCAACCTCAGGAACCCTTCACCTGATCCAATTTTTCTTGCTCCCTATGCTCCTATATTTCCTCTTCTCTTCTGTCAAGCTCTTTGAATATGAGATCTATAATCTATGCCTGCCCTTCCTTTCCTCTAAACTCCCATGGGCTTCTCACCTCTTCACTCAAATGAAACCCTTCTCTACAAAGGTAACAATTACTGTCAAATCAAGTGACCTTTTCTCAATTCTCACCCTTTTTGATCTCTCTGTAGCCTTTGACTTCGTCTGTTGCCTTCTCTGGGGCAGCTAGGTGGTCCAGATAGAACAGCGGACCTGAAGTCAGGAAGACCTCTCTCCATGATTACCAGACCTATCTGGTCTATCCTATCTCTTTCCCAGCTCCCTTTTATGTGTTGTGTTCCCTGTCCCCATTAGAATATAAGCACAGGAAGGAAGGGATGAAGGAAAATAAACTTTTATGAAAGTGCTTGTTATATTCTAGGCACTACACTAAGCACTTTAAAATATCTCCTTTGGGAGGGTTTGCAGTTTCCTTGTCCCTCTTCTTTCTCTCATCCAGAGCAGAAGCACTGGCTCTCAGCCTTTTTTCCATTTTAAACCTCTCCACTATTCCCCACTCCAAGTTTAAGTTTATTTTACTTATAACTAACCCCTCTCTGAAGCTAAGCTTCCTCTTATTCCCCTTTTCCTCTTTGTTGATTCAAATGTTATTTCTACCCCCACACTTGACATGTATATGTTGTTCATCCTTCATTTTCAAAGAGGACATCACAATCCTGGGTTAAAATAGCGGATGATGGGTGATATCTTGACTTCCAAACGAATTGGATTTAAGTGAAATAGAGTTGGGTAGTCATCAGCTTCACTCTTCAAGAGTCATCAAAGTCCAGCAGCACATGTGTGTGTTCAACTGTCCTTTGGCCCATTTGGATGAGAGTGAGATCCCCGTGACCTCCTTCCACCCTTTCCTTGTGTGAGTAGATTTCTACTTGGGCAGTCTAATCAGGTGAGGTAAGTTCTCCTACACTTTCTATCTCATTTTCCCACACCCTGGTAAAACTCTTGGCAGACAGGATCAACCAGGTTGAGGATGAAATTAGAGGACAGTACAATTACATGCATTTGAAACTGGTTATAAAGCCAGACTCAGAGAGTAGTCATTCTTAGCTCAATGTCAGTGCGATAAGGGGCTCCCAGTGGAATGCCCCAGAAATAGATGCTTGGCCCTTGGCAGGTTAGTATTTTTTTTTTATCAATGACTTGTATAAAAGTATAGATCATATGCTTGGCAAATTTACATATGATACATTCCAAAGGCATTTATAAAGCATATATAAGCCAGGCACAATACTAGGTGCTAAAGGATATAAAGATAAAAAACAATTCCTGCCCTCATAGAGCTTCTCTTCTATCAGAAGAAAGAAAATGTACTCATAGGTAGACACAAGGCTGGGAAGGATAGCTAACCTTCCCAAATGAAGTTCAGTTATTGTAAATTTTGTCTTAAGCTTCAATTCAAAATGTCAGCTTGTTTAGTCCAACATGGAGGGGAGATTGTGAGATAGAAGTTTGTCTGAAAAGGATCTGGAAGTTTCAATGGTTTCTCCCTCTACATCAAACAATGCAGTGTTGCCTCCTAAAAACTCATCTGACCTTGGACTACATTAAGACAAGCACTGACTGAAAGATAAGTAGGCGAGAATTCCTCTGAACTGCTCCATGGCCAAACCTCACTCACCTGGACAATTGTGTGCAATGACAACACCACAATTTAGGAAGGATACAGTTGAGCGTTTGAGGAGGGTACCAGGTGAAGCACTTTGTGTTCATGCTACATAATAACTGGTTTAAAGGACTGGGGATTTTTAGCCTAGAGAAGACAATATTTCTAGGGAGGACATGATAGCTATCTTCAAGTTTTCTGAAGGGCTAACATACAAACCAAAAATTAGCCTTGTTTTTCCTGATCCCAGAAGGGCTGAAATGAAGAAAGACTGCTAGAATTTGGTGGGCAAATTTGGGTGGGATATCAGGGGAAAACTTCATAACAATTAGAACTATCCAAGGAGAGAGGGGGCTAATTTGCAAGTGTGTGGGTATCCCCACATGAGAACTCTTCAATCAAGTTGGATGACTGCTTGTTGATTGTTACAGAGGGATAACTCATCCTTTTTCACATGTGGCTTAGACTAGAAAGCTACCAAGGTCCCTTCCAACTCAAAACTTTGGTGATTCTAAAATAGCTGCTTCTCTTCAATACATATTTTCTCATGTTTCTGGCAGAAGAATTTTCCACATTAATTACATCCATAAAATTCTCTCAAATATGATGTGTCTGGTGTTTCGTAAGTTGTGTGCTCCAACGGAAAGTCTTCCCACATTTATTACATTTATAAGGTTTCTCTCCTGTATGAACTCTCTGATGCTGAGTAAGTCCTATCCTCCAGTGAAAGGCTTTCCCACATTCATGACATTCATAAGGCTTTTCTCCAGAATGAATTCTCTGATGTTCAGTTAGGTGTATGCTCTGGCGGAAAGCCTTCCCACATTCATTGCATTCAAAAGGTTTCTCTCCAGTGTGAATTCTCTGGTGTCGAATAAATTCTCTGTTTTTGCAGAAGGCCTTCCCACATTCATTACATCTGTAAGGTTTTTCTCCAGTATGAAGTCTCAGATGTTGAGTAAGTTGTATGTTCCAATGGAAGGCCTTCCCACATTCATGGCATATGTAAGGTTTCTCTCCAGTATGAATTCTTTGATGTTGAGTAAGCTGTGTGTTCTGGCAGAATGCCTTCCCACATTCCTTACATTCATAAGGTTTTTCTCCAGTATGAATTCTCTGATGTCGAGTAAGGTGTGTACTTTGGCAGAATGTTTTCCCACATTCCTTACATTCATAAGGCTTCTCTCCAGTATGAATTTTCTGATGCTCACTAAGGCCTGTCCTCCAATGGAAGGCCTTTCCACATTCATTACATTCAAAAGGCTTCAATCCAGTATGAATTCTCTGATGCCGAGTAAGGTGTGTGCTCCTGTAAAAAGCTTTCCCACATTCATCACATTTGTAAGGCTTCTCTCCAGTATGAGTTTTCTGATGTTCAGTAAGGCCTGTCTTCCTGTGGAAGGCCTTCCCACATTCGTTACATTCATAAGGTTTCTCTCCAGTATGAATTCTCTGGTGTCGAATGAAATCACTGCTCTGGCAGAAGGTCTTTCCACAGTCATTACATTCATGAAGTTTCTTTTCAACATGAGTTCTCTGACATTGAATACACTGTGTGCTCCAACTGGTGGTCTTGCCACATTTATAAGGTTTCTCCCTTCTCTTCTGCTGCCTCTCTAACCTGGTACTATATCCTAATGTTTCTCTCAAATTGAAGACATAAGTATGATTACTTATGAGCTTTTCCTGGGATGATGCTTCCACAGAAATTTCTGCGTTGGGGTCTGACTTCTTGTTTGAGGATTTACTCTTCCAATCTGAGAAAATAAAAAGAAAAATATAAATCACTCTGCCCCCCCATCACACTTAATGCTACCTTGTTTTCTCTAACATGACTGTCAATAACGTTCAAGTAGTAGTCACCATGAACATAAAAGCTACAGTGCATTTCTGCAACTGCTGCCTTCACACGGCATCAGTTCATGTTTTCCCATGTTTCTCTGAACTCTTCCCAGTCCTTGTCTTACAGCACAGTAACAATCTAGTATTGTCAAGTTCTCTAATTTGTATAGCCTTTTACTGACTGATAAGAAGCAACTGTTTCCAGTTCTTTGCTATCACAAAAAAGTGTTGCTCGAATATGTAAGTATATGCAGAAACTTTTTTTTGTCTTTAACCTTGGAAGTATGTGCCTAATAGTGAGATCTCTGAGTCAAACAGGATGGACATTTTAGTCACTTTTTAGCACAACGGCACCTTGCTTTCCAGAAAGGTTAGACTGATTCACACCTCTGTCAATGGTAAATTAGTGTGCCCTTCTTTCTGAAGCCCCTTCAATATTGACTATTCCCCCCCCCCTTTTTTTTTCAATTTTCTAGTTGTGAAGTAAAAACCTTAGAGCTGCTTAAAGGAGAATTTTCCTCTTATCAGTGACTTGATGTAGTCTCACACATGGTTGTTGAAACTTAGTAATTCTTTTTACAAAGTAATATTTAATCAAACAATATCTGGTGCAAAATAAAAGCTAGAAAAATATATCAATAGAATAAATAACCCAAGAGGAGAATGAAAAGTATATAATAGATCAATATTATTAACATAATAGATGAATTACTGAGGAATCAAAGATCACAAAACACCAGGCAAGGTAAACATTACTGAATAAAATTTGTTAGGAAAATTGGATAGTAGTGAGATGAAAATGGAATTGGACTTATATCTCACTATATGGGAAAAACATTAAAAAATGTAACATATATATGCACACACATATACACATGCATAAACATAAGAAACAAAAGAACTAAAGGAAATGGATTTGATTACATAAAATTAAAGAATTCTTATAGGACAGCACATCCCTAACGAAAGGAAGTTTCTGGGAAAAAACAATTTGCCATAAACATTGCTGCTACAAATGAGACATTAAAAATCTATGAGAAATTGGTGTAACCTTAAGTTCTAGATAAGACATGACAAATCATCAAAGAATGTGTACAGGTATCTCTCAGAAGCACAAGCTGTCAATAACCACCTGAAAAACCGTTCCAATGCTCTAATAATCAGAAATGTCAAAGAAAAGGAGACCTCCTCATGCCAATTAAACCAGCAAAGATGGAGCATAAAGGCTTCCTTTACTGTCATTCCAAACAATAGATCTCCTGCCTCTCTGGTTCCTTTGCTGGTCTCCCACTTCACCTTTGCCTATAAGAATTCCTACCTTCCTTTGAAGCTCTTATCAAATGCCACCAGGTTTATAGGAAGCCTTCCCTGAACCTCATCCCACTCAGCTGCCAATGCTTCCTCCATCCTTTGTTAACTGATAATTATTTTGTATATATTCATATTTATGTGCATCGTCTCCCCTCTTAGTACTATCTATACAACTTAGTCTATACAATTCTGTGGTTGTTAGTTGATTTCCAGTCATGTCCAACTCTTCATGAACAAGGGATTTTCTTGGTAAAGATTCTGAAGTGGTTTGTCATTTTCTTCTCCACCTCATTTTATAGAAGAGGAGACAGAGGCAAGCAGGATGAAGTGACTTGTCCAGAGTCACACAGTCAATAAGTGTCTAAGGCCAGATTTGAACCTAGGAAGATGAGTCTTCCTGACTCCAGATCCAGCACTCTATCACACCACCTAATTGCCCTTATCCTTTGTTACCAGGGATCAGGGTATTCCTTGTACCTAGTACAATGACTGACATGACAGGCATTTAAAAAAGGCTTGTTAGTTGACTTCTACATTCTTGGACCAGGATTATTTCTAATTTTAAAGAATTGGAAGCAACCTAAGGGTACAGCAATAGAATGATCAAAATGACTGTGAATACCAGAATGCAATTTATATAGTTAATTATGAGGAACAGAATGAAATCTGAAAACGTATTTCCAAAATAACACCAACCAACCAGAGCAGGGCATATGCTGAGTTGGGATCACATAAGGGGAAAATTCAAAGAATCCTAAGAATGACTCAGAGGTTAGTTCATTAAACATAAATGAATGAAAAGTTTACACAATTGTATTCATTTCAAATATTAAATTGAAAATTAGTCACTAAAAATGAGAGAATGGGCAAGAGAGGGGTCCCAGAATCACAGAGAGCGTTGTGGAAGAAATCCTGAAGTCCGCAAAGTCCAACTCCTTTATTCTACAGATGATGAAACTGAGGCCCAGAGAAGTGACTTGCCCAAGGTCACTGAGGTATTAAGCAGGAGAGCCACTTAAAGAGTCCAACCCAAGTCATCTGACTCCATACACAGCACTGCCCCAACGAGACCAATCCTTCAAGCTGGGTTCTTCTTCCTGAGATTGGAGGGAGAAAACTCAGGATAGCGATTTGCACAGGAGAAGCCCATGCCTTGGGGCTCTGAGGAAGCCAGCATTTAAGAGGCAGCCCCCAAATCCAGCTGCAATGTTGCTCATAATGACGTCTCCAAATGGTCTTGTGGAAGGAATTCCGATTTTTATAATAATCAATATGATGTGTGTAATGAACATACTACTAGATTAGACTTTGCAGAATCGAGTTTCCTGCTTGTGAGTCACTCACAATGCAGCTTGGATTGATCAATCAAACCTTGACAAGGCTTCCAATCAGTGGCTTCTTCATGCCTGCCTACCCAAAGTGAAGCGAATCAAAGACTGTAGAACCTGTTCTTGTCACAGAACTCTGGCCCTGTGACCCACTCTGACCCCTGCTCCCACAGGATTCCAGAACTGTTTGCCTTCCAGTGTGGGTTTGTCCTAGCTGGAAACCACTGTTCATAACCCACTTTCCTCCCTCCCTTCCACCTTGTGATTTATATATGTAATTTCTGTCTTCACTTCAGCAGGGTATGACTCTGATCTGTTCCTCATAATGAAACCAGTTAATTGAACGGCTCCCTGACTAGTGGCACTTTGTGTCGGGCCTGCTGTGGCGTCATTCTCAGGTTAGAGATTGGCTCAGTACAATGCACTTGCTCACCTGCACAGACCACCCTTTGGCTCTCTTCCCCTGGCATCCAGGGTGCTTCCCCTTGCTCCAGCTGAGAGATCAGGTGTGGTTTGGAAAAGGCAAGGCCTGCACAATGGAAAAGGAAAAATGCCAAGATCAGAATTCAGTGCTAATCCCCTCTTTCCTTGGGGAAAGGTGGATACATCAGGAAGGCCCAAACAGACAGTTTCCTTGAAAGTTTGGGAAAGGGATCCCAGGGTTAATCTGAAGTCAGAAAAGAAAGGAGTTCCCAAAACCCAGGCCCTATGAAGAGGTTGGGGACCTGGCAAAGCTTCAGACATGTACACAGGGAGGAGATTTAGTGGGGAATCTTTGGCCTGAGGGGGCAGAGAATAAGGAGTGATACAACCCAAGGGACAGGGGAAAGTGCCCAGTCCTTTGGCTACAAGGGGATTAAAGATCTCTGTTGCCTTCAGGCCAAACCACAACCACTAAGCACTCTAGGAATCCCAGGAATCCAAGGAAAGAAGCAAAGACGCTCAAAGGAGGTAACAGGGGTAGGGGTGTGGAACAGCAGTCCTCACCCAGACAGACAAGATTCCTGTAGTTCTCCAGCATCACCTCCCGGTACAGTTTCTTCTGAGAGGGGCCCAGGCGACCCCACTCCTCCCAGGTGAAATCCACGGCTACATCCCCGAATGTCACGGATTCCTGAAACACCAAACATGTCGGTGGGTACCCAAGGCCCCTTCTAGGATGGGGGAGAAGAGGAAGAACTTTCAGGAAGCATAGAGAGTGATAACCCTCGCAGTGTTCAGCCAGGAACAGAGAGCCTACTGTGTGTCTAATTGTGCATGCCGTGTTGCATGGATGATGCAAGTTTACAATTCATTCTCCCATAGATTGTCTGCACTTGGTTATTTACTCACTGTCTCCTTCCTCACACTGGGAGCACCTTAAAGGCAGGAACTATCTTGTGCCTTTCTTTGTATCCCCTGTGCCTGGAACACAGTAGGCATTTAATAAATGCTTGTTGATTCAACTTGACATTCCTCACAACAACCCTGTAAGACCAACAGTGCAAGAACTGACCATCACAGTTTTAGAGACAAGGGGCCACTGGAGTCCAACCTGGACCTGCCCACTTGAAGACATACCATGAGGCAGGGCCCAAGTTCTTCCCAAGGTAGCATGTTTTTAAGTACTGTGGATTTGGAGGCAGGAGGAACAGGGTTCCGAAGACTCCCTTGGCTCCTAATGCCTCTAGAAACAGACAACAACTTCTCCATCCCATCAGGAGTTGGCCCCAAACTACTTCTCCAAGCTTGTTGCCCATAATTGCCTTTCCTGCCCTCTAAGGTCCAGTCATGCCTTTACCCTGGCTGTGCCCATTGCCTGGTATGCCCTCCCACCTCAAACCATTTCAAAGCTTCCACATAAAGTCTTTCTGATCCCAGAAAATGTTAGTGCTATCCTCCTAAAAGGTACCTTGTGCTTATCCTGCACATATGACTTTACAGACATACTATCTCTCCCAATGGAGCGTGTGCTCCTGGAGGAAGAAGCCCTTCCCCTTTTGTCTTTGTAAACACCCCCCTGCCTCCCCGGAGCACCGAGCTCAAAGCAGGCCCTGAATCAATTCTTATCCCTCCTCTTCGCCTACTTCCTCACCTGTAAAATCAGTAAAACAAAGGCAGTGTGTATGTCCCAAGGTGACTGTAAGGACCAGGTAAAAGAGTGGAAATAAAGTGCTCATTTATGGATGACACCTGGCCCTCCTCTTTTCTGAGAAATTTTGCTGTGGTTCAGTTGCTTCAGTCACGTCTGACTCTCTATGATCCTGTCTGGGTTTTCTTGGCAAAGATATTGGAGAGATTTGCCATTTTCTTTTCCAGCTCATTATCAAGATGAGGAAACTGAAGCAAATATAGTTAAGTGAGTTGTCCAGAGTCACACAGCTAGTAAGTGTCTGAGGCTGGATTTGAACTCAGGAAGATAAATCTTCCTTAGTTCCAAGCCTAGTGCTTTATCCACTGGGTCACCTAGCTGCCCATTTTTTGAGAAATATCGGGAGGAAAATAGCCTTGAACCTGGAGTCAGGGATTCCTAAATGAGGCTCCTATACATTCCAAATATGAATTTCTAATTGGAGAGGATAGAGTAACCATCCTCCATTAATAATCTACTATGTAACCAACCTTTTAAAAAAATTTTTAATTAACAGGAATCTAATTTCTCTCCCCTGCAAAATGAGAGTCTAACCCAGGAGTTCTTAAGCTGAGTTCCATGACCTTGTTTTTAAAAATACTTTGATAAAGGCATTTCAACATAAAATAAAACAGAGGATTACAACAGATTCCTTTTTTTTCAGGATGACATGCAGTTCCAACATTACAAAGATTTCTTCGTGAGTCCAAGAAGAGGTCTATGGGTTTCACCAGAATGTTAAGAGGGGTCCAAGATGAGGAAAACGAGAAGAGTCCCTGGTCTAAGTGGTCTCTGGATGTGCTTCTGATAAGACAGCCCCAATCTGGGGGGTCATGGAATATGATAAAGACACAGGTCTACACCTTGAGGATATTTCCAAAATGGCATTTCACAGAAGAGACGCCCCCTTACCTGAGGGGCGCTGGCGGACAGGATTAAAGGGGCCGTTTCCCGCCTCTTTGACGCACCCATCTCTTGCAGAAGAGCTGAGTCCTCCAAAGGCTAAGCTGTGGAATAAATAAGGGATTGACTTGGCTTGCATGGCATCGACGCTGCCAGACCCAAGGTTAAGGCATCCCCCAACACCTGCCTGCTGGAGGGCAGGCCAACTGGAACTCCTGGACTCCCAGAGCATTAATATCAGCAAACATGAGCCAAGCAGCTACTGGGTGGGGGGCACCGGGCTAGGCCAGGGCTGCCAGCATGGTACTCGGAGCAGGAATGAACACACACAGGTAAGTCAATGCTGGGCTACCTGAGGGAGCCCAGGAAAGCCAACCTGTGGCACACCTGTAGGGCTGAGCTAAGGAAAGGGGGCACACCTGGAAGGGGGCAAAGTGTGTGCAAAGGCACGGAGGTGGGAGATGGAGTGTCAAGCTCAGGAATTACTGCAAGGACCAGGTCAAGGGTCACCTGTCCACCACTGCCAGAGAATGTGAGCTCCCCACCCTGTGGGCAGAGGCTATTTCTGTGGTCCCAGAGCCTAGCACACAGTGGGCACTTAATACATGTCTGCGGCAATGCAGAGGTGGCCAGCAATCAGGGAGAACTGGAGTCAAGCCCCGCCTCTGGCACGTGATCACTGTGAACCCGCGCAGCAGAGCCAGGTATACCCTAGGTACTTAATAGATGCTACTTGCCTGCAGATCGCCTGCCAAGGGAAGTTAAGGCGGGGCGACGGCAGCGGTGCCTGATTGGCTCATAGCTCTAGCCCCGCCCCAGCCCTGTCCAATGGCGCGGCAGCTCCGGGAGAGGGCCTGGTGACAAGGGGACAGGGCGCATGCGCGGGACTGCTTCGCTCCCCTCCTTGGCTGGGTACACGCGGAAAGAAGCGTGTTGAGAAGCATGGCGCCAGCCGCCCCGCCCCCTCCCAGCAGCCCCGCCGCTCGGCCGGTCCTACCTCGCGGTCCGTTCCTTGGCTGAGGTCTCTCCAGCCAGGCCCCGCGGCCCGAGCCAAGCTGGGGCCTGAGCCGGACCGAGGCGACTACAGTGGCGGGAGGACAAAAGCATCTGGTTTCCGGTGTAGGCCGGAAGTCACGGAGGAAAAAGGTCCCGCCTTCCTCCCGCTCTGGGCAAGGGCTGCTGGGAAACGTAGTTCCGAGACTAGTGACGGTTTTACGCATGCTCTGGAGAGACCCATCCTAGTCCTCTAGTCTCGAGGACATAGAGACAAGCTCTAGTACATAGGTCTACTTCGGGGGGCACTGGAGACGCCCCGCGCGCCCCCGCGGGTGTTTCCATCTGTTCGCTAGGGACCTCCGTAATTGCCTGGTCTTCCTTCTCCCCCTCTTTCCTGGACCCTTTAATTCAAGGGCTTCTCCCGGTTGGGGGGGCGGGGCGGAGGGTGTGGGTGTGCAGTATAATCAGAAATCAAGGGGATGTAAAAGAGTCAGCAAGCATTTATGAAGCGCCTACTGTGTTCCGGGCTCTGCCGAGGGCTAGGTGGGCACAAGACTGACTCTCCCGAGCTGTGACACTTGCACCACACACTATCCACAGGCGTTTAAGTCCCCACTACGTTCCAGACACTTGTCTGCGGAGACAAAAGACAAAGATCGCAAACGTCAATCCTGCTGTTGCGCTGAAAGGCTAACAAGCCCGACTAAGCCTCCCCTTCCTCATGAACTAGACCCGGTACCGGCCCAGATGAAGCAAAGTAGCTGCTGTTGAATGCGAAAGGCAAGGGATGAAAGAAACCCCGCCTCTGCGGATCAGACACTCTCCGAACTGTTTGTGTCCCCTTCCCTCACGTCCTCTTCTCCGCGAATTCCAGCTTCACTCGCATTACAAGTTGTTGTCAGAGAAGAGCGAGGACCGGCCACTCTGGCACACAGCTGTTGTCTCCGCTGCCCAGGAGGCTGAAGCTGATGGGTCACTAGAGCTGCAGGGGGCTCAGGCAATCAGGTGTCCAAACGGGACCAAAATGAAACTGCTGTGCTAGCCTAGTGGTCAAGACACCGCTGTGTCCAGCTGTGGCTGATCAGACCATCACAAGTTCAGAAGTCTCTACTATAGGTCGGACACAAGTAGTCCATGTGAACATTTGGGGTGGATTCTCTAAATGTGCACATCCTAGTTTACTTTGTGCTGTTTCACTTCTGCTTTGCTCATAGAGCACAGCACCCTTTCCGATGTGGGCATGCCATACTGAGAGGTCCTATGCCAGTGTCTTCCAAGTCACATAATCAATTCCAAAGTTCTTAAGAGAGACCTGGAGAGTTTCCTTGTATCACTTCTTCTGACCACCATGTGAGTATTTGCTCTGTGTGAGTTCTCCATAAAATAATCTTTTTGGCAAGCATATGTTTTGCGTTCAAATAATGTGACCAGCCCATCATAGTTGCACTCTCTGCAGTAGAGTTTGAATGCTTGGCAGTTTAATTCTAGTAAGGACCTTAGTGTCTGGTACCTTATCCTACCAGATGATCCTCAGAATCTTCCTAAGACAGCTCAAATGGAAGTGATTAAGTCTCCTGCATGGCACTGATAAGACTGTCTGTGTTTCACAGGCATACAACAATGAGGTCTGCACAATGTCCCATAGACCTCTTCTTGGACTCACGAAGGAATCTTTGTAATGTTGGAACTGCATGTCATCCTGAAAAAAAGGAAACTGTTGTAATCCTCTGTTTTATTTTATGTTGAAATGCATTTATATAATACCTCTTCACTCCCACACTTTTCTTCAGAGCCTCCCAAACACTGACCTAACTGGCAATGCATCATTATCAATATGTACATTCCTGGAAAGCATACTTCCAAGGTAAGTGAACTTATTCACACTATTGAAAATTTCTCCACCAATGTCCATATGGTGTGGTGGCAAGTGGAGTACCTATGTTTTCTTGGTATTAATTATGAGGCCAAAATGAGCACAGGCAGCAGAGAATTGATCCATGCTTTGTTGCATCTCATTTTCAGAGGCTGCAGTGAGTGCACAATCATCTGCAAACAGAAGATCATGCACCAATACTCCCACTTTGGTCTTGGCTTGTAGCTTTTTCAAATTGAGAAACTTACCATCAGTAAGGTAGTTGACTTTGAAGCCATGTTCATCTGTATTGAAGGAGTTTGACAACATGACTGAAAACATGCTAAAAAGCATGGGGGCAAGCACACAGCCCTGTTTCACTCTACTGGTGAGAAAGCATGAGAGAAGGAAGGAAAGAAGAAAGGAAGGAAGGAAGGGAGGGAGGGAGGGAAAGAAGGGAGAAAGGCAATGTCACTATAAGTTGCTTCTATTTATATGTTGATTTTATTCTTTCTTTCATATGTTTTGTTCTCCAGTGAAACTGAATACTGTTCATTTTGGTCTCAGTGATATTCCACCCTCCTTGTGGGTCTTTGTATTCCTTCTGCCTGAAATAGGCTCCCTTCCTACCTCTATCTCTCCTCCATGCATACCCATCCTCCTCTCTTGATTCCCCCATTGCTCTCCCTTGCCAGATGACTGTATTTATTTTGTACATACTTTGTCCTTCTCACTTGTATCTATATTGTTTTCCCCAGTAAAATAAAAGACCCTTTCAGTCAGTTACTGGCTCGTTTTTCCCTGAACATCCCTAGTGTCAAGCTCATTGCCTGGCACTCAGTAGCCCTGAGTTCAGGTTTAATAAATGTTTGATGAGTGAACAAATGATGCGAGTGGACAATAAAGGAGGGAGAGACAGGAGGCAGCAGGTGCCAGGCAGGTCAAACCTCCACCACCCTGACCACCATCATCCCTCACGTCATGATGGGCACAGCCCAGTACCCTGAGCCCAAGGGCCTTGGGGATAACAATGCTTCCAGTCCAATGCCCTCAGTATCATCCTGGGAAGCAGCCCTGTGTGGAGAAGCCTGGCCCTTCTCCTGGAGGTGCTATAGTCATAGCTAATGAAGACCCAGAAAAGAAAAGTCTTGCCACCAAAATCTTTGTCACTGTTGAAGTGTCCACCACTAGAAGTGGATGTGATTTTTACTAGTGGAAATCATATTTTACAAAAGACCAGACCATCTGCATTGCTGCTGCTCCCTGAGGATCATGGAATTTTCCAATTTTCCCTTTGACTTGAAGTTAAAACCTTCCAGATGTGTTTGTTTTCTCCTCCCCACCCCCCAGAATGTAAGTTCCTTCCTTGAGAGCAGAAGCAGACTGACTTTTCATGTCCCTAGTACTTAATACAGTGTTTTGCACATAGCAAATGCATCATAAATTCTTTTTTCATTTATTAATTCATGAATTTGTTCATCTAATTTTCCAACTTTGGTATGCACACGGTATTTGACCCAATACATTTTTGACGAGAACACACTGTAGTTTGAAAGCTGTGTTACAATTTCTGGCAGCCTCGCCTCTTCTTTCATGCTAAAAGGAGGGATACTCCTTGGGTGCCCACAAATAAATTTGCTGTTTCAGGAAGTGGCAACATTCAAGGATGTGCCTGTGGACTTTACCCTAGAGGAATTGGGCCCCCATCATACTTTTTAGGGGTCGTTCTGGAACATTATGCTGGAGAACGACCCCTTTGTCTGGGTGAAGGCAGTTTCTCCCTGGTTCTCAGGATCTGCCCTGGAGGATCTTTGCCTCCTTCCTCAGTACATACTAGAGGACGTCTCTAAGTGTTTCTTGGTTCTCATTTGGACTCAGAGAAGATCAATTGTTAACTCTTTTGCAGTCAGGTGACCTGGTATTTTTTTCCTCCGTTCCCAAGTAAAAGGCTGTTGGTTTGTACGTCTGTAAAGGAGCCTCTGAGGCTGTATCAGCTTCTCAATTTCCCCTCCTGCCTCCCCCATCAAATATTCTCCCCTAAAGTCCCGGTGCATGAAAGATACGAAAAGCTCCTCTACCTGTTAGCAAGATCTGAGTCTACCCAACTCATTTTCTATCTTACTCCCAAGTCTGAACTGAGATTCATTCCTTCATACTCCCAAAAGAAACATTTCTCAGCAATCCTTTGTCCCACCCACAAAGTCTTCCCAGTATATACACTTCTCCCCAAAGAGAGAAGGAACTAGCATTGAAATTGGAACTGGCTTTCTGAACCCAACACACATACACATGTATAATTAATATTATAATATTTGCCTTTTCAGGGGGTGGGAGAGAGAAAGAAATTGGAAATAATATTCTTTTAAATAAATGTTAAGATTTTTTTACATGTAATTGGGAAATATTTAATGAAATACATACATAATATGTACAAATATACATACATATATAGTGTATACACATATACATATGTACCTATATGTATATACACACATACATTATACACTAGTATTCCATGACATTAATTCAGAAGAGTTTATTTCTCCATTCCCTATGGTTAGTCTGTTTCCAGTTTTTGCAGTTCTAAATAACTTGTCATTTCTCTACTGGTGTTTAATCACTCTCCACTCCTGTGGATTGGCACATTACAAATAATGCAGCTACGACCCTCTTTGTCTGGGTCATTGTAGCACACGAGGGATCATGGATTCCATTAAGTAAGGATGGGTTGCTCCAAGGAGGACCTCAATAGCAGCTCATGTAAAGCTACCTGTCCAAACTGCCAGACTTTTAATCAGCATGCCTTTCAGGCTAAGGACTTTGGGGGGCATCCTTTAGCTTTCGCCCCTTTCCAGCACTGAAAGATTTTACTAATATGCCCAAATAAGTCATTATAAGCATTGTCTTATCATCTTTGACCAAGGTTGAAGCACCACCTAGTTCTAAAAATACAGCTGCCTTTGTTGCCAGGGGTCTCACTGAGAAAATTGTGCCTGGTGTGGCCCACCTGCATATATAGTTCCTGAGACAGGGTCTCATTTCACTGCTTCTGTTCTTTCTCAAGTGTATTCTATTTCTGGTTTCTCTCCCAACTTCCACACTCCATGCCATCCTCAAAGTGCTGGCCAAGCTGAACATATGAATAAGGCACTTAAGACTATGGTTGGTAAGTTATGATTTGAAACCTATTTGAAGTGACCTGAAGCTCTCCCTTCGGCTTTGTTCCACCTCTGTAGAAGACCAAGGAGGGAATTACATATTCTTCCTTATGAATTTTCCCTTATGAAATTCTTCATTACGAAATTCTTTGTGGTTACCCTCTTCTCTTGACTCAGTCTCCCATACAAGGAATTTTTCCGCCTGGCTAATATTGTAAGCCTAGCTGTGACATTCTGTCAGTACAATTGGCTGCCTACAGGATTCTTACCTAGAATTGACATTAAGCTGGGAAGGTATTTTTCCCTTACTATAGCTATGTTCCTCCTTTTCTTTTTATGGCAAATTTCCATATTCATGGCAGGAGATCAGCAAATTAAATATTAAATTTTTTTCTCAAAAGCTAAAGCTGGAATACATCTAAGGTACTCTAATAAGATACAGATATATAACATCTAAACTATTCAACCTGAAATTAGTCATTTCCAGATTCTCAACTACTAAATAAATGAGTACATAGGCTTGTTTTCTGCCTGTTCTGTCTATACTAAGGTCCTTGAAATGTCTCAGAGGGTTAAGGGAACAATTAGATGATGTTTCAGCAGTTTGTGGGACAAAGGTATAAATGTATTATTTAGTGAGGATAAATCAGAAAAATTTTTTGTTAAAGAAAAAATTTTCAGTACAATTAGTTATCTTAGAGGAGGGAAATTTATGGGCCACCCTGTAATATCTGATGCTCCTTAGGTTTATCATATTTTTCTTGCAATTGGTAAGATAAGTATCTCTAAGGCAAATTTAGTTGTGAGGCCACTAAGCTTAGACATAGAAGTCACCTACTTACAAATTGTGTTGTTCCTTATGTGCTCACACGTAGGATTAGAGGCTTAGAAGTTCAGGTAGCAACAGTGAATAATTAAATTGGAGTAAATAGCTAGAGTGAAGATTTGTTGAGAAAATAAGGCCAGATGAAACATATGCTTTAAGATCTGTTTTGTAAAATGGTCATAGGGGAAATACCTGGAGGAAACTCTGCAGGTAGCCAATCCATCTTTGAGGACCCACCTTCAGAGCTACCATTAACTGAAAGCCGCTCCATGATAAGTTATTTCTAGTGACCACATGAATACCTGGGACATCTGAAGTTCAACTAAATATCAAATGACCATGAGGCGTAGGTTAATAAGATACAAAGTCACTTGATCACTGGAAGACTTGCTGGAGGAGACTGCCCCCAAAAGATTTTTGTCACCCTTGTGCCTCAGTAAGGGAGGTATTTTGTGTCATCCATGGAGGACCACCTCCTATGCATCCTTAGGTCTTGGCAATCCATAAAAGCCCCTAGTCTTTTTTTTTTTTGCTGGAAGTTGGGAATTATAAAGATAATTTTAATATTCCAATTCAATTTGCTTGATATTTTCTCAGTTCATTGTGATTTAATCGGTATCAATGACTGTGTTAGTGAATTAAGCAGAACAGAATTAAGTTGTGTTAGTTAATGCTGTTAGGGTCAGAGTTATGATTGATTAATCCACTATGTATTGAGGATTATATTAATTGTATTAGATTTGTTAGATTCATACAGTATTAGTTAAGCCTGTTATAAGGATTTATTAACTTCCTCCCCCCACTCCAAAGTGTACTGTATTTGAAAAAAGGTTAATAAATTTCAGCAATACCCCCTCATCCCTGTGAATCATCACTACCACTCCTAAATGACCTTTGGTTCAAAACCACAACTTCATTGGTTCTCTAGGATACTGCTCGTCAAACACTAGTGTTTGATGGCCTATGAAATGCCCCTGTTGAGACGACCTGCAGTTGACCTGCAGTGAATGACCCATAACTTATGACCTATAAAAGACCTGCTGACCATTTGGTTGTGATTGATGGACGTTGCTCTTAACCAGTCATAGGAGCCTTAGCCAGTCATGTTTCTCTGCTTCTAAATAGACTTCTCAAAGACTAGAGAAATTCTCAAAGGACTCCCCAAAGTCTATAAAATCCTTCAGCCCCTTAGATTGAGGTCCGTGACAAAGGTCTCATATCCAACAGATTAGGGGCCCCTGGTCTCCCTAATAAATTGATATATGTTTAGAGATCTGCCTCCCTTGCATTTTGTTGCACAATGGATTTTGGGGGGGCTCCCAGTAATCAGCCCCCCTGCTTGAGCACCTAGGATCTATGAGTACCTAAGATGGCTCCATCCCAGCCCTGTGGGGTAAAGGAAAATGAAAATCTCATGAGAAGTGAGATGTACAAATGCATGGAAGGGTGATAGTCAGCTCCTTCATGACAAAAGACAAGAAAGACATGGGAATGGGATAGTAACCAATAAAAAAACAGGAGAGCTGCCATGATGGGTAAGCCTTCGTAACACAACTAGGCCTATAGCTCCTGCTCCTGCTCCCTTAACTGGGAGGCAGGCAATGGGAAGAAACTATGGCTGACCCTGTTAGCTGCGAGCAACAGTGGTCAAATTCCTGTCCCTCGATCTTTTCCTTTGCTCTGGCTTTCCTCCTGAACCTGTCCTATTCTTACCATTTCTATATTGGCCACAAGTTCCCAAATGAAACTAATTATTTATTGTGTACCTGTATATCCTTAAGGGATTAAAAATATCTGAGTGAGGTAATACATTTACTCCAGGACACACATACAGCCGGAGAGATACCTTTTTGAAATTACTGAGATTACTAGTATTGGGGCCTGAGATAAACCAAAAAAAAGTTTTACTGGCATTCCAAAGTATGGAAAATATTACATGAAAAAGGACCATCCTGTGTACCCCTGTAAATAAAATGAATCAGTAAAAGCTCTAGTTAGAAGAGCCTTGGTCAAAAAATACAAGATGATGGAGCTGTGATTTTGTCCAGCAATTCTGGAAATTAGGAACTATACCCCTAAAGTTACTAAACTGTTGCATTTCAGTCTTATTTTCCTTTTCAAATGATCAGTGTTAATTTATCTAAGAAAACATTCCCCCCCCCCTTATTTTTCATCTTTGTCCCCTTCAGGACATGAATACTTGGCATAGAATCAGCAGTTAATACATTTTTATTGAGTTAGGTTGAAGATTAGACTAACGCTAATATGAATGATGGTTGGATGTGGGAGTAGAGGAGGAAAGAATTGTAAGGTGATTATTGAAATAAACAACCAGTTTCCCAGTAGCGAGGGTCTCAGGGTGCCACTGAGACAGAAATGGTGGTGTCAGATTCCTTTGGGCAGTTGTTAGGATGTTCCTTGGAAGTACAATAATGAAGGTCAGATGAACAGATCAAGTCATAACTTCGTTGCTCATCAATCTCCATTACCTAGTTCCCTATTGGATAGGAGAATTTTCCAATTCCTATGACTGGCATTTTAGGTGTTCCCTAATATGGTACCAATAATGAGGTTACTGACAGTGTAACTAAGGAAGACTGTGATAGAGGAGATAGGTGAGGGACAACAAAAGGCAAAAATAGTGGGGAAGTTTTGAATATGGAATTGAGTGTCTTCTCAGCAACTGTTAATCCTGACCCAGAACATCCGAGTGCAGCGGTGACAAAGTTCATGCGGACCCAGAACACCCGAGTGCAATGGTGACAAAGTTAATGCCGACCCAGAATACCTCAGCGCAGTGGTGACAAAGTCTTATCTATGCAAAAGTGATTGATGAAGACTTAGGACTTGTTTTTTCCTCAACCATGGGTGCTAGGCTTACTGAGCAATGTAGAGGAAACCCTGACTTACCTACGTATTTACCCAGTCCACGTTGCTCCAGCTAGCAGTCATGGGGAATGAAAATACAATACAAAGCAAATACAAAATTTCCCCTCTAGAAATACAGGACTTCATATTCCATAAATAATATTGAAAAACAGAGAAATCTGTACAACTTGATCCAGGAAGGCAGAGCCAAGCCAATAAAAGAAGCAATAACTACAACGATGTTGCAAAACTCTAAGGAACAAGACTGGCCCAAAAGGAGATAAGAGAATACAGAGTGCCAAACCCCAAAGGGTTGTACATTGTACGTATTTTCAGACTTTTTTGATGTGTTGGTTAGGCTGATTTTTTCTTCTCTTTTTTTGTTTGTTTTTAAATACCATTATCTTATGTAGGATGGTTTTCTGGGAGGGAGAGGGATACTGGGGAAAGTTGTGGTGATGTAAAAATACAAAAGCTGTCAATAAAAGTATTTTAATAATGAAATTAAAATAATTTTTAAAACAAACAAAAAACTATTGATGAAAACTTCTAATTGCTGTCCAAACATTCTTTCCTGATTTTTCCAGGTCCTGATCTCTGCCACTATTTTTCCTAGTTATTCTTCTTGACAAGTGAAGTATAGAATGGAAGAGGGCCAAATAAGAAACCCTGAGGAACATCTAAGTTGAGGTATAGAGAAAAGTACAAGGAGACAGAAGAGCAGTTAAAAATGGAGAAGAATCAAGTATTTGTGGCATCGTTAAAGTCAAGGGCATTAAACAACAGTGACAAATATCTCAGGGAGCTAAAAGTAGGTAAGAATTACAAATATGCTGTTATATTTGGTGATGAGCTCACTGGTAATTTTTCAGAATTAGTTTCAGTAAAGTGGTTGGAACAGAAAACATTACAAGGCAAAGAGGAAATGACACAAGGTAAGGTATTTGAGACATTGAATACAGAGGATTTTTTTAAAAAAAGACATTTGAAAGTGAAAGAAAAGAGATGGGATCATAGCTAGAAATGGAGTTATGGATATGTTTAAGTAGTAGGGTATTAACAAGGGGGACTGAAAAACAGAAACAGCCCAGCTTCCACAACCTGTTGGGTCTGCTTGGTTTGGATGCCAAGACTCCTGAGATCTTTAAACCCCAGCAAAACTTAACCTCACAAAACAGCTTTGTTCTAGAGAGAGGATATTTAACAGCTTCCAATGACATATTTACAAACTATGTAGAAGTTCTTAGCTTGGTAACGAATACACAAATTAACCAAAATGACTCTGAATATTATGAAAATAGAATCTTTAGCAATAATACCAAACATAAGTACGCTGATATTTCTGTAATGAGGAATTCAATAGATTATAACTGATACATGTCCCAGGCCTAGTGTGGCTTACTTGTATCCTTAGAGATATCAACTTCCAACTCCTCAAAAGGACAAGCTTTGGAGTCACAATTTAACAATAAGAATAGGGGAAAAGGAAGGTGGAAACAAAGCTGAGGGTCCCCCTTTATGTAAGGGAAAAATAAAGGTAGAGGCAATATGTTTGTATTGGCAGAAGCTGGGCAGGGGTGGTCAAACGACTGGAATTTATCAAATGTTAACTATGAAATTACCAAGGAAAGAACTGGGGATATTCAGTAACAGGAGCCAGGAATGTGTCTGTAAGCAGTCAGGAAGAAACCAATGGGAAAAGAATGAAGGTGTAGAAAAGGGGCCATCACTGATGAGTAAGGTCTAGAGAAGAGAAAGGGGAAGTGATCAATGGCACAGGCAGAGATTTAACCTTAACAAAGAGCAGAAGCATCATGGAAAGGCCAAAGGATGTGAAGCTTGAGGATCTGGATTGACTCCTGACTCTGCCACTCCTTGTGTGACCTTGGCAAGTCAGTTTCCAAACCTTTAAAATGTGAGAGGTTGGACTAGACCAGGGTGGAGAATCTGGACCCTCAAAGCCATATGTGTCTCTCTAGGTCCTCAAATGTGGCCCTGTGAATGAATCCAAACTTCAAAAAAGGATTTGTTCTATAAAACTAGGACTGTCAAAAGGCTGCACTCAAGGATCTTAGAAGGCCACATGTGGCCTCGAGACCCAGACTCACCACCCCTGGACTAGATAAGATAAACTCTTAAGGTCCCTTCTAGTTCTAGACCTAGGATCTTATGACCTAGGAAAGAGTAGGGGAGAGCAGATGAAGATTTTGATTAAAGCAGAGGTCAAACACATGGCCTGCATTTGGGACCAAACAAAATGAAAATGGAATTGGGAATAGATAAATGACCAAACAGTTTTCAAAAGCAGAATTTCAAAGTATTCACAACCACATGAAAAAATAGTCCAGATCATTAATAATAAGAGAAATGCCTATCAAAATAGCTCTGAAGTTTTACCTCACACCCTGCAAATTGACAAAAATGACAAAGGATAACAACAATGTTGGAAGAACTGTGGAAAGACAGGCACACTGATACATTGTTAGTGGAGTTGTGAAATGATGTAACCATTCTGAAAGCAATTGGAATTATGCAAATGAAGGTATTAAAATATCCATACCCTTTGAAACAGAGAATCTACTACTGGGCTTAAACTTCATGGAATTCATCAATAAGAAAAAAGTCCCTCCCAAACCTCAAAATATTTGTAGCAGTACTTTTTCTTGTGATAGCTAAGAACTGGAAACAAAAATGGATGTCCTTCAACTGGGGAAGGGCTAAACAAATTAAATTTGGTGTGTGAATGTAATGGACTATTACTGGACTAGAAGAAATGATGTGTATGATAAATACAGAGAAGCACAGAATGATTCATGTGAACAGATGTGGTGGGGGTGGTTGTCCTTCATTCTCCAAGAGAATCAAAATGGCATCATTAGGTTGGATAACGTGAGCTTTGAAGGCTCTTCCACAGGTCAGGTACAAATAGTTCACATGAACATTTGAAGTGGAGATATTGCTAAATTTGTGCATCTCATGTTTCTTTGGAGCTATTGTATTTCTGCATTGCTCATAGGGTACACCTCCTTCTCTGATGTGGGCACATCATACTGAGCACTCCTGTGCCAGTGTCTCCTGTGTCAGACAATCAATTCCAAAGTTCTTAAGAGAGACCTTGAGTGTGTCCTTATATCGCTCCTTCTGACCACAATATGAGTGCTTGACCAGTGTGAATTCTCCATGTGTCATTGCTGTTGTTGTGTTTGTTCTTTGTCCTCAAAGACCATGTCATCGGGGAGATAATGACATGACCTGCAGTTGATTTTAATTTGAAAGAGTATGAAAGGTCACCAGTCTCTTTTTGGCAAGTGTATGTTTGGCATTTGAACAATGTGGTCAACCCATCATAGTTGTTTTCCCTGCAGTAGTGTTTGAATGCTTGGCAGTTTAGTTCAAGAAAAGACCTTAGTGTCTGATATCTTATCCTGCCAGGTGATCTTCAGAATTCTGCTAAGACAATTCAAATGGGAGAGATTCAATTTCCTGGCACAGCACTGGTATACTGTTCAGGTTTCACAGAACTGAGAGTCAGTGTGGCTTCAGAAAGGACTGAAGAACGGTCATTATGGTGTTATCTGCCCAACAACTCCAGAAGAAATGCGAAGAGCAGAACAGAGGTCTGTAAACAACATTTGTATATCTGACCAAGGCCTTTGATACAGTCAGTTGTGAGGGCTTATGGAAAATTATGGCAAAATTTGGTTGCCCAGAGAAGTTAATCAGTATTGCATGTCAATTTCATGATGGCATGTTTGCTGGATAATGGATCATGCTCTTGCATCTTCCCAGCCACCAATAGAGTGAAACAAGGCTGTATACTTGCTTTCATGCTTTTAAGCATGATGTTTTCAGCCATGTTGTCAAATGCCTTCAGTGAGGATGAACATGGCATAAAGGTCAGATACCACACTGAAGGTAAATTCTTCAACTTGAAATAGCTACAAGCCAAGACCAAAGTGGAGGGAGTGTTGGTGCATGATTTTCTGTTTGCAAATGATTGTGCACTCAATGCAGCCTCTGAAGTTGAGATGCAACAAAGTAGGGATCACTTCTCTGTTGTTTATGCTAATTTTGGTCTAACAATGAACACCAAGAAAACGCAGGTGCTCCACCAGTCACCACCATACCATCCATCCATGGAACCATTGGTTACAGTAAATGGCGAAGTCTCAAATGCTGTGGATAAGTTTGCTTCCTTGGCATGCTATAATGAGACGTAAGTGATGAGATATAGCTGAACTCCCTGCATTTAGTACATTCATAAAGTTTTTCTCAAATATGAATTTTCTGCTGTTTAAAATATGGGGTTGAAAGTTTTCCTATATAATCATTTAATTAATAAGATTTCTCTCTAGTATGAACTCTGATGTTGAATAAGTCATGTCCTCTTCAATTCTCTCCAAATTCTTCCCAAAGTCTTTGATGCTGAGTAAGACATGTCCTATGGCTAAAGGACTTCTGCTACTCATTAATGATGTTTTTCTTTTCCAGTATGAATCCTCTGCTATAGAATAACTTCTTTCCCATATTCAATAATTCACAAAGTCTGTCTCCAGGATGAATTTTCTGATATTTCAGAAGGTCAGTACTCTGGAAGAAAACTTACCTACATTCATTATATTGTAAAGTTTCTCTCTTGAATGAACTCTCTGACACTAAGGTTTGCGGTCTAGGAGAAGGCCCTCCTACATTTATTACATTGATAAAATTTGTCTCCAGTTTGCATCCTCTGATGTTGAGTAATCTCTGTGCTTAGGCAGAAGGCTTTCCCACATTTATTAGTCATAAGGTGTTTCTTTAACATTGAACCATTTTCTGGGACTTTGAGAGCTGAGATTGTAGCACTCACAGAAGTAGTGACCTGGTTGCGTTTCCATGAAGGTTGCTTCCTAGGATCATGGCTTTGAGGTGGTGGGGGCACTGAAAGGCAGATGCTGCTATGCTCAGGGTTGTTGGGCACCCCTGTGTATCCCTGTAGTCCTGTAGGCAGCAATTCCATTCTCCCCAGGTACTATTCCCCTCCATGAAAACTGCCAGGCCTAAGTAAGAAGCTGTGCTGTGGGAGTAGAGCAAAGGAGGCTCTGCTAATCAGACCCCTGAGTTCAAGGTCTTGGGCTTCCTCCACTGGGGCTTGACCGGAGGAGGTAGCAGTGGTTCACCTTGTCTGGCACAGGCCACCTCATTTCTCCTTCACAAAGCTGTTGCTGTGACCAGCAGTAGAGCTGGTGGCCAGTGGCTCTTTCTTCATCTACCACAAGGGCAGCAGGTCTGGGCTAGAGGCATGCTTCACTATGGTTCCACAATGGACATAGTCTCCAGGGGAATGGTCAACACCCTGAAGACTAGTCAGACATGACATTTCCAGGGGTGGCCCAGTGGCTGCCAAGCATTCAGAGGCCATTTCTTCTTCCTCAAAGCTCCCGCCAACAGGAAAAAGTGTAAAGGCAGAGACTAGGCCTCGAAGGGGAGGGGGCCAGGTCTCTAAAGACGCAGCTCTCAAAGATCTGAATTCAAACCCCACTGAGCTGTGTGACCTTGGCCAAGTCACTGAAACTCTATCTTCCTCAGTTTCCTCCCCTCTAAAATGGGGATAACATTCCTTGTCTCCCAGAGCTGCTGCGACGCCCAAAAAGGATAGTACTGGAAAAGCGGATTTCTCAGTGCTCTTATGAGGATGATTCACTGTTATTACTGGGTCGGAGCTGAAACAATTCCTGTCCTCAGGGGGCTTCCGGTCCACCAGGGTGGGCAGCTTCCGGCTGGGCTCCCAGTTTCAGAGTCCATCTCTGACGTCACCCACGTGCCAGCACCTGGAGCCCAGGGAGACTATATGGTCACCTAGGACAGGTCAGCCGGATGTGAAAGATACTCACTTCCGGGGTCCTGTGGCTAAGCAACCCAGGGCGCGGGAAGTCATGGGGCGGGGCTTCTTCCTCCCACCTGGGCAGCAAAGGCTTCTGGGAAACGTAGTTCCGAAGCCAGGGCGGTGTGTGCGCATGCCCTGCAGGCTCCCGAGTCTGGGGTAATCCTGCACGGTATAGATTATTTCCATCACCAGACGTTCGCATCCTCCTGAGGGCGCCAAGAAACGGGGACCCCGAGGCCCTTCGGTGTCCCTCCTCGTTGCCTCTGCTCTGTCAGGCAATGTCCTTTCTGAAGTGTCTTCAGAGCCTTGGCACGTCCACTGTGGACACCCGGGACCCTCATGGACTTAGGACAGCGAAGGTGCCTAGAGATCCCCGGGTCCTCTGACCACCCACCGCTCACGCAGCCATACAAAGACAACGGGAACTTTGAGCTTTAAGCTTTGCAGCTCGGAGTCCAGCCAGAGGAAGCCACATGTGGGGGTGCAGCAGGCGCGGCTCGGACCAGGAGCGGCCTCGCGGGTGAACAGGCTTAGGGAGAAGACACAGCTGCGTGACGCGGGGAAAGCTAGAGGGGGTCCCCAGAACCCAGCCCACCGCTCGACTCCGTGTTCATTTTTAATGTTTCCTCCACATCTTGAAGAGTTTTGGAAGTATTTCTAGAATAAACTGGCAGCTCCTAAGTTATTTATCAGTTAGTGATTTCAAGTTTCCACTCTAATATTAATTTAAAAAAATTTTTGTAGACATCATTTAAAATCACTACAATATCCCCCAGTGTCCTTCCTCCCCCTTCACATATGTATCTATATCAATCTATCTAGACAGATATATATATATATATATATATATATGTATATATATATATACATATATATAGGAACAAATATATATAAATATATATATATATTTGTTCCTATGTAACAAATACTATTTTTAAAGAAAAAAGTAAATTATTTAATGAAATAGATCTTTTCCTCCATTAGTGATTGTCTTTATTTATATTTAAACAAATATGTAGATGACCAATTATGTACAATTTATTGAGAAATGTATTTAAGACAAAAATATAATTATAAGAAATATTTTGATTGTAACTAATATCACCATAGTAATCACTTCAAACCTTCAATATATCATCTACCTCTTAGGGTTGTTGTAAGGCTCAAAGGAGATAATATTTGTAAAGCATTTAGCACAGTGCTAATCCCACGAGTGCTTCCTAAATGCTTAACCTTGCTCTTACTTTCATGCATCAGTAGCTGATTCCTTTTCAGTTATCTGAAACTCATTCTCAAATCATTGAACTCAATTGAGGTAATGATTAAAGTATCTTAATATTTCTCCTCATCATCTAGGAGTACTGATAATCCCTAAACTCCTTTCTAATTCAACATATACTACTCTACAATGGTCTCAAAGAGTCTTTTTTTCTTTTTCCTCTCTTCAGTAACAAGAAAGTCTTTCCAACAAGTACTACACTGCTAATTCCTCAAAAATTCTTCAAAAAGTTCTCTTTAAAATGTTCCTATATGACATCACAATTAAAATGGTTCTAACAGGGAAAAATTTCTTCTCACCTCCTTCCTGTGTTCTCCATAGTCTTTCTATTTGAGCATGAATCAATGGAACTACATAGTTTCCTCCTGACTCCAAAGAAAAAAGTACAAATAGTACAAATTCTTTATAGATTTCCATAGATCAAAGAAAAAGACACTTTCTTCCTCACTCCACATAGATATGTTTCAAATCAAGCCATTTTTAAGCTATCACTTCCACTGTCAGCCTCTTCCCCCAAAATATTCTAACTTAATTTTAAAGGTAGAATATCAACAATGCAAACTTAATAAATGCTTGACTGACAATATCTGTAGTCTTTGTGATATAGACATACAAACAAAGGTTACATGCTTCCCTGCAGCCAAAAAAGTTTTAGTTCCCTGAAAATAACATAGGTTGGATTAGGGCTGACTTTCTTTTGATTTATGGAGCTTTCTAAATCTTTCTCTAAATGGCTCAATGTCATGAATTCACTATTTTTTTTTTTAAATCTTATATACTCCCTTTTTTTTTTTCCAAATTGGGGAAGATGACAAAAAAGGAACATGATAAATGTTGAAGTGATCAAGAGACAGTAGATACGTTGATGTACTGTTGGTGGAATTTTGAATTGATGCAGGCATTCTGGAAAACAATTTGGAACTATAACCCCAAACTTAGGAAGCTGATGATGCTCTTTGATCTAGCAATACTCTGAGTAGGCCTATGCCCAGGGAAGATAAAAGAAAAAGATACTACATGTAAAAAAAATTATAGCAGAAACAAAAAGCAAACAATTCTGACAAAGATGGAAAAGAAGAGTTATCAAGAGTCAAATCAAATCAAGAAGCATTTATTAAACACTTACTGTGTGCCAGATACTAGGTCACACACACAAAAAAGAGATAAAAGTCCTTGCCCCCAACGAACTTACAATCTAATGAGACAACCCTAAATGCAAACAATTATGTACAAACAAGACATAGACAGGATAAATTATTGATAATCTACAAAGGTAAGGCATTACAATTAAATGAGTGTGTAATTCAGCTAGGCACATGATTTACATTTAGAGGGCCATCTCTAGTCATTCTGATCTATATCTTGCCACTAATCCAGATGGTTCCTGGAGGAGAAAGTGAGGCTGGTGATTCTGCACAGCCCTGTGTCCTTTAAATCCAATTCACTTGCAAGTCATGATGTCATCTTCCTGATGTCATGGGCCTTTTCCAGAATGAAAGACCACCACCACCACCACCAATTTACACTTACCAAAGGTGGTTCGATGTTATCTTACTATTATCAAAGCAACAAATAAAAACAAAAACAAAAAAACAGAGACAGTTCACATTGTCCAATCAAAAGATTTTGATTAATTCTATCAAGTGGCAGTCTGGGGTTGCTTAATAAAGACATCTTAATCTTTCAACACAGAACATGACTTTCCCATAGTCATCACCTTCACTCCACCCCCACTCTGGGTTGGCTGGAACAGGACAGTATAGTTAGAGAGTGTACTTACTTACCTGACACCCTGTCTCTGAGGGAAGCCCCAGCCTCTTTCTACCACTTAAAACTACACTCTCATGTCTCAGATAACACCTAGGGTTAATGCTCTGGATTTATATGGTTTCTAAGTGGCTGCTTAGGAGGTTTATAAACTATAACAAGCAAGGATTGCAATAGGGTTTTCTCTCAATGGGCTCCAGGCTCTAGCCAGGAGGGAGCCTTGGCAAATGAGTCAGAAGGCCTGAACACTTGTGCTTTTACCTCCATCTGCCACAGATTATTTACTCTGTTCCCACTTGCTTTCTGTGTTCTTGACAAATAACAAAACACATAATTGGGAGCAGTGAGGATGCATCCTTTGCCTGGATTGCTGTGATACTAATTAAAGCCATCATTTCCCCTCAGACGCTGACAGACATAGCACAGGACCCTGAACCCAAGAGCCTTAGGAGCTGCCATATTTCCAATTCAGTGCCTCAGTTATCCCCCTGGGAAGCTACCTCCAGGAGAGGCAGCTGGGCAAATACTCCTGCAAGATGTAGCCACAGTTGTGAAGACCCACTAGTTCCAACTTGATTGACCACAGCTGTACTTGTGGTCAGGGAGGTCAGAAGTTTTTACTATTTCTTTGATTCTAAAGGAGAGGTTAGATTTTTCTCTTGGACTAGTAAATTCTGAAAATGATGTGCCATGAGTAGATTCAAGCGGTATTCACTCTGCCTTAATTGGGATCATATTTTCCCCTACTGGGTCTTGCTCATGTCATCACCCATTTTATTCCTATCCATAATTCCCCAGATTGTTGAAGTTCCCATCATTCTGCCATCTAAAGGCACCATTTTCTTGATTAGACTTTCCTTTCTGCACAGAGGCTGCATGCCTCACTGCGGATCTTACATTCTCACCCAGTCTTAAGCCTGACACAGCTTATTCTAAGGTTTCTGACCTTCTTAAAACTGAAAAGAATGAAGCATTTTTATCTGAGCTCATCCATGTTCTCTCTTCATCTGCTCAGGCCAAGGTAGTGGCCTGGCCTTTCCAGATCTTGAATCAAAGCCAGGTGTATCCATTTGACCATGACCATTTTAATGACACTCGCACTCTCTCAAACACAGTCTTCCAAGGTTTGACTGGGATTTTGTTAGGGTAGGCCTTCACCTGACTTCTGATGTGGAAGAGCCTGAGGAACCTGCTTTTGGGAGAGTTGTGATGATAAGTAATGGAAGTGCCTTAGAGAGACCTGAGCATGTGCTCAGTAACTGGTTCTGGTCTGCTAGAAGCCTTAGGGATGAGCCAGACAGCAAGAACTGGGGCTGCCCTCAAAAAGCTCCAGCCACCAGAACCTCATCTTTTCCCTTTCAGCTGCTCTCTCTTGGTTTGCCTCTTTCACTCAGGATGTTTGGTAAGAGACAATATTATAGGGGAAAGGCCCTGGACCCTTCCTACTGAGGCTGCCATGTGCTACCATAAAATGGAGCTCAGTCCTTCACCTCTACATGGGTTCTATTCAGTTTTAGGCAAAGGGATTGGAAACTATTACCTTATGAGTTTCAAAAGCTCCGGAGAGTAAGCATCTGGGATTCCAGGCATCCCAGCATCTTAGTTTTGAAGTCAGCTCAGCATAGATGCCTTGAGGAACAAGAAGTTACCTCTGGGACTCAGTTTAGTAGTAGCCCTAGGGTGTTCAGGGAGGACTAGAACCTCTGGTGGGAGGGCTGCCAAGTCCTTTTCAGGGCAGCTTATCCACCCACCTGACACTCAGCTCTCACCAGTGGTTCCAAGAAGCTGTAGCATGCACAGTGATCATACCCTGGTAAATGGTTTTAGCAGATGAGCTAAGCCAGGTTGGGGGTAACCAAAGGGCCACAAATCTGTTGGTGAGTTAGGGGGTTAGCGCATCCCAAGCACAAGAAGGCTTCCCCCAATGGAGTGGACAAATGAAAACAATTTTTTTCAATAGCCATAAAGGAGGCTGAAGCATGAATTGTGGAGCACTTGGACCTTGGTCAGACATCAAAGATGCCAAAGTCATCAACTGCACCCTTGGCCATCTCCAGTCATGCTGAACTTTGTTGACTCTAGTAGAGACAGTGAGGCTGGTGACTTTTCTGCCTCACTTAAATCCAGTTCAAGTGCAAGTCATCACATCACCCCATGATGTCACTGGTCATCTTCAAAAATGGATGAACAGCAACAGTTAAAAGGAGAATTCACATAGCATTTAGGTCCCCTCGGTATGTAAGCTTGGTGGTTCCAATGATGTGGAGAAAAATCTGTGCTAAGGGTCAACCCACTGTCTCCCGGAGGGTATAGGAAATATGGCCCAAGGCATTGGGAAAAAAGTTTGTCCTTTTATTATTGCACATTTTTGAAGTAAATGTTTCATTATAAAAGCTAATTGATGTTTTTAGATATAATTTTTATTGATGTCTTTTGTTTTTGCATTGCCTAACTTTCTTCCTGAATCTGCTTCCTACCCTCCCATAGCCATCCCATATAACAAAATAATTTTTTAAAAGAAATAAAGAAAAGGAATGAAAGAAATAAATTAGAAATGCTAATCCATATCTCACAAAAATTGGAAAATATACGCAATGTTCCATGCCTATCTGGGTATGCTAGGTTTCACAGTGGTTAGAGCATTGGTCCTGGAGTCAGGAAGATCTGAGTTCCAATTCAAGGCACTTACTGACCTTGGATCAGTCATTTAACTATGCCTCAGTCTCCTCATCTAGAAAATGGAGATGATAAAGCACCTGTCTCTCAGAGTTGCTGTGAGGATCATATGAGGTAATATTTGTAAAGTGCTTAGAACATTGCCTGACATCGTAGTGCTATGTAAATGTTAGCTATTATTATTCATATTTCTTCTTTAGTCTGTCATGAGTAATTTAGGAAACTAAGTCCAAACTATTTGATTTATTAGCAAAGCATGCAAATGAAGAATAAATTAGGCCCACGGCCCCTCAGTAGGCACAAGGCCCCCAAACACAGATTTTATACATTTAAAAAAACCAAAGAAACATGATGTAAACAGGACGTAACACTTGAGTAACCTCATTCCTTATTAGAGGAAAGATTTGGAACTTTTTAAGATAGGAAGGGGAGAGTGAACAAGTGTAATACCTTGAAATAAAGGATTTTACAGGAAAATAAAACAAGTCTCAAAATGGAGGTTGTTCACAAAATCTGGTCAGTTTGGTTCTCTCAAGATGCATTCTTGTTCATTTCATTTTGTAACATTTATTTGCAATTGCTTTATGGTGGTTGTTTTTTCCTTTAACATTGTTGAAGTCATTGCATACATTATTTTCTTGGCTTTGCTTACTTTACTCTGTATCAAATTTCTGCACTTGTCACATTTGTAATTTTTTATACAGCACAGTTATATTCCGTAGCATTTATACTTTGTTTAGCCATTTCCTAATTGATGGGTATCTACTTTGTTTCTAGTTCTTTGCTGCCACAAATTCAGTGGAAATATTTTGATGTACGTGGGGACTTAATTCATATCAGTTAGTCAGTTAGAAGGTGCAGTGAATTGAATACTGGATCTGAGGCTAGGAAGACTTGAGTTCAAATCCATCTTCAGACACTTAACAGCTGTGTAAACTTGGGAAAGTCATTTAACCTCTGTGCCAGTTTTTTCATTTGTAAAGTGGGGAGATTATAGTAGCACCCATCTCCCAGGGTTGTTGTGAAGGTAGAATAAGATATTATTTCTAGTATTTGGCACATGGTAGGCACTGTATAAATGGCATGCTGCTGCTGCTGTCAGTAGCCTCCATAGGGTATAAGCCTAGTAATGGAATCTCTGGGTCAAAGGACATGGAACATTTTCGCACTTTATTTGCACAATTCCAATTTGCTTTCCAAAATGATTAGTTGTGCAGTTTCACAGCTCCACTAACAATGTACTAGCATGCCCACGCAGTGCTGAAGCCAATTTGAGCCACCTTAAGAAAGCTGATTGTAAAATTTTCAATGTGAAGTGGGCAAATGCTGCAAACCAGGGCCTGATTTATTGTTTTATTGATTGTCTAGTGTTAAGAAAGTAAAGGAGAAAATGTTCATAATGCATGTTAAACTGAAAAGTGTTTTGTGGTTTCTAGAAAATCAGTTGTTAAAACATTTACCAGAGTTTCCAGAGGCCCTCTAACATTGACTATTTCATTTTTTTTGTCGTTTGTCAATTTGTAGAGTTTGAGATGAGACCTCAGGGTTGAGTTCTCCTATTATTAGTAACAGGGAGCATTCTTGCAAGATGATTGTTCATAAATTTGCAAGCTCCCTTTTGAGACCTGGTTTTATACAGAGTTGTCTCCAAAGTCTTTGGAAGGTTTTAAGCTCTAATAACGCTAATAGCTCAGATCTTAATTTGGTTGGTTGGTCGGTGGTTGTCCTTTTTTGAAAAGGACCCAAATGACACCACCACGCTAGAGTCAAGTTTCAGTGTGTCCAATTGTGACTGATCAGACCAATCCGAGCTTGGAATGCTCTACTTCAGGTCAGGCACAGATAGTCCTTGTGAACATTTGAGGTGGATTCTCTAAATTTGTGCATCCTGTGTCTCCTCTGGGCTACTTCAATTCTGGTTTGCTCAGCACCTCTCTGACGTGGGCATTCATGCTGAATGGTCCTGTGCCACTGTCTCCCATGTCACACAGTCAATTACAATGTCCTTAAGAGAGAGCTTGAGAGTAGTAATTGATGACTGTGTTCATTGTGATCGATCAGTATTTAATAGTTTAATCGCCAAGCTTCAATGGCTTAAAAGTGCACCAAAACTTTGGGGACACCATGCCCCTGAGACCTGGATAATGTGAGGGAAGAGAAGGCTGGGAGAGCACGTGGAGCCCCCAGCCTCGCCTGTGATTGAGCCAGCCTTCCAGCCCCACCTCCCAAGCTGGCCAATGGGCACAAGGCGATATGGGCCTCTTTCAGCTCAGCAGCTCAGGCTAACTCACGAGCCATTTACCGCCTTCTGGCATCCCGAAGGCTAGAGGAGACACGAGGCTGCTCAGCTCAGGCCACACCCCCCACGTGGTGCCCTTTTGGGCCCCAAGTGGGGCTCTTCGAGCATGCGCACCAGCTGCCCGAGGCCCGGGGACTACATTTCCCAGAAGGCCTTGCCCATCCAAAAGCAGGAGGCCGACCCTACTTGGGTTACGATCCCTAGGCCCCTACGTCACAGGAAGTCAGGCACGCCCCCTGTTGCGCGCCACCTCAGCGAGGCGGGGCTGCCAAGTGGCAGAGGCCGGAGTGGAGGCGTCGGGTGCTGAGCTGCCCGGAGCCGCCAGACCTCAGTCCCAGGCCCTGCACGGCCCCGCCCGCCCGGAGCCCGACGTGGTGAGCTTCTCCTCCGGGCCGGCCCGGGAGCCCAGCGCAGGCTGGACCCGCGGCGTGGAGCCCGACCCCCGGCCCTGGGCCCCCTCCCTCCAGGAGCCCCCTCTCTGACCCTCCGCAGCCCCCCTCAATTCCTGGACCTTCCTCAAAGGACCCTCCAGGGGCCCCCTCTCCCATCCCCTCAGGATCCCCTCAGTCTTCCGAACTTCCCGGGATACCCTTTTCAGAGGATTCTCCGAGCCCCCTCCTCCAAACTTTCCCCCAAGATCCCCTCAGTCTCCTGAACTTGCCCCACTTCTGCTCTTCCCAGGACTCCTACGAGCCCATTCCTCCAGACCTCCCCTCCATCCTCCTCCCCTAAACCTTCCCTCTCCCCCAGGTCTCCTGGTTCCCCCCTGGAAATCCCACCCGTCTCCTCCCCAAGACACCCCTTTTTCTCTCCTCAACCCTCCCATCTTGGTTCTTCTCTGGAGCCCCTGAGCCCCCTCCATGCAGGACCCTGACAGGAGGAGACCTCTCCCCACACTGGCTCCCAGTCCCCCTCCCCCCACCGCTCTTCCTTAAGCCCCTCCCACTGGGACCCCTCCTCCCTAGAAGAAGCCTCTGGGAGGAGCCCCACTCCTCCCCTCTAGATTGGAGGTGGGAGGGTAAGGGTGGAGAGGGTTTCTACCCTGAGCTGGAGCAGGGAAGCAGAGTGAGGCTTACCCTACAGTTGTCCCTTCCACATCTCGACTTTCCCCATCAGGTTTCCTATATATAACGGGCAGGCATAAGAAATTAAATGGGAATTTTTGGAGAATTTTGCAGAAGCCTTATAGGACACAGGAAGGCCAGCAGATGAAGTAGAAAAGGTTTAGAAACTCAGAAATGCACAAAATATATGTGTATAGTATTTGTATGATATCAATATACTTTATTTTCTAATACTATAATAATTCAGACTTCTCTGGTACTAAGGGCAGGTCAAAGCATTTTACCTAGATTCCCCAGATTTCAGGGTTGGATGCCCCCCACTCCCCAGTAACTGTATTTCCTTGACTTCTCCAGGCCTGCCTGCCTCTGCCTTCTCCCAACAGGTGGTGGGAGCTTGGTGGGCTAAGCAATGGCTTCTGACCTCCTGACAGCCAGCTTCCAGCAGGTGAGTGGGAAGCTCTATCTTTGAAATGCCCTCTCCATGGTTTCCCTGTGTGGTGACCCAGGACGTTGGGGCTGTTACAGGCAGCCTGTACACACTGAGGGGCAAGGAGTTTAGCAATCTCTAGGTCAGTTCTGGCCATCAGTACATCCTGAAGCATTTATTAAAGAAATTTTTTTGAATAAATGGATTCCACTGTCAGCCTTCCAATCTTTCCAGGAAGAATACTGTAGTTAAACTTCATTGTGTGTCATTGGAAGCTAATCAGTCAGCTGGGCTCAGGGGTAAAAGGAGTGTTCTCCCTTTCCCTTTCCCTTCTCTTTCCCTGAGTAATGGAGTAGCACCTGCCATGATAGTTCTCTCTGGGACCCTGTAAAAAAAATCCTTGCTACAGTGTAGTAATTGCTTAACTGTATCACAGAAGTGACCAATTTGTGGCCATTATCTTGGAATTGTGGTCCTGTCACATGATAAAGGGGACAGCTAGGTAGCTCAGTAAATAGAGCACTGGCCCTGCAGTCAGGAAGACCTGAGTTTAAATCTGGCCTCAGAGATCTGGGTGACCCTAGACAAGTCACTTTACCCTGTTTGCAATCCTCAGCTCTTCATTGGTAAAATGTGCACATATTGGAGAAGTAAATGGCAAACCTCTCTAGTATCTTTGCTGAAAAAGTCCCTTTGGTGAAGTCCAGGGAGTCCTGTAGAGTCAGACACACTGAGTGACCGAAAAGCAACAGGGAGGACCCTTGGTATGCTCCTTGTATGAATCTTCTGCCTCCCCTATTTTATGATTCATGCCTTATGAGAAAGAAGGCAGAAATCTTACTCAGACTGAGCTAAAGTGTGAACAGTAGGGGTAAAGTGGAGGTGTGGGGTGGGTTGATATCATGGGGAGGGTTTATGTCCTGATTTTTAACACTTAGAAATGAAGTTTCTTTAAATATTTCTTAAATTAATCTTTATTGGGAAGTCCTCATGCTGATCAGCTGTGCCAGGGATATGGAGATAAAGCTTTGGATGCTGGTTGAACCACAGCCTAGAACTCTCAGGGACCTTGTTTTTCTTCTTGGGCTCATGTTTGGGTAGCCATAAATCTCTCTGGTATTTCAGGAGTTGCTGACATTCAGAGATGTGGCTGTGGACTTCACCCAGGAGGAGTGGGGACACCTGCACCCCTATCAAAAGGCACTCTACCGGGACGTGATGCTGGAGAATTATCAGAACCTTGTCTTTCTGGGTAAGGAGGGAGTCAGTGGTTTACTTGCCCCAGCAACAGAAGGCATGGCTTCTAGAGGTCCAGGTTCAGCATGGAGAGAGGCTGCTTCTGATGGGGGAGATGGAAGACAGCAGCAGGCAGGTGGTGGCATGGCCTGGGTGGTCAGCTTGATGTCTGGGTGGGATTAGAAGGTAAAACATGCCTGTTTTCCTGGGCCAGCCATTGGATATGCCAGGCTTGGTGAGCTAATTTGCTCTCCCTGGTCAGTCATCTAGATCAGAGGAACTGATTCTTTGTCTGAGCCCCAGATCTGGCCTGTGACTATTCCTTCATCTTCTAGGATCAGATAACAGAGCACTCTGAGAAATCTTTCCTACCACCTCTGGGATTCCCAGTATGCCTGCTTTTCCCCCAAACAGCAAAGGGACTTGAATTGACTCCCAAGCTGACTCTGAATCCAGCACTTTTCCATTTCCAATGAACAGGACTTGTCGTTTCCAAACCAGCTATGATTGACCAATTGGAACGAGGAGAAGAGCCTTGGATTCCAGAGGGAGATGTCCCCAGAGGCCCCCGTCTAGGTAAGGGAGTGGATAAGTCACATCCAACAGGGAGAAAGGACTTTCTGAATGTCCTTCCTTCTCTCTCAGACCGGAGAGGAGCTAGGGCACACTCCTTCCTACCCGGTCGTCCCGTCATTGTGGTGTCCATATAGAAGTCTGGCCCCCTGGGGTGTTTTTGCTTTACACTATTTCACAAAGGCTCCTTGTAGTCCTCATACTTATCCAGATTAAGAATGGATGGCAGCCTTCCATGACATCTTGTCAGACATTTGGTGCAGCTTCTGCATTCTCGGGGTTGCTCCCGGTGTCTGCCCTTACAAAGAGGTTGTTCTGGCTTCTCTCCAGATCCGGGTAATCACTGGTGAGAGCTTTGCTCTGTTCTGGCAAGCCGGCACACCTTACAAATAGTGCTGCCATCCCAGTTCTTTCACATGGGAATGCAGCTTTTTCAAACCAATCCAGCCAGGAGAGAGTCTAGACAGTGAAAGTGAATCAAGTGGTACCATCTTAATTTTGTAATTTATTCAGCACTTGCTGTGTGCCAGCCTCTGTGCTTAGCCTGGGTCTGGCCTCATGGAACCCCCACTCTGATGGGGGAGCAGCGCGTTTCCCTAGGTTCATCTGAGATAGTTGCAGTCATAGATGAAAGTAATCTCAGAGGGAAACATTGACTGCTGGGGACTGCAAGAGGTGGGTTGAGTTTGAATGGAGTTTTTAACAAAGAGGTGGAGGTGATGGAGCAGACTGTTCTAGGCATAGAGGTGGGAGATGGAGTATTTTGTTTAAGTAACTGCAAAGGCACCACTGCAGCTTCATCCTAGAGTGCTGGGGGAGAGGGAAAGGGAGGGACTTATGAAGGCAAGCTCATCACTGATCCTGCACAGGAGCTTATTGAACAGAGGTAGGGGTAGGGGGTTGCCTAGATACTCCTGTGCTTTAAGGAAGATACCTTTGGAGTACTGAGGGAGCTGAGGCTATTGGCTAGGTGTGAAGTGATGAAGGCCTGCATGAGGCAGGTGGTTCTGTATGTAGGGAAGAGGTGGAGGGGAGGGAGCAACGACAGGGTTGGCTGCAGATTGGGTGTGTGGGAATGGCTTGGAGGGTGCAGCCCTGGGTAACAGGGAGCTGGGGATGATCTTCATAGGAATAGATTCCAGACTTCTCACCAGGCATTAATAGCACCGAATGACAATGAGAGTGTGTTTTGTTCTGATTTTTCTCCTCTTAGGGGAATAGTGAATTTGAGTGGATTTTCACGTGATTATTAACAATTAGCATTTCTGTCTCTGAAAATTTTCCCTTCGTATTCTTTGACTGTTTATCCATTGTGGACTAGATTAATGTTCCTTATGTGTTTAGCAATGCCATCTATCCCATTGTATCTGAAACTCCCTCCAGAGGTCCTATGACTGTGGGCCCTAATACTTGAACTCTCTAGCCTTTGGCAGCTGGTTGTGATCACCATTAGTAGAGAGAAATAAGTTTTCATGCTGATGAGGGATCACAGATCTTGGAAAAATTGCCATTATATTTTGTCACTTTATAAATTGGCAATATATTTAGTTTAATTTAAAATTTAGTGTTCTAAATATGTAATTTTAATAAAGTATTTTATTTATTTTAAATATTTAATTTTTTAAATTGCCAATATATATTTATATATATAAAACATATATCTTATGTCAAATTGTTACCTTGTGCCTTCATTTACCTGGGTAGAATATTAGTATTGAAAAGACTTTGTTTTAGGGAGAAATGTGAGATCATTAAAAGAACTTGTTAATTTCCTAAATTCAGTCTACTGTCTTTTCCTCATTTTAAGTTCTGGGCCTAACTTACTATCCATCTGTTGCATCTATTCAATATAGAAATATGTTGGTGAATGATCTCTATAGGTCTACCTACGTCATAGACTGGACAATTGGTGCTTCTAATTCATTGTGATTCTTTTTGGTGGTTTGAGGTAGCACTAAGTTTGTAAAATAGTTTGCATGTTATTGTCATTTTTCTCTTTTCGGTGGGTTCTAACCATTAACAGTGAGGTTGAGATGGGAGCTAATGAGGCTACCAAAAGGTCAAGTGTGAAGGGGGAAGGGAAAAGAACCTAGGGAAAATGTGAGAGTAGTGGAAGGGGGCTCAGTCAGTTGTATAGTGAAGGTAGAAAGGAGCTCTCACTGAAGACAGGCTATGGGGGCTAATTACCGTTCCCTGCAAGTATTCCCCTTTCCTGATCAGAAACTGACGCTGCCCATTCTGACCACAATCTCCTGTCTTAGACTCACTTAATCCCTGTGATCCCTTCCTCTTGCCCCTGTTCCTTGGAGCTTATGGAAGTCCATGCCTTCTCCACCTCTCATTACTTTCTCAGGCTTCACCCTAATCCTGTAGCTGTTCATCTGATCTCTCCTGTCTTCTGCTCTTGAATCTCCTACCCGTTTAGCTCATCACTCCTCTTCTCTTGCCATACTTCAGCCCCAGCCCTGGATTGCTGCAGCCATCCATTTCCATGAAGGTGGAAGAAATCCTGTCCCCATGTTGACTGGACGCATCACAAAGCCTTGTTATCGAATCTTTACTGCAGTGTCCTCACTCCAGCATGGCAGTCCTTTTATTCCCTTCTGACTGATTCCCTCCCTCACTCCCCACTATTCCAGACTTCTTCAATGCTAAAGATTCCACTTTCCCCCATTCCCTCTTTTACCTCTTTCAGCTGAGATCCCAGCCTCTTACTTTACTTAAATACACACACATATACATACAAATACATACATATTATACATACTATACACACACATACATACATATACACACATATGGAAGGCATTCAACATGAGCTCCCTCTTCTTCCATTCTTGGTCTCAAAATCCCTTGACATCAGTGCCTATTCTCCTTCTTTCCCCCAGTTTCTGACAATAAGGGAACTAGTAAACTCTGGTGACTGCATGTTATCTCTGAGGTTAATTATCAGTTCCTGTATTTTGCTTTTTTTAATTTAATTTTTCCTCAATTACATGTAAAAACAATTTTTAACATTAGTTTTTTAAAACTTTGAGTTCCAAATTCTCTCCTTCATTCCCTCCCCCCCTTCTTGAGAAGGCAGGCAATTTGCTGTGTATTATACATGTGCAGTCACACAAAATATATTTCCATATTAGCCATGCTGCGACAGACAACACAACACAACAACAGACAAAACAAACAGAAAAATAAGTTGAAAAAGTATGCCTTGATCTGCATTCAAATTCCATCAGTTTTTTCTCTGAAGTTGGATGGCATTTTTCACTCTAAGGTCTTTAGAATTCCCTTGAATCTCTGTTGAGAATGGTTATCATTTACAGTTGATTACTGTGCAGTGTTGCTGTTACTGTGTATGATGTTCTGGTTCTACTCACTTCACTTTGCATCTGTTTATGGAAGTCTTCCTAGGTGTTTCTGAAAGCATCCCCCTTATCATTTCTAACAGTACAGCAGTATTGTATTGCAATCATATACCACAACTTGTTCAGCCATTCCCCAATGGATGGGCATCTCCTCAGTTTCTAATTCTTTGTTGCTACAGGAAGAGCTGTGAGAAATATTTTTGTACATATAGGTCCTTTTCCTTTTTCTTTGATCTCTTTGGAATACAGACCTAGTAGTGTTCAAAGGATACACACAGCTTTTTAGCTTTTTGGGCGTAGTTCCACAGAAAGAATTAAATCAGTTGACAACTCTATCAACAATGCATTACTGTCTCAATTTTTCCACATCCCCTCCAACATTTGTCATTTTCCTTTTCTTCCATATTAGCCAAGCGGACAAGTGTAAAGTGGTACCTCAGAGTTGTTTTAATTTGCATTTTACATTTCTCTAATCTATGCTGTAGAATATTTTTTCATATGACTTTAGACAGTTTTGATTTCTTTTGAAAATTGCCTGTTCATATCCTTTCACTATTTGTCAATTGGGGAATGATTTGTGCTCTTATAAATTTGACTTAGTTCTCTACACGTATGAAAAATGAGGCCTTTATCAGCAACTGACTGATTAATAAAAATTATATCCCAGTTCCTGCTTTCCTTTTCCTCTTGGTTGCATTGGATTCGTTTGTGCAGAAACTTTAAGGTCATCAAAATTATCCATTTTACATCTGGTAGTGCTCTTTGTTTCATGTGGTCGTAAATTCTTCCCTTATCCATAGATCTGACAGGCACACTCTTCCCTAATCTGCTTATATCACATTTTATGTCTAAATCATATACCCATTTTGACCTTATCTTGGTATCTGGTGTGAAATGTTGGTCCATACCTAGTTTCTGCCAAACTGCTTTCTGGTTTTCTCAGTAAATTTTGTTACATAGTGAATTCTAGTCCCCAAAGCTTGGATCCTTTGGATTTATCAAATGCTAAAATACTGTGGTTATTTTACTGCTGTGTATTGTATACCTGATCTCTTTCACTGATGCACCAGTCTATTTCTTAGCCAGTACCAGATTCTTTTGATGATTACTGTTTTGTAACAGAGTTTGAGATCTGGTGCTGCTTGGCCACCTTCCTTCACTTTTCTTCATTGATTTCCGTGATATTCTTGATGCTTAGTTCTTTTAGATGAATTTTGTTATCATTTTTTTGTAGCTCTATAAAATAACTTTTAGGTAGTTTAATTGCTATGGCACTGAATATATAAATTAATTTAGGTAGAATTGTAATTTTCATTGTATTGGCTTGGCTTCCCCATAATCAATGAATATTTCTCCAGTTGTTTAGATCTGACTTTATTTGTGTGAAAAGTGCTTTGGAGTTGTGTTCATATATTTCTTTGGTTTATCTTGGCAGGCAGACTCCCAAATATTTTATCTACGAGTATTTTAAATAGAATTTCTCTTTCTAGCTATTACTACTGGAATTTATTAGTATTATATAGAAATGCTGATAATTCATGTGTTTATTTTCTATCCTGTAACTTTACTGAAGTTGTTAATTATTTCAACTAATTTTTTAATTTGATTCTTTAGGGTTCTCTAAGTATGCCATCATATCGGCAAAGAGTGATGGTTTTGTCTCTTATTGCCTCTTCTGATTGCTTCGTTTTCTTTTTCTTGTTGCTACAACTTGTGTTTCTAGTATAGTATTGAATAATAGTGGTGATAATGGACATCCTTGCTTCTCCCCTGATCTTATTAGGAAGTCTTCTAGTTTATCTCCATTGCAGATAATGCTTGCTGATGGTTTTAGATAGATACTACTTATCATTTTAAGGCAAGCTCCATGTATTCTTACTCTTTTTAGATTTTTTTAATAGGAATAAATGTGTTTTGTCAAAAACATTTTCTCCATCTATTGATATAATCATGATTTCTATTCATTTTTCCCTAATGTTGAAGCAATTCTGCATTCCTGGTATAAATCACAGCTGGTGATAGTGTATGATCTTTGTAATATATTGCTGTAATCTCTTTGCCAGTATTTTATTTACAGTTTTTATCAATATTCATTAGGTTAATTGGTTTGTAGTTTTTGTTCTCTGTTTTTGCTGTTCTTGGTTTAGGTATCAGCATCATATTTGTGTCACAAAAATAATTTGGTAGGACTCTTTCTTTGCCTATTTTTTCAAATGCTTTATAGTATTGGGATTATTCTTTAAATATTTGGTAGAATTCCCTTGTGAATCCATCCGGTCCTGGGGATTTTTTCTTAGGAAGTTCATTGATGACTTCTTCAATTTCTTTTTCTAAAATGGGGTTATTTGAGTATTCTATTTCCTCTTCTGAACAATTTATATTTTTTGTAAATATCCGTTTTGCTTAGATTGTCAGATTTACCGGCATGTAGTAGAGCAAAGGAGCTCCTAGTAATTGCTTTAATTCCCTCTTCATTGGTGTGAATTCACCCTTTTCATTTTTGATATTAGCAATTAGATTTCTTTTTTAAAATCAGGCTAACTAATGGTTTATCTATGTTTCCCCCACAAAACCAGCTCCTAGTGTTATTTATTGGTTTTCTTACTTTTAGTTTTATTAAGTTCTCAAACTTTGATTTTCAGGATTTCCAATTTAGTATTGAATTGGAGATTTGAAATTTTTTCTAGTTTTTTAATTACAAGCCCTATTCATTGATTTGTTTCCTTTGCTTTATTGATATAAACATTGAGATACAAAGTTTCCCTTAAGTACTTCTTTGCTTATCCCATACATTTTTTATGTTGTCTCATTGTCATTCTCTTTAGTGAAATTATTGTTTCTATGATTTGTTCTTTGACCCGCTCATTCTTTAGGATTAGATTATTTCGTTTCTAATTAATTTTAAATTTCTGTTTTCACAGCCCTTTATTGAGTGTAATTCTCATTGCATTGTGCTCTGCAAAGGATGTGTTTAATATTGTGCTTTTCTGCATTCATTTGTGTCATGAATGTCTTTCTAAATTGGGCATTTGTGTTAGGGCAAGAATTTGGGGCATGTCACTCTCGTCTATATTATCTGGGGTGCTTCCACTGCTTTTTCTAAGTATTGAGTATTATATTCTTCAAACATCTCAGGCTTAGTTCATATGAGAGAGTGAAAAACTGAGTAGACCCTAATCCCTATGATCAAGGGAATAATCTGATCATTTCCCCCCCTGGCTTGAGTTTTACAGTTTCCTGACCCTGGTTTGGGTCTGGGTGACCCAACTACAGGCACATTCTTACTTGAGACTCTAGCAGATAATTGTTCCCATTTCCTGCCAACTCTGTTTAGTGACAGACCTGTAGATTATCCACAGACCTCAGGTCATGCTCTTTACTGCTCATTAGTAGGTCCTTCCCAAGGTCACAGGCTGAGTCCAGAATTCTGCTTCCAAGTCAAACTGACTACACTGCAAGCCCATCTCTTTTTGAAGTCCCTGACTTGATTACTTGTCTATGTTCTGAGTCCATGATTTTAGGTTTGAAAAATGTCCCACTGTGACTTCTCCTTGGATTTCCTAATCACTACCTGATCTAGTTCAGGGGTGGGGAACCTATGGCCTTCTAGATCCTTGGCCTTTTGACCAAATCCAAGTTTTTCAGAACAAATATTTTTTTTAAGGGGATTTGTTCTGTGAAGTTTGGATTCAGTCAAAGTGCCACACTTGAGGACCTAGGTAGCACATGTGGCTGCAGGTTCCCCATCTCTGATCTAGTGTTCTTTCTTTGTCATTGTTGGAATACTTACGGTAGAGAGTTATGCTGTACTGCTTCTTTCTAATCAGTCATGTTTTCCAGTCTCCCCTGAAATGCTTTCCTTCTGCACCCCTGCCTCTTAGAGGTCCTGGTTTCAGCAGTCAGCTCAAATCCCTGCTTCTACAAAATTCCTTTCCCATGCATCTTGCCTTCCCACCCTGCCTTGCTTCCCCTTATCTGCTTAGTGCCTCCATTCTGAGGTTCTGAGATTATAGTCCATCTATATATTTTGTACGTATCTAGTTATTTCTCGATTGTCTCCTTTGTTATAATGTCTCCTTTCATAAATTTTGTTGCAACTGCTGCTTTTTTTGGAATCATCTATTAGATAATACATTTTGTGCTATCTTCCTTCTTTTTCAGTCTTTTTTAAATATGCTTCTTTTTTACACTAAACTCTTGGGTTTTTTTTTGTCCATTCTGCCTCTCTTTCCTTGTATTGTTTAATCTGTTTAAGTTTATGATTATTTGGTTTGTGTTTCATACCTTTTATATTGATTTTTATCCTCTGCCTCTTTTTTTAATCTTTTTAAAATTTAATTTAATTTTTTTTTTACATTCTACAATCATTACCATAAGATTTTTCCCCCCCAACACCTACTCCCCACCATCCCTCTCCCTCTCCAAGAAGGTATACAATTCTATATAGGATTTACATATACTTTCCTATTGAATATGTTTTTACTATAGTCATGCTATGTAGACAAACTAAAATAAATGGAAGAAATCATATAACAAATCAAAACATAATTCACACACACACAAACATGATCTGCTACATTCTGCGAATGAATTCCATAGTTCTTTCTCTGAGTGTGGAAGGCATTTTGC
>CM053773.1:245046333-245057250 GCA_028658325.1 Potorous gilbertii
AAGTCCTTCCAGGCCTCCCTGAAGTCTTCTTGTTCATCATGTCTTATGGCGCAATAGTACTCCATTACTTTCATATACCATAATTTATTCAGTCATTCCCCAATTGATGGGCATCCCCTTGATTTCCAGTTTTGACAACTACAAAAAGTACTGCTATAAATATTTTTGTACATGTGGGACCCTTTCCCATTTTTATGATCTCTTGGGGATACAGTCCTAGTAGCGATATTGCCAGATCTCCTCTGCCTCTTAAGACAAAACTGTTCCCTTGATTTTTTTAGGCTCTGGTGTCTTGGTGGGATTGAATTAAATGATAGAGTTAACATTTTGTATTTCTGTGTGGTTGCCTGATTTGGAAAATTCTAATTATTAGAATTTTTATGTTTTGCATTGACACCTGAATATGACTTCCCTCTAACTTCTAACCTTTGGTTAATAATCCCCTTGATATCCACAGAGAATAAGTGCTCTCCTTCACATAGGGAAGCTTCATGGTATAATAAAAAAACATTTGACTTGAACTCAAATGACCTTTGAGTCCTAACCTGCAGTGTGACACTGGTCATGAACTGCTTTGATCCTTCGCTTTCTCATTTGGAAAATGTAATAATTGACCTCATACTGATATGCCTCACAGTGTTTTGAGAATCATGTGAAGACTGACTGTACAAGTACAATATGTTGTCATATGTTCTATATTTTAGTGTTTGACAGCATTTTATATTGATAGAGGAGATAGAAAACACATTTAAGTGTGATATGAGATGAAATGGGATATTGACATATTTTTAATCTCTTTCAGGTTGGGAGAGTTGGCCTGAAATCAAACAGTCAATTCCAAAGCTAGGCATTTCTATGGAAGAATACCAGGAAAGACTCACAAGTTATGGTCCCCAGGCCTCCTATCTGGAAGAAACCTTAGAAAGTGGGGCCAGGTTAGAGAGGCCACAGAATAATGAGGAAAAGCCTTTTGAATGTAATGATTGTGGGAAGACCTTTCGCCTGAGCACAGCTCTTGCTATGCATCAGAGAGTTCATACTGGAGAGAAACCTTATGAATGTAATGAGTGTGGGAAGGCCTTCAGGCAGAGGGCACATCTTACTCAACATCAGAAAATTCATTCTGGAGAGAAACCTCATGAATGTCAAGAATGTGGGAAGGCATTTCGTCTAAGTGCAGCTCTTGCTATGCATCAGAGAGTTCATACTGGAGAGAAACCTTATGAATGTACAGAATGTGGAAAGGCCTTCAGACAGAGGGCACATCTTACTCAACATCAGAAAATTCATACAGGAGAGAAACCTCATCAGTGTAAAGAATGTGGAAAGGCCTTTCGCCTAAGCACAGCTCTTACTATGCATCAGAGAGTTCATACTGGAGAGAAACCTTATCAATGTAAGGAATGTGGGAAGGCCTTTCCCTTCAGCACAGCTCTTATTATGCACCAGAGAGTTCATACTGGAGAAAAACCATATCATTGTAATGAATGTGGGAAGGATTTCCGCATGAGTACAGCTCTTACTATGCATTTGAGAATTCATACTGGAGAGAAGCCATATGAATGTGATGAGTGTGGGAAAGCCTTTTCCAGGAGCACAGACCTTACTCACCATCGGAGAGTTCATACAGGAGAGAAACCTTACCAATGTGATGAATGTGGCAAGTCCTTCAGGTGGTGGACACATCTTACCCGACATCAGAGACTTCATACTGGAGAAAAGCCTTATCAGTGTGAAGAATGCGGGAAGGCTTTCAGCCGCAGGACACATCTTACTCGGCATCAGAAAGTTCATAGTGGGTAGAAATCCTAGGAATATGAGGCTTTCTGCCGGAGTGCACGCCTGACTAAACATTAGAGTTTATTCTGGGGAGAAATCTTATATAATGGATGTGGGAAGCCATTAACAGGACCGCATACCTCGTTTAATGACAAAATTCATAATGGAGATAAATGAATTTATCATATATGAGAAGATCTGGTAGAGCACGGCTCTTGGTCAATATTAGAGAGTTCATACTAAAGAGATGTCTTACTAACGTAATAAGTTTGGGAAGGCCTTCCACCAGACCTCATCTCTTACTCTACGTTAAAGATCATATTGGATAGAAATCTTATCAGTATAAAGAATCTGCAAAGGCTTTCTATCAGAGCTTAACTCTGACTATGCATCAGAGCTTATATTCACAAAATAACCTTCTGAATGTGGGAGTGCCTTCTGTCCAAATAAGACATTTATCTGACCTCAGATGATTCATATTAGATAGAGACCTTAGAACACTGCTCTGAATTTAATATTCATTTAATAAGGGAAGTAGTGATGAAAAAACCTGAGTGGCTTCCCAAAGAAGAGGTCATGGGAGATTAATATTTTTTGGACAGGTTGACTACAAAGTCATCCTTTCAAATGATGCAGGATACAATTTATTGAGATTTTAATTGTGTTTGACAGAGTTTCTCATGTTCTTGGGCAAAAAGTGGAGAGCTCTGAACTAGATGATGGTGCTGTTAGATGACTTCAGGACTAGCTGGGTGACCAAACCCCAAATATAGCCATTGTCAGGTCAGCAGCAGCCTAGAGGGGACTCTGGTGGTGCACCCCAGGGATTTATCCTCGGCTTTGTGCTGTTTAACCATTTTGTTACTGACTTGGCTGATAGCATGAGATGGCATGCTTATTATATCTGTGGGTCATAGAGAACTAGGAGGGACAGTTAATACAGTATGTGGCCAGCTCTAAAAAGTTCTTCATGGGCTAGAATGAAAAGTGAAATACCTTAAGCTGAGGAATCATCATTTGCCCCACAGGGACTAGGATACTGTAGCCACTTAACTTACTAGGAGTCCCATTTACTCTAGACTTAAGTATTCCAAGTACATAGCATTCAGTCTTGGGAGAGCTTACCCTCTGGGAGGAGTCCATTCTCCCTTCTCATGCTCTTAAGTCCCAACCCTGGCAACCCAGGGACAAATTACTTCAGAGATTTATGCTAATGTTTAGGTCTTCCAAGAATCAAGAGGTAATAGTCCCAATTTACTTTGCCTTTGAACTTTGGAATGTTATGTTCAGTTCTGGATCCCACAGTTTAAGGACATTTACAAAGTAGTGTCTGGAGGAGGCTGATCACATGGGTGAAAGTCTTTTCATGTCATGGGAGGGTCAGTTGAAGGCACTGGCTGTGTTTAGCTTGAGAAAACTGAGGGGACAGACATAGCTTTTTTAAAGTATATAAAGGGCTCACGTGTGCTGGAGGGTCCCAGAGGCCAGAATGTAGGTGCTGTGAGCTCAAGTTGCACAGAAGTCAATTTAAGCTTAATGTCAGGAACACTTTCCTGACAAGTAGAGGTCTCAGAATGGTGCACCTTGAGAGGTGGCATTTCTCCCCTTCTTGGAGGGTGAATGGATGATGGAGGCTGGACAGACAGCTACCTGTTAGGTTATTGAAATGGGAATTCCTTCCATACCTGCTGAGATGTCTTCCAACATTCAAAAAATTCTGTGAAACAATCTGAGCAACGAATGAAGTCTCAGAGCCCAGCTTTTACTCTACATTAGAGAATTCATTCTGGAGAGAAATCAGTGTCATGAATGTGGGAAGACCTGAATGGGGACAAAACATTCAACCTCTGAGAGATAACCTTGTGAATGAACTATGGGTGGGAAGGTTTTCGCTAAAGTAGTAAAACTTAGTAAATATCAGAAAATGTAGACTAGAGAGAAACTTCAGGAATTTAGGAATGCTTTTCAATGGAATACTCAGGTTTTTGTCGTAGAATTCATTCCAGAGACAAACTCATGAATGTAATCAGGGTGAGAATATCTTTTTCCAGAAGACATGGTTTTCCCCGCATTAGACAATGCTGGAGAAACCTTGTGAATGGAGTCTTCAAAAGACTGTGAACATCAGAAGAAGTTTGCTCTAGTAAGCATTTAACTAAAACATTTAGATTTTGAACTAAAAGGAAACCATAAAAATAAATCCCTGGTTTCCCATAGGAGTTGTTCCAGAACTTTTTCAAGTTCCTAAGAATTTCCCTCAACTACTTCCCATGTTTATATTAGAGGACTCAGTATTCTTCAAGGAAAATTATAGCAATCTCCTAGGTGCTCATTCCCTCAATTTCGCTCTTCTAAACTACTCAGAATCATCTATCACCTGCTCTCTTCCGTTTTAGTCACAGGGAGAGGTTATGTGATTGTAGATTTGGTGCTATAAAGAACCTCAGAAGATCCTTTAGCATAACCCCCTCAATTTTGCAAATGAAACTGGTTCAGAGAAGTGAAAGTCCCTTGCCCATTGTCACACAGTAAATGGCTGAGATGCTTTAGCCCTACATCCTCTGACTCAAGAACCTTTGCATGGCAACACTACATAATCCTGGCTAAGGTGAAAGTCTCTGCTTCTATCCCTTTCACTCTAAAACTTACTCCAGCAATAATTTCCCCTTATGTCTTTAGTCTTTCTCTCCTGGCTCCTTATCAGCTACTAACAGATACATCCCCAGTTCATCTTTTCTTGGTAATGTAATTAAGATCTGAGCGTCTCTCAAGAACTTTGAATTTGACTGTGCAACGTGGGAGACTGGCACAGGATCGCTCAGCATGGTGTGCCCATATGAGCAAAGCAGAATTGAGACAGCACAAAGTAAATGCAGGATGTTCAAGTTTGGGATATCCATCTCAAATATTCACATGGACTATCTGTGCCCAACCTGTGGTAGAGCATTCCGAGCTTGTATTGGTCTGATCAGCCATAGTCGGACATGCTGAAATTTCACTTTACAATGGTGATTTCATTTTGGTCCTCTGCGAAGACGAAGGACAACAACCAACCAATTAAACTCTGATGACCAGCAGATGTTTGAATGGGAAAAAAGAGAAAAGTAGTTCAACTTTACCCCACCTAAGTCCTGCCAGTACAAGAGTGTTCGGGGAGGCAGTAGTTTGTATTGCCAAGTGGAACACACCACTCTTTTATGGTGTCCCTCAGGAATCATGTAGATTGGCTTGAAGGAGCCAGTCTCATCTAATGGGGTGTGATCCCCCATTTCCTAACTACTCAGAGCTGCCAATAGGAAGTTTTATCATGCTTGGGGTTGCAGTGGGTTACGGCTTTGGGAGAGCAGGTAATTAGAAGGAGAGAGATTACGTAGTTTGACAAGAATGTGCTTCTAGAGTTTTTCTTTTTGGTCATTTTTGCTTTTTTCTTTCTTACTGCCCATTGAGGCAATGGGAGCCTATCAGCTGTGCATGTGAGTAGGGTCGGCACCACTAGCCATGCCCCTGTTCTCCAATTTCTTTGACTTGAGCAGAGAAATGGAAGCATTTCTCATTTTTTTCTCTGTCTTTCCATTCCTTTCTCTTGTTTTGCAGTCGAGGACCAGAAGCTTGATGTTGTCTTCATGTCATCATAAGCATCAAGTATTTTATTAGGTACTGGGCATGTGTTCACATTTGCTCTTTTTCAGATGGGAATTGGACTTTGGATAAATATCCCTTTCTCGGCCAATAGCTTGTACTTATTTTGTGGAGTTCATTCTTGCTTGTGTGATATGGACATGGCTTAATGATCCCAGGAGTCTTTTGTACTTCAATAGGTGGGGTATAGTAGTTAACAGCTGGTGGAAATTGGGAATTTCTTTTCCAGCAAGCTTGGTAATGCTTCCCAGTACTTAAAAAAAAATCAGCTACTTCTCATAACTAGGCACCCTTTCTCGTGCCATCTCTTTTCTTTTTCTACCCATTAACTCCCAGACTGAATGTCTTCACTGAATGTTTTCACATCCATATTCTCCATTTCTTGGAATCTGGTTTCAGCCCCAACCCATTCTACTGCAATTGTTTCAGTGACTTAGTCATTAAACACAACAGCATTTCCCCCCCTTCTTATCCTTTGTGAAGTATTTGACATTTTACTTACCCTTGATTTCAAAGGTACTGTGCTTGCTTCTACATCTTTAACAGCTTCTGTCCCCTTGGCTTTTTCCTCACCGTTTAAGGTAGATGAGGCGGTAGGTGCAGTGGATGGAGTGTTGGGCCTGGACAAAAGAAGTCCAAACGTCAAACCCAGCTTTACATGCTTTAGCTGTGTGACCCTGGGCAAATCATTTCACCTCTCTGGGCTTCAAGTTTCCTCATCTGTAAAATGAGGATAGTAGTAGCACCTACCTCCCAGGGTTGTTGCAAGGATCAACTGAGATGATATTTTTGAAACACTTTGTGAAACAAGCCTTAAAGTGCTCTATAAATACTAGCTGCTATTATTATAATTAATATTTTTATTGAAGTTTGTCATTTTGCCCCCTTCCTGTTTTATACTTGCCTGTTGAGAATTTCATTCATTTATAGTAACCAAGGTGTTACTTGCAACAGTAACGGCCATACTTGTAGAAGACATCGAGTTATTGTTGATGTAGCGATCGCTTTTTCTGTTCTTTTCCTTGATCTGGGAAAAAAGAAGGGGGCTTGGACAAGCAGCCTAATGACCTTTATAATTATAATGAGCTTGCTGCCTTCAGCCATACGTAGATACGCGTTTGTGTATACAAATATGTCTATACATCTATATTAAATATATGCATTTATATTTTATTGATGCCGTTGGTTTTTATACTATTTTCCCATGTACCCTTCAGTATATCAAACCTTCCCTTATAACAAGTTATATAAAACTAACTTTCTGATGGCATAGTCAGTGTTCTGACTTCTCTCCAATGGGAAAAAGTTTTGTTATCTTTTCTCTAGGCCAAAGATTTTTCATTTTTAGGGGCATTTGGCCCCATTATTCCTCAGATGTATGTTTATCTCAGGGAATACAGCAGAATACAGCAGGAGTCCTGGAAATGGTGCCTCAGAGCAGACTCCTCGGATATCAGCAGGTGGGTGAATATGGTAAATACAGAGAAACATTGGAAAGCCAATTTGTTAGGAAGTCAAAAGGCCCAGGACTAGTAAAAGTACATGAACTGAGAAAAAGATACACTAGTGAAACTTTGCTGACCAGGATAAGGAATTGATACCATGAAATGGAAATATGTTTGGTAATGCATATGTATGCCAGAGATATGCTGATTGGAATAAACCAAGGTAGGACATCCTGGACCACTGATGTTTTGGAGAAGGTGAGAAAGGAATCATGCCAATGAATGTTGTGGGAATGGAAAGAGGGTGATGTGCTTTGTTGAATATGAAGTCTTTATTTCTAGAAGAAAGGAAAGTTTTTACCTCTGTTTTAGTGCTAGAAGCTTGTTCCCCAGAGCTACTAGTTAGAGCTAAATGCACTAATACACACACACACACACACACACACACACACACACACACACACACACTTCTCAAAAGAATCACAAATTATTAATGGCCATATGAAAGGATACTCCAAATCACTAGTAATAAGAACGTTACATATCAAAACTCTGAAATTTCACTTCACAGTCAGCAAATTGGCAAAGTTGACAAGACAGGAATAATCACTGTTGGAGAGGTTGGGGAGAAAGGGATACTAATGTATTTGTTGAATATGAAAAACCAGCAGTTTGTGATGGAATCATGCAATTGAATTGTTGGGTAACACAAGAGAGCAGGAGTTTTTGTGGTAGCTACAAACTGAAAGCAAAATGGATATTCCTTGGTTGTGTAATCCCTGAATTGTGAATGGAACACAATATTTATGTGCTGTTAGAAATGAATATGGTGAACACAGAGAAACATTGGAAAGTTTAAGTAAACTGATACAAAATGATGTAAACAGAGCCAGAAAAACAACCTCCACAGTGACTACACTGTAAATGGTAAGAACCACAAAACCACTCAAAAAGAATACTGCAAAGAAAGAACAAGCTTGGTCCCAAAGAGGAGGGATGAGAAGATGCCCCTACCCCCTTTTTGCAGAGGTAGGGGGTCATCATGTGGATTATTGCATATCATATATTTTTTAATGTTAATTGGTTTTGCTGATAAATTTTCCTATTTTTTAAAAAAGAAATTCTTTGTTATAAGGGATGGACCTGGGAGGGTAAATGGGAAGGATAAGGGTGAAACCTTGATACTGTAAACACTATATCAATAAAATTATTTAAAATGAAGGAATGTGTGTTGGATGAGTGCTTTAAACAAAATCATGGTACCTGAGCTTGAGACTCAAGGAATAAGTCCCAAGGCTTCACCTATCACTTCTAAACAGATGACTGTATCCACCTCTCTTTTGAGCTGCTGGCCAGTGCAGCCAATTGTAAGATACTTTAACTTCATTCCTGTCCGTGGCCTAACCATTCATGTCTGTATTTCAAATGTTACTGAAATTTTAACTCTTGTTCTTTCTCAGGCTTGAATAGCTACTTTCTAATTTCATATCTCTAGCATCAATCCCCTCTAATCTGTCAGCAACTTTGTTACTGACACTACATTCAGGAGAACTTTAAATGCCGCCTAAAGGAATTTGAAAATTACTCTAGGCAGCAGTGAATCACTGGAAATTTGTGAAAAGTAGAACAATGATTTGATCTCTGCATCTGACTTCTTAGTTCCAGGTCAACAACACCAACTCCATATAAGACATTGTATATATTTGTTTCCTCATGATCAGAATATCTGTATGATTTTAGCACCCACTTTGCAGTCCTTTTATTCATTCACTTTTCTCTCTCCTCACAAACCCATCTCAATGTATCATTCTTGCCACTACCAGTCTAATCTTACTTATCCAATCCAACCAAGATTCATTAGCTACCTACTCTCTCTCAGGGTTACTTATACGAAGATGAGAAGTAATGAGAAGTAATTGGTATCTGCTTTCTGGAAGTTTTGTATCCTGGGGGATACAACATTTTCCAAGTAAATAATTTGGGAAGGGAGAAGGTGCTGAAAACTGGGAAGGGTTGGAAGATGTAGTAAAATTTTTTGGGTATTGGTACCTAAGCTGATTTTCTAAGGGAAAAAAAAGCTAGAGATTCTACAAAATGGAAGTGAAAACAATGCATTTCAGAAGTGGGGAAAGCTGTTCAAAGGGCATGCTGATAGAAGATGAAATTTTAAATTTAGGTGATGGCTACTTTGGCTGGAAAATCGAACATGTGAAGGAAAATAATATGAAGTGAGTCTGAAAAGGTTTTCCTGATATCTTCCTCCACTCCCATTTTCAGTTTTCTCTCAAATTATCTTGTATTTTCTTATCTGTTGTATAAATCAATAAAATCTAGGGTGGGGTGGGGGAACCCAACAGAATGTAAGCTCCTTGAGGACAGGCACTTGAAAATGATTTTGGCTTCCCTAGGCTTCCCTAGTGCTTGGCATGGAGTGGGAACAATTTGTAGGTTATAAATTTGCCGTCATCATGTCTTTTAATACATTTTTTCCCTCAAAGAGAAGCTATGTTAAGCTTCTACATTCTCTAATCTTAAAAGAAAAGTCTGTTTTGGTTTCTTTAAAAAAAAACGAAAATTAAAACTTCTGCTTATTAATATAGGAAAAACATTGAAGACTGGGCAATGGAAAATGAAAATAACCCTAGACACAAAAGTCAACCCAAGAGGAATGGGAATTGGCCTTCTAGCTTGACTCCATCAAAAATAGCCCCTAGTGAGCAGTATTTCTAAACCAAACATGTCAGCCTTCTACTCCCTCCACTCCCTTCTCCCCACAACATTTGTAAGTATTCTTGGTTACCCCTTGGAATTAAAAGTTATAAATCAATCACTTTTAAAAACTCAAAAAGAGGAAACAAAAATATGGCTTTTGTATACTGTTCTTGCCTTTCACCCAACAATTTCTAATGTTTACACACTATTGGGGATTTCTCCAGTTTCAGTTCATAGGAGGATGGGCCAAAAACCAACCAGGAAAAGGGTGATTATGCTGTTTTTAGGTTGTAACTGGTCAGCCTCCTCAGAAAGTAACAAGCATTCTTCACCAGGTACTTCTTGTGATCCACGGTGTTCAACACCCAGTGTTGAAGTTACTCCCTTGTTTCCCCCTCCCCCCAGTCTGTCATGATAAAGATGACCATCATTACTCCCAAGAGAATGGCTACCATCACTGCCAGCAGCACAGTCAAGACAGGCTTTGGTGGAAAGTGGCATGACAGGATCGTATGAATTATGGGTATGATTGCCAAAACATTTCAGGAATTTTCATGGGTTGAATAAGAGAATAATTATTACCTTAACACCCTCAAGACATGAAATGTTTAGAGGTGTTCTCAGCATCAGATAACACAGGTGTTACCAGCATGGGAAAGCTGCGTGGCAAGAGCCAGGGATCACTTCGGCTGCAAAATATTCTTCATAATTGAAATCGTTGCTAGAAACTTCTTCAGAATCCTGCTTTTTGGGAGTCTGTCTTCCTTCCATGGAGGTGGGGGGAGGAATGTGGTACACCTTCATGAAGGTATGAACTGCCATTTATTCCAACCCATGATACCCTTTGAAAGGTTTTACCTGGGGCTTGAAAGGCATTTTTTTTTACCACCACCTCTTAGAATCTCCAGGTATTTTTAGATGTATGATTTAAAAAAAAAGAAATTTATGTGTGTATAATTACAGGCATTTGTAATTTCTTCCCCCTCCCACTGAAGTTTCAACAACAACCAAAAACTAATACCTTCATCATAACTATGCATAATTCAGCAAAGCAAATTTCCTCATAGGTCATGCCTGAAGACATGTACTAAATGTCTCTTTCTGCATTATAAATTCATCCCTTCTCTGATAAGAGGTGGGTTTAAAATGGACATTATTTCTCCCTGGGCCCCTAGGCCGAGAGTATTTGTTAGGTTACTGGGCAGAATAGCTTGCCTAGTAACAGTTTCCTTCTGTTGTTAAGCCCCTGTCAAAATGTTATTCGCCTTTGATTTAATATCTGACAAATTGTTAACAGTCACTTCTTGTTTAGTCCATTTGCATGGTAATCACCTGTGGGGGG
>CM053773.1:245057350-245161329 GCA_028658325.1 Potorous gilbertii
GAAACCGCAAGGCTGTACCAAGTAGCGCCAAAATGCTTAAAATTCACTCACCCACCTCAGTTCGGAGCTGTCTCCTCTGGGTCTCTACATGAGGCAGCCGCCAGCCTGGCTAATAAATGACGCTCTCGAAATTCTCAATGCCTGTGACTTATTAATTCGGTCCGTTTCAGGTTGTGTTCTTTATCTTTAGACTCGGATGCATCATGATCTGTCATTCCATTGATTAGAATTTCCAAGTTTTTCAAAGTTTTCTCTATAATGTTGTTATGCACATTGTATTCCTAGTTCACATTGCGCTGTATCATTTCATTCACATCTTCAGTTACCTCTGAAACAATCCATTTTTTTTTTTTTGCTTTTTCTTATGATACCATACTACTCCGTTACATTCAAAAATCGTAATTTTCCTGCCCATTTCTCAATAGAAAGATAGTCCTTAGTTTCCAATTTGGGACTATTTTGGGAAGAGCAGCTATACATGTGTTCTTTTCCTCTTTGATTTTTTTTTAGGGGGGGGAATATAGGCTTAATAGTGATATACTGGGTCAAAGATTATGTACAGTTTAGTAACTTTTGGAGTAGCAATCCAATTGATTCCCAGAATGACTGGGCCAATCCCCCAATTCTCCCCCAACAGTTCTGTAGAATGCTTATTTTCTTCTTTGGTCTTTTTTTTTTTTTAATCGTTCTGGTGGGTATGAAGTGGAGTTACTCAGAGTTGCTTTAATTTGCACTTCTCTAGTTATTTCGATTAATTTTTCTGTATGGTTATTGATAGCCACTTTGAAAATTACCTGTTCATATCCTTTGACCATTTATCTGTTGGGGAATGAATGGCTCTCAGTTTTATAAATTTAACATATGTTCTTTATATATCTTGGATATGATAACTTTGTCAGAGAAAAAGATTTTTCACCCTTGTTTTTTTTTCTAACTTCAAACACATATTTGTTTTAAAACTTTTAAAATTTGTACAATAAAAATTGTCCTTTTTCTATCTTGTGTGATCCTCTCTATCACTTGGTTCGTTATAACCTCTTATCCATAGATGATAGGTAATTTCTTTTTTGCTTCTGTTTTCAATGTCTATTGAAATTATCTTTCGTCTGTCATGTATCTATTTGGTGCTTATAGTGGGAGGTAGTGGTCTAAATCTAATTTCTGCCAGACAGTTACTGTTCAGCAGGTTTGGTTTGGTTTTTTCTGTTTTTACAAATAGTGAGTCCTCTCCTCGACCCCCCTCCATCGGAGTCGTTGATCTATCAAACACTAAACTGCTCTATTTGATTCTGTATTGAAGAGCTCCTCCCTCCCAGATCCTTTAAGGAGGGGCCCCAGGGCAGACACTTGATCATTCTCAACTAGGTAACTCACCGAGACTCCATCTTTGTCTCCAGAAGTTCTCTCTGCTAGAACAAATCACTCTGAAACTTACACACCCTCTGCATCTTCGGCTCCTTGGGCTCCTCCTTTCCTCTGATTGGATGAGAGTGGAAAAGCTCCTCCCAGATCCTTTATCTAAGGGACCTCATCCTTTCCCACCTGACTACATGGCAGTTCCTGCCCTCCAAGGGGTTTACCATCTAATGGAGGAACATCACAAACGAAGGATGAAAAAGTGGAAAAATTTCTAAGTAGTTTATCCCATTGGAAACTGAGGCATCTGTGCTAAGGAAGCCCTCTCCTTAAACGGAAGTTTTGGAGTTCATGGTTCTGCCCTCCAATCAGAGGGGTAGAAGGTACCAACGAGATGTGAGTACCGAGGCTGTTGTTTAGTCATTTTCAGTCCTGTTCTACTTTTTGTGACCCGATTTGGGGTTTTCTTGGCGAGATAGTGTAGTGGTTAGCCATTTCCTATTGCTCTTTCACAGATGAGGAAACTGAAGCAAACAGGGTTAAGTGACTTGCCCACGGTCATATAGCTAGTCACGTGTGAGGCCAGATTTGAGGTAAGGAAGACGAGTCTTCCTGACTCCAGGTCTAATGCTCTATCCACTGAACCACATAGCAGCCCGGGGCGGGGAGGGGCGCAGGATGAGGAGGCCCCCATGATGAGCTTCCTGAGGCACGAAGCCAGGAAGAGGGATGAAGCGTTTCCATTGGAAAATGGAGGGGGGAATGTAAGGGTCTCCTCAGAACCCTAATGCTGAAGGGCCTTGTCTTCGGAAAAAGGGGTTTTGTTATGTTTTCACATCCCAGCTCATCTCAGAAGATCGGGCGGAGGGCAATGGGGTCCCATCTCCTCCGGATGGGCCGAAGGAGAAAGTCCGGGGGCAGGACCAGAGAAGGGGAAGCTTGGATTCGCGGAGGAAGAAGTTTTAAGCAAAACCCGCCCCGATCATGGAAGTTCGAGGGAAGCCAGGCTGGGCGTGGACAGTTCAGCTCTGGAGGAGGAGAAGGGACGCACCGCAGGCTTCTCCCAGGGAAGGCGCCGCCTCGTCCGCTCTCGGCCCTTGCGGGTCTCTGGCCCTCCTCCTCCTCCTCCTCCTCCATCCACCCTTCGCTCCTTCCTTCTGCTTTACTTGTGCATTTCTCCCTTAGAATGGAGGCTCCTCCAGGGCAGGAATGTCTTTCTTCTAGTATCAGTATTCCTAGCACACTGCACCGCTTAATGCGTCCAGCCGGGCCAGAGCCCCAAGTGGGAGGCCAGGCCGAAAACCAGAGCCAAGAGGCGGAGCAGCTTCCTGGCCTCTGATCGGGTCACAGTTACGGCCCCGGCCCATGGACGCGAGATAGTCTTGGCCTCTCCAGAGCATGTGCACTATCACCTCCGCTGGAGGTCTTTGTCCCTGTGGAGCCCGCCCGCCCTGCGCTAGGGTTCCCTGCTCCCCAAGTCCCAAGTTCTCAATGGGATCTAAGGCGGGCGAGGTTTGGAAAATGTTTGCTTCCATCTCTTGAATGTGCCCTTAGATTTCTGTGATGTTTGCTGTTGGTCAAGGTTGGCTTTAATTAATTTCTTTTGACTTCTCAACACTCATTTCCATAAGAACTTAAGTTCCAGACTTCCCTGCTCCCCGAGGGCGTGCGATCTGATAGGGGCCGGACGTGTATGTCCGATTAAACCTGTGTTCACGTCGGTCCTCGTGTCAAGAAGAATTAGAACCGACAGCAGAAAAGAGCAGCGAGCCGCCTCCGGCTGCGCCCAGGCCTCCGGCTGCGCCCAGGCCTCTGTCTGCGCCCAGGTCTCTGGCTGTGCCCAGGCCTCGCTCTGCGCCCTCCCGATCCCTTCGAGGTGGCTCCTCTGGTGCCCTCTCTGTCATTCCAGAGGTGCCACCGTGTTTATCCGAGTTGGCTATTCCCTCTACGGTAGCAAGACCCAATGAAGAATCAAAAAACCCCAGTTCCCCGAGACATGTTTGGTGGGTGCCTTACGGGCTAATGAAGATCTTGTAGACTACTTCTCACAGTTTCATCAATAAAAATTACTTTTTTCCAGTCCCCGGTGCCCTAGTTTTTTTTTTTTGTGCTCAACCAGCAGTTTTTAAATTAGAATAACAGCCACTGGTTTTGTTTCTGATGCTGGAAAAGGCAAAATTTTCTTGGATGTTTCTTCAGCCTTTGCACCACTGTATAGGAATCAACCCTTCCAGCTTCCAGGTTCTTCTGAAAGTCTGTGTTTTCTTAGAATTTAGTAGGCTGTCGTCAGCAATACAGTATTAACTTGCTGGTCCTTGGTATTGTTTTGCATTTTAGGTGCCCATTCCTTTAAATTGTGTGCCCTTGGTGTAGTAACGTGGGCCTTCTGGGTGTTCCAGGAACAAGAACCTCTGTGTCCCAACTGTGCTCAGTTTTTTCTGGCTCTCTTCCATGTCTGGGTTAGAGACACTTGACACTCATAAGGTATCAGGTAAAGTTTATTGCAGTAGAGTTCAGAGGAATCGATCATTTTGGCCGAAGAGGCCCCCAACCCTCCTTTCAGGAGGAGGGAGCACTAAATACAGAGGTAAGATGAGTTATATACTGTTAGTTCAAGACAGATCCTCCCACTAGGAGAAGGATCCGTCCATTCTCCATTAGGTCACCATCTTCTTTACATGCCCATTACATAACCCGCTTAGTATGATCCCACCTCCTAAACATGCTCTTACATAGGACCCATGATTAGAAAATGAAGGGATAATTTTATGCAGGATATATCTGCTTATATGCATGAAGTTCATTAAGCAAGCTCAGTGAAGGAAAGCCTTCTCCAGGTAACTCTAGGTCAGTTTCCCTGGTTAGTTCCAGCTAGCTGTAGATTTTGTTCCTTTATCAAAAACTTTGTAATTTTCTGAAGGCCACTGTCTGTCTTTTGTTTGGTTAAGTCCACCTGTAGTCTGCTAGACTTCTTATTATCTAACCCTATTCTCAATGACTTCATCGATTAACAATAACTAATTGTGGAAACGTGACTTGTACTGTCTCAGGCCTGGAATGCTCTCCTTCTTCAATTCCTCCTCTCAATTTCTCTGGCTTCCTTTAAGTCCCAACCAAAATCCCATCTTTTATAGGAAGCCTTTCTCAGCCCCTTTTATTTCTAGTGCCTTCCTTTTGTTAACAACTTTTTATTTATCCTGCAACTCAACTGGCTTCCTATATACTGTTTGTAAGTTGTCTCCCTCAAGGGACTTTTGCTTCCCCGTGCTTAATTTAACAATGCCTTGCACATAGTGGTCAGCCTTGGAGATGGTGATTGAACTCATGACACTTGATTCAGTGATTGTTCCCAGAATTAAAGATAGAAGGGTAAGCTGGGCCCAGAAGGGAAGAGTGAGAAGGTACATGGGTCAAGGCAGGCATGGAGAGAAGGCTTGGGTGGACAACTGGATGGGATAGGGAGATGAGGCCTGGTCTGGTGTCTTAAGTCAGTCAGTGAGGACTCCAACTCCTGGGATTCCTGTTCACTTTGGCTTAATGGACCTGGAGGCCAGGCATTCTCCCTGCCCAGAATGATTACTGTGATACAGTTAGAATTAAGTTTCCTGGGGTCCTGCCCCTCATTCCTCATTCCATATTAGGTAATTCAGAGACTGCTCTGATTTCAGTGGTCAGACCAGGGGTGGAAATGTAGGTGGAAAAGTAGAAATGGATCTAAACCCTACTTAAGGATCCCTGAGGGCCACATAGTGACTTAGTAAACCACACATTAACATTATCTAGGTTTTATTGTATATTTATTTATTTTGTTAAATATTTCTTTCTCAGTTATATTTTATTCTTGTTCAGATTGCACTTGGGAGTGTGACTGTGGCTGTGGGTGTAGGTTGGACACCTCTGGCCTCAGCTGCTCTCCCTGCCTTGGCAGTCTCCTTTTAGGGCCATATCAGCTCTTTGTCTAAAACTAGATAGGGCCCTGGGGGCCCTTGGTTTGGAGTGGCATGCCTGAGCCACCAGATTGCCTGTGGAACTGGGAGGACTGGGTGCACTGTCCCACCCCCATCCTCCGTGCTATTCTTTGTTAACATCTGTTGTCCTATCCTGAATGCCATCCCTGTGGCATTCAAGAACAGTTGTTTCCTATCTTACCCCATAATATCCAGGAAACAGAGTGAGTGTCCAATAGACTCATTTGTCCTGGTTCAGTCTCTAGTCAGCTAGGTCACATGAGGCTAAATCTGATCTGTGACCTATTTCTTCATATTTCCTAGTAATGGAACCCAGAGCATCTCTCAGTGATCATTGATATTGATCATAGATTCTGGGCCTCCTAAGCCCACTATGCCTCAGAGAGCATTCTGAGCTCATATTGGTCTGATCAGCCACAGTTGGACACACTAAAACTTCACTTTATCATGGTGATGTCATTTTGGTCCTCTTTGAAAACGAAGGACAACAACCATGCCCCGAGAGTGAAGGGAAAAGCAATAACTCTCACCCTCACTCCTGTACCCATCATTTGCATTTCCACTGCACTGGACTTCTAATTTTCAAACCAATTCTAATTCTGCCATTTGGAATGAGCGTTCGCACCTTGGATAGTAAAGGGAAGTGTCTCAAGAAGTACCTGTCCAGGTCAGTGAGGGAAGACAGGTCAATAAGTCATGACCAACAACCTCATGACTTGTTGGTCATTTGAGGGAAAGGACTTTTTAAATGTTGGACCCAGGGATCTGTCCTCCAATCTCTCAGGACCTGCATGTGTGGCCGGAAAGTCTTTCTAGAGTCCCCTTTATCTCACTGAATTTTCCTGTTTTATATTCAGAATTAGTGTGATGTACTGTCAGAAGTCTTTCTGGTTGTGTTTCTTTTGTTTTGCTTTATTTCCCAGATTTCTTTGTGTTCTCATACTTAACCAGCTGAAGAAATGGATGGTTGTAGGCCCCGGCATTAATTTGGTGCAAATGATTGATTTCTTCATTCCCTGGGTGTAGGTGGCTTCCAATTTTTGCAGTTACTCATCATATGCTTTGATTTTCTTGGGCACCAGTGGTTTCTTTGTTCTTGGGAACTAATGATATGTAATCTCCCTTCACCAGGGCAGATTGGTTCATTACAAATAATTCTGTTATGACAACTTTTGTCAAGATAGTCTTTTTTGGTTATTTTTGATAATAAATCACACTATATACCTGACAATGCAATTTAATTATTAGTTATTTTTGTCACTTTTATTCCAAGATATAGATAAACTGACCTATATTTTGTCCATATAACCACATCTCCTAGCCTGAACAATAGATGGTCTTCATCCACTTGGTTTTCCCTCGTGGATAGTTAGGCTAAACTCTGAATTATTAGGAATCTCTTCCTAGAAACAACTGGGTGGCACACTACCTAGAGGATTAGACCTGGAGCCAGGAAGACCTAAGTTTAACTCTATCCTCAGATACTAGCTTTGTGACCCTAGGCAAGTCAGTTAACCTTTGTCTTCCTCAGTTTCCTCATCTGTAAAATGTGAATAACAATAGCCCCTATCTCCTAGGATTGTTATGAAGAACAAAGTAGATGATATTTGTAAAATGTTTAGCTTAGTGCCTGGCATATGATAAGAGCTTAATAAATGCTCCTTTCCTTCCTTTCCTCCCTTCCTTTCCTTTCTCTTCCTCTCTCACTCTCTCTCCTTCCTTCTTCTCCTCCTTCCCTTCCTCTCATCTCCCTCCCTTCCTCCCAGCAATTTAGGCAAGAGATGTTAAGGGTTGCAAAGAAGGTGGTGGCTCTGTGAGTGGACAGGAGTCAGATGCAAGAGATGTGGTGAAGGTAGAAATGATAGGATTTGACAGCTAATTGAGTATGGAGGTGAGGGAGAGCGAGGAGCCAAGGCTAGCGCTGAAATGGTCAAACCTTGACCCTGCAAAAATGGCTCTGCATTTGAAAATAACAGGCCAGTTTGGGAATGGGAAGGCTAGGGGAAGGATAGTGAGTTCCATTTTAGATATGTTGAATTTAAGCTAGCTCCAGGAGAGGCAGTGTGAAATGTCCAACAGGCATTTATAAAAGAAAGAAGAAAAAAAAATCACCAGCAAAACTAGCTTGGATGGTGGCAGAAAAGCTGGACAGTTTCCCCTGAGATTCCTCTGTCTCTATAAGGAGAGAGTGGGAAGTGCATTTTCTTAATTTCTCTCTGGAACCAAGTTTTGTTTTTATAATCACTCATCGTTCAGCTTTGCTTCATTATGTATTTTTTTCCTGCCTTCTTTACCCTGTATCAGTTTTCATAAGTCTTCCCCTACTTCACTGACATCTGCCCATCAGTCATTTCTCACAGAGCAGTATAAGTGACGCATAGTTTGTTGAGCTATCCCCCATTCTGTCAGCATCGGGTTGTGTCTACTTCTTTTTTTGCCACAAAAAGTGCTGCTATGAATATTTTGGCATATTTGAGCCACTTTTAAAGCACAATTCCATCAGAGCTGGACCAACTTACTTCTCCTCCAACAGTGTGCTTGGCTTCTGGTAGCTCCTCCAACATGGACAATTTCCATCTTTTGTTCTCTGTCAATTTTCTGGGTATTAGGTCAAACCTAAGAGTTGTTTTATTACATTTTTTTTATTATTAGAGATTTGAATCAATCTTCATGTGGTCAATAATTACTTACATTTCTCTTGAGAATTGGAACAGGTTTTTTCCCCAGATTCCCCTTCCTCCAAAAGTTTTTCCTTATATTCTAGCTGCATGAACAATGCTCATGGAAACATGTTTCCCTTTCATGATTTCAGAGGTACCATGAAGCGGTGAAAAGAGCATTCCGAATCAGTGAACCTGACCTGGCTTTGGGAATGTCATTGAGCCTCTCAGGATCATTTCCTCATAAGCAAAATAAAGGGATTGGTCTACACATCCCCTGAGGTTTTAGATCTATGATCTCATTGTCCTAGGCGTTATTTAAGAATTCTTCCCATACCAGAAGTTATGAGATGCAACTAAAAGATCTCTAAAAGCTTACATGAATAGAATAAAGAGGAGATAGATGAATTGGACATGCTACTAAAAAAGCAAGAAAGAGAACAAATTAAAAATCTCCAATTAAATACCAAATTAGAAATACTGAAAACCCAAGGAGAGATTAATAAAATTGAAATGGAGAAAACTATTGAACTGATAAATAAAACGAAGAGCTGGTTTTATGAAAGAAAAAACAATAAAAACAGATGAACCTTTGGTCAAATTGATTTAAAAAAAAAGAAGAAAGCTAAATTACCAGTATCAAAAAGGAAAAAGTTTTCCCATAGGGATGGTGACAGCAGGTACTTGATCTTATTTTGTTTTCACATTCAAGTCACATTTATCTGAAGCTTACTGTGGTCAGATATGTCAGATACTGATCCAGCCCTAATTTCTACCAAACTGTTTCCAGTTTTCCCATAAGTTCTTGTCAGGCAGGAACTTCTTTCCCAAGTAGTACCTGCTTTGGGGTTTACCAAAGATGCCTCTCATTTCATTTCTTTTTTTTAAATCAATATTGGTAGCATTTCTAAAACCTTGTCAAGTAATGGGAGAATGGGGAAATACTTGCTTTCACTTGTTTTTTAGGGAAAGGTTCTAATATTTCCCCAGTGCAAACACTGTTAGTTCTTGTATTTCACTTTCTTCTGTATTTTTTTCTTCCTTTTATAGTCAAATTCCTAGGAAAAACTGTTTACACTTATTGCTTTGACTTCTCCATTCAGCCACTAAAGTGATTTTCATAAAACTCAAGTCTAGTTACATCACCCTCCTACTCAGTAAACTCCAAGGGCTTCCTCTTATCTCTAGGAAAAAATACAAAAGCCTCTGGCCTTCAAAGCCCTTCACAACCTGGTCCTCTCCCACATTTCCAGTCTTCTTGTACTTTATTCCCTATCACATACTCTTCCATGCAGTGACACCATGCCCTGACTGTCCCATGAACAAGTCACTCTTGAGCTGTGGACTTTCTCCTGGCCCTGTTCCTAGAATACTTTCCCTCCTCTCTCACCTCACCGGCTATCTTGCAGTTCCAAGTAATTCCCACCTTCCACAGGAAACCTTCCCCAAACTTTAATTCCAGGGCCTTCCTTCTGTTAATTATTTCATATTTATCCTTCTATGGCTTGTCTGCACATAGTTGTTTACATACTGTCTCCCCCATTAGTTTATAAGCTCTTTGAAGGCAGAGACTGTCTTTTGCCTCTTTTTGTCTCCCCAGCATTTAACATAGCACCTGGTAAATAGTTTGCATTTAATAAATGTTGATTTATTTGTGGATTTCTTTCCTCAGACATATCTGACCACAGTAAGCTTCAGATAAATGTGACTTGAATGTGAAAACAAAATAAGATCAAGTACCTGCTGTCACCATCCCTATGGGAAAACTTTTTCCTTTTTGATACTGGTAATTTAGCTTTCTTCTTTTTTTTTAAATCAATTTGACCAAATTTATGGATTTATGGACTCATTCCCCAAGTCCTTGCAGTGTGTCTTCCAGCCTGATTGATCCACTGAAAATGAAAGTCTATTACAATTAGCTTTTTCTTTTTTTAAAACTGAAGTTGCCCCTCACACACAGGGCCAGTGTTAAATGTTTCACTAAGGATTTTTGACAATAATTGTTAATGATGTATACATTTTTTTTTTGCAATTTTGTTCACCTTTTCATCAACTGAGATGCTGTGGAATGTTGTTGATACTGTTTTATGGTCTGAGATCTTTAAGCACAACGTAGGTCCCCTGTTAACCTCTCTTGATGTTGTGAATTTGTAGTTTTGCTTTGTCTGATAGGTTAATTGCAGTCCACTATTTTGGCAATTACCTGATGGATATTAATTTTTTTCAGCCTCTCACTTCATTCTGTACATCTTTATTTATTTATTTTACTTTATCATGATGATGCCCTTTTGGTCTTCTTTGAAGATGAAGGATAACCACCAACCAACCAATTTATTTATTTTTTTAGCTGAGAGACTGGAGGCGGTATATGTGAGGAAAGTCATACTATTGCCGCTGCCATCAAATCCATCTCTCCAAACCATGAAGGATCAGCCCAGGACCTTTTATCCAAGAGCTTCAAGAACAGAAGAAGGATTGCCACAGCCCTTACTGTTGCATCCCAAGGACCACTGGCCCCTTCCAAATGACCTGAACCTGAAGCCTTTAATATATGTGATCTGCCCCCAGCAGAGTGCGGGCCTTGAGGGCAGGGACTGTCTGATTTTTTCCAGTTGTTGTAAGAGGATGAGTGATATTAGGAGTGATTTCTAGCACTTAGCACACAGTAAGTGATTAATAAAAGCTTTATTCATTTATTTATTCTGTACTGTAACATCTAGATTTTATGTTCTTATCCATTCTGTTATCACTCTGTCATCATTCTGTTAATACTCTTGTATTGTTTAATCCATTCACATTTGAGGTTATCAGTGTTTGGCTTGTGTTTTCCTCCATTCATGCCTTTGTATTTATCTTTATCCCTTTCCTCTTCTGAATCAAATCTTTTTCTGTGTTGTTCATTTGCTTGGAGGGTCTTGTTTATGGAAGAGCCAGGAGCTCGGGGGCACTGTAGGGGAGTAAGGTGAAAGATGCAATAAGCACCTCCTATGTGTCAGGTGGTGCAGCTAGGGGGTACCATGGTGCACAGAGCACAAGGCTTGAAGTCAGGAAGATTTATCTTCCTGAATTCATTTCTGGCCTCAGACACTTACTAGCTGGGTGACCTTGGGCAAGCCACTTAGCATCTGTTTACCTTAATCCCCTGGAGGAAGAAATGGCAAACCACTCTCATATCTGCCAAGAAAACTCCCTGGACCCTATGAGGGGTTCATGAAGAGTCAGACATGTCTGAATGATGTATACAAACAAGATATAGACAGGTCTGAATGATGTATATGAACAAGATATAGACAGGATAAGTTAGAGATAATTAATGAAGGGAAGGCTCTAAGATGAAGGAGGATCAAGAAAGTCCTCTTTCAGAAATTGAAGGAAGCCAGGAGAGAGAGGGAAAGAGAGCATTCCAGGCATGGAGAACAGTTAATGAAAATGCTCAAAATTGGGAGATGGCAGTGTCATTTGAGGTACAGCAAGGAAACAAGTGTCATTGGATTATAAAGTCATCTGAAGGGAAGTAAAGTTCAAGAAACCTAGAAATGTAAGATGGCATTGGGTGGTGAAGGATTTTAAATGCCAAATGGGATTTTATGATCAATCCTGAAGGTGAGAGGGAAACACTGGAGTTTATTAAGCAGAGAAGAAACATGCACTTTAGGAAGACCAGCATGACGGCTGAGTGGAGGAAGGACTAGCATGGGGAGAGGCTTAAGAGAGGAGGACCAATCACCATGGCCATTGCCATAGTCCAGGCCTGTACCATATGTGAAGGACACGAGGAATCAACAGGTCTTGGCAGTAGAGTAGATATGGGGGCTGAGAGAGAATGAGGATTTGAGGGTGACACCTAGGTTATGGGCCTGGGCAATTTGAGAGGGTAGAGATCCCTGTGACAGTAACAGGGAAATCTGAAAGAAGGGGGACTTGGGCTTAGATAACCAGGTCTTAGAATCATCAGCATCAAGGTGATCATTAAATCCATGGGAGCTCATAAGATCACCCAGTGAAGCAGTACAAGAGCAGAGGGCCCAGGACAGCTCTGAGTGACACCTATGGTCCAAGGGCATGATCTGGAGGAGGATCCAGCAACATGGAGGAGGAGACCAGAAGAGAGGGTTGTCCCAAAAGGCCATCAAGAGGAAAGCCAAGGAGAAAAGGGTGGTCACCAGTGTCAAAGGCTTGAGAGAGGTCAAGAAGGATGAGGATGGAGTAAAGACCATTGGCTATCGAGTGAAGAAATGATCGGTCACTTTGGTGAGAACAGTTTCAGTTGATGATGAGGTTGGGAGCCAGACTGTACAGAATTAAGAAGGGAGTGCAAGGAGGGGAGCTAGATGCCCCTGTTCTAGATGCCCTTCCCTCATACTTTAGCCACTAAAGGGAGGAAAGAGGAATGATGAGGGATAGGAAATGATAGCTAGTGGGGATAGATGAAATGAAGGCAGGGGACACTGAGGCATAACTGGAGAGTCCCAACAGAAGTATGAACTACATCATCAATCTAATGGAATTGCCTGGCCGTGGGAGTTCTAGGAACCCTGCAAAATTAAGCATGAGGAGAATAAATAGAAAAAATAGCAAAAAGAAAAAAATACCACCAAAAACCCCCACAAGAAACAACCCAGGAGTCATCTGGTATCAGGCTATCTTTTTCTGCAGTGAGAAGGTGGTCTGTCTACTTATTATCAACAGTCTTGGGGGAGGATTCCTTTCTCAAAGCAATTCCCAGCTCTGATAGTCCCTTGAATAAACTCCCAAATGAGGCCTGGTTTGTACCGTGAAGCATGTATCCCATTACTAAGACCTGTGAGTTTGACAGAGGTGGAAGCAGTATCTGAAAGTGTCCTTTCTACTGAGGCTCCTTGATTGAAGGTGGTTTTTTCAATTAACCCAGACTCCAGATTTCAATCAGTGAGGGAGACTTTTGGTGGTGGGGTCCCCAAGGGAAGGCAGTTGAAACCAGCAAAATTAGTCTGGGCAACTTCCATCAGTCGGTAATTGAGGATGGCCCTAGAGAAAAGGCTAAAGGAAGGGTTTCTGTTTTATAGTATGACAAACAATGTGATTCCTGGGCGGTAGATATGTCTGTCATGAGGAAGGACAACAGAATGTCTAGCCAGGGAGAGAAAAGTTATCACGTAATTTGGCCAGTTTGTGTTTTCAGAAGTCCATCCCCTCTTTCTACTTTTCCACTGAGCTCTGAGGGTGATAAGGGCAGGGGAAGGTTGGAAACATGGCAAACATTTAGGAGCTGTTGAATTGATACAAAATGCATTCCTCCCCTTTAAAGGCTGGCAGGTACAAAAAGTCTAATTTGAGATATTCAGAGGTCTGTGAAGGAGGTAGTTTCTGTCCTATCCTGACTTGCCAGGTTTGCTGGGGTTCTGCACATTACAGGCAGAACAAGAATCACCTTCCTTCCTGCAGTAGAACAGCTATGCCCTTCTCCACTTTCTAAAAGTCTCACTATTTTGGGGTTAGGCTGAATTATAGGGTCGTTGCTAATGGGGATATAGAGGAGTTAGAGTCATCAGACAACTGCTCCTGGATCATCTATCCAGAGTGATCATCACAAAGAAACTGGAGGCCTGTGTTTGGAAGGGGCACCTCAAAGAGATCTGGTCTGACCTGGGAAGGAAGGTTTTATCTGGGAGGGCAAAGGAATCCCTTCTGCTGCTGATGCCCATTAGATTTTAACCTCCTTTAGGGCAGGCCTGCCTTTTGCCTCTTTAAATTTTTTCCTTTATTACTCATTTATTTTAAACAGTTCTTTCTTTTTAAATTTTGAGTTCTAGATTCTTTCCCTTCTACTTCTCCCCTACCCACAGAGAAGGCAAACAATGTAATATCAATTTTACACGTAAAATCATGCAAAACATTTTCATATTGGCCATGTTGCAAAAAAAAAAATATCAAGAAAATTGTACTTCAGTTTCCATTCAGAGCTCTTCAGTTCTCTCTCTCTAGAAAAAATGGATAGCATTTTTTCATCATGAATCCTTCAGAATTGTCTTCATTGTAGTGATCAGAATAGCCAAGTCCTCCATGGTTGATTACTGTTAGAATATTGCTGTTACTGTGCACAACAATCTCCCAGTTCTTCTCACTTCACTCTGTATCAATTCATATAGGTCTTCCTATATTTTTATGAAACTTTGTCATGTCTCATGGTACTCTGTCACAATCATATGCCACAACTTGATCAGCCACTCCTCAACTGATGGACATCCACTTGATTTCCAATTTTTGGCCAACATGGAAAGAGCTACTCCTTTTCCCTCTTTTTGGGTCCCTAGCACTTAGCCCAGTGCCTGGCACTGAGCACTTACTGTTCATCGACTGAATGATAGATGAATGGAAAGAGGGTAGCAGGGAACTCCCCCTGCCTTCCATCATTGTGGGCTCAGCAGCTCATCATAAAATATTATACTGTCTTCCTGCCTTGGTCAGAGAATTTGCTATGAACGGAAGATGGATAAAGTTATAATCGGAGCAAATTTCTGTTGTGAGATCGCTACCCTGTTTGAATCTGTTTGGACCACTACTCAAACTCAAACCAGTAGTAGTTCAGTAGGATTTCATAAAGGCTAATACTTATAAGCAGTTATTTTACTATTCTCATCTAGTAATATGTATTTAGTCATCTAACAATAGGTATAAGAATAAACAATGTATTAGCCCTTATTTTATACAAATCACATAAGAATATCTAGATAAAATAGGTCCTTCTGGAAGGGCCACTAGACCTCAGATTTGGATGTAATATTCACCACTTGTTTACCAGTTAGGAAGCTTACTTATGTAACCACTAGAATGCTAACATGGATAGCTCTGTTCTGTTTTGCTTAAATTCTGTGACCAAACCAAGCCTAGGCACATGGTATGGAAAATCTCCCAATCTGTTTTTGGAAAGTATGTATGACTTCTACCATCTCCTCTTGCTCAGTGTGACGGAGTCCATCCATTTGATGACCTGCTTCACCCAAGCTGTGACTCCTCTGCTGATCTACCATTTCTAGCTGATCCATCATTTTTGACCCTCAAAGCAAGGCCTGTCAAATGGGATTCTGTACTTGGTGTAGCCCACTAGAATGTTCAAGTATTACATTTGGTATCAAACCTTATAAAAATAAAACCTTGAAAGAAGGGGCATCTCAGATGGAGAGGAAGGTCTGGGTTCCCCCTTCATTAGAGGGAGTCAGGTCCCTTTAATAAAGTGCTACAGGCTCAGAGTTCTGCCTCAGTTTCTCTTTTTGTCATTTGGGGTGTCACTGCCTCCACATTCTTGGTGATCTGTAAGAAGGGACCATAGGACAGGGCTCCCACCTCCTTTGGCTCTCCCACCTGTAAGGGACCCAAGAGATAGCACACACCCTTGCTAAATTTTCACTATTGACTTCCCCATGGACTTGAACCCTGGGCGGTTGAGCTCACCTCACCATTTGTACCTAAATTCTCTGAACATGAGGTAAGTCTCTCCAAGCTGCAGATTGGAGGTGAATCTATCTTGATTTATTTCCAAATTCTTTTAAGTAAAGTCCCTAATTGAGTTGAAAGGGACTGTTCAGATTTATGTCTGACTTATCTGAGTGTATAAACTCCACAGGGCTTAAAAGATCTCATGGCTATTTTTAAAAACATAATCCAGTTTTTTCTTCCTCATTTTTTCTTTTACTTTGCTAAAAAAAACCAAAAACCAAAACAAAAAACCCTCTGCTCAGTGAAATTAGCAGTAAGAATGTTCCTTTTCTTCTCCCTAGCCAGCTAGTTAAAAGACTTTTTTTTTGATAGAATTGAAACAGACTAATTGCCTTTTTCTTTTTAAAGTCACTATTCATAAGTAGTAAAACTGGGTATTTGGGAGTTTTGCTCTGAGAAATTGACATTAATCTTGTGGAAGGTGTAACTGCCTCTAAACAAAAGATAATTTATAAGTTTGGCCTCTGGATCTCGTCAATACACATAATCATCACATAAAGGGGAAAGGGCAAAGTTGCTGTGATTCCAGTTACCAAATGCGGGGGCTTGTGGTGAAGTCGCTAATAGGAGAAAAGGTCCTTTGTAGCTTTCATGGTACCAGCACTGACTGCAGTCACACCAAAGCCATCTTGAACAGTTTGCTGCGATAGCAGATTTGAAAGCAAGGGTGTCGAGTCTGAAAGCCATAAAGAGGCATAATTGATCACAGCCATAAATGATCAGGAGGAGGCCACCAGTTAAAGCCTCCTTGGGGTCTCTTAGCTTTATGAGCCTGGACACCCAAATCTGTATGTAACTAGATCTCCAGAAGGGAATTGAACTTTGAGACTCTCCAGGACAGAGATTCCAATTTTTCACACCCTAAAAATATAGGGAATAGTTTAATTTCACATGAGAGTCTCAGCTTCCAACCACCTGGTTCTAGTCACTGATAAAGAACCTTTGGACTCCAGTTGACCAGTCTTAAAACCTTAAAGCTTTGGTCTTAAAAATGAAAAATTTGAAAATATTTGAGAAATTTGCCAGAATGGAGCCCTAAAACATTTGAGCATTAGCTGTAGGAGACAACTCCCATATAGGCAGAACTCAGACAGATAGGAGCTTGCCCCCTACCATTCATACTCGAGGTGGGGAGCATCAGTAGGGAACTTCTCAGAGTAAGCCGGAAGGTAAGTACCTTGAGAATCTAGTCCAATTCTCTCAGGAAAAGTTCCTCCAAGGAAGGCCATTCTTGTTTGGGGACATCCCCAGGGGAGATGGGATCTGGCATAAGTATTAGGACAGGATGCCCATTAGGCAGGCTTTTAACAGCCTGGGATAAGAGTGGACTCCCACTCCTACAGGGCATGACTAAAGATGGAGCTATTAAGCTGTGTAAAATCTGGTACAAAACTGAGAACTCTTTAGGGCAGGGGTGGGGAACCTGCAGCTTCGAGGTCACATGAGGCCTTCTAGGTCCTTGGGTGCAGCCTTTTGACTGAATCGAAGTTTTACAAAACAAATCCTTTTTATTAAGGGGATTTGTTCTGTGAAGTTTGGATTCAAAGGGCCACACTTGAGGACCTAGAGGGGCCACATGTGACCTTGAGGCTGAAAGCTCTTTTAGAGGAGTGGTTCTGGCTGAAGTGTGGCATTTTTCATCATCCCACTCTTAACAAGTTACCTAATTTTATTGACCAATCTCCCCAAGTCGACTTAGAACAAATGAACTATTGATATTGCTAAATCTTTCATCAGTCAGTCTCAGCTTTTCTTCATGTGATTACACTTTGGCAAAAAGTCTAGAGGAATGGAACTTGGACCAGCTCTTCTATCAGGGACTTGCTCTAAATACAAAATGCACTTTAAATAAGTGAAGTCAAATGGCAGACGACTAGAGCAGTTTTCTGTTCCTAAATTACATTTTTATGACATTCTAAAAGCATTAACATAATTAGGAAACATGAGAATTGTCTTAGGCTGACAACAGGACCCCAGCCACAAGACAGTCATAAATTCTATACTTACAGAGACTGGTAAGATCCTGACTTCAAAATTCTGGGAAACACTTAGAAATTCAGGCTCGATTTCATGTTGTATCTTGTTATATATGCTACGTGTGTCCATTTTGTAAATGATGAAACTAAGTTTAGGAGTAGTGGGTTCCTTACTAGAAATAGAAAGGAACCTTATACAATTAGGAAAATCTTTAAGAGAATGGGAAATAAAGTGCTTGGTATGTCTTTGTTACGCTATGCATGCTTTGTGCTAACCCATAGCCAACAGGTGATTTACCCATCCCTTTTCTTTTGGCTTAATCAACCAAAAGAAACAGGTTGTAAAAAAGTAAACTTTCAAAAGAAAAAAGACCCTTAAAAGAGGACAGATCCCTCTTTTCTCTCTGTACCCAACGATGTCCATGCTACAGATTAATGAGATGAAAAACATACTGAAATTAATTAGACTAAGATACAAAAATAGATTGGAAACCAAATTTGTAAAAAAGAAATAATCAAATTTCTTTCATTTCTAAATTATAATTTCTACATTTTATAAATCATTTTTATGAGCTTATGAGGTACTAGCAAACTGTGGAGAATTTAATGAAACGACAGAAATTTCACAGATCAATTATTCCTTAAAATAACTAGGGATTGATTTAAAGCTGTCATTTGAATTTTAGGAACTATCTTACTAGTCATGAGATATGTTCAGGAGAGTGAAATTGGAATTCAGAGAAGTATTAAAATAAAAATTTAGGAAATCGTAGAGGAGAAATTAGAATAATAAAACTTGTGAGCTTAAACAACTCCACAATTCAGAATTTAAAAAGGAAACCTGTTTGTTAAGCCAGAAGAAGTTTCAGGCAGCCAGTTTCCAGGTCTGTAAGTTTTGGGGTATGAATCTGTGAAATTGGTTTTAATTTTAGTGTACAATAAAGGTTTATTTTAAAATGTACTTAAAATTGGGATAAGTTTATTGCAGGAAGGAATTTTTATTATTAGAAGGGAGAATAAGGAAATTTTAGACCATCTTCAGGAAAGAATAGAGGTGGGTAGAATCTGGAATTCGTTTGCCCATCCGTTGTTTACTGCTTTTAAACAACCACCCTGAGGGCACCAAGCAAGCCCTGACTGGGACTTCTGATTGAAGCAGAATTCCAAAGTGCTCCCAGGAAAAGGAAAACTTGTTTTGAAAATGAGGAAGCAACAGAAGATAAGTGAAATTTAATGACATTACTTCAGTTTAAATCAATTGTTTAGGTAAATTGTGAGACAGTAAAACTTGCGTTGAAATCAATTGGTTGGAAAAAAATAAGTTCAAATTGTATAAATAAGGCTTTAATAAGTTAGAGAAAAATTATTGAAAATAGAATTAAACAAGAATATAAAATAGATATAATAAATTAAATGCTTGCACATCTAATAGAGTGCTCAGATTACAAAAAGATCAAATTAAAATGAGCATATGGCTTACAAAAATATAAAATACTGAAATTTTGAGAGAAAAAAACAAGCTTGCAAATTATTTCAGAAGAAATAAATATTTTATGGGATGAAATAAAGAAACTCACAATATAGAAAAAATTCTTATCAGTTAGAAACTTGCCAAGTCATAAAACAAAACAGAGATTTGAAAACTCTACTAAATCATATGTTATGACAGGTTAGACTAAGAAAAAACAAAATAAATGGACATAATTTTTGAGTTAATTGAAAGGAAATAGGGAAAAAGCTACGCCCTGAGCCCTTCAGAAAAATACAGCTTCCATCACATAATTTTCAGTAGTGCATTTCTGGTTAATAATATATGAAGTCAAAACTGTATTTTAATAAAATAGTAACTGTGAATCAAGAAATTATTATGCTACAAATAAAAAGATCTTTCTAATTCAAATCATTGTTAAATATATACTAAAGCATAAACATATTGGGTCTTGAAACTTGAAATGTTGGCAGTTAATGGTCTTTGGAAGTTGAAATTTTAAAGTTGTTATTAGGTTAAAACAAAATGTTAATTTATTTTAAATGATTTAAATGATATTTAAATTATTACATTATTTTGAATTATTGAATTAAATTAATTATTAAATTAAATTGTAAATTTCTATATTTCATTAAGAGGAGTTCAAAGTTAAATTAGTGTAATCAGGATAACCAATCAGGTGTAACCATTAGGAAATTAGTTCTTCTTTTGACAAGAGGTAAACATAAAATTCCTAACATGTAAACTTACAGTTTTGGAAAATATAAAAATTTTGTGAAAGAAAGAGGCAATTGGGAATCAGGATCATTCACAGTCAACAAGCACCAAAATACAAGTGCCTTTGAGAAAATTGTTGTATTTCAGTTAGTGTGAATAATCAAGAATAAATTAAAAATAACTTACTGTAGTCAGAGGGGTAGCAGAGACTCTTTAAAGTTCCATTTTCTATCATTCCTCTGCCATAGTTGGGCCCTGGGTCATTGCCAAGTACATTCCTTTGTGAAATACCTGGATACATGTTTTTCTAGCATAAAAGAGGTTAACTTTGAGAAAAAGATCAGTCATTTCTTCTCCAGTCATCCTGAAATCTGTGATACCCTAGAATGAGGAACTTGGGCTGAGTGAGTTGTTTTGGGGTCTATTTGCCCATCCCTTACAAAAACTATGTGATTGTAAACAATTTTAATGACCCAAAAGCCCTTAAAGAAATTAGTATGGATTGTACATTTGTAACCACAAAGGAATCAAAAGGGGTGACAGTATTGCAAGGAGTTGGTTTTGTGGGGTAGAACATTGTGCTGAAGTGTAAAACAATACTTAAATCTCAATTTTTCACAACCAGACAGACTTAGTCTTTACTCCACTGAATTTTGCTTTATACAGCAAGTTCCTTAAGGGACTGTAACTGTTATTACTTTGAGTCTGATACCAAGTATGATCCTCAAGGAATCCCATTAGGCCAATGATCCAGTTACCCAGTGGGGTTGACATCAATGAATTACAGGTGGAGTTTTCATGGGGAAGCTAGGAGAATGACTTTTGGCGTGGGCTGAGGTAGGAGTCTCCTGACTCAATTTTCCCAGTATGACATTTCCTCATGAATTGAAAATATCCCATCTTTTAAGCCTGGTTCAATAAAATTGGCTAATTATTTGATTCTAGCCTGGAATTGACATGAAGTTAGGGAATCATTTTTCCCTTACTGTATAATGTCCCTACTTTTTTTTCTGTGGTAAATTTCTATAATCATTGCAGGTTATCAGTATAAATATAATATTAAATCTCTATTTCATAGGTTAATGTTGAGCTAAACTGAGTTAAATCTGAACTATTATAAAAAGATACAAGTATAAGATTTGATATTTTAGTCTTTCCTAAAATTAATGTGAGGAAAATTGGGAATCAATGGAACAATTAATGAAACCAAACTGTTGTTCTATTAATTATTAAGCCTAAAACAGAAAGATCTTCAATTTTGACTTCTGCTATTGTTTCATTATTTATTATTTATAACTATATATATTTTATATATGTAATTATTTATAATTTATTAAGTGAGCTAGTTTTTACTACCTGACTCAGTTATTTGTAATAGCAAAGTAAAATTATATTAAGATCTATTATGTCAGAGATTTTTAACAGAGAAGGGGATTTTCGCAAGTGACCTGAACTGGAGAAGCAATTCCGTTAGAAGCTGCTCTGAAGTCCATTTATTCCAGGAGGCCTAAGAGGAGAGATCTCCAGAGGACCATCCTCATCAAAGGATGTTTCAGAGACTGGACAACTGTATAAGAGGGAATTCTGAACCTTATGATGTGATGACTAATTAAATGGACAGGAGGGAATGGGTTATCGAGAAAGCGATGTGACCAAATGGAACTGCCTCCAATGGCTTCTGTCAGTACAATGAATGTTTCCTCCTCACAGTGTTAACTATCCCCTCTGATTTTGTGTCACTCACAGAAGACTGCCCTCTATGCATTTAGATTGTAGTAATGCATAGAAAGACTATGGACTGAAGGGCGAGGATGTGAGAAATGATTCACTTGGACCCCTACTATATTCCAATCAGTATTAATCAGTTTGATACGATTCCTCAGGGGTGGTGATTATAAGTTCTGTGTATTAGGCCTCAGAGCTGTGGACTACAGATTGTAAGTTCACTTGCTTAATCATAGGAAGCTAACTAGAGGACTTCCACTCTTGTTTTTCTTTATTATTGTGACCAAGTTCAGCATGGCGGAGGCAACTCAATTACACAGAACGTTCCCCAACTTATTTTGTGCCTTTGGACCATTCTGTCTTTGTCCAACATGACCAGGTGACCATCTTATAACCACTTAGTCAGTGGAGATGCCCCATGCTTTACCCAACCCATGACCCTTCCCCTATCTGATGCATCATTTTTGGCCCGCAAAAAAGGTTTATCAATCAATGAGATTCTGTACTTTGTGTAGCCTCTCTAGAATATTTTAGTATCAAATCCTATGAAAACAAGGCCCTGGAAGAAGGGGGAACCTCAGACCATAAGGAGATCTAAGGTCTACTTCATTAGAGGGAACCATGGACCCCTTAATAAAGTGCCATTGGCTCAGAGCTCTGCCTCAGTGGCTTTTCTTGAAGACTGGCCAGTTGTAATCCCCATCCTGTCATGCCTAAGCCTAAAAGTCACAGGCTGAACTATCTTAAGTGTTATGGAACAAAACCCATAGTTCTGTTTGATTTCAGGTAAATGACAAATAACTTCGAAAGCAGCCAATTCGTGCAACATAATTTTGGGCTACTTGACAGAGTTCGTAACCAAGCTTATGACCCAACAAGTAGGAAAACTTTCCAGTTTAGAAGAGAAAGAGCACAATAAGGAAATTTATTCAAAAGATAATTAGTATGTACATGTTATTAGGCTCCATCCTTTTAATCTTCCCAGAAATCTGCATCCACTTAAATGACTGTAACATTTAGAGATGCAAAAGCAGCTTCACCTTTGATTACCTCTTGGCTTTTTCTTTTAAATGACTTGACCATCATTTCAAACAGCTTTAACCTCTATTCAAAAAGAGAGAAAATAAAAATTACTGTACCAAGGGGTTCTACCTCATACAAATTCCACTCCTTACAAATTAGAACAGAGTGCAACTGTTCTCAAGGCAATCAACTGACAAGCACTTATTAAGTACCTACTGTGTGCTGAGCAGTGAGCTAAATTAGCACTGGAGATTCAAGGCAAGGCAAAAAACAGTCCCCCATTTTAATGGACATAACATTACAAACATCTATGTATAAATAAGTTATATCCAGAATAAATTGAGGAAGGGAAAGCATGAAGATTAAAGAGGGCTGGAAAAGGTTTGCAGAATGAGGGTCTTGAACTGAAACTCGAAGGAAGTCTGGGAAGCCAGAAGCAGAGATGAGGAAGGAGAACATCCCAAGAATGAGGGGCACCCAGTGCAAATACCCAAAGTCAGAAGACAGAGTGTATTGTGCAAGAAACAGCATGGAGGCCAGTGCCACTGAATTTTGGAGGAAGGACGGGGTTATAAAGTATAAGAGGATAGGAAAGGTAGGAGGGAACCAGGTGACAAAAGGCTTTGAAGGACAGCCAGAGCATTTTGTATTTGATCCTGGAGGTCATAGGGAGCCACTGGAGTTTATTAAGCGGAGACATGGTTGGATCTATATTTTAGGAAGATCACCTTGGTGGCTGAATGGATTGGAGTGGGGAGAGATTTGAGGCAGGCTGACTTCCAGGAGCTCTGGAAATAGTACAGGTGTGAGGTGATGAGGGGACTGCACCAAGTAGGACCAGGGTCAGAGGAAAGGAGGGGGTAGATTGGAGGAATGGTATAGATATAAAATTGATGAGAAGCGCTGCAGAGGTGAAATTTACCAGACATTCACAGAGGTGAAATGGACAAGAGATGTTGTAGAGGTGAAATTGAGAGGTCTTGACACCAGCCTGGGTGCGTGAGTGTGTGTGTGTGTGTGTGTGTGTGTGTGTGTGTGTGTGTGTGTGTGGTAGTGAGACATAGTGAGGGATCCAGGATGAATTCTGAGCTGGGAGCCTGAGGGACTGGGAGGAGGGTAGTGCCCTCAACAGCACTAAGGAAGCTAAGAGGGAGGAAGAATTGGAGGGAAAGATAAGCAAAATTTTAAAATTTTTAAAATTTAAAATTTAATCCTTAACAAAATTCCATGGACTTCCATTTGTGCTTACTTAGCTCTCAAACTTAAATGTTAGGAATTGATTAAGTAAGTCCCTTTTTCTAGGTTTGAGTTAATTTAGGGACTTGAAACCTGAAAACCAATATATCAGTATTATTTCCCTTTAATTTGAAGTAAATGAATCATGTAAAAATTTTCCAGTTTACACAAAATGAAAATTATCTGAGGAATCTGTTTACTAAATTTTAGTTCATCAAAGATAATTAATGAGCAGGTATAGTAGAGACAATTGGAAAGCTGACTTACTACATTAACCTGCAGAACAGATACAGCACAGGATTTGGAGCGGAAAAGTCCTGAGTTCTAAATCTGCCTTGGACACTAGGCAGTGTGACCCTGGACAACTCAGTATCTGTTTACCTTATTTTCTTCCTCTGTAAAATGGCAATGATAACAGCACCTAATTCCCAAAGTGATCTTGAGGATGAAATGAGATATTTGTAAATTACTTTGTAAATCTTAAAGCATGATACTGTGCTATCAATGCTACCTGCTACTATTGTTAACTACAAAGAACTTAGTAAAGTATCACATTTTGAAAATTAAGTCTGACTTTCTCCCCTCCCACCTTTTCCCCGTTCAACAAGGATATGAACCTTGAATAAGTTTCCAGGTAGATTGATACAAAACTTATTTTTTTAAACTGTAAATTATGCAGAAATGTGTTATAAAAAATCAATATTTTTACACTATTTTATAATACTGTTTTACTAAGAATAACATTTTACCAGTTTCTAAAATGAAAATAGTAGGGAACTATAAATTCAATATTTATTGCAGGAATGTATTTTTGGAATAAATGCTATATCCAATAACACCCTTAAGTTAACTTCTTATTGCCTGCACCTCCCCCCAAGATTCGTGTGTGTATGTATGTGTGCATGTATGTATGTGCCTGTGTGTATGTGTGTGTATGTGTATGCATGTGTCTGCATGCATGCGTGTGTGTGTGTGTGTGTGTGTGTAGGACCCTTTGTTCCAAGTTTCTAATTACTCTAGTCTCAAGTTAGCATTCACAAGGCTTCCTTATTCACACACACATACAACCATCTGGTTGGGTATGTGTGTGTTAAATGTCAATACGAGAGGTGGTTCTTAACTCAGAGATCAAATTTCACATCATAAATCCTTTCCTTTCCCTTAACACTAAAGCAATTGAAAAGTCCCTCATGCTTTAGGAATGGATGAAAGAGAGGTCTGGGTATATTTGTATACAAATTGGACAAATTCTAATTTTTAACTCTGAGATGATGTTCCTCTATCCACCAAATCCTGCTTGAATATTTCCTAATTTGGAAATCTGCATTAAAAAGATTTTGCCTGTGACACAATGTTAGTCTTTCATTTCCCGTGCCACATATTTATGCAGATAGAGAAGGGAAAATCCTGGTCCATCTCTCTCTGCATCTTCAACTGGCTAGATTTAGGAATTCTGACATAAGAATAAATCCTTTGAAAATCTAGAAACATTCATCTTAAAAAAACTCTTACTCTTTATAGAACTTGCCCAGATGACCAGGCCACAAAATACAAGCAAACATTGCTAACAGAGTAGAAACCATAGGGGGTGAAATGAAGGCGACTAAACATTCTTTTCGTAGAGTTACAGGACATCAGTTTTAAAGTCTAAATTCCTTTTTTGGGGGGTGGGGTGGGGATCGGAGGCATCATGGGATTGCTGCTGTTACCTTCCATTTACACAACATAATGAAGAGTGTCCACCCACAATTAGACACAGAGCCTCACACAGGAAGATCAAAGGCTTCCAGAGGCAGTTGCCTTCCTGCGGCTCAGAGCAGAAGTTTGCCAGTCCTGGTAAGGGAAGAAGGTAATAGGATCCTTGGTAGAAATGGCCTCAAAGATCCTTAAGCCCCTAATTTTAGATCTGACACCCAGAGAGGTCACCAGATTCTCCGATTCTAGGGATTAGGGCCTTTCTGTGGTAACACACTGCTGCACCTCTTTGCCAAGACTAAGTTCTATTTCTGTATCCTTAATTCCTTCCCTCCCCCCTCCTCCAGCCCTTAGTCCAGAACAGGTTCCCTCTCTCAGGCGTCTTCAGTCTTTCTCTCCTGGCTCCTGATTACAAACATGTTACAAGCTATGGCTGTGATTCTTAGAGTCACTTTCTTTGATTTTTTGCAGCTCAATTTAAAAAATAATATATACCTTCCACATTCTTCTGGCTTTTTGAAATCTTTAAAATTTTATTTTTAAATTTAATTTAAAATTTCTCGCATTTTCATTGGCTGTCCCTCATTTCTGGAATGTTCTCCTCCTCATCTTCCCCCTCTTGGCTTCCTTCAAATCCCAGCTAAAATTCTCCCTTCTACAGGAAGTCTTCTCCACCTTTTCATTCCAGTGTCTTCTTTCCTATCTGTCCTGTCTAGAGCTTGTTGGTACATGGCTGTTTGTTTGCTGTCTCCTCCATTAGACTGGCAGCTCCTTGAGGGCAGGGAATGTCTTTTACCTTTCTTTGTATATCCAGTGCTTTACACAGGGCCTGGCACATGGTAGGTGCTTAATAAATGTTTACTGACTATTTTATGGAGTTGTTATTTTGTGTTTGGCCCATTCTAATTGGCTGCCCTGTTTTTATGCTGTAGATCTCTGTGTGTATCTATTATATGGATACCCACACATACATTTTAATCTTATGTTAAATGGTAAACACAAACATTAAAAAGATGCAATACTTGCTTTTAAAAAAAGTACATAATAAGTCCTAAAACTTTCTCAAAACTATCCAGTTGGTCTGTGCTTCCTTCCAGAGTTTCTTTGGTCTATTTCAGATATGAGGGAGGTTTATCTAAGAACAATGAAGATGATAATGGCATCCATCATTTGTGCACAGGATGAGCAAATAGGTGGTCTCATTTATGGTTGAAGAATAAGCCAACTAGATTTAGCCATACGTACATCCACATTTACCTTTTATTTATGCCTTTATTTTTATATCGGTCATTTCCAAATATACACTCCCAACATACAGATCCCACTACCTAATAGCTAAGGAAAAGTGACTGTTTCTGATAGAATATTCTGTATCCACATTCTGTACCCATAGCCCCCCCTATGTCTTCTATGGGGAGGAAAGTGGGCTTCTGTTTTTCAGACAAAGACATCTGTCATTCTTTAGCTTAATTTTTCAACATGTCTGACCCCACTATTGATCAGAAGTATTCTATTTCAGAGAATAGAAGAGAGGACAGGATAGGAAGCCTCAAGCTAATCATATTGGACATTAGCAGATAGAGGTCTACGCCCAGGAGCACCAAAAGCCATATCAGTGTTAGGAAGCAATCAGGCCAGTCCAGGCCTGACCTGAGGGGACCATAACCCAGTGCAGTGTGACTCACCAGGACAAAGAGGAGTTCATATGTTTTAATCTGCCCCGGTTATATGCTGGATGTGTGGCAGATATCTGCTAAGACAAGACCCAAGAGCTTGTCTCATCATCCTGGGCCCTTATTTAAGGGATATTGGGAAGAGGAGAGGGAGGGGCCATACCTGTGAGCCCGAGGGAAAGGGAGGGGATGAGGTGGGAGGGGACCTAGGTTGATATATATTTTATGCTACAGGCTTCTTCGCCATAACTACTAGCTAGAACTAAGTGACCCAGCAAAGGAAGAAAGAGAGAAAGAGAGAGTGAGGGAGCGAGGGAAGGAGGGAGGGAGGAGGGAAGGAAGATAAAAGCCGAATGGGACACAAATAACTCAATTTGGTTACTTTATTAAACATAATATTTCCTCAAACTATATGTAACACACAGTTTCTTACATAGACCTATAAGAATGCTGGACCTGGATTCAGAAAGATCTGAACTCAAATCCAGCCTCAGACACTTAGCAGTTGTGGGACCCTGGGCAAGTCATTCAACTGCCGCCTGCCTCAGTTTCCTCACCTGTACAATGGGGGTACTGGCATCTCCCTCCCAGAATTATTATGAGGATCAAAGAGTATAAGATATACTTTGGAAATCTTAAAGCACTACATAAATGCCAACTATATTAAAAGGTGTGTTTGTGTGTGGATTTTAAGGTTGGATTTCCCTATCTTTCCTGAGGCTGCTCACTCTAAACAGCATGCAACCTCTGACTTGCTCCATTTCTCTTCTGGGTTAGGGTTGCTCCTTCCCACCCTGAGCCCAACCCCGAGGGCTCACTGTATGAATGTCAAACTTGACTAATGTCAAACTTCTCTCAGAGCTCCCAAGTTCAAGAGATCCTCCAACCCAGACTTCCTGGCAGCAGATTATAGGCATGGACCACAACTCTCTGCTTGTGTTTATTTTTAAATGTTGTATTTTTAAAAATACAACATTCACTGGTGCCTCTATCCCAGACAGCCATGCCTTTTAATTCTTTATTATAAACAGTCTGACAAGAGCAACTGATACATTGAAAAGTCTGTCATGAGAAGCCATGTTCCATATCCATAGATGTCCCCTTCCACCTCTGTGCAGAGGGAGAAGAGGTCCTCACTCATATCTCTCTCGTGTCAAGCTTGGCTATTCCCCTTCCCTGAATTAGGGGTTGGCCAATTGCTATTCTTTCTTCAAATGCTGGAGTCATTTGCAGGGAGTTGGAGGGCTTCTGTCTTCCATTTAACCATGGAGCTGAAAGTGGGTAAGATTGAGAATACCAGAGAGACAAGTGAAGGTGACTCAGTGTCTCCAGCCCAAGAACTGGTGCCATTCATGGATTCTCTCTGGTTTGACTTTGTCCTGTGGCCTTGAAGTCTCTGCTTCTTCCCTCTCAGTCTTTCTTGTGTGTGTGAACCCTCTAAAAACTCCTAGACAGGACTCATTCCATCTTCCCAGCTCTAATTCTCAAAGCCAAGAAGGAATGCTCATCCCTCTGATGAGCTCCAACTATGTTGATCATTTATTAAACCCCATCATTTGTCCAGCCACAGGTCATGCTGGTCTGAAGGATTCCATGACCTGTCTATCAATAGGAGTGGGTTGTCACAGAACTGGATCCAGTTTGGGAGCCATTTCAACTCCCTCAGGACAGCTTGTATCTCTTAGACTTGGAAACATACTCAGTGTTTGATCTGAACAAAATGGATCTTGGGTCTGGTCCCCTTTATTGTGATCCTTTGCCCAGTAATTCTCTCCTCTTCTCCCCCAGAAGGGTGCAGGTCCCTCCCAGATGTCATATCTTTGAACTATGGGACATTGCTAGGGTCTGTCTGACTGTGACTGATCAGGCCAACTCAGAAGGCTCTTCCAAAAGTCAGGTACCAAGAGTCCATATAAATATTTGGAATACAGATATCTTTAAATTTGTGCATCTCACATTTCTTTTGTATACTAATTCTCTGAAAGCTGCCCATTCCTTTTCTGATTCACTGTTGCCCACTGTATGTTGGCTCAGCTTTCCCTCCAAGTTAACAACCAACTGCCCACTTGGAGAGGTGCTCTAATCAGTTGACATGAAGTCTACAGGTAGTTAGTTGTCTTTTCTTGGAGCTGCCATTTCTGTCGAATGTGAATATTTAACTTGGAGAGGATAAGTCTATGATTGGTGTAGTACTCTGTGCCACACATCACCTTATTCACTCTCACATCCTGTCTCTTCTCCTTACAAAGACATAGTCTATTCAAAGCCAAGAGGGTAAATCCACAAAGTTTTATTGTGCTTAGGTAAATGGAAGACAGTGTTGGTGATGAAAAGGTCATGAGATGCACAAGTCTTCAGTAGTAAGTGACCATTGCTGTCTTTGTTTCTAATTCCATTCCTGCTAAGGAGGAATGCCAAGTCTGGTAGACTGAGCCTACTCTAGCATTAAAGTCCCCCAGAATTATAAGCTTGTTATCTTTCAGCACATCAATGATAAGGGTCTCCAGGTCTTCATAAAATTTTTCTTTGACCTCTTCAAGGTTTGTCATGGAGGAAGCATAGGCCCTGAAGATGGTGGCAAGGTGTTTTCCTACAAGTGGCAATAACGTTGCCATGAGCCTGTTGTTCACTCCTTTTGGGAGACATACAAGCTTGTTGATTAGCTTAGTTTTGATTGCAAATTCTGCCAGCTTCACAGTGCTCCCCATCACTGTGGCCACTCCAGAAAAACATATATCCAGCTCCAACTTTCGTAAGCTGACCTTCATTTGCCAAGCTTATGTCACTCAGGGCTGTTATTTGGATGGGATACCTACTAAATTTTCTCACAACAAGAGCTATTGGTCTTGCATGTCTACTGGATTTTGTGTTGTCTATAAGTATGTGCACATTCCATGTATCGATGGCAAAGTGGAATCATCTTGGCAAAAGTTTTTGTACATTTTTGTGTGTGTTTTGATCGCAGAGTAGGAGCTTCATCTGCTGAGGTTATCAGGCCAGGGTTGGGTGAAGCAGACAGTCTATAGGCAACTTTTCTAACCTCTTCCTCATATCTGGAGGTGAATAGCATGCTGCTCAGACACAGGGGGTCACCAAATCCCATTGTTGCTTAAGTCCAGCAAGAAGACAAAGGTCAAGACTAGTGGCAATGGCTGAGGATGGAGTGGATGACCTTGGTGGATTCCAAGTCTAAGTTCTAAGGACTCCACTGTGCCTTCTTCCATGTCAGCTTCAGGGCCACTGGAATGAATTGTTCACATTTGCCCATTCTGTTGGCAGAAGTCTTCACATGCTTGGGGTACATGCCACCCACAGATTTGAAACCCCTCTGTCACCCTCAATCTGGTTTAGCCAGTCTGCTGAAACAGTTTTACCGGGGTGTGGCCGCTGCACATGCTCTAGTTTCTTAGAGCCACAGGTGAGAGCTGGGTGAATCAGATGGACACCAGAAGTGGAAAGCAGACTCAGCAGACCCTCACACCAAAGGGGCTAGTCTTTCCTGAACACTTGTACACCCCTCACACAGACACACATTATACATGCCTCTCTCCATGAATTAGAAGAATTTCATGCAAAATGCTCCAGATTTAACTGGAAACATTGTTTAAGTTAGGAAGTGAGATAAAAAATAACTGGAAGATTAGGAAGGTTTCTCCTCACATGAGATGTCTTAAAGAAAGGATTCTGGAACAGTGAGGCAAGGAATGAGTGCAGTTGGGGTAAAAGCATGGAGGTGGGAGATGATGTTGGGGAAGAAGAATCAGGCAACTTCCTCAGCACCTTTCTGGTTGTTCCCAATTGTCAGAGCTGCTCCCTTGCACTGCCTGCAATTACTTTCCACTCACTTGGTTATACTTTTTTTTTCAGATGAATAATTTAATATTTGGTTCAGAAGATCTTTGTGTCTTGGGATTCAAGCTAGGATCTCCCATTTTCACCTCTCCTCCAGACCCTAGCCCAGTTCTCCCTTCCCTGGGAAGAATCCACTTAAGAACTCTAGCCACTTCATGATCCACCCCCTTCTATTTCCCTCAAAGATAAGTGTCCCCACTCCCACGCTAATCATCCAACTGAGCAGGCACTACCCATGCCCAGGAAAGGTTTCCCTTCCTGATAGGTAGTGGGCAGTAGGAAAGGGAGCACATGTGGGTGGGCTTTCCACTCCAATCTTCAGAAGATTAACAAGGCAAAGAGCAGACACTACAGCATTGCAAGGGTCAGGCAGAAGGTACCTGGGGGCAGGAAGAAGGGGCTGGATCAGCCGGGGAGATGATCTGGGACATACGGTCCGGTGGAGAACAGCAACTCCGAAAGAGCTTCCTCCAGAAGGTCAAAGAGCTAGATGCCTTACCCCCACCCAAGCTGGATTCTTTTCCAGATCTCCTCCAAAGGGACCCCAATAAACAATCCCGACATCTCCTAGTAAATCTAGATCTCACGTAACCATCAGATTCTCCCAAAGAAAACTTCAAAGACCCCAGTTTGCTCCCAAGAGATCCCAACACCTGACCCAGATCCCCCAAACCCCCATCCCAGCAGAGATGAGCGCTCTGAAGGGGCTTCGCCAGGCTAGCCAGGGGGGCTCGTGGCCCTCCCCCAGCAGGCTCACCGGGCGATCTCGTCCCCCTTGGTCCTACTTATCAGAGACCTGGTCCCTGTCCCTCTCATTAAATGTAAGCTCCCTGCGGGCAGGGGCTGTTTATATTCCTGTGGTCACCAGATCCTGGGGAATAACGCCTGTGAGAACGAACTGAACAGAGAGGTGGCCTGGGGTCGGAAGACCTGGGTTCAAACCCTGCCTCTGGAGGATGTGTCACTGTGAGCCCGGAAGGGAGAGACTCTGGCACTCCGACAAGGGAGATCAGGACCCAGGAGACCAGGGAAGAGAAGGCTGGGTGATGGGCGGGGCAGCAACCTCACCTCTGATTGGATCAGGGATCTAGGCCCGCCCCTTCACTCTGGCCAATGGGCGCAAGAGCTGTGAAACTGTTCAGAAGTCAGGGGCGGGTTGTGCGCATGCCTCGCAGAGACCCTGCCCATCCTGGCCTAGCACTTTGGAGAGCCTCTCTAGCCAATCCGGCCCCATCTCTCCGAGTTGGGGAAGAATCGAGGGGATGCCCAGGCTGCCCAGTCCCCTGTCGCTCCCCAGATTCTCCGCCCCCACGCGGTCAACTCACTTTGTGTGGGATTGGATTTGTCTCTTAATATCCTGGGCCGAGGCGGGTCGCTCCGGAGCATGAGCACGAGTCCCTCCGGGAGCTCGAACTACACTTCCCGAAAGGCCTTGCTGCCGCGGGGCGGGGGAAACGACTTCGCATCCCACGTGATCCCATTCGGGCGCTTTTGCAGGAACCGGAAGTTAGGGCTCTCGCGCTCTCCACCGGCCTCGAATCTTGCTATGGCAGCCCCCGAGAGGGTCACCCCAGAGGAGGGGCCCCCCGAAGACGCCGCCCGTGGTGTGGACGCCTGTAAGATCCTCGATGGGGGCTCCAGCGCCCCTGGAACGGCCCCCAGGCCCTCATGTTTCCTTCACCCCATTAGCCCCTGATGCCTCCCGCCTTGACCCTGGAGCCCCTCCCCCTTGGGGTCTCACCCACTTTGGCTCCCCCCCGGAGCCCGTCTCTACAAACCGGAGTGACGCCCCCCAGCCCCTCCCCTGCTCCCTGATGCCCCCTCCCCCCAGCCCCCTCTGGTCTCCGCCCCGGGGGGAATCACTGAGATGGATCAGTGGAGACCAGATCTGCCCCCTTCTCTTCCCCAGCTGGGCCGGGGCTTTGAGGAGGGAGCAGTGGTCGGAGCCCTCCAGGGGAGCGGGAGCGCCCCCTTTGGCACGTGGCTCCCCTGGTGCCCTGGGCCGCACTGACCGAAGACATCCCCCAGTATTCTGTCCCTGCTGGGTGCCAGGTGCTGGGGGCCCAAAGGGCCAGGGGATCTTGTGAGGCTCGTGTAGGCGTAGAAGGAGCACCCAGTCAGCAAACATTCATCTCCTTGTTCTGGCGTTTTCTGTAAAGGCCCCCCCTGCCTGGAATGCTCCCCCTTAACTCTGCCTTCCCCTCCTTCCCTTAAGTTCCAATGAAAACCCGAAAACCCCACCTTCTGCGGGAAACCCTGCCCAGGCACCTTCCCTCTTAATGATTTCCGATTTACTCTCTGTCCATCTGTACATGCAAATGGATGCATGTGTATGTATGTATATTTCTCTCTACACACACACGCACACACACACAGCATATCTTGTTTGTGCAGTTTTCAGGCTATCTCTCCTCTTAAGAGTGTGAGCTTTCAAAGACAAGGATTGCTTCCTTTCCCCACCCCAGGGATTAGCACCATTCCTAGCTCATAGGAGGTACTTAATAATAAATGCTTATTGATATTGATTGAATTCACTTTAATATAAGTCAGTAGTGTGACATAGTCAAAAAAGCTAACTCTTATCCATTAAGAGACTCAGTGTTCAGAATGATAAAGGTCAGGCTTTGTCCTGGTCTCTTTACATCTAAGGTGCTGTTTTCAGTTTGATAAACTGTGTTTTAGGGTAGGGGTCCTTAACCTGGGTTCTGTGATTCTTTTAAAAAATATTTTGATGACCGTTTCAGTACAGTTGATCTCCTTTGAAATCTTACATATTTTTCTTTATACATCTAAACTATTTTAATAAAGGAGTCCATAGGCTTCACCAACTTTCCAAAGTAGGAGAGGTCCAGGACACAAAAAACAGTTAAGAACATGTTTGAGGGTATTACATTTTAGGAAAGAGAGAGAGGATTTGATGGAGGGAATGAGAAGGGAACAGTTGCTTTGGGAAGGGTGGTCATGAGGAAGGTTGAGACTTGGTCTCCTGGGCTCTGGAGCAAGAGACCAGGAACTGAGCAGAGAGGAAGTTGTGGAGAGGCAGGTGAAAGATTTGGGCCGCTTAAAATCAGGGTGAACATACCAACATTTAGGGTAATCCAGAGTTTCAGTGGGCACGTGGCATGTGTTGGTAGTCCAGTCAAAGGGCCCATTCAGGCAGGGACTGAAGGACCAGTTTTTGAAGAAGCCCCAGAAGAGGATTTTGGTCAGGTTACGCTAGAGGGCCTCTGGGTCATTGGGAGAATGAACATCCACTCCCTTGTTTTATAAGGTTGTTGTCAGGAAAGGACTTTCGAATCCCCAAAGTACGGTCTCCCTACTAATGACTTCTCTTCATGTTTTGGTGTTTCTTCTGCATGACTTCCTTTGACAACATTTGTGTTCTAACAAGAATTCCAAAGTGTGATGCTCCCTCTCTTCTTATCTCCACCTCTTAGAATCTTTCATTCAGCTCTGGCATTTCCTCCTCCTAGTGCTTGTAGCTTCCTGCGTGAGGCCTCCTCAGATTCCCCAGGTGCTCATGTTTTTCCCCTCTGAAACGACTGAGTTTATAGTTTTGATTTCTGTCGGTATTTATTGTTCCTCTTTTCCTCCGGGCAGGATGAGACTGCTTGGAGTCATTTTGTCTTTGTATCCTCAGTGCCTGGCATTCAGGTCAGACCAGCATTCATAAATGCTTCCTGAATGAATGAGTGAACACATGATGCATGATTGACAATCTAGTTCAAACTTAGGTACATTGTAGGTGCTCAGTAAATATTTGACTTGGAACACATTGAAGTTTGAACATTGACAACCACTCCTGGCAGTTCCTGGGCAACTACTTCTTTCTTTTTTAGGATGGCCCTTGAGTCCCCACAAATGGGTCTGATGTTTCAGGAATTGTTAACGTTCAGAGATGTGGCTGTGGACTTCACCCAGGAGGAGTGGGGGTACCTGCGCCTTTCTCAGAAGGATTTGTACAGGGATATGATGCTGGAGAACTACAGGAACCTGGTCTGCTTGGGTAAGCATAGCTTCCCCTGTGCCTTCGAATTGTCTGGTGGAGCATCTTTGCTTTCTTCCTTAGTACAGTGGGCTTTCTTGAGTGTTTTTTATTTCACATTTTGCCTAATTTTTATTAATCCTTGTGACCAAGTGCCAGGGTATTTTCACCTGTTGTCAGGGAAAAGGCCTTTGTTTTATACAGCTATGAAGTTTTCTTTATACAAAACAGCTATAAAGTTTTGTATTGTTATAAAGTGGCTGTGTGTGTAGCCTTTGAGATCATACCTACTTTACTCTCAGTTCCCTCAGGCTAGATATTCTCTCCAGTGTAGTTCTCTGAAGACATGAAAGGTTTCTATCCTGTCAGCATCATGTGTGTCAATTGAATTAATTTTCTACCTGAGTACAAATCTAGTCAGACCCACTTCCTCATACTTACAAGTAACAAGAGCATCTCACAACAGTCCTTTGTCATAACCTTTGGGCCTTCCTGGGATGTTCTCTTTTCCCAAGAGAAAGGACCTAGTAGGTCGCTCAATAAATGTTTATTGGATTGGCTTGAATTCTGAGATGGTTCTCTGAACCCTGCATTTTTCTATTTCCAATAAACAGGACTTATAATTTCCAAACCAGATATGATATTTCAGTTGGAACAAGAAGAAAAGCCTTGGATGCCAGAGGGAAATGTCTTAAGAAGTTCCTATCCAGATGAGTTAATGAATGAGTGAAAACCAGGTGAGGAAAGGTCACCAGTGGTCATTAACAGGGAGCACTTTTAAAATGTGGATCTAGGAAATTGCCCTTGCCTCCCTTCCCAGGAGTGTGGGGAAGAGCTGACCATCTGTGGCAGGAGATCCTTCCTGGAGCTCCATTCAGAATCACTGTGTTCCTGCTATTTGTTCACAGTCCTCTTTGTAGTTCTTTTTTTTTCCACATTATTTTGTGAAGGCTATTCCAGATTTCTTTGTGTTCCCTATAAAGAGGTATAGGGTGTACTAGGATTTCATGGTAATAATTTGCCCTGCACTACTTAACCATTCCCTACTTTGGTGCTTCTTCCAGTTACCAACAGCTTGTGTTGGTTTTGTTTCAGACCTGTGACAATTTGATAGGAAACTGCTGGTGTCTCATCTCCTCCACCCCTGTAGATTTACAAATGATGGAGCCTTGAGAACCTTTATTCAGCTCCCTTGAAACGTCATATACCAAATGGCGCAATTGAGTTAGAGTATGGTGATTTCGTCACTTACTGCATGTTGCCAGATTGCTTGCCATACAGTTTCTACGGATTTTAAAATCTACCATAAATGAATGAGTGTACCTGTTTCTGCAGCCCTGAAAGTGTTGAGTTTTGTTGCTTTTAATTATCTCTGCCAATATACTGGGCCTGAGGATTTTCAGAGTTGTTCCAATTCATGTTTCTGATTAATAGTAAAGTTGAGCAGTTTTTCAGTTGACTTTTAAGTTTTGAAATTTTCTATTCATGTTCTTTGACCATTTATCTATTGTAGACTGGCAGTTCCCCTTGTAAATTTTTAATATTTCTTTATGCATTTAATAATACCATATACCTTACCTCTGACAGTTACTAACCATGTGACTGTGGGCCTTATCAATTATTCTTTCTCAGCCTTAGGCAACCAATACCCTTAAATTATAGATGGGTTGCAGCCAGTATTGGTGGAGGAAAGTAGTTTCTACACTTAATGAAATCATAGGTCTTTGAGATATTGACTTTATATATTTTACATGTGAAAGTCTTCTTCTTATATGCATTTTCAATAATACTGTCAAATTATTTGTATCTCAGATATGGATCTTTGTTTCAGAGAGAAGTTTGGGGACATTAAGAGAACTTTTCGTTTTTCAATGACATTTCAGTCTTTTCTCCTTTTCAGTTATTGGCCTAATTTATTATCCTTCTGCGGTGTCCATCCCTTCAAGATAGAAATAAAAATATAAAATCCCCAAAGACTTAACTGTAGCTTTAAACCTTAAAGCTGTATTGTTGGATGAGTTCTATAACTTGCTCATGTAACTACATGTTAGGATTGGATGTTAGGCATTCTTCGTCTCCTGATGTTCCCTGCAGGGATAAATAGTCCAGACTCTTTTAAATGATTAAGGATCTCATCCAGGCATCTCTGTAGTGTTCTAGGACGAGGTGAAGTAAGTACATGTGTAAATGAGCCTCTGGAGCATTTCATGGTTGAGGGAAAATCCTTCCTCAGATTGGTCTTTGCTCCAGATCTCCCCCACAGTGATGGCAAAGCCTTTGGACAGGCATTATTCTCCCTCTCACGCCTGCTTTGATACTCAGAATTTCAGAGTTGGAAGGGACCTCAGCAACCGTCTAATGCATGTGAAAGAGGAGACCTCACCATAACATGCCTGACAAGTAGCCAGCTTTTTAATAATTATATTTCCTGAATAAATGTATGTTTATGAATTTTCTAACTTAGAAAAAAGAAGACTTCCTCTCTGTCATATCCTTTAAGAAATCTTGTAGAGTTTAAACAGTGATCTTATTTTTATTGGTCTATTTTATTTCTACTTTATATTTATTTCTGAATATACTCTTCCTTTACCAAACAAGTTTTCCCTTATAAGATTAAAGAAAAAAAGCAGTTCAAAACTAATAAATTCTTCCCGTTTGGTATAACATATGTACGTGATGCTCCACACCTGGAATCTCCCACCTCTGCAATGAAGGAGGGGAGGTACATGTTCTCATCTCTTACCTGGGGCCATGTTTGGCCATTATAATTACCTGTTATGTTGTGTTTTTGTGGTCACTGTACATTTTGTTTGTTCTCCTTCCTTCCTCTAACAGTTCACCTAAGTCTTCCCTTGCTTCTCTGAATTCTTCATATTTGTCATTTTTTAAAGTGAAGTAATGCCCTGTTGTAGGAATGTACCTTAATCTTTCCTCAATAATTCTCTGCCATCAGAAAAGTGCTAGTGTGACTATTTTGATAACTGTTAAAACTTTCTGTCTTTGACTTTCTTGTGGTGTTGCTTAAGTATCACTGTAACAGTTTATTATAATGCACAAAAATAATATAGTGTTATATGTTGTAAATTTTATTGTTTGATAGTCTTTATTGATGGAGGAAATAGAAGATAGAATTAAGTGTAATACAGAAAGAAATGGAATATTTAATTTTTGTCTCTTTCAGGGTGGGAGAGCAGGTCTGAAATCAAAACTGGACATTTCTTTGGATGGATTATGCCAGAAAAGCCTTGTGAGGGATGATACCTTTGTCTCCAAGTTGAGACAAACCTGGGAATGTGGCACCCAGTTAGAGAGCAAACAGAGCAATGAGGGAAAAGCCCATGAATGTCATAAATGTGGCAAGGCCTTCAGCCAGGGGACACACCTTACTCAGCACAGGAAAATTCATACTGGAGAGAAACTTCATAAATGTAATGCCTGTGAGAAGGCCTTCTGCTGGAAGATAGCCCTCACTCGACATCAGACTATCCATAGTGGTGAAAGACCTTATGAATGTAATGAATGTGGGAAAACCTTCTGCCGGACCACAACTCTTAATCTCCATCAAAGAATTCATACTTGAGAGAAACTTTATGAATGTAGTGAATGTGGGAAGTTCTTTAGCCATAGGGCAAATTTTACATGGAATCAAAGCATTCATACTACAGAGAAACCTTATCAGTGTAATGAATGTGATAAGGCCTTCTGCCAGATCAAAGAACTTACTCAGCATCAAAAGATTCATATGAGAGAGAAACCTTATGAGTGTAATGAGTATGGGTTTTTTCAGAAGAGAAACCTTACTCAACATTGAAGTATTCATACTGTAGGTAAACCTTATATATGTATTCATTGTGGCAAAGTGTTAGTACAGTTCTAACTGGGCATCAGAGGGGTCATTCTGGAGAGAAGCCTTATGGATGTAAGGAATGTGGGATGTCTTTTATTTGGAAAACATATCTTACTCAACATCAGAGAGTTCATACTGGTGAGAAACCTTATGAATGTGGGAAGGCTTTCTGTTTGAACACAGCCCTTACTAATCATCAAAGAATTCACACAGGAGAAAAACCTTATGAATGTAGTGAATATGGGAAATCCTTTATTCAAAGGACACACTTTAATAGACATCAGAGAGTTCACAATGGAGAGAAGCCTTATGAATGTAATCAATGAGAAAAGTCACTTAGCTAGAGGTCACATTTTACTAAACACCAGAAAGTTCACACATTAGAGTGGTGGATAGAGCACCAGTGCAGGAGTCAGGAGGACCTGAGTTCAAATCTTACCTCAGACACTTGACACTCACTAGCTGTGTGACTTTGGGCAAGTCACTTAACCCCAACTGCCTCATCCTGGGTCATCTCCAGTCATCCTGATGAATATCTGGTCACTGGACTCAGACGGTTCTGGAGGATAAGTGAGGCTGGTGACCTGCACAGCCCTCCCTCACTCAAAACAAAGTCAAGTGCAAGTCATTGATGGCATGGTCTTCTTGGGCAACGAAGGACAAACACACACAGAATGTTCATACTGGAGAGAAGTCTTTTGGATGTATAATGAATATGAGAATTTGACATCATCTCATACTGGAGAGAACCCTTAACCGTGTAGAGTCTTCTGAAGATCGTGAATGTCAGGAAGATTTTAGACATTGTACACATTTAGCTAAAATGAGTAGAACTTTAAAATGAAACCTCAGAGGTAAAACCCCAAATTTCCACAGTGGTTATTTCATAGTGGTTGTATCTGTTTAAATCCTCAAGCATCTTTCCTCCCCACTTCCCTTGCTTATTTCAGGTGGCAAGCCATTTTCTTAAAAATTTTGGTAAATCCTATGAGTTCTGTCTCAATTTCTGTATAAATTCAGAATCACCATCGGTTCTTTTCCCCTGCTTTTATCACAAAGGAAGATGCATTAGATTCCTAAATCTAGGTGGGAAGGGATTACATGAATCACTTGGTTCAGCCTTGTCTTTGTGGTTGAGGATATGAGCCCAGAATTTAATTTGACTTTTTCAAGTTCACACAGTCAGTGGTAAGAGTCAGATTTCAACCCCAGGTCCTCTGACAGCCTTTGAACTTTGGTACCACACAGCCTCTTTCCTTTGGTAAGCCTTCATTCTTTGCCTGTGCCCTTGATTAAATTTCTAAACCTTATCTGAAATAATTCCCTAACATGCGTCTTCAGTCTTTTTCCTCTGACTTGTTGCCAGCTGCTAATAGACATGTTTTCATCTTGTTACAGGATATCCTAGCTCTGTCTTCCTTGGTTAACAATTGATTATTTCTAGCTGTTTGAATGGGAGGAAGTTGTAGAATAGCGTACCCCTCCCCCATTTATCTCCCACCAGTATAGGGATGTTTGGGATGTATGTGACTAGGTGTCCTGAGGGATTGTGTGGACTGGGTTGACAAGAGTCTGACTTCTCTGTTAGATTCTGTGGTTTTACCTGTATTCCATCTTGGCAACTGCTAGCAAGAGGTTGTATAATACTGACAGGGAGCTGTGTAGTTGAGTTACAGCTTTGGACCTTAGTACTAGAGCAGGTTGCTAGAAGCATGTGACCAAGTTTGTGTAAAAACAGTATAGATAGGGCCTAGAGTTTGGCTGTTTGGCCTTGCTTCATTGCTCTTGCCTGCTACTTGCTCAGGGGACATGAACTAGAAGACTTCTTTGTTCCTTTGCCAGACCAATGGGCACATGGAGATGCCGAGTAGAGAAGGAGAGCTGTTGCTTATTTTCCTCTGTTTCTTTTCCTTTGCTTCATTCCTTTCTTTCCAGACTCCTCCCTCCTGTCCCCAGCATGAATCCTCTCTGCCAGTTCTGGAACCGTGGTCAAATTTGTCATTGTTCTGGCCTGCAAGGATCAGTCTGCCACTCTCTGGCCCCCTTCATTAGTTTTGTAACCAAGGTTCTTCACTTTGTCACTGCTCCACTGTGTTTTCTTTTTGAATATTGCCATTGAAATGTAAGCTTGTTGAAGTCATTCCCTTGAGGTGAAAATTCCCCAAAGTTTGGCATCTAGTTCTCCAGTACTTTCTGTTGAGTCTCTCCCCTAGTTAAAGTAACCAAGATATTCAGGAAAAACTGGCATAAGGAGCCAGGATTGAGGAATAAATCAAGATGGGGCTTGGACACAGCTGGGTGAGCTCAAAGAGTTATAACTCAAACATTTCCAAATTCGGGCGCATACACAACGCACAATTTGTTTTATTGGTGTCTTTTTTGCATTAGTTTCTCAACACACACACTATGCACTGTATTTTTGCAACAAATTGTATTGATAATATATTTTTCGCTTAATTGAAAGATCTTTCCCATCCATTTATAGGCATATGTGACCTGCCTGGATCACATGGAAGTCTGGGTCAGACTTCATGTGGTGGGAGGAGCTTGCTGAATGGGTGGAACAGAGTTGGTCAGAGAGCAGGTAGCTAGCTGTGAGTGTGCTGTATTTGTGCAGGGACCCTAGAAAAGGGAGGGCTTGGGGATGGTGTTGCTCCTTGTGTTGTCAGTGTGTATGGATTTCTTTGTTGCTATGGTGGATTTGGCTTTCTGGTGTTTGAATAAATGTTTTGGTTCTGTCTTCCATCTGCAGAGTCTGTTGTATTTCGTGATTCAGAATGGCGCTGACATGTTCGTGGCTGCTGTGGGTGCTGTGAATATCACATTGGCGCTACACAAATGACAAGCAAAACAGAATGCTTCTGGCAGCATATTCAACCTTCTTCACCTGCAACCCCTCTCCCTTTCTACCAAGAGGAGGAAAAAGGATGTGTTTTCTTGTTTTTTCTAAGTTTTGCCATTTTAAAATTTCTGTCAGAGGTATTTTGTCTCAGAAAATACAGATGATGGATAGGTAATCCTTGGAGTGAAGTTTCAGACAAGACTCAGTAGTTATCAACAGGAAGGGTTCTGTCCCCCAGGAGTCCAACTAGGCCACAAAAGTAGGGAGCAGTTAGGATGATCAGGGCCTGAAGTGAGGAATCTATACACAAGTATAGTACTACTGACCAGAATAGCAGAAGTTGTATTGTTAAAGGTAGAGTAGGCAAATCCCAGATTATGCAGCTGTGTGCCAGGGATATTCTAATGATGAGAAACAGCAGAAGCAAGGCATTAAGTTAGATTTGGAAGAGATGAAGAAGGAGTCATGCCTGTGGATATGGTGGGAATGGTAGAGAATACTGAATATTTAATATATGTTTTATTTTGGAAACTTATTCCTCACTATTGCTAGCTGGGACCAAGTGGACCAGTCATGTTCTTGGATACATCTAGGTTCATCTGCATTTTTCCCTGACCTCCAGTACCATGGTTAAGAAGGAACAAATCTTAGAGGTTCTCACTTTTTAGCAAAGTGCTTTTTACTACATGGGTGTGGGAAATTCCTATTGAAATTCTTGCTGTATTTCTCTAACATATAATCTTAGAAAGTTGCTTGGGATGCTGAATGCATAACTGACTTGCTCATGTTCATTGAACCAGTTTGTGTTAGAGGCAAGACTTGAACTCAGGTTTTCCCAGGCTAGTCCTGTGTCCCCTACACCAAAAGACATGCATTTAAAAAAAGATATTGGTTAAATGTTGAATGCTATGTATCCCATAGCTATGTTTAGTAAGAGCAGGAAGGGATGGATATCTGTGTTCATTCATAGAGATTAAGATTGAATTATTACTAGTAGTGTAGACTATGTGTTAGTATTATGTTGATTTACCCAGTAATAATGCAGCAGGATTTTATGGATGAAAAAAACACTTTAAAACTGTGAATAGTAATGGTCTGAATTTGCCTGAAAAATGAAGCAAGTTTCCGGATGTATAAGAAAGCAGCACTATATTGCCTAAAAATAACACAACTAAAAGAGGAATTTATACGTACAAATAGTGTTTAAAATCTATTTTGCCTTGAATTGTAAAGAGCAGGAGTTGTAATTATCACTTCTGGTAAGGCAAAAAATGTTCATGTTCAAGCACGTAGAGAACTCAGCCAAAAGTAGAAATCTTAAGTACTTTTTAGATCTTTGTTATTTGGACTTGTGACTTCCTTAGGGAATTCCTTTGTATATAAACTCCTTTCACTAAGGCAGGTTGGCAACTCATCTGGAGTTTGTAGTCTTGGTTGCCTTGAGGCAGAGTGTAACATTTTCTCAGTCACTCAGCTAGTGTTTGTCTGATGTAGGACTTGAATCCAGGTCTTCTTAACTCTAAGGTTGTTTCTCTATGTTTGTCTCCCAAACACATTTCAGATTATAACACAATTAAAAATTGTGACTGACAAGTTAAAATATGAACAAAGGATGTAGACTTAAATGGAGCTTAATAATAAGTATTGAGCAGGTCAAAGACCAAACCACAGAAACAATTAAAAAAATTATACAAGAGTGATGTGAGCATGTGGTGAGAATAGTATCTGAAGACTCTGTTCCAGGCAGATTAGGCCAGTGTTTCCTTGCAAATTATTGATATCACCTTCCATTTAATTCTCTCAGGGTACTGAGACTTTGGTTGTTGATAGAACTTTACAAAGTCATCTAGGACACTCGAGCTGTCAGTCATTCCCCAGGATTCTGAATAAACCCACTGAGGAGACCTGTGCTCCAAGTTATATCCTGGATGAATACCCTTCCCTTGCTCTGAATGCTCTTCCCTTCTTGTGGCTAAGTAAATCCATTGTTAACTGTTGAACTTTCAGGCTCTCATTTTGACTGGACCAGAACTGCCACATCAGCCTGTTATAAACTCTGACCTGTTATAGGTCCCATTCTAAGGTCCGTGTCATGCAGCTGCAAAATGTATGCTTGCCAAAGGCTATTTTATGGTGAACTTACATGGGGCAGGCAATCACATGGTGATCAGAAGAAGTGATACAATGATACTCTCAAGGTCTCTTTCAGGAACTTTAGATTTGATTGTGGGACATGGGAAACACTGGCACAGGACCCTTCAGCATGGCATGCCCACATCGGAAAGGTTATTATGCTCTATGTGCAAATCAGAATTGAGACAGCACAAAGTAAATGTAGGCTGCACAATTTAGAATATCCACCGCAAATATTCACCCAGACTATCTGTGCCCAACCTGTGGTAGAGCATTCCGAGCTCATATTGGTCTGAGTAGCCACAGTCGGACACACTGAAACTTGATGTCATTTTGGTCCTCTTCAGGAATGAAGGACAATAACCAACCAATCAACCATGTGGAAGTTTCCCACCTATTCTCTCCCGCTGTTCGGTGGTGCCTCCTGTCTCCCCCTGCCTTCCCTCCCTGTCAGATCAGGCCACCTCACAGCCTCCTGACATAGACTAGAATTTCCCTCTGTCCCTTAGATGCATTTCATCTCCACTTGAAGTATTTCTCCCCCAGAAGTTGTCTCTAATTATGGACAGTAGAGCTCCATCCTTTCACCTTCATCCGTAGAAAGGAGGTCAACTTGTACTTTGTACTTGTATAGAAGCACCTGGTGTTGCAGTGGAGAGAGTCAGGAAGACCTGAGTTCAAATTTGAGGCCATACTAACTGTGTGACTTTGGGAAAGTCACTTAGCTTCTGCCTCAGTTTCCTTATCTGTAAAAGGGGAATAATGAAATGGGGTTCTGAATAGTACCTATCTATCAGGGGTGTCTGTGAGGATAAAATGGGTTAATTTTTGTTTTAAAAAAAGTGCTTAGCCCAGTGCGTGGCACAGAGGAACAGTTATATCAATGCTAATTCCCTCCTCTCCCTTGCCCTACTTGGTGCTTATGCAGTTCATGGCATCGACAGATAATGCATTCTGAAAGCTATGCAGACTTTCCTGCCCTCCTTCTATGCTGGTAGGAAGGTCTTCAGTCTCCTTGTTGGCTGTGGTCAGAGCTGCTGCTTTTTGAATCTTAAGTTACCTGCAAGTCTCATTTCAGCTGCATGAGGCTCCTTCATTTTATTGTTTTTTATTGATTTTTTTCAATGATTAAGTATTTATGGATTTTTTTCCCCTCTCTTCTACCTCTTCTTCAACTGGATAAAAAAAAGAAAAAGGAAAACCTGTGTTACAGATATGCGTAGGCAAGCCACCTAGATTGCCAGATTGACCAGAAATGTGTGCTTAGTCCATTGCCTGTGTTAGGTGGGGAGTGTGCTTCATCTTTGGTCCTATGAGATGTTTTCAGGTCCCCCAGGTATGACTGTTCTCTCTCTAACCTTTCCCCCATCCCCAATTCCTTTGAATTTACTTTGTATATTCTTATCTAGGACAGAAGCTTGTCAACAAGAAGGCCTGAATTCAAATTCTGCCTCAGTTACTAATTGTGTGACTGTAGACAAGTCATTTGGCTTCTCTTTGCCTCAGTTTTCCCATCTGTAAAATCAGTACCATAGAAATGCTAGCTATTACTATGTAGCACCTATCCCCCCTGCTGCTTCAAATGTTAGCAGAGGTACCTGCTGGACAGTGAGGTAGAGTCCTGTGGGAATGTGGGTTCCTCTCAACTATCATGTTTTTTAGCCCCTTTCTCTCTGGTCTGCCTATTCCCACCCATGACTCTTTTCAGATGGCTTGCACTCATTGAATGGTGTGGGACTGGGGCTGTGAGTGGCTGTTGTTTGCCTATCTTGACTATCTTGACTCTGACCGTGGAGAATGACCAAGATGCCTCTAAAACCTCTCCCAAACCCCCCACTCCCTTTTCAGTATTCATTGCTATTTAAAAGATTATAACATGTATGGTCTTGATCTCTCAGTGGGAAAATTCCCTTTATATAGGTTATCAATATGTCCTTCATTCACCCAACAAACACTGAAGGCCTACTGTGTGCCAGGAACTGGGGATGCAGATAGAAAAGAACCAGTTCCTGCTGTCAAGAAGCTTCCATTCACTGGGGGGGGACAACATATAAACACAAAAGTAAAGATAGTAGACCATGTCATTTCAAGGGGAAAGACACTAGAAAGGGAGGATCTGGGTCATCTTATATTGTTATTTTCCTCCAGTCCTCTAGATGTCCCTATTCCTACTGACAGCCACCATTTTCTCAGCCACAACCTTGGAGCCATTTCTGTCACCTACCATATAGAAGTGATCACTGTTGAAATGATCGACTAACAGGACTCCCTGCTTGCCGTTTCTCCCCTCGCTAATCTACCAACACACCTGCCAAATGAGCTATCTTCCTCAGGCACAGGTCCCTTCTCCACTGCATACCTGCTCCTCAACCTTCCTCTTTCCCTGCTCTGTGTTTCAGCCCTGTTCAGTAGATTTGCTGTTCCATATCTTGCCTCTTGCCTTTGGACAGGCCCCTCCTCTTCTCTTCAGCCATGTTTTCAAATGCTTTCAATGAAAATGAACATAGCATCAAGGTCAACTACTGTATTGATGCTAAGTTCTAAGCCAAGACCAAAGTGGAGGGAGTGTTGGTGCATGATTTTCTGTTTGCAGATGATTATACACTCATTGCATCCTCTATGCAATAAAGTAGGGATCAATTCTCTGTTGCCTGTGCTAATTTTGGCCTAATAATTAACACCAAGAAAACACAGGTGCTCCATCAGCCACCACCACATCACCCGTACATGGAATCATCAGTTACAACAAATGGAGAAGTTTTGAATGCTGTGGATAAGTTTACTTACCTTAGTAGTGTACTTTCCAGGGATGTACACATTGACAATGAGGTTGATGCATGCATTGCCAGAGCTAGCTCAGTGTTTGGGAGGCTCCAAAGAAAGGTTTGGGAGAGAAGAGATATTAGATTGACTACCACACTGACGGTCTACAGAACCATTGTTCTGACCTCATTGTTGTATACCTGTAAAACATGGACAATCTACCAGCACCATAACAGGAAACTGAATCCCTTCCATTTGAACTGTCTTAGGATGATTCTGAGGATCACCTGGTAGGATGAGGTACCAGACACTGAAGTCCTTGCTGGAACTGAACTGCTAAGCATTCAAACTATGCTTCAGAGAGTGCAACTCCAATGGGCTGTCCATGTTGTTGGAATGCAAAACATATGCTTGCCAAAAAGACTATTTTATGAACAACTCACACATTGGTCAGAAGAACTGATATAAAGACCCTCTCAAAGTCTCTCTCAAGAACTTTGGATTTGATTGTGTGACTTGAGAGACACTGGCACAGGACAACTCAGCATGGGGTGCCCACATCAGAAAAGGTGCTGTGCCCTATGAGCAAAGCAGAATCGAAACAGTACAAAGTAAATGTAGGATGTGCAGATTTGGAGTATCCACCCCAAATAATTCACTTGGACTCTCTGTGCTCAACTTGTGGTAGAGCCTTCTAAGCTCATATTGGTCTGATCAGCCACAGTCAGACACATTGAAACTTCACTTTATCATGGTGATGTCATTTTGGTCCTCTTGGAGAATGAAGGACAAAACCCAAAACCAAAAGCCTTCCATCTAAACTGTGTTTACTGCCCACCTCAGTCTCTCTCAGAACTCAGTGTCTTTAGAGTGCAGCTCATGAGCATTTACCCCCATCCCCCACAAACCTTGTACCCTCTCAGCCTGAAGTTTTTTCTTTAAATAGTATTTTATTTTTAAAAATTACATGTAAAGGGTTTTTACGTTCATTTTAAATAAAATTTTGAGGTCTAAATGTTCTCCCTCCTTCCTCCCTGAGACAGTAAACAAGTTGAGATAGATTATATATGTGCAACCATGTAAAATATTTCCATGTTAGTCATGTTGAATAAGAAGAAACAATAAAAGGGAAAAACTATGAGAAAATAAAAGTGAAAACCGTGTTTAGCCTGCATTTCTTAGGGCTTTCTTCCTCCTCAGATTATTTTGTCTTTCCTGATCTGAATGGAGCTGATACTTTCCTCCCTCCTTTCCCTAACCCCAGGAGAATATCAAGCTCAGAAGAGAGATAGTTTCTGTGTTTGTCAATCCAAATACAAAAATGCACACTGAGGCTCGAGGTCAGGAAAGTGCTGATTAAGCTCCTACTAATGGTAGCCAGTTGGAAGAGTGGACAGAACACTGGAACCATTCAGTCAATCAGCATTTATTAAGTGCCTACTGTATACAATGCCGTGGAAGTCTGGAGGATCTGAGTTCGTGTGGACTCGGACACTTCCTAGCTGTGTCTGTCACACAGCCTCAGTTTCCTCCTCCTATAAAATGGGGGTAATAACAGCATTTACCTCCCAGGGTTGTTGTAAAAATCAAATGAGGTAGCATTTGTAAAGTACTTTGTGAACCTTGAAGCACTATGTATAGAAACACTAGCTAATGTAATTGTAATTGTGATGAGGAGGAAGATGAGGGGATGGTGCTGGGAGTAGAAACTACATTCTCATGGAGGAGACAAAAGGGGGTGGGTAGGCTGTTATGAAGTAGAACCTGAGGTAGTTTTGGGGGCAGGTGCAGACCTATGGGGGTGGGAATGAGAGTCACCAGACACATGCTGGAAGGGCCTGCCGAGATCTGGGTTAGGAGGATGTGTTTGCAGGCATCCCATGCTTGGGGGCAGCCAATGCCAAGGTCCAGACAAGGCCCCTGGGGTCCCTCCTAGCTCCTGGATCCTCTTGTTCTCTCTAAGGTCCTGCTCTCATTGGGGTCACAGATACTGGTGCTTCCTGCCAAGCAGGGTCATTATGAGGAAGCTCAGAGTGCTGTAGCAGGACAGGGGACCATTGTTCCTCCTTTGCTGCTTGGTCTAGAAATTGAGTTCAGATTCCAGCACTAGCAGCTGGGTTTTGACAAGGCCAGAGACCCCGTCTCTCCAATTCCTGCCTGCTTCAGCTCTGTGTAAGGAGAGCTGGCCATAGGCATGCCCAAATAGAGCTAGTGTTTTAGGAGTTGGTGACCGTTGAGGACATGGCTGAGAACCTCACCTAGGGGTGTGAGGGTGACCACGGCCTCTCACAAGTTGCTGTATAAGGACATGACGCTGGAGAACCACAGGGCCGTGATCTGCCTGGGGAAGAGCAGCTGGGCCTGGGCCCCAGAATGAGAACATCTATTTTCCTTCCTTAGCAAACACCATGGCATATGCTCTCTTCAGTGTTTAGTGGTCATTGTTATGCCTATAGAGAGGAGTGATTCTTAATCCTAGGGTGGTCATGGGACAGGATATTTCTCCCTATGATCAAGTGAGCTCTGGGCTTTGTGTAAATAGAAAGTGGACATGTGACGGTGTTGTTCCCACTCTCTGTTCCCTCAGGTCAGAGATTCCCCCTAAAGTCCCAGGGTAGTGGTCTGAAGCTGTGGAAGGTGCCCATCCCCTCAGCTGGACCTGGGGCACATGAACCAATTTTCTATCTACACCCTAAACCTAGACTGTGACCCTATACTTCCTAGGATCAGAGTATAGAGCAGCCTTCCAGGAGTCCTTCCTATGACCCTTTGAGTCTTCCCAGAGTCAAGGGAAGGATTACAGCTGAGTTCTGAGGTTTTTTCTGACCTTAGCACCTTTTCATTTCCAACGTACAGGACTTGTGATTTCCAAATCACATGTGATCTCTCAGCTGGTGTGAGGAGTTGCCTGGGATGCCAGAGAGAGATGGGCCCAGAAGCATCTGATGAGGTGAACAAGTGAAAACCAGTTGGGTTAGACTTCCTAAGCAGCCCAAGTCTTCTGTCTCCAATCTACCTCTGCTCTTGCATGCCCATATCTCCTTTTGTCCTTAAACTCATTTTGGAAGGGGCAAGGCAATTGGGATTAGATGAGTTGCCCAAGGTCACATATCTAGTAGGTGTGTCAAGTGTCTGAGATCAGATTTGAACTCAGGTCCTCCTGACTTCAGGGCCAGTGCTTTACTGCTGCATTACCTACTAATGCACCCCGCCCTGCTGCCCCGGGTTTACATTCATTCTTACAAGCTTTTATTAAGTACCAATTATATACCAGATACTCTGCCAAGCACTGGGCATACAAAGACAAAACTAAAGCATTGTCTCCTTTGGAGGATTTTACATTTTGTTGAGGAGCATGAGGTAACACACACACACACACACACACACACACAATTACTTACAAAAGAAGGGCAAATTTTGGGCAAAATTTAGTGACTAGGGGATCTGTATGGACTTCCTAGAAAAGGTGGCAGTTGAGTTGGACTTTGAAGAAAATCTCTGCATCTTGTGAGATGAGGGGAGGCAGCAGTACATTGTAGGAATGGGAGATAGTCTGTGCAAAGTTATAGATATGGGAGATGGGATATCCTATCTGGGAACAGCTAGCAGGTCATTCTGGGTAAGGCAAAGTGTATGAAGGGGAGTGAGGCAAACTACATTTGGAAAGTGAGACCAGCCAGGTTAGGAAGGATTTTTAAAGAGCCAAATAGTTTTATCCTGGAGGCCAGAGGGAGCCATGGGAGCTTCTTGGACAGGCAAATAACATGGTCAGATCTATGCCTGAAGAAAGATTTGGTAGCTTTGGAAGGTGCATTGGAGAGTTCAGCACCTGGAGAAAGGGAGACTAGGAGGCCGTGGCTTTTGTCCAGGTAATAGGCCAGACTCACTCACACCAGTCTGATAGCTCAGTTTTTAGAACAGAATGAAATGAGACCCTGGTAGTCCGTCCATAACTAATCAAAAAGAGGTTTGTGGGAAGAATTGCTGTTTGCTGGCTTTCTTGTACCCAAGTCACCAGGAAGCTCTGTCCATTACTTGAGCCTTGGCTTACAAGAATGACTCCAATACCTTCTAAGGAAAAACTAGGCTAGTTTGCATGGAATAACACCTAAGGATAACCCCCCTCCACCATCCCTGGGATACTTCAGTCCAGGTGTTGGATGAGTGTGATGAGGCTGAAAAGGAAAATGAGAAGAAATAGCCAGGTAGGAAGAGAGCTAGGAGAGAGCAATGTTGGTGAAACCTAGAGAGGAAAGACTGTTCATGAGAAATGCTAGTGCACTGAGAAGAGACAGGGTCAACAATGTCAAAGGCAGAGAGAGGGCAAGAAGGATGGGGAAGGAGAAAAGGCCAGTGGGTTTGGTGTTGCCATGAAGTGGCACTTGGGAAGTCTGTCTCTATCATTATCTATTGGTCTCTCTCTCTCTCTCTCTCTCTCTCTCTCTCTCTCTCTCTCTCTATGTATCTATCTATCTATCTCTGTCTATCTCCCTCTCTATCTCTGTCTATCATTAGTACTTGGATAGTTAGCACAATAGTTTTAATTTTTGAGCACCACTTCCCTCAGTCTTCCCTCCCTTTTTTCAGCCCCCCTTCCTTTTCCTCCCCTTTTCCCTTACTACTTCTTCCTTCCCTTTTAGCCTCTCCTCCCTTTTCTTTCCCCCTTCGCCTCCTCCTACCTAGTTGTACTTCTATACTTAACTGAGTCTGTTGTTCCCTCCTTGAACCAAATCAGATGAGAGTAACTTTCAAACAATGCTCATCTCCCTCTCCTCTTTCCCTCTACTGTAATATATTTTTGTGCCTCTTTCTGTGATTCAGTTTACCTTTTTCTGCCTGCTCCTTGTCACATGTCCCATTACAAACCTTCAAACCCTTAAGTCACATTTTTTATCATGACGTCACTTACTCTATGTATATTTCTTTTATGTATCATTATAATTATACAATTCTCAAGGTTAACAAGTATCACCTTCCCTTATAGGGATATAAACAGTTTGCCCTTGTTGAATAACAAGTGCTTTTTTCCCCTGTTTACCTTTTTAAGCCTATCTTGAAACCTGTGTTTGAAGATCAAATTTCCTATTGAGCTCTGGCCTTTTCATCAGGAAGGTCTGGAAATCTCTTATTTCACTGAATGTCCATCTCCCTGCTTGAAATACTATGCTCAACTTTGCTGGTTAATTGATCCTTGGTTGTAGTCCCAGCTCTTTTGCCTTGTAGAATATCATATTCCAATCCCTTTGATCTTTTAAAGTAGAAGATGCAAGATCCTATGTGATCCTGAATGTAGCTCCTTGATATTTGAATTGGTTTTTTTTTCTGGCTGCCTCCAGTATTTTCTGCTTCACTTGATAGTTCTGGAATTTGGCAACAATATTCATTGGTTTTAGTTTGAGATCCCTTTCAGGAGGTGAATGGTGGATTCTTTCAATGACTATTTTGCCCTCTCCATCTAGGACTTCTGGGCAATTTTCCTTGATGATTTCTTGAAAGGTATTATCCAGGCTCTTTTTTCATCAAGGCTTTCTGGTAGACCAATAATCCTTAGATTTTCTCTCCTGGATCTGTTTTCCAGGTCAACGGTTTCTCCAATTAGATATTTTACATTTTCTTCCATCTTTTCATTCGTTAGATTCTGTTTGACTAATTCTTGATGTTTCGTGGAGTCGTTAGCTTGTACTTGCCAGATTCTAATTTTTATCAAATTGTTTTCTTCAGTTAACTTTAGATCTCCTTTTCCATCTGTCCAATTGTTCCTTTTAAGGATTATTTTCTCCAGTTATGTTTTGTATTTACTTTTCCATTTGTCCAATTTTCCCTATTAAATTCTTCTGTGATTTCTTTTTTCATATTTTTAAAATCATTGGCCAGTTTTTCTTTTATTTCTCTAATTTGGCTTTTAAAATCCTTCCTAAGCTCTTCCAAGAATGCTCTTTGGGCTTGAGACCAGTTCATATTTCCTTCTGAAGTTTCAGATGGGAGTACAGTCTCAATGCTGACCTCTTTGGTATTTGTGTTCAGGTCCTTGTCCCCATAGAAAGATTCTATGGTTTTTTTCTGCTTTGCTTTTTGTTCATGAGGATCACCCTTTTCCTGGCTTTTAAAGTAGATCTTTGCTTCTGGGGCACAGGGGTCTCTGTTCCATAGTTCTTGTGCCTAGAACTGGAAGTTTTGCATGTTGTGGCCTCTAGTTCTTTCAGCTAGAAGTTAAAATTTTGCAGCTTACCTGGTACTGAGCTGACTGGTGCTGGAAAGCAGAGGCCAGATGAAGTCTTTTTGGGTTTCCCTGGAGTTACCATGGAGCTAGCTGCATTAAGTGTGGGGGAGGGGTGCTCTGGCCACAGAGCTGAGCTAGAGCATAGGCAAGCTCAGTGGTTGATGCTCCTGTCTGTGCTACTGTCTTCCCTATTCCTCTGACTGTACTGAGGCACACCTGGGGTCCTGGTGTTGACAATTGCGAGCTCCATCCCCCTGGGACTCAGAATCTCCTCCCAGTTCACTGAGTTGGGGCTGTCTGGGACAGTTCTGGTCCTGCACTGGTCCCCTTCAGCAAGAGGGACCTCCTTAGCAATTTTCCTATCCTCATGGGCTAAGAGACTGTTTACCCCTTTGGCTGATTCCACTGTTCCAGGATTTTTCCTGGGGAAATATTCTCTGGGCTCTTCCAGGTCAACAAGGGGAAGGAGATAGTAATTAGCGATCTCTCCTTCATTTTGACTCCTGAAAGCTCAAGTAGGTGATTTACTGACATTTTATCTGCTGGTTGATAATCTCTGGAGCGCTGCTGCAATTATCTAAGGTTCTGTGCTTCTCTCTCTCTCAGTTCCAATAGACTTCCATCCTGTGCTGATATGTTTGAGAATCTCAGAAGTGAAATCTTTTGTAAATTTATGCCAGCTGACTTTACATTTTGAATGTCAAACTCTCTTTAATTTTATATAATCAAATTCATTATTTTTTCTATGGTGATTTGTGGTTTGCTGAATGGATAAGAGTATCCTTTGTCTTCACAAATATAGGATGTGTCATTTCATCTTGTAATAATTTTAACCTGTTTTTTCTTTTTTATATATATTTATATCATTGATCTACTTGGAAGTGTTCTAGTATCTATAGCATCAGAAGGGGATCTAATCCCAGTTATCATTACACAGCTGGCCAAATTTCACAACAAATATTATTGAATAATGACTCCCATGCACAATGTTTTGTCTTCTAGAATTTGTTAAATACAGCTCTGCTGGAAATTTTTATTCTCTTTTTGGAATGTCTCATCTGCGCCCCATCTTTATTTTTCAAGTTTTAGTCTAGACCTAGATAGCTTTCATGATTATAGCTTTGCAGGGGGAGGTGAGCTATCTCAGGGCAAGCCTTCTCTTTCTTCCCCCCTATGGTGCTCCTTAATGTCCTCATCTATTTGTGTATTTTCCACATAAATTTTGTTGTCACTTTATTTTTATAAGAATGCCTACTGGTATCTGGACTGGTGTTATATTAAATTTATAAATTAATTTGGTTGGTATTCATCTTTCTGACAGTTTGTTCCAGCTTTTGTTAGTGGTTTCTAGAAATGCTGGTGAATTTTTGGCTTATCTTACACCCTGCTGTCTTGATGAAGCTACTTGTCATCTCAGGGCTTGTTTTTTGGTTCAATCTCTTGGGTTTTCTAAATATATACCATCATATTTTCTGCAAATAGAGCAATTTTAATGTCTCTGTCTATGCCTGTTCCCCTAACTTCTCTTTCTTGTCTTTACCTCAATAGATTGAATTTCTGAAGTTACGGCAAATGGTTTTGAATTGAATGAATGAGAAAGAATTTATATGCACTTACTTTGTGCCAAACATTGTGCTAAGTGTCAGGGTTATGAAGCAAAGTGAACCCTTGCTGTCCTGGAGCCCTTGTTCTAAGAGGGGGAGACTATACACATAGAAAAGTTCAGCTATAAGAGGGAAGAAAAGGTGGTACAGGTCAGGTCAAATGGCAAGGTCAGGTATACTTAGGGAGCATCAATCGACAGATTAGATAACAGCGCCCAGGCATCTGGAGGGCAGATGGGGAAGCCTAAAGAATCTTAGGATATAGTGGCAGCCAAGATGGTGATGCCTGCCTGGTGGCCCTCCCATCTCAGCAGCAGGATTGTCATAGGTGACTCTCTGTTCATACAAGTCTCATGAGTAGCCATGTTGCTCTCTCCACCTGAATGCCCTGTGGGTTTGAGGTGAGACAAAGGAACATCCAACCCCCATGTTTGGGGGTTGAGAAAGGGGTGAAGGGAACTATTATTTCCCCCCAGTTTGACTCAGGAAAGCTCTCATATTCTCCACTAAATATATGGCTGCCTCTCACTTTTGTTCTTCTTCAAGAAAAATCCATCCATTCTTGGGAAGACTTGTGTTCAAATTTCACTTGTTACTTCCTTACTGTATGACTAGAGCCAAACTCCAGGATCTCTCTGGGCCTTAGCCTCCTTCTCAATAAGATAATGAAGTTAGGTCAGATAAGTTCAAGGGTCTTTCTTACTTCCATGTCTAGGCTCCTATAACTGATCCTAGACTGTCTTTAGTGCAGAAGAAAAATGATTGTGAAAATACCAGAAGGACAAGTTTGTGGACCTCAGAAAAGGACCCTTCCTTTTGTGTGTTTTTGTTTTTAAACATCCTTCTAGTTAGGAAAGGCCTATTTTGTTACTATTGATTTAATCACATGACATGAGATTTCTTACTGCTCTACTTTGTTTCATTGTTGGTTGTTTATATAATTGCCTTCCTGACCTAAATTGTACTTCATTCTAATGAATCCTTTTTTAGCTTTTTTCCTCCTACTTTTTCCATGATTATTTTTATGTAAGAATTTATTAAAGATAAGGTCTTATGGCTTTCCCAGAACTCTCAGAGTGAGATAGGAACCACAAGCCAGAGTCTAAGCTGCATTGGAACAAGAGTCTCTAGGATGTAACCGAGAAGTGATTGTCTAATTTGGATCTGAAGACTTCTGTTGAAGAGGAGCTTCAGTCAGTTCCACTTTGGAATAATGTAAATAATTTGGAAGCTGTTCCTGACATCTGGTCTCAGTCTGCCTCCCAAAAACTTCCACCTATTTCTCCTCACTCTCCTTCTAGGGTCAAGCAGAACATGGCTAGTCCTTTTCCCAGTTCCTCAAATATTCAAAGTCTCTCTTGCTGGTTAAACATCCCCTGAGTTGTATTTGGCATGACCTAAAGGACATTGAGTATCCTGGTTACCTGGCTCTGGGTGCTCTCCAGTTTTTAATAAACTATGGTCCCTAAAACTGGACGCAATGTTCTTGATGTGGTCTTATCAGAACAGAGGAAGGGGATGCTGGGCAACCCCATTCTCTGAATGCATTCCAAGTGTCTAAGGGGTCTGTCATCTGGGGTATCAACTCCTTGCTTTGTCTTCTCTTTTCCCCACTTGTGATGTCCATCCAACCTGGTATCGAACCTCTGACACTAAATGTGTGGCCACTGATGAGTTATTTAACTGTTTTTGCACCTGGTTTCCTTCTCTGTATAGATATTAGAGCAGTTAATTTTTGTTGTTCAGTCTGTCTGGTTCAAGATGACTCATTTGTCAGAATATTCACTCCTATATCAAGCTGGATGTGGCCTCCCTGTAGCCTTCACCCTTTGTCCTGACTGCTCTTTTCAATGACATAGGATGACTGGAGAGACATGGTCTGGTACAGTGAGTGACTTCAGCCACTCTTGGAGTGAGCATGACCTGGTTCAAATCTTGTTTCTGACAAAAGCTGGCCGTGACTTTGTGACTTTTTAACTCCTCTGGCTTCCTTCTTCTTGAACTCTTGGCAGCATTTGGTACCACTGGTTGGCCCTTTTTTGGGGTAGTTTCTTCTTCCTGGCAGCCTACTCCTCTTGTCTCCTAGAGGGAGCTGGTCGTTAGTGCTGGGTATGGAGTCAGAGTAGCCTGGCCTCAGACACTCCTAGCTATGTGACCATGGGCAAGTCACTTAACCTCTGTCTGCCTCAGTTTCCTCATCTCTAAAATAGAGACAATAAGCACAGGATTGTCATGAGGACCAAGTGAGGTAATGATTGTAAAGAGTGGAACACAGTGCATGGCACACAGTAGGTGCTTCATGTCTCCTATGCCCCTGTCTTCCTGGGTTTTTGTGACACTGCTCTTTTGTGGTTTTCTCTCACCTGTCTGATGGCTCTTTAATTTAATCATTCATCTTTAACCTGTTCCTGTGCAGGTGTGAGCCATAATCTGTCCTGGCCCCTTTCCCTTTGCCCTTTCTCTCCTGGGGATCTTGTTGACTCTCTAGGGTTCCACTGTCATTATGAAGGGGAATTTTGGACCTCTGTGTCTAACCCATGTCTCCCTCCTGAGCTCTAGCCTCCATGTCCATCCACCTGCTGGATGTTCCAGAGACATCTCAGCACATTCAAATAGGACTGACCATGCTGCTCCAGCAAAAGATGCTTCCATGTGGCCCCCTGGGCTTCCAGGGTGGAAGAAAACAAACAAACAACCTCCTTTGTTTGGTAACTTCCTTTCTTCTTTTTCAATTCAGAATGAATACTTTATTTTTTAATTTCCCACAGAATAATCTGAAGCTGTCATTAAATCAATTGAAATGGCAAAAAAATTAGAAATCAATCTGCTATAACTCTTTTCTAAACACTTTATGAGCACAAAATAAGGATTAAAAGAAACAAAATGGAAAAACAAAATACCTCTTAAACTGAGGATAGTCTGACTGTTGTATTACCTACCTGCAGATGTATTTAAAGTAGTGCAAGATTTAATGAATTTAGGATAATACTCAAATCAACCCTAACCCAGTTTTCAATTACTTGCTCAAGTTGGTATGTAAGAATCAATTTAAAAAGCCAATCTCTCCTAAAACTTAACCAGCAGATAGATGTCAACTCTGCACCCAACACACCACTAACTATGGCAATCCTGAATAGGAGATCCCCCCACCCCATCCCTAAAAACAGACACATCAAAGAGCAAAGCCCAGCACCCAAAGTGCGGACACTTCAGTGTAGCTACAGGTCCTCCCATGGATTATCATTTGTGTAAAAAAGGTTTCCTTTAATATTTATATATCCAGAAGTGACCATATTTTCAGATCCTCTCTATGAATTTAAAATATACACACATAGTCTTGCTTTGTCTCTGATGAGTACAAATATTTGTGGATAATGGGGCACCTGGGTGATGAAAGTTCTGTGGCTCAGGTGGATGAAACAAACTCCCTTTTCTTTAAGGAGCATGAGCTGAAATGTAAGGCATTCCCATTCTGGTTGTTGCATGGAGTAAGGGAGTGCAGTTTTTGTAAACAATAGCTTTAAGCAGAAATACTGAAACCCAAAGACATGATGAGAGGATCTCCATCGAAGGTGTTTGGTAACTTTCTAAGAATTTAAGCTGCAGCTATGGGATTAATGTATTGGTAGAAAGAGTTTCCTTAACTAGGTGCTCCCTATGTCAGTGAAATCACAAGCCTAGCCCCAGTTGTCTTCCTTCTCGATTTGGCCCCAGCCCATTTCCCTAGGCTGGCCTCTCCTCGTCACATGCTCCATCTTTTGACCAAACAAGCCTATTTAGTATTTGTTGCCTGTACATATTCCTTCCCTTCTTACCTCCTAGGCTTTGCCCAAGTTGTCTTCTGTGCCTAAAATGCCACCCCCCACCCCAACCCCCACATTTTCTCCAAGTCTTAGGTCAAGGACATTCCCTACAAGAACACTTTGCTGAATTCCTCAGTTGGCAAGAGAATTGAGCACTAGTCCCAAAGTCAAGAGGACCTGGGTTCTCTCTTTGTGGCACACACTTGACTTGCTGACTCTGGACAAGTCACTTAAACTTCTCAGTGGGCTAGGCAAGTTTTAAAGGCTATAAATAGCACAGAAGGTGCTGACTCTATCGGCAGAGGGAGTTTCTTACTAGCGAGTATATTATATCAATAAAGTCACAAGTCTAGTCCCTGGGTTGGTGTCTCCTTCTCCCATATTAATTTTGTGTATATCTTTTATTTGTTAGTCCAAATATGTATTACACCACCCAGGAGAATGTAATGCTCTCTCTGAGAGCAGGAATGGTCTCATTTTTGTCTTTGAATCTCCAATGCTTTCCATAGAGCCTGGCATATAGTAAGTGCTTAATAAATGCTTGCTGAGTGGAATGGAATGGAATCAAGCTTGTTCTATTTCCTACCAAACCACTTGAGCTTCTAATTCCTTGTTTCTATGGAGAGTGACCACCATTCTTCCAGTTACCCAGGTTTGCAGGTTAGGAGTCCTGTCTCTGATTCTCCCCTCTCTGCCCTATATCCCCTCAAAGCTCAATCTAGGACACTTCCACAAAGACGCCTTTGCTATTCTCCCAGTTCTAACCCAACTGCCAACATTTACTTGGTATTGATAGGAAGCTGTGGCAGAGGGTTGCCACATAGAGAGCTGACCTCAGAATCAGAAAGACCTGAGTTCAAGTCTTTGACATACACTGGCTGGGAGACTCTGGGCAGATCACGGAAGCTCTCAGCACACCAAGCAACTTTCATTCAGCAAGCATTTATTAAACGCCTACTATATGCCAGGCACTATGTGAAATGCTGGGGATACAGAAAGAGGCAAGAAACAGGCCTTGCCCTCAAGGGGTTTACATCCTAATGACTGTGATCTAAAATCTCTGAAGTTACTGGGCATTTGTGCAGTCATCTGCATCACTGGAGGAAGTTTCCTTAGCTGGAGTTCCTGACTCTACTCTGATGAAATCAAAGATTAGGTCCAAAAGGAAGGATTTTGTGTTAACTTCTCTGAGTACTTGTTTCCCCTAAGCAGAGTATAAGCTCCTTATGAGCAGAAGCTGTTTGGTTTTTGTTCTTGTGCCCTGGAGTCCAGTATAATGCCACATACCTAGTAGACACTTTTTCTAGCCACCATTACTTACCTCTGCCTTTCCTTCCTACCAGTCATGTCTTGCATGTATGAGGTTGGTTTATTGAAAGGGCTCTCTCAAGTCCTTGGTGACCACTTAATCATCAACTACAGCTGCTTTCTTTCCCAGTCTTCTCTTCCTCTAACGGTTAGAGCCCACACATGACCTTATAGGTCCTTGGGTGGAGCCTTTTGGCTGGGTCCAAGATTTACAGAAGAAATCCTTTTATTTATTTGTCCTGTGAAGTTTAAATTTTGTCAAGGGGTGCACTTGGGGACCTAGACCCACATGTGGCCTCAAGGCTGCAGGTTCCCCACCCTTGTGTCTAATCCTTTTACACCATTGAAATATCTGATCCTGTCATCTGCATCTTCTCTTTTCTGTCTTTGGAGACACCACAGTTGGTTCATAAGACTTAGGGTTAGAGTGAAGGCACCTCAGAGGTCATCTAATCCCACTCTCTCATTCCCCAGATGGGAGAACTGAGGCTCATGAATGTTAAGTGGCTTGCTCAAGGTCCAACTGGTAATGAACATCAGAAATAAGTCACTGGGTGGCACAGTGAATAAAACTGGGGCCAGGAAGGTCCAAATTAAAATCTAGCCTCAGATGCTAGCTGTGTGACCCTGGACAAGTCCTTTAACTGCTGTTTACCTCAATGTCCCCTTCTTTAAAATGGGGTAATAATAGAATCTACCTTCCAGGGTTGTTGGAAGGATAAAATGAGATAATATTTTCAAAGTGCTATATAAGCTTTGGGGTGTATGGTGTTCAAGGAAGACCAGTGCCTCTGATGTTAGGGAGGGCTTGCAGAGCCTTTTTTAGGGCTTCTCACCTACCTTTGGTGTCCACCTTCACCCAGCCCTCACCTGTGGCTCTGAGAAGCTGTAGCATGGTCAACAGCCACACCACAATAAAGTGTCTTGGCAGAAAGTCTAAATCAAATTGAGGAGAACCATTGATGAGTTGCTGGGGGGTGTCTACCCCAAGCATGTGAAGACTTACCCCAGCAGAATGGGTGAATAACCATTGGTTCCAATGACCATGAAGGTGGCTGAGATACTTAGAGCACTTAGAGCTTGTTCAGACAGCGAAGACCCCAAGGTCATCCACTGCATCCTAGGTCATGGTCAATCCTTCTGATTTTTGTCTTGCCATAGAACTCTAATGACTCTGGAAGAGACTGTAAGGCTGACAACTTTGTACAACTCTGCCTCACTTAAATCCAATTCATGAGCAAGTCAGGACATCACCTTCTGATGTCATCTGTCCTCTTGCAAAATACAGGACCAACAACTACAAAGTACTAATTGCTCTTATTATCATTAAATGGGATTTGGTCCTTTGCCTTTAGTGTCACCATTTGTTCCCACTGTGCCAGTTCTCCTACCACATCCTTATCTGCTTCTTCTTTTTTATTGGCCAACATCTTCAGCATGGATGTTTCTAGATGTTCTGCCCTGGGCCCTCCTCTCTCTACTCTCTCTGTTAGATTCAGTCTTGCGTAACTAAAGAGTAAAAGAAAACTTTTCAAGAAAAATGTCAAGGGCCAGAGATCGGGAAGGTGGATTTGGGTAGCAGCTCCTCTATAATTTCTTACAAAAACTTAGCTAGAGGTCGAGCCAAGATGGTGGAGTAGAAGCAGGGATCTGCTACAGCTCTTCCCTCAAAACCCTCAAAAATCTGTAAAAATGACTCAACAAATTTTAGAGCAAAAAAGCCACAAAATGACAGATTGAAGCAAATTTCTAGCCCAAAACAATCTGGAAGGTAGATGGGAAGGGTCTATTGTACCAGGCTGGGAGTGGAGTGAAGTTCAGCATGGGCCATGCTGGGATAGACTGAATTGCTGGAAGCTACTGTGGATTCCAGACTTCTAAACCCACAAACACTAAAGACAGCTTCAAAGGTCAGTGGGACAGATCTCTCACCTGACTGAGAAGGGAGAGTGGTCTGGCCCCAGTATTAGCCCCAGCCTTGGCCTGGCCTCTGCCTCAGTGCCAGAGTGGCTGCAGTCACTGCTGAAGTGGAGGCTGTTTCTGGAGCCCTCTACTTAGCAAAGCTCAAACGTCAAATAATTAGCTGGGAAAATTAGCAAACAAAAAAAGAAACAGACTATAGATTCTTACTTTCTCAGTGAAGAGGTATTTTCTTATGTCATTGGTGACAGGGAAGCTCAAAACATAGAGCCAGAAGACAACAAAGCCAAAGCTCCTGCATCCAAATCCTCAAAGAAAAATATGAATTGGTCTCAGACCATGGAAGAGCTCAAAAAGGATTTTGAAAATCAAATAAGAGAAGTAGAGAAAAAATTGGGAAGAGAAATGAGTGATGAAAAAATCATGAAAATGAGGCAATACTTTGCTAAAGGAACCCCCCCAAAATGCTGAAGAAAATAATACCTTTAAAATTGACTAATTTGCCAAGTGGCAAAATAAATCCAAAAAGACAATGAGGAGAAGAATGCCTGTAAAGCAGAATAGGGCAAATGGAAAAGGGGGTCCAGAAGCTCATTGAAGAAAATAATTCTTTAAAATTTGAATGGAGTAAGTGGAAGCTAATGAGTTTATGAGAAATCAAGAAATTGTAAAACAAAAACAAAAGAATGAAAAAATAGAAGACAATGTGAAGTATCTCATTGGAAAAACAACTGACCTGGAAAATGGATCTAGGAGAGATAATTTAAAAATTATTGGATTACCTGAAAGCCATGATCAACAAAAGAGCCTAGACATCATCTTTCATGAAATTATCAAGGAAAACTGCCTCAATATTCTAGAATCAGAGGGTCAAATAGAAATAGCAAGAATCCACTGATCACCATCTGAAAGAGATTTCAAAAGGAAAACTCCTAGGAATATTGTAGCCAAATTTCAGAGTTCCCAGGGCAAGGAAAAATATTACAAGCAGCCAGAAAGAAACAATTTAAGTATCATGGAAACACAATCAAGATAACACAGGATTTAGCAGCTTCTACACTAAGGGATTGGAGGGCTTGGAATATGATATTCCAGAGGTCAAAAGAGCTAGGATTAAAGCCATGAATCATGGGGTGAAACCAAGATGGCATAGTAGAAGGATGGACCTGCTCTAGCTTTCCCCTCATAACCCACAAAATACTTGTAAAAAATGACTCTAAACAAATTCAAGAGTAGCAGAAGCCACAAAATGACAGACCTACAGGAAAGGTCTGTCACACCAGACTTGGAATGGAGTGCAGCCCAGTGTAGGCTGCACCACATGGACAGGACTGGAGCAGGCTTCAGGGTGTGGAATCATGAGCAGCTGCTGTGGGTTTCCAAATTTCTCCACCCACAAATGCTAAAGACAGCTTCACAGGTCAGTAAGAAAGCTCTTTCACCTGGGTGAGGGGGAATGTGGTCCAACCTCAGCCCTGGCCCCAGGGTGGTGACAGCCACTGTTGCAGTAGCATTCACTTTTGGAGTCCTTGACATAAAGACCCCAGGGGAACATCTGATCTGCCTCTCAGCCCTGAGTGGTGGTCCTAGGGTAAGGAGGATCACTGGCCTGGCAGAGTTGGTGGTGGTTGTGGAAAGAGAATCCTATTCGCAGTTCCAGGAGAGAAAAGAATGCTTGTGGTTGCTCACAGATCAGACAGAGCACAGGCCAGGAGAAGAGTAAACTCCTCTCCCTTGATTGTGCCACCTTGGAGGAACTGAGGACTTGCAGGTTTCTAGAGATATCTCAGAGAACAGCTGCACAAAACCTCTGAAGCCTAGGGTAATATACTCTCCATTTGACAAAGGACTCAAAAGTCAAGTAACTGGCTGGGGAAATGCCCCCAAATGGGGAAAAATAAGACTAGAGAAGGTTACTTTCTTAGTGAAAAGGTATTTTCTTCTATTTTTTTGGATGAGGAGGATCATAGCGTATCATCAGATGAAGACATCAAAGTCAAGGCTTCTACATCCAAATCCTTCAAAAAAAAGTATGTAATGGTCTCAGGCCATGGAAGAGTTCAAAAAGGATTTTGAAAATCAAGTAAGAGAGGTGGAGGAAAAATTGAGAAGAGAAATGAGAGTGATGCAAGAAAACTGAGAATCACCTACCCAGCAAAACTGAGTATCATATTTCAGGGGAAGAAATGGAATTTCAATGAAATAGAGGACCTCCAAGCATTCTTGTTGAAAAGACCAGAGCTGAATAGAAAATTGGACTTTCAAATACAAGAATCAAGAGAAGCACGAATAGGTAAACAGGAAAGAGAAACCATAAGGTACTTATTAAAGTTGAACACATTCCTACATGGAAAGATGATATTTGTAACTCATGAGACCTTCCTCAGTGTTAGGATAGTTGGAGGGAATATATGTATATGTGTACACACATACATATATACACACATACATATATATATGTATATATATATGTGTATATATATATATGTATATATATGTGTGTGTATATATATATATATATATATATATATATATATATATATATATATGCACAGGGTGAGCTGAATATGAAGGGATGATGCCTAAATAGAAAATTAAGGATTGCGAGGAATGTACTAGGAGAAAGAGAAAGGGAAAGGTAGAATGTAGTAAATCATCTCACATAAAAGAGGCAAGATAAAACTTTTACAATGGAAGAGAAGAAGGGGAAATGAGTGGGCTTTCCTTTCATTGGATTTGGCTTCAGGAGGGCATAACATACACACTCAATTGGGTATGGAAGTTTATCTTACCCTACAGGAAAGCAGTGGGGGAAGGGGATAAGAGAAGGCGGGAATAATAGAAGGGATGGCAGATTGAGGGAAAAGGTAATCAGAAGCAAACACTTTGGTAGAGGGACAGGTCAAAGGAGAGAATTGAGTAAATGGAGTACAGGACAGGATAGAGGGAAATATTGTTAGCCTTTCACAATTTCACTGTTATGGAGGTGTTTTGCATGACCACACTTGTATAACCTTTATTGAATTGCTTGTCCTCTCAATGAGGGTGTGTGGGGAAGGGGGAATGGAGAGAATGTGGAACTTGGAGCTTTAAAAATGAATGTTATAGGTTGTTTTTACATGAAACTAGGAAATAAGATATATAAGCAGTGGGGCATAAAAATCTATCTTACCCTATAGGAAAATAGAAGAAAAAGGGATGGGGGCGTGATAGAAGGGAGGGCAGTTTGGAGAAAAGGGCAATCAGAATACATGCTGTCCTGGGGTAAGGGTAAGAGAGAGATAGGGAGAAAATTTGAAATTCAAAATTTTGTGGAAGTGAATGTTGAAAACTGAAGATAAATAAATTTATGTGAAAAAACTTAGCTAGTTTCAGCTTTATTTTAGGGTTATTTAACCTCATTGTAAAAAAGCAACAAATCTTTTATCTCAAGGAATAGAGGAGCCAGGATTGGAGACATAAACAGAAACCTAGGGTACATCAGCTGCAGTGGGCCCATTCTGCAAGAGGCTAAACATGTCTAACCATGGGGTAGACAAAGGTTCTTGTCCATGAGCTCATTAAGACAGTGAGCAGGATGAAAGGAATCTAGTCCCCAAAACTGGACTATGCCAATTGTTTTTTTTCCTAATGATGTAAACAGTAATCCTGGGCCATTGCTTTTCTCTTTGGGAAAGGAAGCCAGTGAGCATCATGATTAGAAAGGAAGGAGGGAGCAAAGCATGTCCCATTCCTCAATAGAAAGTCTTGAATTTCTGGAAGGGGAACTTTACTGATATTTTGCCCCAAAGGATACTGACCAGAGCTCTGTGGGTCAATAAAGTTGATGAGTCCAAATTCTCCTTGACCACAAATGGAAGTGGTTCAGGAAACAACGAATCCAAAAGCTTCCCAGGTCACCTCTAAGTGGATGACTCAGTATCCAGCCCTGCCTGACCATGTTGCCCTCCTTCTGAGGATAATGGCTTGTTCACCATTTGTGTTGATGTTGCCATGATTTCCCCAGTCTCCCATGGTCAACAGCTTGGTGCTCCTTTGATCTCTTTTGACCATTATGCTTCCCCACTATTTGTTACATTTGTCCCCTTCTCTACTCACATTACCACCTACCCAGTTAAGGCCCTCATTCATTATCACCTGTGTGGGCAATTCTCATAATCACCTTATGGGTCCTCAATCATCCTCTTTCTTCACCCTTTGTGCTTCCGTAAATCTCTATCCAACTCAATGGACCACACTTATAATTAAGTGTTCCCTATGTGTAAAGCCCTAGGGGATTCAAAGATAGAATGGAACCATCCCTGCCCTCAGAGAGCTAGCATTTCTTTGCAGGCAAGCTTAGGATTAAACACAGAAAGGGATAAATAAAAAACAGAAAAGCTGAGAAGAGAGAAAGTACTAAGTAGGGACCCCAGGGGAAGGCTTTGAGGTCAAGGAACTGACTTTGAAGGAAGCTGGGGATTTCCAGAGGCAACAGTGAGAAAGGGATGTGCACTGGGCATGGGGGACACACAAATGGGGGTTGAGTGTGAACTTGATGAATGAACCAGGTCAGTTAGGCTGTAATGTGGAGGATCTGACTTTGGACAGGTACGTGGGAGCCAGACTGTAGAAGGCTTTCAGCCTCTAGATGAGTAGTTGGTGTTATATTTCTGCAGGCAATATGGAGATATTGAAGATTTTGAGCAGAACAGCACTGAATCTTAGCAATGTTATGGCAGCTACTCGAAATGTTGATTGTCTGCAGTAATAGTAATAATGGCTGGCATTTGTACAGTATCTGAAGGATTCACAAAACACTTTACAATGATTATTTCATTGTATTTTCACAATAGGGAGATGCTATTTTTATTCCCATTTTATAGGTAAGGAAAAAAAGGTTGAGTGACATGGCCCAGGGTCACACAACTAGTAATTACTTATATGAGACTGAATTTGAATTTGAGTCATCCTGACTGATCTAGGGCTCCACCCATTGTGAAACCTAGTCGATAGGGATTAGAAATGAGGAAACAATTTAGAAGGCTCTAGTAGTAGGCAAGATGAGATAAATACCTGCATCGATTAATCAGCAAACTTGTTAACCTAGTCTGTGCCATCCGTCCTGTGTTGAATATTAGGGATATAGAGAAGCTTACATTTTATCAATTGAAGGTAGCAGATGTGGGGGATTCTGTGGAAGTAGTCTCTTCCTGACCCTTTCCCTAGCTTTCCAATGTCATATATAACACATTACTCTTCTCCAGTACTCTATAGTTCCTTATATGTGATGCTCCATCTCCTGCTTCCATGCCTTTGCACTGGTTGTTCCCTTTGTCTGGAAGGCACTCCATGCTCTACTGACCTCCATCTCTTAGACTACGTGGTTTCCCAACACTGCACCCCTCCACCCAATAGCGAAAGCCTTTCCTTTCCCTCCAAGTTCGCCTGGGATCTGATTTGCTTATGTTTTGTCTAGAACTACATGACCATTTCACCTCCCCTGATAAAATGTAGATTTTAACAGGACAGGGACTATTTTGCTTTTTCTTTGTATCTCCAGTACTTAGTATCTGTTCAATTGTTTCAGTTGTGTCCAACTCTCTGTGAACCCATTTGGGGTTTTCTTGGCAAAGATCCTGGAGTGGTTTGCCATTTCCTTCTCTAGTTCATTTTAAAGATGAGGCCACTGAGACAAACTGGGTGAAGTGACTTGCTCAGGGTCACATATCTAGGAAGTCTCTGAGGTCAGATTTGAACTCAGGAAGCAGAATCTTCCTGACTCCAGATCCAGGGCTCTATTCACTGAGCCACCCAGCTGCCCTGCCTCATATATAGTAGACAAGATGTGCTTGTTGACTGATGAGATGGCAGATCCCTCCAAGTATCTAGTTGAAATAATATCCTGGTCAATCAAGCAAATGCCATAAATAAAATTCACCCAGATCTGAACACACTACATGGCAGAGTCTCTCATTCTGTTCTTGTGGGTCACATGGGGAGACATTGGCCAGATGAGAATATGAATAGGGGACTGAAGCTAATTAAATGGCAGGACCTAAAGAATAGTCATTGATGGTTCGATGTCAGATTGGGCTGCTTGGGTCCATGAATGGGCCTATGAGATTTGACAGTTTTATCTGGTGACTCCAAGGAGTTGACTCCAGTCTATGCAGACATAGGAGACTCTGGCATGGCTCCCCTGAGCTGTGGTTTCCTCCTGATGCCTGTCTGCCAAGGGGCAGACTGTCTCCTGACAAAGAGCTGCCAAGACTCTGGGGTCTCCATGAGGGATGAACCTAGTCTCAGGTTTGCATGGGGATTCTTATCTGGGAATGATGGGAGCCAGTGGAGAGAGGGGAAAGTAGGCTAGGAGCCTGCCCAGCAACTGTAGAAGTAGTGAGTATGTGAGTTAAAGGAGGAATTTTGCCTTTTGCCCTGCAGAATTCCTCCTGGTTTCTCTGAGGTCTGACTTGGGTAGCCAGACCATTATTCTCTTACCAGCTCAGCCTTCCTTAAGCCTCCTAAGTCCCGGGAGTTGGGGCCTGGTCCTCAGCCTTAGTCTTGCTATGCCAAGGTGAGGCAGAGTGAGATGGAGAGGGGAGGAGGAGTGTAAGGGGTCCAGCCCTGGTTCAGGGACCATGGGAGCTCTCCAAGGCACCAGTTTCTCCTTGGAGCAGGCTCTTCTCAGATTCATGGTTACTCTTCTCAGAACCCTTAGCAACCTCTGGTGAGACCTAGTTCAGAGCCATGTGGTAGCTGGTTAGATATCCAAATCCCAGCTCTGTTTACTCCCTGGGTGACCGGGCAAGGTACTGGGCCTCAGTTAGAAGGAGGGGTTTTATGTAACTTTAAGGAGGGGAGCACATGGACCTTCATCCCTAGTGCACCACATTTTAGGGAATATTGAGGGGTTGATTGGAATATTGAGGGGTTGATTGGGACAATAAGATTAGACTTTGAATGTCCTGTTTGCAGGATAGGACTTCATATGTTGAGTACCATCTGAATATGACAGGGGTTCAGGAAGCTCAGCTGTTGATTGGCAAAGATAAATATCCTTTTACTCACTCACTGATGTGTGTAAATGGATATAGGACAGTGAGTTTAAAAGTGGAGGATCAGGGAGATTTCTTCATCTCCCTCCCCACAATGGCACCTTACAGGGAACTCGCATAGGAGAACAGGTGCAGAGAGCCAAGTTAGTAAAAGAAGAGAGATCCTAGTACCTGAAGTGCAAGGCAAAGACCAGCAAAGAACTCACCCAGGGGCCTAGCAGAGATGTGCCCAGCAGGAAGTTTCCCAAAGACATCCTAAGAAAAGACAAAAAGGTGAATTGGCCTGACCATGTGCTCCCTACTGGGAGTTTCTCTATTAGTGGCCTCTGTGTGGGTGTGGTCTTCTCACAGATGCTGCCTGTATTTGCGGTTGAGTGTACCTCAGGTTTCTGGGAGAGGTATTTTGTTACTTCTCTTCATACAGTGCCGTTTCATTAAAGGCTTTGTGCTAATTGTGTCAACTGGCTGACAGTTGAAGGTAAAGGCACTGGTAGGGGCTTGAGAGTTCTACTTTTAAGAGTGTGGACCGACTGAATACCTCAAACCTAGTTAGCAACAATACCTAGTAAATTAGAAGGCTACCAGCTTTCTCTTTATTGTAGCCAGGCTGTAGATGAGCTGATTTCTGGTTTTTCCCAATTACTCCACACCCATATCTATCCAAGGGTCTGTCTGTCCGTGGGAAGCTGATGTCATAGGGACTCTGTCTCTCCACAACAGACATGGCCTTGTCTTTCTGTTCCCCATTTAATTTCTCTTAAACAGTTGGTCTGAGAAAGTGTTTAATGATATTTACTACATGCTTCACTTGGGGGTGTAATTTTACTGGTTATACCTTTGAGAAAATAAAGAGAGATGTGAATTTGAATGCTGTCTCTGACTTGGCTTTATTCTCTTCCTCTGTAAAATGAGAATAATTCTCACATTTCATTCTTCATAGGCCAGAGTTGGGATAGGGTTCTTATATCAGTGAGTTTCCATTTGTGACAACCTTTCCTCCTCTGAGAGAGAGAAAAGACTGTGATAGACCTTATGGAAAAGGATCCTAAAATTAGAGAGAGAGAGAGAGAGAGAGAGAGAGAGAGAGAGAGAGAGAGACAGAGAGAGAGACAGAGAGAGAGAGAGACAGAGAGACAGAGAGAGAGACAGAGAGAGACAGAGACAGAGAGACAGAGAGTGAGACAGAGACAGAGAGAGACAGGGAGAGAGAGAGACAGGGAGAGAGAGAGACAGAGAGAGAGAGAGACAGAGAGAGAGGAGACAGAGAGAGAGGGAGGGAGAGGGAGAGAGAAGGAAAGAGAAGGAAAGGGGGGCATTGATAGGGAGTACCAGTTTGCCCTACCATCAGAATTAGATTGGAATTAGACCAAACCCCTCCCAGGGTCATCTGGTCTCTGAGAAGAAGGGTAGGTCATTCTCCCAGAGCCTGGTAGATGCAGCCCTGGCCTTCATGGAAGTTTCTGATATCCCTTCATAAAAGACACCTTAGTTTGTGGATCTGAAAGATGTTGAGACAGAAACCAGATTTGGCCACTGATGGAATATGTGGGTTGAGAGTTGACAACCATGACACTGAAGTCACAAAAGGTAGTGTATGAATTCCCCATCCCTAAAGCTTCTAGGCCCCCTCCCCATCTCCAGTTGCCTTGTGTGTATCTGTATGTACCTAAATATGTATCATCTCTCACACTACAAAATGTTCCTCAAAGACAGGTGCCAGTTTTTGGTGTTTTTTTTTTTTTCTGAATTCCCAGCACTGGGCACAGTTCTGTCACATGGGAAGTGCTTAATAAATACTTAGGGAAATGTTTTATTTCAAAAATTAAAAATAAAATTTTAAAATGCCTATGGGCTAATTGATTGTGTCAGATTTAGGGTCACTTATCTCCATGCTCCCCCATCCCCTCATTCCTTGTACTTCACTCCTTTAGCCACACAACCCAGGGCCAGAGCTGGGGAGGGAGCTGTTCCCCCAGCAGGGAGCCCCTTCCTGACTCGGGCTTCCTCAGTATAATTATTAGCAGCTGGATGGAGCTGTCCTTTGAGATCCTCTCTCCTCCCTCCCCCAACCCCAGCACTAGTCCCCTGCATTTTGGAGCTTAGGAAGCTGAGCTCATGATTGAGGAAATAAGATCTCCAGATGTTTCTCCTTCCTTGTCCCAGCCTGGCCCAGAGGCTCTCCTTCTGACTCTGGTCAAAAACCCCTCAAACACATTTTTCCCTCAAGAAAACTATATAAAATTACGAGCTTAACAAATATTTAAAAAAATGAACATTTCAACATACAAAGAAAAATAGATTCTATGTGAAATTGTAAACTGTTAATGTCCATTTCTTAAAGTGCCTGGCGCCTTGAGGGCAGGTCTTAAAGCTGAGATGGGCTGGGTTCAATTCTGTCTCTGACCCCCGCTTTCTGGGTGACTTTGAGCAGGTTCCATGCACTTCGGGGGCAGGGCTGACCTTCCCTGGTGGAGGGATGAAATCACGGGCTTGGAGCTCGGAAGTTGGGCGCCCCAGTCCCCACAGGATACTCCTGGTCATGCCCCATTGCTCATCCCTCACAATCGCTCCTTCCTGGCCTCCCCAGCTTGCTTCAAGACTCAGTTAAGATCCAAACTTTTATAAGAAGTCAGTCAGTAAACATTTATTAAGCATCTACTGTATGTTAGGGACTTTGCTAAGCACCCGGGATACAAGGAAAGCAAATCCCATCTCCGACTTCAAAGAGCTCACAATCTAAAGGGGAGATGAGCAAGTGATAACATACCAGCGACAAATTGGAAATTTCAGAGAAGGTGGTCTCAGGGGAGGGTGATTGGGAAAGACAGTGGGATATTAGTTAGGACTAAGGGACCCAGGGAAGCCAGGAGACTGAGATGAGAGGGAGAGTTTTAGGGAATGGCCAGAGAAGGTGTAGGCCTTGGCACCAGAAGATGGAGGGTCTTGTTTGAGAAACAGCCAGGCCTTGGATCTCTGGGTCCATGGCTGAGGTATAAGAAGACTGGAAAGGATGGGAGGGCAACAGGAGCAGGCTTTAAAAGCCAAAGAGCAGATTTGGTATCAGTAAGGGCCCAATGGAGTTGATGGAAGAGAGGGTTGCCTGGTTAGACCGGTTCTTTGGGAGAATCACTTTGACTGCTGGGTGGGGGATGAGCTGGAGACTGGGAGAACCACCAGGAGGCTATTACAGTATTCTGGGCTTGATGAGGTGAGGGTCTGTGCCAGGATGGCAGCAGTGTCAGGGGCAAAAGGTGGATTCTATGAGATGTTCTGAAGGCAGACATTGGCAGCAGATTGGACATGGGCAGTGAGACAGACAGCTCCAGGCTGTGGGCTGGAAGGATGGCAGTGTCATTGCCAGTAATGGATAAGGTTTGGACTTAGTTGCTGAGTTTGTCCATAGGACATTTGATTGGAGGTGATGTTTGCAGGTTCTCTGCCACAATGGATTGGAAGTTCCTTGAGGGCAGGGACCACCTTCTTCTGCCTAGCGTATAGTGAGCACCCAATACCTTGTGTTGTTCAGTCCTGACTCTTCGTTGACCCCATTTTGGATTTTCTTGGAACAGATACTGGAGTGGTTTGGATTTCCTTCTTCAGATCATTTTGGAAATGAGAAAATTGAAGCAAGCAGGATTAAGTGACTTGCCCAGGGTCACTCAACTACTGTCTGAGACTGGATTTGAATTCATATCTTCTAGGCCAGGTGTTCTAACCACTGTGCCACTAGTTGTCCCAATCAGGTGTAGGCACCTGATGCACAGTACTTGCTATTTCTTCCCCCCATCCTGCTGAAGTCCTATCTTATAACAAGTACAGTTAAGCAAATCAAGCCCACACATGGACCATGTCTGAGAACCTGTGTCTCATTCTGTCTCTAGAGCTGGGACGCCAGCCAGGTCCTCAGCAGGAGCATCTCCCTCCTGGCCTAAAGGCCAGCATGGGGGAGGGGGAGATGAAAGGTCTCCGAATCACCTCTGACAGCCATGGCATCTCAAAGCCAGCAGCTGTGGCCTGGACCAGACCTTCTTCTGAAGCGGAAATAGCTGGGGGCTGAGTGGGGAGAAGTGTGTCCCCTGGGGAGGGGGGGACTCAGAGAACCATGGCCAGATGGCTGCTCCTTCTCAGGATCTGAGGTTTCCAAGTGAGTTTTCCCAAGCTTTATCCTCAGCAGCAGGGGCAGGAGGCCCCAGCTTCCTCAGCCAAAAGGCCCACCTCCTGAGTGTGCACCCTGGGTATAGGGGGCAAGGGCAGTGTGCCCACTGCCTTCCTTGGCTTGTGCACTGAACTTGGTGCTTCGACTGGCCTTCCCCATCCCCCTCCTTCCTACTCAAGGCTTTGGGGTTTCTGGAAAAGTGTTACATTCCATGGTGGCCTGGGGAAGTGGGAAGGGGTCTCTCCTTCAGTCTGAGCCAGGGTTGAACAAGATCTGGGAGGTCCCCTCACTCCTCCAATTCTGTCCACTCCCCCCTGCCCACATCCCTACCTCCCCGGGCCCATGCAGCTCTCTTTAATGATTTTCCCAACTCCTTTTGGCCAGGCTCCTGCCTCCAGGGGCCTTTGTGACCATTGTAAACCCACAGCTGGCGTCCCAGGCAATGCGTTGAACCTGTGGGCTGTGAGGAACGGATGGGGAGCTTTCTGGGAGCTGGGCTCCAGGCGCAGGGGCCCCACATTTCCCTTCAGACTCCTCTCTCCCCAGGCTACTATTCCCCCTGGAAAAAAAAATAACTGTCTTCCTTTCTCACGCCCAGTTTGAACATTGTACAAGCTGTGGATGCCTAGAGAAATAAAGCTGTTTATCTGGTCCGCCTTCAGCAGCAGGAGCTCAGCAGGGAGGAAGGCTGGCTGTGGGCCTTTGACTCCACTACTTTCTCTGAACAGCTTGGTCCTGGGGGCCCCTTGGATAAGTTTGGAGGAAAGGGGATGTGAAACTCAAGGTGTTCCCAGGGAGGGGGAGGAGTGGGGTGGGGTGGGGTGCACCCTGGGAACTCAGGGATGTCTGCATGCCTTTTGTCAAGCCTGGAGGCTCTGAGGTCATGGGGTGTGTGTGTGTGTGTGTGTGTGTGTGTGTGTGTGTGTGTGTGTGTATTTTCTTAAGAGCATCAGTGCAGGGGACACCTTGGATTTTCATGAGCTGATTTGTCTGGCTTGAGGAAGACTGAACAAGTTGATTTCCACTTCACTGAAGCCCAGAGTGACATTTTTCAGACCCTGTAATCTCATCCTAAATTCTTGCTTGGAAACATCATGGCTCTGAGGCTCTGGAAATCCCTTCTCCTCCTCTGCACCTCAGTTTCCTCAACTGCAAGATGGGTATAGTAAAACTTTTGCTAGCTCCCTCACAGGGCACTCTGCTAACTTGACTGGCTTGCTGTCTTCCTAGAGGTCTGAGGGACTTGTCTGCTGCCCCTCTCCACCCCCATGTCTTTTCTGACCTTGGCCAGAGATGGGGAAAAGTCAAGGTCCTAGGGAAAGTTGGTGCTTCCTGTCTTCCCCTTCTCCTCTGCAGGGTCCCCCTCCCTTGTTGGAGGAGGGAGAACAGCTGGGATGGGGCACATCCCATCCCAGAGGAGTTTCAAGCAACCCCTTTACTGGAACCAGAGAATTCAATGTCCAGGGTGGATATTAGGTACTGGTAAGCCCTATAGACCACAGGCCCAAGTCTCCAGAGAGAGAATAGTGTCCAGCTTCTAATGTGGGGGGGGGGGAGAAAGAGAGAGAGACAGAGAGATAGAGAGAAAGACAGAGACAGACAGAGACAAAGAAAGAGAGAGAGAGAGAGAGAGAGAGAGAGAGAGAGAGAGAGGGAGAGAGAGAGAGAGAGGGAGAGACAGAGACAGAGAGAGACAGAGAGAGAGAGAGAAATGTTTGTAACGGATGTCCTGTCACAAACAGCCTGAGTCTGCCTTGTTTTCTCTTTTCTGTGTAAGGTACCCAGGCTTCCCCTCACTCCCTACCCCACTCCCCAGCTCTGACCCTAATTCACTATGTCACCCTCAGAAATTCTGCACTCTGGGCCTCGGTTTCAATCTCTGGAAAACCAAGGAGGCAAAACCATCTCAACAATTCCCAGTGCTCAGCACTTTTGAGAAATGGGAAGCAAAGGCCCAGAGAGGGGGAGGGGCTTTCCTGGGCTCACTCAGCAAACTGGAGGTCAGGTTTTGTGATTCCTAAGAGCTCCCACTGCCATCTCCTCCCCTCCCTCCTGCCCCCTCAGCCATTCACCTCCCAGGCCTCTTCTCTGGGTCACCTCTGTACAGACTAGGGGGAGGAGAAAGGGAGAGAGAAACTGGTCAGGAATGGGGGGGTCTGGGGCTTCTAGGAGAAGGGGCATAGTAGCAGGGATATTTCCAAGGAGAAACACACAAAAACACAAACATACATTATCTCAAATATCAGAAATCTCTATGTGATGCTTTCCAGGGCCCAGCCCTCCGGCAGAACAGCATAGACAGGGTAGGGAGTCCACAGCTGGTTCCCATCAACTGCAGAGAAAAGGGAGGCAGCCTGGAAAGGGGGCCATGTCCTCTTCTTCCCTGGAAAATGGAGTCAGCTGTGCCTCCTCTTGGACCCAGGGGCATTTTCTTCCCCACCCCGGCCCACTTTCCAGCCAGCCCTTCTTAGGACCAGGCTAGAGGCTGAAATCCAGGTGATCCCTTAGAGACTGGCTCATCCAATGCCCTCACTTCCTAGAGAAGGAGACTGCGACCCAGAGACCTTGGAGAAGGTCACCCAGCCAACAACATCTTTTCTCTTTCCACTAGTTATGATTCCATTTTGTATGTTCTGTACAAAAGTCACATCCTCCTCTTCCAAATGCAAAGTGCTTTCCTCAGAATTCCCCTACTATGGAGCATGTAGGGTAAGGAGTATTACCCTATTTTGCAGAGGAGGAAATTGAGATTGAGAGAGAGAAAAGAGGGGGGAGAAAGAGAGAGGGAGAGACAGAGAAAGAAAAGAGAGACAAAGAGAGAAATGGGAGAGAGAAAGAGAGGGAGAAAGAGACAGAGAGAGGGGGAGAAAGAGACAGAGAGTGAGAGACAGAGAGGGAGACAGAGACAGAGGGACAGAGAGAGAGACAGAGAGAGAGGAGACAGAGACAAGGAGATACACAGAGACAGAGACACAAAGAAACAGAGAGAGACAGAGACAGAGAGAGACAAAGAGACAGAGAGAGAGAGGAGGGAGGGAGAGGGGAAGGAGAGACAGAGACAGAGAGTGAGAGACAGAGAGGGAGACAGAGACAGAGAGGGAGACAGAGACAGAGAGGGAGACAGAGACAGAGAGGGAGACAGAGACAGAGAGACATAGACAAGGAGATACACAGAGACAGAGACACAAAGAAACAGAGAGAGACAGAGACAGAGAGAGACAAAGGGACAGAGAGGGAGAGAGAGGAGGGGGGGAGAGGGGAAGGAGAGACAGAGGGGAGAGAGAAGGAGAAAAGAAGGAGGGGAGAGATAGGGTGGGAAGACTTTCCCAGAGTCACTAGCAGTGTTGAACACTGCCTCGTGGAGTCTCTTGAATCTAAACCTGGTGCTTTTCCTCCAGTCCTCCTCCTCCTCACCTGCATGAAGACCTTTCCATACAACTCCTTTTCCCCCTCCCCTGCCCCCAAATCAGGCATTAGCCCCAGTACTTGTGCTCCCCTTTCCCTCCCCAAGACAGGCCTGGTTGTAAAATCTCTTCTAGAAAGAATACTATCCTGGTATCAAGAGACTTAGTATTCAGGCTGCCTGCTGCCCCATACGTGCTGGGTGGGATGGTGGACAAACTACTTTCCCCTCAGTTTCTCCATCATTTATGGGAGGGTAAGTGTTAACACTTTGCCTCATTCACAGGGCCATGGCAAGGATCAAATGCCACCACAGAAGGTGGAAGGAGTTGTTAGAAAGGGTGTCCCTAGGAAACTCAAAGGCTATCGGGACTTGGAGTGGGCAGGGAGGATCTTTCAGATAGTGTTTGTTGTTTAGAGTCCAGTGAACTGGATTTAAATCCTGGTTCTGACTCCTGATACCTTATGCCTGTGGCAAATTTTCTTGGCCTCTTTGTGCCTCAGTTTACTCAGCTGTAAAATGAAGGGGTTGAACAAGAGGCCTCTTGGGTTCCATATGGCTCTAAGTTAATGATGTCATGGTTAATTCTGCTCCTGCTATTAACAGGTGGTCTGTGCAGTGTGGGCACTCACTCCAGTTCTCAGTTTTTGCCCTCATGAGGCAAGAGGATGGTGGTAGACTGAAGCCTATTCCTGCTGGGCCCTCTCTAGCAGGGGCAGTCAGGTGTGGGCATGCTCATGAGGAGAAACCCACCTCACGTTTGACATGACTCACCTCCCTGAATGGAGCTCTAGGCCTAAAATGGCAGGAAGTCATCTACTTCCACCCTGAGGAAAGGGTTGCACCAGGTCCGGATGCTCCAGATTGTTCTCTGGCTAATGAATGAGGCCAGAAGGCTCTCAAGGGGACTGGGGCTCAATCCATAGAGGTAAAACAGAACGCTGCAGACAAATAGGCCCAAGGCTGCTTTGGTCAGGACTGTCCAGGATTTCCTGAGGGGACAGGAGGGAAGAGAAGAGAGGAGGTATGGATGCTGACACTGCCCTCTACAGGGCCCTGCACAGGATGTGCATAGGACTCCCATCTCTGTCACTGATTCTCTATGGGACCCTGGGCAAGGGGCAATGGCTTCCTTGGCTTTAGGTTCCTGTTATATAAGAGACTTCACTAAATGTTATCTAAGGTTCCTCCCAGCTCTGACATTTTATGTTCTATGTTCTAGGAGCCCCTCCAGCCCAGACAATTTTTGTTTTGAGGTTTCTTCTAACTGACATTCTGTGCTCCACCTACGTTCTATGAATCTATAACTTTGAAGGGTTTGGGGACAAATAATTGAATTTGAAGAAGAGAACTGCAGACCCCTGCCCCCAGTACTTCTTAGGAACACTGGGGATTGGGTTAGGAGTTCTAGTCCTAAAGAAATCAAGAATTGGCTGATAGGCTATTTTCTCAGCACTCACCACCTACAGCTTAGAATGGTTCCATCAGTGAACACTACAGCTTTAGCACTTTAGAGAGCATCTGGCCCACCCCCTCCCAATCAGTGAAGGAATCCTTTCTGAAATGTTCATGGAGGGGGGGGCATCAGGCCTCTACTTGAATTGCTCCAATGACAAGCAGCTCACTACACTACTTCAAGAGGCTAGCCATTTACTTGTTGGAGGATCTTAATCATTAGAAAGCTCTTTTTCCTGCTAATTAGAAGTCTACCACCTGTTAACTTCCATGTGGTGCCCCTGTTTCTGCCCAGCAGAAAAAGGGTTAGAATCGAGTCAATCCTCTATCCACTTAATAGTGTTTTAAATATAGGAAGTCAGCTACCAGGTCCTCTCCTCGTGCTAGAAATCTAGGATAAACATGCCCAATTCCTTAAGTTGATCCTTCTATAATGTGGACTTAAGGCCCTTCACCCAACCTGGTTGCCTTTTTTTCTGGACACTTCCTAGTCTACCAATATCCTTCTTAAAATGTGGGGCCCAGAACTCCAGAGGTGACATGATCAGTGCAGAGGAAAATAGGGCTATCACCTCTTTATTCCTGGACACTCTGCCTCTCAATGCAACCTAAGATCCAGTCAATTTTCTTGGTTGCTGCACCATACTGCTGAGTCATATGGATCCCAAAGTCTACTAAGACCCTTGGATCTTTAAGGCAATCTGTTATCTCCCTATGTTCAACTTGTGAAGTTGATTAAAAAAAACCCAAACCCTCAAGCATGTGACTGCATTTATTCCTATTAAATGTCCTTTGATTAGATTTAATTCAGTATTCCAGCCTGCCTGCATCTTTACTTGTATCTTCATTCAGCAATTCAGTTCATTAACCATCCCCCTACTATTCTGTCCTCAGGAAATTTCATCTACACTTTTATCCAAGTCACTCATAAGAATGTTAAGCAACCAGGACCTAGGTTAGATCCCTGAAGCATTCCACTGGAGACTTCTCTCTTCCCCCACCCCACCCCACATCTGCTTCCCCAATCCCTAGCATTGATATTTGTGTCTTATTTAGCATAGCAATCACCAATGAATGTCAAAGCTTGTTGAACTGACTCCAGTGAGTGGAAGGTGTGTTGATGTGATGCTGACTCAACCACCCTTGAGTGTCCTTGCCCTTGGGGATGAGTATGCCGAGGAAGACCAGCTCCACCTACCTGGAACAACTCTGGTTGTCTTCTCTTTTAGGAGAGGGTAGCTGAGATGGCTGGGCAGAAGGAGAGAGGGAGGAGCTTAGTGGGGGCTGAGAAATGGAAGGGACCTTAAAGAGGATCCAATTTACCTTCCTCCATTTTAATCTGAGGCCTGGAGACATAAAGCGATTGAGGATCCCAGGTTCCCAGGGTTAGAGTTGGGAGGAGTTTAGAGATCATTTAGACCAACTTATTTTACAGGAAACATGGACTCAGAGAGATGATGACCCTGTGATTTTAACCTTGTCTTCCCTGTTGGCCATTACTTTGAATGGCCAACCCGTTACTTACGGTCAACTGATATATTCATTATAAACCACTCTTACTAATTCATCAAAACCGGCCCCCTATGGGGACAGCACCGAAGTAGAAAAAGTGTATTTCTCATTAAAAAGCCAAGGTTAAAAACTGAGTATCTGCGAAAGGACACTGGGCCCAAAGTCAGACTCACTCCCTAACTTTGCAATGGATTACAATGCATTAGGGAGAAGAGTGTGAGGGATCATGTGAAATTGGTGAGTCACGTAATCGGTCTAGGACTCTGGAAATTCAGACCATAGAACATAGATGAGAACCAAGAAAGGGCTTAGAGATCACCAAGCCTGGTGATTCTCAACTTGTGGAACATGAAACACTGTGTGTGTGTGCGTGTGCATGAATGCATGCGCGCACGTGTGTGTGTGTGTGTGTGTGTGTGTGTATGTGTTCATAGTTATTGCCAGGGGGTCTGGGAGGCTCTATGTGATCCAAGTATTGCCATTTGAATTTTATCCAGAACAAAACATGTGATGTGAGTTTATCTGTGCATGTATGTGTGTCTGTGGTTCATAAAGCTTTCTGATATTAAAAGGGGGACTCCAGGGCTTCATACTTGAAAAGGATGGGAAATAATGCCCTTTCTCCCCTCCTCCCAGAACTTTTGCTTTTTGTTCAGGCATTTCATTCACATCTGACTCTTTGTGACCGCATTTGGAGTTTTCTTGGCAAAGATGCTGGAGTGGTGTACCATTTCCTTCTCCAGTTTATTTTCCAGATGAGAAAATGGAGGCAAACAGTGTTAAAGAGATTTGCCCAAGGTCACACAAGCTAGTAAGGGTCTGAGAGTGGGTTTGAGTCAGGTCTTCCTGACTCCAGACCCAGGGTTGTATCCATTGCTGTGCCACCTAGCTGCCCAGAATTTTATTGGTAGAGAAAACTGAAGTGCAGCAAGGGCAAGTTATCATCCAGTGAGTTAGGGACAGGGCAAGCCTAATCTTCTCTTTTCCCTGAGCCCACCTGCCTCACTTAGAAAATATTGAGCTTTCATGAATAAATTGATGGGGTCAGGGAAGGGTGGAAAGTATGCTTACCTTTGTCTCCTTCGTTTCTTTCCTGCCTTTCTTGGTCAGCATTTGGCACTGGGCCCTGTCCCTGTGCAAATCCAAGATAGCAGAGACTGTTCCAGAAACCCTGGGAAATCCAGTTTTCCATGGGCACAGTTCTGCTCTCCCTGGATATGTGATTGGGGGAGGGGAGGGGGTCCTGGGATGAAGGTGGTGATGATGTCTCTCATGCTGCACCCCCCTGCCCTACTTCCTTCATTCTCTGAATCTGGGGTGGGTGGGGTGGCTAATAAGGCCCAGAAGCTCCTGATCTCCAGTTATCTTGGGGGGGGCACCAGGAGGGAAGGGGGCAGTTCTGTCAGGCTCATCACTACATTCAGTAGGGATGCTGCTTGTCTATTATTCACCGAAGAATTTCCATCCGGATATCTTCCACCTCATCTAACACATCTCGAATATCCTTTTTGAGATTCTGAAACCCAGAACAAAGGGAAGAGCACTGGCCTTTTCTCAGTCCTCTCCTGCCCAATTCCCCATCCCACTGCAGTTGGACACTAACCCTTGGCTTCCTCTAGTCTATTTGTCCCTATTCCCCTCTCTTTCTACATTGTCTCTTTCTCCATTCTACTGCCCTCTGCTGGCTGTCTGTCCCCATCCTTCTGCCATCTCTCCATCCCCCTAACTCAACTTCCTCTTTCATTCCCCCAGGCCACCATCATCTTGCCCCTCAGCACATCCCTCTGCCCAAATGCTTTGAGGATCTGTATGGGTGATGCTTTTCTGAGTTGCTCAGTCTCTGGGGAAATGAACTTGGAATGTCCTGGTTTTTATGGAGGGGGAAATAGTTCTCCTGATCCCAGGCCCCAACCTTGGGTCCCCTGTAGAACTCTTTGCCTCTGTTCCTGCCCTAGCCTGACTAGGGGGCTTTTCAGAGGCCTGACTGTGGCCAATAGCCCTTCTCTCTGCCCCCCTCCCCAGTTCCCACCCTACAGACAGGTCAGCCTACCAGAAGTCCTTCAGCCTGGTCAGTCAAGGACATATGAACTTCACTCATGCCATCCCACACCTGAGAAAGGAGGAAGAGAAGACCTGAGCAACTCATGGAGCTGACTCAATTCTTCACACCTTCTCCACAACCCACTCCACACACCATGGTGGGCTCCACACTGGGAAGCCTGCAGACAGCATGCCCTAGAACACTTTTCTAGGAGGTAGAAGGCATAATATTTGGCTCTGACAGCTGTAGGATCTTAGGCAAAAATCCCTTAACAGATATCGCTAAGTCTCAGTTTTCTCATCTTTAAAATGGGGATGACTACCTACCTCACAGAGCTGTTATGAGGAAAGTACCTCAGTCATCAACCTCACACTACTCTAGAATTTAGAGTTATCTTCTCTGTCCTCTCAATTTCCTATCCCCTCTTTCTGGTACAATGACAAAAGGACTCAACTTAGAATGAGGAATAATGTTCAGTTGTGTCTGAGTCTTCATGACTCCTTTTGGGGTTTTCTTGGCAGAGATACTGGAGTAGTTTGCCATTTCCTTCCCCAGTTCATTTCACAGATGAGGAAACTGAAGTGACTTGCTTAGGGTGAAGTGACTTGCTCAGGGTCACCCAGCTAGAAAGTGTCTGAGGCCAGATTTGAACTCAGGGAGGTGAGTTTTCTGACTCCAGGCCTGGTTCTCCTATCTACTGCAGCACCACCTAGTGGCCTCGGAATGAGGAAATTTGGTTCAAATCTTGCCTCTGCCCTTTACAAGCTATGTGACCCTCCTTCAGCCTTCTTTTCCTCACATATAAAAGGAGGACCAGATGATCGTTAAAGCTCCTTGCAGTCTTAGATACTGAGGCAAGAAGAAAAGTGAAGCTCTGGGTGGGGTGGGGTGAGGGAGATTGAGATGGCACCAAGGACCTGAGGAAGGGGCAGTTCCCAAGTACGGCCACGAGGTGGTGCAGCGACTCCACACTTGGCCACAGCCTTAAGGGGCGGACTCATGCAACAACTGGTCCCTTTTCTAGCTCTAGAACAGAAGCCACAAGAGCAATAAATAATAGCCAACATTTATATAGCACTTGCCATGCGCCAGGGATGGTGCTAAGTCTTTAGAATTACTATCTTATTCGATTCTCACAACAACCCTGGGGGCAAAAGGTCACCCAGCTAGTAAGTGTCTGAGACTGAATTTGGCCTCAGGTTGTCCTGACCAGATGTAGTGCTCTATCCACTGAACCACCCAGTTGCCCCTCTGACAAAACACTTCCTCCATAGGAACTCATGCCAAGATCATTCTCATTTTACAGAGGAAGAAACTAGAGTCAAAAAAGCATCCCAGGATCTCGGAGCTTCACAGGAGCTAAGAGGTGATCAGGCCCAAGTGGGACCTAAAGCAAGACAAGTGACTCAACCAAGAACACACACCAATGATGATGGAGTGTGAACCAAGGCCTTTGACTACCCAGCCTGTGTTCTTTCCACTACGCTAACCCTGCCTTCGTCTTAGAAGGAAGACACACAAAGACACATACGTACACACACACATATGTATATGGCGTAGATGTACATATATATAATAGAGATAGATACAATTTGATCCTAATTCAAAGTCCAGAAGATGTTTATATTATGCCCACTATACAGATGAGGAAACTGAGGTAAACCAAGGTGAAGAGATTTGAACTGAGGCCAACAGAAGTGAAGACTTGTTGAGTCACAGCTAGTATGTGTCTAAGGCAGGATTTGAACTCCGGTCTTCCTGACCCCAGGCCCAACCCCTGGTAGTTCATCCTGAACCACCCTGTGGCCTCACCAAATCCCTCAATAAATTGCTTTAAGGTATGGTAGGATTTTAAAAACAAAGTATCTTAGAATCTGAGAGACAAAGTATTTTTTAAATGGTTTTAGATTTTTAAGTGTTTCCAAACCTTAGAACCGTACTATCTGACCCTTAGAGTCTTGTGATTAAGCTCACAAATTTAGAGACAAAATATCCAATATCCCTAGAAACAAAGTTGCTTAGAATAATAGCAACAACATCTAATACTAATAATCCTAAAAATTAAAGCTTAGAATTTTTGTAACAAATTATCTTAGCATAAGTGAGTTCCTGAGTTATGTTAACATTGGAATCCTATAGAACAATGTTTCTTAGAATTTTAGAAACAAAGTATTCTAAGAACAAGGAGTCAGAATTTTAGACACAGTGTCTTAGACTTTTAGAAACAGTATCTGACTTTTCCAAAGGTTTCACTCTTCAGAAAGACAGTGTCAGACTCTTAGAATTACATGGAGACTGAAATCCTTAGAGATGGAGGAGTAGAATCTAGGAGAACATTTTAGTCTTTAGAAACTGAGTCTTAAATGGAATTAGAAGACGATGTCAGATGTAACTATGGGTAAATCCCAGGAGACTGAGCCCCAGTTCTCTCATCTGTAAAATGGGGATAAGAATCATCTAGGAGTCTGAGGTTTAGAGGACCTTATCAAGAGATCTTGTCAAGCTCTTTCACTTTGATAGGTGGGGAAACTGAGGCCTGAGAAGAGGAGGGGCTTGTGTAGACTCACACTGCTCTATTCCATGGCACATATCCAGGATTCAGTCTCAGATCTCCTGACCCCAGACTGTGTGAGGCCCTTGGTGCCCACTATAGCCTTGAGGACTTTTCACACCCACAGAGCTTTGGCAAACCTTGAAAGCACATTAAAATGGGAGCAGTAACTGTGGTTTTTGTGGTTACTATTACTGCTAGTATTTCAGAGGAACTCCGGGGCAGGGCCGCTCTCAGGAGCAGTAAAGACTCAGACTGTAGCTGCCCCCTGACCCAAGTCTAGTTGCTGCTTTCCTCCCACAGACCCACACTGGGAACAAAGTCTGGGGGGAGCTGGGGTTCAGCTGGGGTCAGTTTGGTCAGGAGGCTGGAGAAGGGACTAGGGGACACTTAGAGATACAGCCCACCTGAGGAGATTGATAAGTTACCTCTGTGATGGATGTCTTCTGTTTTTCAAAGGACAGTCGCCTCTTCTGCAGCTCTTTCTGAGGGTCAGGAAGGGGGAAGCCTTAGGAGAGCAGCACAGTAACCTGGGCTGTGAACTGCCCTCAGGTGGGGGCAGTGCCATGGAACAGAGTGCCATCCCATGGGAGGGGAGGAATTCTGGGGAGAGCAGGCCATACCCCTTATCAGTGGGCTTAAACCTGAACTCATATTCATTATCCTCTGCCCTCTGCCAAACCCATCCTAAGCTCCATGCCTTTCCTTACAGGCAGATGTGGGTGGGTGGGAGGAATAGAGGAGAATCAGGAGGAGTGGAGAAACATCTGGTGGTAGTACCAGTGCTTGCAAGTGAATGAGATGGGGTCCTTTCTGCCTGGAATGGGGCATAGGGAACATCTAAGGACCTCTTCTCCCCCCTCCCCACTTCCCGGAGGATCCCAGTACCCAGAGTTTTTAGCCATGGTACTACCTCCCTCAGGCATCTCTCTGGATGGGCCCCTAGGAACATGTGAGCTGGGGGAGACCCTCCAGCTACTCTGAGGAAATCAAGGCTCAGATCCTTGTCCAGCAAAATCCTGGTATTGTCAGAGCCATGACTTATCCCAGAGGTCCTGAAGCCCAGGGTGCTTTCCATCCCAGGGAGCTGCCTCTATGGTCAGAGCTACTTCTAGGATGGGAGGTCAATGGGGACCAACAGCATAAGACAGCCTTGGCTGAGACAAGTGGCTCCTCTTTGTCTTACCTGGGACTTTTCCATGAAGGGGTCCTCATGAGGGCAGATTTTTTGTTTTAGCACCTCAACTCTCCTTGGTTCATCCACCATCTGGGGATAGTCCTTTTCCTGGGCATCCCAGGGAGCCCCCAACAATGTTTATCTATCACAGCTGGGCCAGGGGAGGGGGGAGCCCTCCCATTTTGACCCACTGTCCCTTCTCCCCCAACCTCTGCCTCCTCTCTCAGGTTCTCTACCCCTCTCGCCCAGCTTCCCCTCTCTGGCTTAAGAGTCCTGGTCCCTCCCCCTCCCCCCTCCTCCACAGAACCTCACCCAGGCTAGGATCTGTAACTGGTGCTGATGGTTGGGGCACATGGGAATAAAGTCCTGCCTCATCTCCCTTGGCTCCATAATGTCTTCCAGCTGTCCCCTCAGCTCCTGGTTCATATCTTTCTATAATGAGAGGTTGAGTCAGTGGACCCAGATCAGCTGCCTAGTTGTACTCCTCAGTATCCACAAGATGATAGAAGCAAGTCCTGTAAGGTGTTTGGGCCTTAGTGACAAAATGGAGGAGTTGGATTAGATGAATTCAGTTACCTTTCATCTCTAAAACCCAAGAAATTGGAAGAAGCCCAGTGAGCTAATTTTTCTAATGGGAACACTGAGCCTGGGCCCTGCTATCAACCTGGCGAGGAGCTGTTTCTATCGTTTCTTCCTTTTGCGTTTCTCCCTGTGGCCATGGTTAGAATCTCTAAGATCTGCCCAGAGTCTGGTTCTGGGTTCTGAGCTCAGGTCCTTTCAGCAGCCTCAGTCCTGTCCCTTCCTGTCCCTGAGGTAGTGAATTCTACCTTCAGAAGAGAGCTGCTATTAAGGGTAGAGGGGAGGGCAGCAAGAAGAGAAAGGAGAAGGGGCCATCATGCATATGAATATGAGGGAAATGAGTTCCAAGAATGCCCAGGCCTGGGAAAATGCTGTTGGGATTAAAACTCAAAGGAAATAGTGCCCCAATCCACCCTTCTTTGCCTGTCAACATTATGAATACAGAGAGGGCACCTAAAATGAGGCATCAGAGCTGAGAGGGGCCATAGAACAGGGGATGTCAGAGGTGGGAGGGGCCTTAGAACAGGGAATCTATTCCAATTAATCAATCAACCAATATTTATTAGTCACTTGGCATATGTTAGTAAATGCTTGGTGCTGGGGATACAAATACTGAGAAATGAACAAATCCCTACTTGAATGATTACATTTACAGATGGAGAAACTGAGGTAAAAAACTTAAGTAAAATGACCAAAGATATGTACCTAGTACATAACAAATAAGGGCCTGGATCCCAGGTCCTCTGATCCCATATCCAGAGGCACTCCCCTCTTTATCACAGCTCCTGGAACAATCATGGTGCAGCGGGTGGAATCTTGGACTAGGGGTTGGGAGAACTGAGTTCAAATCCTGGCTCTGCCCACTTGGCCACCTGACTGTCTCACATGAGAGTCCTTTAGCTTTCTTGTGCCACAGTTTTCTCATCTAAGATGAGCCCAAAGTATTTGTCATCCCAACTTACCAAGCAACTGTGAAGCAATAAACAACACCTGTCAGCACTGGAGAAATGAGTTCTTATTATGACATAGGTGGTACCGTGCTCAAGGGCCCTTCAGGGGTTCCCTGTGGCTTATAAAACAACAAAAATCCTCATCTATATCGCTGAGGGTGCCAGAAAGCCCCCAGGATTTGGGTTTAAATCCTAGCTCTACGTGTCACTGCTGTGTGGCTTTGAACAAGTTACTTAACCTGCTCCATAAAATGAGGAGGGGGGAGGGTTGAATGACATGGTCTCTAGATCTGAGTCTTCTCTAGATCTGAGTAATCTGTGAACTCTTAAAGTCAAGAAAGGGTCATTCAGACTTAGAGACTAGAGCCCCAAAGGTCTTATCTTCATTATGTGTGTGTGTGTGTGTGTGTGTGTGTGTATGCGTGTGTGCATGAATATGTGTGTGTGATTCCTTGGATAACATCATCAGGCATATTTGAGGTCACCCATATCCCTAGAGCTGGAAGGGACCTTAAAGTTCACCTATTCTCTCATTTTACATATTGGCAAACTGAGACCCAGAGAAGGGAAAGGACATTCCCAAAGTTACACAAATAGTAGGAGTAGGAATTTGAACTAAGCTCCTCTGACTCCAAGTCCCAAGCTCTTTGTCCCTATTCCATGCAGTGGAGTCAAGGCTAGCCCAAGACAGCTGGTCAATGGCAGAGGCTTAGAGCTTTCTTTGGTATTCTGATTTGTGGAAATGATAGGCAGACCCCTCAGCATCCTGCATTCTTTTCTCTTTAACCCTAATCTCTGATGGAGAAGTGACCCTTCTCCTCATCAAGGTCAGTCTCCTCTCTGGAAGCCCTGGATCCCATCTTTGTCCCTGAATAAGCCCCCACCTCAGAGTGGGGTCTGGGACTCCCCAGACAGGGCAGATGAATGAAAAGGGGAGACTTTCTTCTTAGAACATCTCTCCACCACTAACTCCCTCTCCCCTCTCTAATCTTCAATACTTCCCTCTCTCTACTGGCTCCTTCCCAGCTGCCTACAAACTCCACCACATTTTCCTTATCCTTAAAAATTCCACTAGACCCTACCCCATCATATTTTCTAGTTATCATTCAATATCTCTCCTTCCTTCCTTAGCCAAATACCTTGAAAAAAGGCTACCTTGCCCAGGACACACACACACACACACACACACACACACACACACACACACACACACGTCAGGTTCATCCTGACTCCAGGCTCAGGGCTCTATCTACTTCATCACTTAGGAGTCTCTCCAAACTTCCAAAAGATCTCTTAATTGCCACATTGAACTGCCTTTTAAGCATCCTTATCCTTCTTGGCTCTCCACAGCCATTGACACGGTTGGTCATCCTCTTCTCCCAGATTCTTTTGCTTTTCTTGGTCCCTCCTGGTCCCCCTCTTCCCTGTCCTTCAGTCCACTTTTCTATCATGTTCCCATGTCATATTTCCTAACTACATGTGTTGTCTAAAGCTTCTCCTTCCCCTCAACACTATTCCATTTGGTGACATCGATAGTTCCCAAAGGCTTAATAGGCATCTCTGAGCAGGTGACTCCCAGATTCATGTGTTTTCCCCTGTTTATGTAGTCTCTTAGCCTCAGTTCTCCTCATCTGTGAAATAGGGATAAAAATAACGGCATCTACTTCACAGAGTTATCGCGAGGATCAGATAAGATGACATGCAAACCTGAAAGGGCTAGAGATGTATGGTGATGATGGCAACGCCACCATCCTCCCAATAACCCAAGCTGACAGCCTCCCTGGCAGGCTCACTCTTTCTCATGCTAGCCAATCTTGCTGTTTGTTTCTACCTTCATAACATAGATTGTGTCTGCCCCCTTTCTTTCCCCCACTGACTCGGTGGCTGCCTACTTTAGACCTTTCTCCAAAGGACTCAGATCACAGCCTCTTATTCTCCTTCCTTTCCTCCGCTGCTGAAATATTTTCCTTAACTGAGGAACTGACTGTCTTACCCCTGTAATCAATAAATGCCAGTGGTTTCTTATTACTTTGGGGCTTGAATATAGTAAATTCTTCTGTTTGGAATTGAAAGGTCTTCATAACCTGACCTCAGCCTGTCTTCCCAACCTTACTATACATCACTTCCCTTGAGATACTCTAAAGTCTAGTCAAACTGGTCTTCTTGCTGTTCTTTATACCAGATATTCATTTTCCCATCTTTGTGCCTTTGCCCAGGCTGTATTCCATGCCTGGAATGCCCTCCCTTTTCCTTGCCCTCATTTTTGGAAAGTCTTTTTTTCCTTCAAGACCCAAACTAAAGTATCACTTCCCACATGAAGCCTTCCTTCCCTTATTCCAAAGATGTTAGTGCTCTGCCTCTACCCCAGGTTACCTTGTGCATGCAATATATTCTGTATCTACCCACATATCTACATGTTCCTTCCTTCCCTCTTCCAAAGAAGAGAACCTTTGGAGATCAAGCTTCAAACCCAATTCCCTCTGGACTTCATAGACTGGACAACAAGTCCCCACCCACTTAGCAAAGAATGGATTTAAATAGTAAATAGTAATTGTTTCTTTTTTACCCAGGAACCCTGAGTGTCTTCTCCTCCCAGTCTGATTTTTTTTTTTATTAAAGGGACTATCCCTTGAGCAACTACTTAAAGAAGCCTATTCATTGAATGGGTGTATCTCACTCACAGTGAGAATGCTATAGGACTTTAGCCTGAAAGGGCCAGGGTCTCCCATTGCATCCTGGGCCATCTCCAATTGTCCTAATGAGTATCAGGCCACTGGACCCAGATGGCTCAGGAGGAGAAAGTGAGGTTGGTGACCTTGCATAGCCCTCCCTCACTCAAGTCAAAGTCAACTGCAAGTTGTGTCATCATCTGGATGTCCTGGTCCTCTTTGAGAATGAAGGACAAACACAACAACCTTGTATCTTCATCACTTAGCATAAGGCCTGGCACACAGTAAGTGCTTAATACATGCTTATTGATTGGCATACTTTTGTCTTCCAGGCCAGAGTATGTGTTTTTGTATTTTCCTTTTCTCACATGCCAGGATCCCAATAGGATCTTACATGAATGAATGGAAGGATGGAAGGAACCTGAAACCCAATTCTCTAACTTTTCATATGGGGAAGCTAAGGTGCAGAGAAGTGAGGGGACTTGACCTGGAGAAGTTTAATGGAGCTCTTCCTGACTTGACTCTCTACCCATTACCCAGGAATGCTTAGCACAGGGAGAGTTTAGGGGTGATTTGGGATCAGGGGTCCCCTACCAGTCTTTGGTTGGCCTGCTCCAGCTCCAGAATGGCATTCCTCTCCTCATAGGGGCTCAGGTTCACCACTGAGCATCGAAGAAGCCGGGGTTGGCCTGAGACTGAATGTGACTGCATAGGTGATGGGCGAGGTGGTGGTGGAGGTGGTGGGTACTCTTGTAATCTCTGTCTGCTATTGGAGGAAGACAAAGATACGGGCTGATAAGTGTTTAGGACCTGGCATGACTTGGGGCCATTCTATGAAGATGAGACACACAGAAGGAGTGGAGGGTGGAGGGGAGAGGAGACATACGGTGTAGCCTCAAGGACATGGATGGTGTGTGTGTGTGTGTGTGTGTGTGTGTGTGTGTGTGTGTGTGTGTATCTGCCCAGGGCATACAAATATTGGGAGACTAAAGATGTAGCTCAGGGACAGAGTATGAGGTTGGGGACTTGGCAGGGTGTGGGGCTCAGAAATGGTATGTAGTGGGGCTGAGAACTGGTGGAGAGCAAGAGGTAGGGCAGGAAGTACATGAAGCTATCAGTTTTCAAGCACACTACACACACACACACACACACACACACACACACACACACACACACAGAGGTAATTTAGGGGAAGGGATTTGCCTTTGACTTCCTTAGAGTGTTCCAGGTTGGAACTTCAGAGAAGTGGCCCCTGACATTCCTGGACCAGGGAGCAGGGTGCGATAGAAGGAAAAGCCTGGGATAGGCTCTTCTGGAGAGGGAGACAGTGAGAAAGAGAGAGAGAGAGAGAGAGAGAGAGAGAGAGAGAGAGAGAGAGAGAGAGAGAGAGAGAGAGCAAGCCCTCACTACTGGCTGAGAAAGATCCAGAATTGGAATTCCCAGAAACTTAGCTCCCATAGAAGATCTGGGGTCGACCTTCTTCCTCACTAACCAGGACTAATCCCCTTCCCTAGGATTCCTCCACCTTCTTCCTTTGCCTATCTTCTCTCCTTTTCCCATTGTATTTTCCTTTCTGTCTCTTGCCAGTGCCCTTATTTTTATCCTTCATACCTGTTCTTTCTCCCTCCCTTTCTACCTCTTTGTCTCTGTCTTTGGTTTTCTTTCTTCTCTTATCTCTGCCTATTTTTGTCTTTATCTCTGTGCTAATTCTCCCTCCTTCTCTGTTTCTATCTTGCTGTCATCTGTTTTTGTCTCAGTCTCTGTTCTTTGTGTCTCTCAAATCTATTCTCTCCCTCCCTTTCTATATCTCTTTGTCATGACTTTTGTCTCTGAATTTCTATCTACTTTCTCCCTTTCTGTCTCTGTAGCAAGACTCACAGTTGCAGAAGCTTTTTAAAAAACACTCTGTCCTGCCCCTCCCCACAGACTTGATATGACAGATGTTGGACAGAGATATTGACTTCTGTCTGCCTTGTCCTTAAGGCCCCTGCCTGGTCTCTGGGTTTCTGTCCAGATCCTCATACTTTTGATGGCCTAAATCAGCTCCAAATCTCTTCTCTTAATGCTCCTGAGACAAGGAAAGGTAGAGGTCTTTGTAAACAGATCATCTGAATTGGAATGGCCCACAGAGATAATACAGTCCAACCCCTGCCACTGTTTTCCAAGGAGGGAAAACTGAGGTCACTTCAAAGACCTTATCTAATCCAACACTGTGGATGAGGATATTAGCTCAGTTTATAGAAGTAAGGTTACAGGCCTTTCTGACTCCAAATCCAATGCTTTTTCCTGCATCTCATCTGGCTAAACTAGATCTGAAGAGATTGGGCATGACCTGGTCACTTCTAGCCCCAAATCCTACACTTTCCTGATCCTACAGGATGATGAGTGAGCTGAGGGTCTCCCTCTCTTCCCACCCATTCATTCTTCCCATGGTCTGGGTTCCAGGTCCCTCTGAGCACCTGCTCCCCACCTACGCAAATCTAGGGGATGGAGCTAATGACTTAGGTTACTTACAATTCCCCATGTGGGTTAATCCAAGAATCATCATCCATCATGTATCCTGCCAGGAGAGAGACAGATGTGAGCTGCTGCTTGGGAAAGAGGAGTGGGGGTGTGGGTGGGACAGGCTGAGCACAGGGCTTCCAGTCCAGGGACAGCTCCATTTCCCTAGTTTTCAACTTTGGTCCCCCAGGGTGTCAAGGCTCCTCCCCACTCCCTTTCCCACCCTAGCCTTGATGTCTGACCTCAGTCCTCCCCTCCTATATCGACAATGCAGTCCAGTCCTCACTGTAGCTGCCCAAATCACTGTCAATAATTTGTCATAATGGGCTGTGGAGGCAGGGGCGGGGCTTGGGAAGACTTATCAAGGAGGTGTCACAATAGGCCCAGAGTCCTGAACAAGGGAGTCTTCTCTCAGTGTCTTCTTCCCAGCCTTGTCTGCTGCCAATAATTTCACCATCAAACCTGTCAGAGGATCTTTAAGGTGACAGCATCTCATAAAATCCTAAAGCCAGTCAGTCAACAAGCATTCATTAAATGCCTACTATCGTCAGTGCTAAGTACCGGGGATACACAAGAAAGGCAGGAGATATTCCTCACTCTCATAGACCTCACAATCTAGTGGGAGAGAAGCAAGCAGTGTACTCACAAATATATACTTATACATACAATGAACACATGCACAAGTTAGGGGTGATCAATAGAAGGAAGGTCCTAGAATCAAGAGATTGGGGAAGACTTCCTACACAGAGCAGGGTTTTCCTTAGGACTTGAAGTAAGACAGAAGGCAGCGCTGAGGAGGGGGAGTGTTCTAGGCATAAGGGACACAACTAGAGCAAAGGCCAAGAGTTGGGAGATGGACCACCCAGAAGGTCAGTGTCACTGGATTGAAGAGGACCTGTTGGGGAGTGACAGGCAAGAAGACAGGAAAGGGAGGGGGGGACTGGGTTAGGAAGGGCTTTGAAGGTCAAACAGACCATGTTGTATTGGATTCTGGAGGTGATAGGGAACCATGGGAGTTTATCGAGTGGGGGTGTGTGTGTGACATGATTGAATTCTGCTTTAGTAAAATCACTTTCAGGGCTGAATGGAGAGTGGATTGGAGTTAGGAGGGATTTGAAGCAGGTGGAACCTCAGCAGCTACTGCCATAGTCCAGACATGAGGTGATGAGATTGCCCTAAAGAAGAGCCAGTGTCAGAGGAGAGAAGGGAATGTATTCAGGAGAGAGTCCAAAGGTGACATTGGCAGGCTTTGGTGATGGATATTGGGATATGGGAGTGGAGATGTGAGACTGTGAGGAATTCAGGATTCCTCAAATCGCCCCAGGTTTAGGGGGAAAGAGAATGAGTTCTATTTTGGAGATATTAGATGCCACCTGGTCATTCATCAAGATATCTGATAGGCATTTAGAGAGTGAATGTTAGCAGGGAGGTTGAGGCTGGACAAGTCCATCTAGCTAGAGGTGGAAAGGAACTCAGAGGCTCAGTCCAAACCTCCTTCATTTTGCATGAGGAAACTGAGTCCCAGAGAAGAGAAATGAACTTGCCAACGTCACCCAGCTGGTGAGCATCATTTGGTTTAGCCCCCTACTCCCTATTAAAAGAAAACAAACCTTTAAATATTTACTGCCATCTTTTGTTTTTACATCATCTGCCTTACACAAAGAAATCAGAGGAAGAAAAAAAAGACAGAGCCAGCAGAGCCAACCAACTGTGACCCATGCCCGCCATATGCAATGTTCCCCACTCAGAGCACTCAGCATGTGAAGAAGGGAAGAGCCAGCGGTTTTCTCCCTGGGGCTTCAGGGATCAGCTTTGCCATTCTGACAACACAATGTTCTGTCATTTGTTGCTGTTCTTTCCAAGGAAGTGGTGGTAGCCAGTGTGTGTGTGTACATGTGTACTTATGTGTGTGTGAATCATTTCCCTTTAACTGTCTCATTTTCCAGATGAGGAAACAGAGGAAAGAGATGGGGATGATAATGGCACCTATTTCCCAAGGTTCTAGCACAGTGTAGCACATAGTAGTTGCTCCCTCCCTCTCTCCCTCCTTCCTTCTTAGTTGTGTCCCCCATAAGAGTGTGGACTCCTTCAGGCCAGGGACTTCTTTTTGCCTTCCTTTGTATTCCCAATCCTGGACACAGGCCTGACAGATATTAAACCCTTGACAAATCTTGTTAGATTCTGCATATGAGGAAACTGAGGCTCAAGGAGGTTAGTTAGACCATAAGCCCAAGAGAGATTTTGAGCGTAGGTCCTCTGATTATAGAATCAGGGCTCTTCCTGCTACAAGTTCAGTCAACTTTGTAGGGACTACTTGTCCTCTGCTGGCACAGCCTTCAAGGAAACCACGTTTCTACCTCCCCCCTTCCTGCCCCTCCCCTCATGCTGCAGTGAGCCACAGCAGGAAGCCCCATCTGAGATGAAAGTAGGAGTGATATGAAAGTTACCTTCAGATGAGATACCTTCAGATCAGAGGAGGGTCAAGGAAATGCTGGAGCCAGCTCTAAGCAGCTCACAAAAGCTGATTATTAAATTTTCAGTGGAAGCATTTACGTTTTGGAACTCAGCAAATGCTACAAATCAGAGCTTGATTTATTGTTTTGCTGATTATCTAGATTTTAAAAAGTGATGGAGAAAATGTTAACAATGCAGTAAACGTAGGTAAAGTGCACATTCCTCCCCTGGAGAGCCAGTTGTTAAATATTTATAAGCACACCCCTGGTCCATCCACGGTGGTGATGGTGGGGAAAACAGAGATCCTAGACTGCGGGTGGAAGGCCAGTTGAGAGAAAGGTAAGTGTAGCTGGGAAGCAATGAAGGAGAGGAGTGACCAGGATTGCAAACACTTCCAATGCCCTCTAGATCTGGTACCCTGGATCAAAGTCCTTTTGCTGCACCCTGGTTCCTGCTCTTTTGTGAATGATTTTTTTTTTGTTTTGGGCAGGGACCTGTGATTTCCTTGGTTTAGGGAATTCTTCAGGGAGGACACTTGGATAAGACCTGGTTCTGCCATTTAGAATCTTAGATCATTGCCTGCTACACTGGGTTGTGATTAACTCACCATCAACCTTAATGTATCAGAGGCAGGGCTCCAATCCAGACCACTGATAATCTAAGCCTAACCCATAATTGGACCAGAGGATTCTAGACCTAGAGCCAGAACGGACTGTTGACTCTATTTGGTCCAATCCTTTTATTTTACATATTAGGAAACTGAGGTCCATGTAAGTAAGGTCACTTGCCCAAGTTCACCAAGGTCACCAAGTGGCAAACTGGGGATTCAAATTCAGGACCTTTGACTCCTCTTTCTACTGTATCTTTCTATCTCAGTGGTTTAGTCCCTAGTCCCTTTCACCACTTCTGGACACATTCCAGCTTGTCACTGTCCCATATCTGGACACAATCTGACCAAAGCAGAGAATTCTGACAATGACCACAAGATGGCAGTGAGTCCTCAGGGAATTGAACCACACTTTGGGAGGGGACGGTGGTGAGGAGCAGGAAACTGACAGGAGGATCAAGGCCTCAGCTTGCAAGGGTGGCCCAGAGACTGGGGGCTAGCCTAAGACATGGAGAGAAGAAGGGGCTGGAGGTGATTTGGGGAATGGCAAAGTTCTAGAAGGTGGAGACTTGAATGGGCAGTAAGATAAGAGTACGGAGCTAAGATAAGAGGCCCAAAGCCCTGAGTTCAAATTCTGACTCATGTTTATTAGCTGCATGACCCTGGTCAAGTCACTTTAACCTCAGTGTCTCTGGTTTCCCATCTGCAAAATGGGGATAGCAACCACACTTCACAGAAATGTAACGAGAATGAAATGAGATAACTGCTTTGCAAATGTTAAAGCATGTTATGTAAATAACAGCTATTATTATAAGGCTTGTGCAGGGTCATTAAGGGGGATAGAGTCCCCTGAGGGAGCAGAGGGAGTGAAAGCAAGGCTAGGTCACTTTGCTCAGGTCCTAGAATGGTTCATCCCCTGGCTGAATGGCGCATGTAGGCCAGATAGAAGTCAGCTTCCAGCTACTGGGAGGCATTTGGGAGAAGCCAGAACCACCCAGAGAGGACTGTGAGCTGCCTTAAAGTAGAATTAGTCTGTGATTCACCATGCAAATTTATGCAAAGCACTATGGGATTCCCATACCTCTTGACCCACTGCCCTGTGGACTTGGAGCTTCTCTGAAGGAAGCCACTCCTGGAGTCTTGGGGCTTTTCTTTCTCCTCCTAGCAGACTGAGTGATGGAGTATGGGCAAAGGCAGAAGGAGCCAGGGCCTTCCTCCACTCTTCCCTCAGCCACTTATTAAATAAATGCTTGTTGGCTATTATCCCTACTGGTTGTGTGGCTCAGGAGTAAGTCCCTTCCTTGGTGGAGGCTCAGTAAATTCAGTCAATCAGCGATGTGCCAGGGCCCTGTGCTGGGGGGGTGAGGATGCAGAGACAAAAGGGAAGATGAGATGTCACCAGCCCTAAAAGAGGAATATCAAGCCTTTCACGCCCTACCTCACAGGGTAGGGCATCTTTGAAAGCGGTCTGGCAGAGTGGATGGAGAGCTTACTTAGAGTGGAGACCTGACTTCCAGAGAAAGGCTTGCCTCTGATATGCCTTGGTTGTGTGACCTTGGGCAAGTCACTGCAGTTCCCTCTCAGTGAATTCTCTAAGACTGAATTGTAGGACAGGTGGAACTCTAGATAATGGTAGAGGGAGTTGCTTCGCTGGGAGTTTCTACTGAGGAAGTCACAGACTCTATTCTGGCCACCCCTCCCAAGCCCTGCAGAAAGAGCCCTTATAATGGCCCTATTAATTCTCAGGGTGATCTTGGACAAGGTACTTCCCCTGGCTGAGTCTCAATGTCCCCATGGGTGAATTGAGGGGCCTCTGAGCTCTTTCTGGCTCTGAGTGATCTGCTTCCTCTTCTCTCTCCTGCCTTTTCTCCTTCCCGTTCAGCTTCCTTCTCCAGAGAAGTCCCAGTTACTAAGCTGTGTCTCCCTCTCCGGACAGCCTGTTGCCATAGCAGCTGCTCCTCTGCCCCCTGGTTGCCATGACGCCCTGGGCGCACACCTGCCCGCTTGGTGGGCGGGGCCAAGAATCTCGGTTTTCCCAATATTCTCCTGGATCCCCTTGATACTGAGAGGAGGGGACTGATGCATCTGTCCGCAGCTCTCCTTTCATCCTTGGGCACCTCTGGCCCCAGGTTCCTGGATCCTGCCTGTAGCCTAGAACATCTTCCATTTTCTGGTCCAACTGAATGAGTGCTGGGCTTGGGACCCTTGCCACTCAGCAGCAGTGTGATCTAGGGCAAAACACCTCCACTCTCTCAGCCTCAGTTTCTTTCATCTGCAAAATGGGACTAATTCTCCACTGATGGGGAAAATGCTTTGTAATTCTCAAGGGAGTAATTAGCAGCGTCCCTTCCTCACAACAATCCTGGGAATCAGACAGTGTAGACATTGAAAGAGCCCTAGCTCTGGGCTTGGATGACCTACATTCAAATCTTGCCTCTCGTGTGATTGTGGGCAAGTCATTTGAATCATGCTGGGCCTCAGTTTCCCTAACTGTAAAATGAGGGAGTTGAAACAAGTAGTAATTAAGTGCCTACTGTGCGCCAGCTACTGTGCCAAATGCTTCATAGGCATCAAATCACTTGATTTATCCTCACAACAACCCCAGGAGGTAGTTGCAATTATCACCCTCATTTTACAGTTGAAGAAACTGAGGCAGGTGGAAGGGAAATGACTTGCCTCGGGTCTTGGCTTCCAGGCTGACCCTTTAGTCCCTCTGCCACATTGTGCCTCACTTTATTAGTCATTAATATTCTCTCTTTACAGAGCAGGAAATTTAGGCTCACGGAGGGGGAGGAGCAGAGCTGGGTGCAGAGTCCTGGGAATCCAAGTATTCGTTCTCCTTCCTCATATCAGGGACCCTGTGTGAGCTGAAGCCAGACCTCCTTATTCTTAGGCAGAGCCAGTGACCCAAGTGCTTTTGGGATCCAGATCACCTTGTCCCCAATACAGCCCTTTGAGTGTGTCAGGGATGGAGGGTTGCCTGAAGAGAAATAAGGGAAAATGGCCCTAGAAGGTCCAAGCTGAGAGAACACAAGTCACAGGGTCACAGAGTCATCACAGAGGCATCGAGTCTAATCCTGAACAAGAAATCCTGAATAAGACTCATCTTCCTGATTCAGCCTCAGACACTTCCTAGCTGTGTGACCCTGGGTAAGTCCCTTCACCCTTAGCTTCCTCATCTATAAAATGAGCTGGAGAAGGAAATGGCAAACCACTCCAGTAGCATTGCTAAGAAAACCCCAAATGGGGTCACAAAGAGTCAGACAAGACTGAAAATGACTGAACAACTCCAGAACTTTCATTCCAAGACCCTGGTACTGACCTTTGGGGGTAAGCTGAAGAAGGCTAATCCCTCTTCCACATCCATCACAGCCCTGGGGAGGCAGCCTGTTGTAGCAGAGATCTTTAACAGGCTTCTAGCTCACAGATTTAGCATTGGATGGGACCTTGGAGTTCACTCGGTCCACCTCCCTCATTTTATGGAGGAGGAAGTTGAGACCCAAGGAAACAAACCCATTTACCCAAGGACACACAGCATTCAAGTGATCGGTCCTCAAATCCTGCCTGCGATTTTACAAATCACAAGCACCAAAGGACTTCTTCTGAGCCCCAGTTTCCTCATGTGAAAAATGGGCACATGTGTTAGAAAAATTCTTTGCAAAACAAAATTTTTGAAATTATTAGAAATCAGTGCTATTTTTTTAAACCACTGAAATACTGATATGCTACTTTGTGTTTCATTTTGACCCAGTATTTAGAACAGTAGAAGGGTGGCCCTAGGGGCAGTGAATCAGTGTTGTATGTGGTGAACCACCAGGTGGTACTCTGGGCTCAGTCTCCTCCAGCGTGCCCTCCACAGCGCATGCCTGGGTAGATACCTGCCAGAGACTCAAGCTAGCAAAGTTCTTTTTTGTGCCAAAGCCAAAGTCTGATCTTACCCAGTCTGGGTATGAACCTATTCCGACAATAATTCACAACTTCTGATTTGCTCGGATCGCGTCCCCATTCCCAATAAGATTCACATCAAACATAAAATGAATGTTCATTCATAACATCAGAGGCTCACATCTGGATTCAGTGCATGTTAACCACAAATTCAATACAAAGTAAAGGAAGGAAGTGGACTTTGACCTGAAGGCTCCTTTCTGCTTCCTACCAAGTGTTCAGTTGCCCCATCTGCTCCTGGCTCTGTACTCCCAGCATAGAGCTCAGTGCCTGGCACAGAACAACACTTTGCAAATGCTTGTTGATTGACTGATCGATGGATTGATAGACCGGCAGGTCATGATCCTGGCTGAGTGCTCGGTAGAGGCAGGCGTCTGTGGAGTTAACCGCAGATCACTGGAGGCTCTGGAGTCAGAAGCAGTAACGACTCAGTGTTACCTGGGGAAGAGGAGGCCCCCAGCCATGGCTCCAAGTGAGCCCTATAGCAGATTCCTCTGCAAACTGCTTGTCTCTCTCTGCCTTGCTTCTCATGATTTTTGGTTTTCTATGGACTGCTGCAGCATGATATTAAATGACCTTAAGCAGCTCCTATGTGAAAAGTCCCAGGCAGTCCGTAGCCAAGACCTGGTTTTCTCATTCTTGTCTGGCAGCTAAAAGATCCAGGAAATTGCAGGGAAGAAAACCCAAGCTGTTTCAAACAGGATTACATGATTACAGCTATCATCTGAAGGTCATGGACCTCGCAGTGCCTTTGTCTCCTCTCTGCATGGCCCAGTCCTGGGCTCACCAACTGGGTAGAAGCGGCTGAGCAAATGTTTGTTGAATGCACGAACATTCTGTGCTTTAAGGCCCCTCCCAGCTCTGACAGCCCATGTTCTATGTTCTAAGGTCCCTCCCAACTCTGACAGCTCATGTTCCCTATTCTTAGGATCCTCTCAGTTCTGCTCTCCTTTTCTGGGTCCTCTCTTCTGCTCTAATCTTAGAAACTCAGCACTTACTACATAGTAAATACTTAATAAACACTCTCTTTCTCTCATCTCCCAGCTCTAATATTCCCTGTTCTAAAGTCCTTCCAAACTCTGACATTTTTTGTTGAAAGGAAGCACAGAAAAGAATGCTCAACTGAGTTTAGACCTGTTTTTAACACGTATTGTCATTGTTCAGTCGTATTTCAGTCGCATCTGATTCTTCATGACCCCATTTGGGGTTTTCTTGGCAGAGATTCTGGAGGGGTTTTCCATTTACTTCTCCAGCTCATTTTACATATGAGGAAACTGAGGCAAGCAGAGTTGGGTGATTTGTCCAACGTCACACAGCTAGCAAGTATCTGAGACCTGATTTGACCTTGGAGAGGAGTCTTCCTGGCTCCCACAGCCACTTTGTGCATTATGGTGCCACCTAGTTACCCCTTTTTGACACTTACTAATTATATAACCCAGGGCAAAGGACTCTGGGTCTCAGTTTCCTTATCTTTAAAACAGTAGAATATTGGTAACATCCACTTTACAGAATTATTTTGAGGCTCAAATGAATTCAGGTATGTAGAATGCCTTGAGAGCCTTCAAATTGTGTAATGGCTTACCAAGAGCTAATGACTGCTGTTATAGGTCCCTTCCAGTCCTTGTAGGTGAAGTAGTAAGTACAATAACTGAATAGATTGCATTGGGAGTTAGGAGCCCTGGATTCTCATCTAAGCTTTGCTGTTGATTCCCTGCATGACCCTGAGCAAGTCTTTTCTCACAATCTTTGCTACTCAGTTTTCTCATCTGTGAAATGGGGATAGTACCTTGCTATAGAAAGCAAATCCTGAAGCACTCTAAGAATGGTGATTGTTGTCATTCAAGTGGATTTGAATAAGATGGGTCCATGAGAAAGAGAAATGGCTAATAAAGAGGGGATGAGGTGCTTGTGGGAAAAGATGCAAAGCTTTTATGCCAGGCCAGATAGGAAGCTCCCTGGTTTTAATTTGGGGTGAAAGGATGAGACAATGGACTGTCCTGCTTTGTCCTTTTCCCACCTTTCCCTGATCCTAGGGAGCCCACTGCCCATTCTGGGTACCATCACCCATGTGCAGCCAAGGAATCCCCCAGAATGGGTGCCTACTCCCACCCCCCTACCTCTTGCACAGAGGCTTGCTCCTTACTTGGGCTGATTCCCTGGGTGGGACAGCTCACATTTTTTATTTAAAAAATGAGACAGATAATAAGAGTGTCAAGGAAAATTGATTTGGGGATTTTTCAGCCCCTAATAAATTACAGTAATATGTTTATCAAGTTATCTTTCTCTAGAAGGCTCTGGCAGGAAGGGGTGTGTATGGCTCTGGGTAGACATCCTCCTCATGGGCCCCCAGATCTTCTGGTCCAGCAACAGGGCCTAAGAAACATGAAAGATGAAGTACCTGCTGTGTGCAGAGGCCCACAGAAGGCACTGGGAAAACCCAGAAGTTAATCAAGATCAGATCCTGCCCTCACGGAAAGAAGAGGGGAAAGAACACGAACCCGATAACTGCAACCTTGCACAGACAATTCAAACATGGGACCCTGGGGGAGCATGGAGGAAGGTCCTTGGGAGTGTGGTTATCATGGATGGAGTACTGCATGAGGAGTCGGGAAGACCTGAGTGCAGATCCTGCCCTGAGACTAGTGTGTGAGCCTAGGCAGGTCCCTTTACTTCTGCGTGCCTCAGTTTCCTCATCTGTAAAATGGACATAATAGCAACATCTACTTCAGGGTTGTCGTAAAAATCAAATGCAATAATGTACGTAATGTGCTTCCTCTTCCCTTCCTCCCCCTTTTCTCTTTTCCTTCTTCTTCATCTCTTTCTCCTTTTCTTCTTCTCCTCTTTCATCATCATCATCATCATTATCTCTTCTTCTTCTTTTTCCCCGTTATTCTTTTCTACTTCTTGCTCAGTGGACTGTTGAAGAGAGGGATGACCTAACTACCTTTAGTTATTGCATAAGAGCACTGGAAAGTAGGAGTTTTGATGGTGTCTTTGGGACAAGTCCCACAGCAGACAGAGTGATGGGCAGGGCACACACCCCAGCCTGCTCCTATATGGTTTGAATTTCTTCTCCAGGTCTTGGCATTTTAGAGCTTTCTGCTTTCTGTAAATTAGAGGTGATGAGTCTTTGGAATGGTGACATCTGCTAAAGATGCTCTAGTGTTTATATGTCTCTGTTACATCCAAAAGCAATTGTGGGCATCACTCTGGTCAGATGTAATTCTCTGGTTTTGGTGCCATCCAATGAATGACTTTTCAAGGCTCTTTTGGAGTCTGCATGGCTAGAATGAGGATTTGACATCTGCTAATATATGAAGGATAGGAAGCTGCTGGTAGAGGATGTGGGTCACCGAATGGTGCCTTTCTAGACATTAGACAGGTGCTTTTATCCCCCAGCCTGCAGTGATATGTCACCTATATCACTGAATGAAAACTCTGCATGAATCAATAAGTTTGGGGTCCTTAGGGATTTCTGTAATTTCTAGTAGTGCTAGCCTGGAATTAATTATAATGAGTCAATAAACAGTTATTAAGCACCTACTATGTACCAGGCACTGTACTAAATGTTGTGGATCAAAGAAAGGTAAAAGACAGTCCATGTTCTCAAGGAGCTCATTAGGATCATAGATTTAGAGTAGGAAGGGCGTTAATATCCATGGAGTCCATCCCTCTCCCCATTTTACAGATGAGGAAATTAGGACTCAGAGAGACTAAATGACTTGCTCACCATCACACAGATAGGGAGCGTCTGAGGCATAATTTGAACTCACAGCCTTCTTACTTCATCATCTTCACCACTACCACCACCACCAATCATCATTTATTACCGCGATTTAGACAAGGTCAAGGAGAGTTTCCTGGAAAACTCATCAAGTAAGAAGGGACAGGAAAGATATTCCAAAGACAATAAAACTGTCCTGAAAGGTCCAAATGCAAGGGGGTCATCGTATATTAGGAGGCAGTGAGGAGCTGGACTGGAGAGACTAGTACATAGAGGAGATAAGCCTGGAAAAGACAAGTGGGATCAGGTTGAAGAAGGCCTTGAAAACCAGGCAAAGAAGTTTGAACTTTATTAGGTATTAGGGAGCCCTCAAAGATTGTTGAACAGAGAAGAAACATGACTGGTTTTGTACATAGCCAAAGTGATTCTGGCAGTATAGAGAGTGAATTAAAGTTGTGTAGCACATGGAAGCTTAAGGGGCTGATCCTGGGGAGTGTCAGGAGGACATGAGGGGTTCTTGGAACCCCAGGCTCCAACAATCTTAGATGCTCTGTCTAGACCGATATAGCCAAGGGCTCTTGCTGGGGGTTCCATGCAGACGTGGCCACAGGAGTTGTGTGTGCATGGTCTGGGTTTGAGAGCAGCCACATTTGGTGCCCAGGACCATTGGCCAGTCTGTTGTACACAGCTTTGCATCTGAGACACCTCCAAAGTACCTTGAGTGATTCCTGGGTCTCTCCCTCCTGCCTGGGATCTTCCTGGGCCTCAGATTTTGAGAGGGGGTGGAGCTGTGACTGTGGGATTCTGCCCAGGTCTGTTAGCAGAGGGAACTACTAATGCTAGGCATTCCCAGCACTAGCCTCTGGCCCAGATGTAATGCTTAGGTGACTTTGCATTATAGCCTCAGGCTCCATTGTCAGGGCAATAGGCTCCTTCTATCCTTCTCCATCCTTGGGGGCGTGTCTGCTTCAGGCTGAAGGCCTCCTGTCTTACTGGTCCTGGAGCTCTGATGACATAGCCGAAGGGGACTGGGAGGGAGAGGAGAGAAAGTCTCCCCTCACTCCCCTCGTTGCTGCCCTCTGGCACTGCAAAGCTCTCCACCTCAAAGAAGTAAGTGCTCCCAAGGAGTCTTCCCCTGCTGGATGGTCTGTCTCTTTTACACAGAGTCCTGGTTTTCTTATCCAATCACAAGATAGTTTCCATATGGTGTCAGTTGCCTTAATCTAATGGCCAGGGCCCTTTAATCTTCTCAACTTGACTAAGGACTAAGGACTAACAACCTGTTGCTTATGGGATTTTATGAAAACTCCTTCTAACACCTTAATACCTTGTGATTTTCAGACTTCCCTGATCCAAGCCAATGAGCAGGCCTGGGAAATTGTCTTCCTTTGCACCCACAGCATCGTGAACCTGGGGTGGGCTGGCTGAGCAGATGGGACTTTCCCTCCCTTCTGTCAGAAAAACAATGTTCCACCAATTAGAACTGTTCAACTGAAGGATGGCTTCTTGGAAGGTAGTGAGCTGCCCCTCACTGAAGAATGCAAGTGAAAACTAAATGATGAGTTGGTGGCAAAGGATTCTTGAGGCAGCGTAGTGTCGGAATGTGGGCTTGGAGTTAGGAAGGCATAAGTTCAAATCCAGCCTAAGGCACTTATTAGCTATGGGACCCTGGGCAAGTCACTTAACCATGTTTGCCTCAGTTTCTTTATCTACAAAATGAACTAGAGAAGGAAATGACAAACTGCCGGGAGCTAAGTCTCAGGAGGAACTGCCCTTACCTCCCCCACCTCAACCTCCTTGTATGCACAGACCATTGTGAAACCTGTTTTTCACCTCCCCCTCCTTCTTTCCTAATTGAGCTATAGATATAAAGGCAGCTTGTAGATGCAATAAAGCAGAGACTTGCTCAACACCCATGCCTCCGTAGTCTCTCTGACCCCGTTCCC
>CM053773.1:245161429-245227091 GCA_028658325.1 Potorous gilbertii
CAAACACTTCAGTGTCTCTGCCAAGAAAACCCCAAATGGGGTCATGGAGAGTCAGACATGACTGAGACAACTGAACAAAAGCAGCAACCTTTTTTTAGCCTCCCTGGGTCTCAGTTTTGTTCTCTGTAAAATGGGGCTAATAATGCCTGAAGTGCCCACCTTACAGGTAGGTGCTTGTAAGGTTCAAGTGAGATGAATAACTAGAACCACTTCTGTGTTCCTGAGCTCTATCAATGCCAGCAGCTGCTGGACAGGGCTGGGTTGGATTGGATAGGGTCTTCTCGTTCTATGCCTCTGTGAGAGCTAGGAAGCCCTTAGAACAAAGAACGAGGCCTGAAACCACAAACTCCCTTGTAAGCCCGGGCTCCCCTGACTGGAGAGGGGGCTTGGAGGGAAAGGGGGAGTGATGGAGAGGAGAGTTCTAGGGAGAGGGAGAAGCTACTTTCCTTTCGATGGCCACCAGAGGGAGGAGCATGCAGCTCCCCGCCAGAAAGAGAAGTCGACCAGCTGGGGCTCAGTCAGGTACTCCAGGACGATCCAGGTAGCAAAGAGGTCACTTCCTACGGTGTTCACCCAGCTACCTCTCCATACCCATCATCTCATAGGATGCTCACAATGCTCCTGGGAGAAGTGGAACAGGGCAAGGGTTCTTATGGGCATTTGACATGGGGGACCCTGAGGGTAAATGACTCTCCCAAGGTCACACAACTGGCAAATGATAGAGTGAGATTCTCTCTTGACTGTGAGATCAAGACTCTGTTTGCTAGGCCACATTGCTTGTGCTGGAAGTCCTCTGGAAGTTCTCAGGTCATAGAATCCCTGCTCTAGACCAGAGACTAGCTAGTTCAAGCTCCCCCTCCTCATTTTATAGATGGGAACACTGAGGAAAACAGGGTGAAGTGATTTGGCCAGTGACTAATAAATGACTCTAAGTCATTGACCTTGCTATGAATGTCTGAGGCTGGATTTGAACTCATGAAGAGGAGTCTTGTTGATTCTAAGGCCAGTGTTCTATCCACTGTGCCACCTAGGAACCTCTGTGATCATTGCATGCAGCTTCATAATTTTACAGAGAAGAGTCAATCCCAGAGAGATGGGAAGGGACTTCCCCAAGGTCACGTGGCTCATAGCAGACAGACTCAGGATTCAAACCAAGCCTCCTGACTCCAGGACTTTTTCCATTCTCCCATGGTGCATCCCCATAGGATATTAGAGCTGGAAGCACCTTTAGCCAATTGTACTGTAAGCTCTACAGTGTATAGATGGGGAAACTGAGCCCAGGGAGGAGAAGGTTATTGTTCCCATAACCACATGAAACTGGTTATTTTGGGATTGTAGTATTTTAGAGTTGGATGTGTACTCTATAAGGTCTGTACCTGCAAGATCATTTAGTTCAATCCCTTTATTTTACAGATTAGTGAACTGAGGCTCTATCAAGTTGATTTCCTCAAGATCACAGGAGAGTCACTGAGCAGGGTCTGATTGATTCAGTCTCCTGTATCTCTTCTTCTACTCCCTCAATCCAAGCTTTCTTCCTTTTCCTTCTGTTTCTTGCTCCCATTTATCCTGTCATCCTTGCTGTGGCCACAGCTTTCCTCTCTGTCATCCTGCCCTTTTCTCTTGTTGGCCATTTTAAGGATGCACTTCCCTCTCCTCAGGAATCTCTTACCTTGTCATGTCCTCTGCCTTGCCCTTCTACTGCATCCTTCAGCCTCAGTAACCCCCACCATCCACCTTCTCTTCTCCTTCTTCTGAGCTGCTAAACTAACTCTACTGGAGCCGGTCACAAAACCATGGCAGCTCACGAGCTGTTTTTTTTGCCTGACGGCAACAGGATGGTCACTGATGCTTGGCAGTTCTGAATAACTTCCTATCACCCTCTCCTCAGCTGCTGTTACAAATTATGTCAGGTCATAGCCATGATGGGGACCTTTGCTTCCAAGAAAATTAGTTACTTCCACTAAACGACCCACTGAGGTTAATGAAAAGAGAAGTATGCTTTGAAGACCTGGCAGTGATTCCCATCTCCTACCTTGCTTACTGTGGTACCTTAGGAAAGTCAATTCTTTCTGGACTTCATTTCCCTCATCTCTAACATGGGGATGCTAATATATGCACATAGCAGAGTTATTGTGAGAAAAAAATGCTTTGTAGACCATAAGTTGTTAGAGAAGTAGGAGCAACTGTAATTATTATTTGGTGGAAAGAGATCTCTTATTTTAAATGAAATCCACTGATCTCTCATTCCTGGCTTGGGGTGTGGAGCCTCTGACTTTCTTAGTCACTTAGTTGCTTGACTCTCCATGTTTTGAGACCTTTGATAACCAATCCTTTATTTCTTGACTCACTTCTTTTACTCCGGGTCCTGATACCCTTGGCCCCAACCTGCTTTCAAAGTGACTCCCTTGTAAAGTGTCAAAGGGGCTCACTGTTAAATTTTCAGGGAGAGTATTTACTTCTCAGAATCGGCAAGTACTACAAGCAGGGGCTCAATTTATGGTTTTGTCAGTTAAGGAAGTAACCGAGAAAATGTTAATACTTCAGATTCAACTTAAAATTGTGTCATACCTACATTGCCCCCACCCCTGAGAGATGCTTGTTAAACATTTACTAGCATACCCTTGTAGCTCTTTCTAAACCAACAAGACGTAATCATTCAGCATAGTTTTTAAGAGCTTTATATGATGATTTGTGTTGTCCTTCATAGAAAAATCAAACCATTAAAGGATCTCCATATAGACATTAGTTAAGAACACTGTATTTGAACTGTTGTCCATCCTTCATTTTCAAAGAGGCGCAATGCCATCACAGGGTGATTGATGTCTTGGCTTGTGTGTGAATTGAATTTAAGGGAGGTAGAGCTGCACAAGGTCATCAACCTCCCTCTCTCCTCCAGAGTTATTGAAGTCCAATGGCTCAAGGTGCCATGGATGACCTTGGTGTCTTTGGTGTCTGACCAATCTCTAAGCACTCTACAGCACCTGCTTCAGCTGCCTTCATGACTGGTGGACTCATCCTCCTATTCTACTAGAGGAAGTTTTCACATGTTTGGGAGAAATGCCCTCTCTTTCAACTCACAGATGGGTTTCAAGCCCATTGGTTACTCTCAACCTGATTTGGCATGTCCACCAAGATAGTTTGCAGGGTTGTGGCTTCTGTGTGTGCCACAGCTTCTTGGAACCACAGATTAGAGTTGGGCGACAGGTGGATACCAAATAGATCTCTTGGCTATCCTCTCCAGCAAGGAAGGCCCTGGCCTAGGCTAGCCAGTCTGTGGATCTTCCTGCCATCTTCTCCAGTCCCCTTCCATTGTCAGCATTTACTAAAATCAAAATATGAATGCGCCTTCCCTTCTCATGCAGCTAAGGGCAAATCCTTTGTAGCTCAGTCTCCCTGTCTTCTGTTCAGTCCAACATCTGTTGTGTTCTTACACGCTCATCACTATTCTAGATCCTGTAAAAGACACACAAGGAGGTAAAAGATGTGGTCTCTTCTTTTAGGAACCTTGTGCTTTTATTGGGAAGATTAGATAAACTATGAAGTAATAGAGAGTCATAAAAGACAATCTACAAGTGGTAAACTGTGTAATATACAGAAGAGAGAGAAATCAGCAAGGGCTGTGGGAGTAGCTAAGGAAGGCTTCATGGAAAATGGAAATGGTTGGTTGGGAATAGAAAAATGGTTCACTTCGAGAGGTAGTAGAGGGAGCTTCGGCCTTAGAAGCTTATAAATTCTGACTCTGCCAACTGTGTATGTAGTCTTGGGCAAGTCATTCTATGTTGCTGGATCTGTTATCTCACTGATGAAATCAGTAGGTTGGACTATAAATTCCCTTCAAATTCTAAATCTATAATCCCATGGTCTTAGTATTTGAACAAGATATGTGATAAAGGGCAAAATAAAAAAAAATACAGACACCTAGGCTCAAGACTACACCTCATCCATTGATTTAAAAAATTGTTTTTTGGTTACGTTTTGAGTTCTGAATTGTCTCCCTCCCTCCCAAACCCCACATTGAAGAAGGCCAACATTTGATGTAGATGTGTATATGGAACCATATTATCCATGCTTCTACACATCAGTTCTTTCTTTAGAGATAGCATTTTCCTTCATAGTTGATTTAAATGATCACATTATTCAGAAAAGCTTAATCATTCACAGTGACTCTTCAAACAATATGACTGTCACTGTTTACAACATTCTCTCAGTTTTCCTTGTTTCATGCAAGTCTTTTCAGGTTTTCCTGAAAGCATCCTGCTCGTCTTCTCTCTCTCTCTCTCTCTCTCTCTCTCTCTCTCTCTCTCTCAAAAATTAATTAATTTTTAGTTTTCAACACTCACTTCCATAAGATTTTAAATTTAAAATTTTCTCCCCTCCCCAAGACAGTATGCAATCTGATATAGGCTCTATTTATACATTCATATTAAACATATTTTCACATCAAACCACAAGAAAGAAGAAACAAAACAAAACAGCAAAAAAAAAAAAAAAAAAAAGAGAGAGAGAAAATAGTCTGCTTTGACCTGCATTCAGATTCCAAAGTTCTTTCTCTGAATGTGGATAGTATTTTCCATCATGAGTCTTTTGGAGTTTTCTTAGATTCTTGCATTTCAGAGAAAAGTTATGTTTATTACAGTCAGTCATAGCACAATGTGACTGTCGCTATGTACAATGTTCTCGTAGTTCTTCTCACTTCACAGCATCAGTTCATATAAGTCTTTCCAGGTTTTTCTAAAGTCTGTCTGCTCTTCATTTCTTATAGCACAATAGTATTCCATCACAACCATATACCACAACTTGTTCAACCATTCCCTGGTTGATGGACATCCCCTCAATTTCCAACTCCTTGCTACCACAAAGAGAGCTGCTACAGATATTTTAGAACATATAATTTTTTTCCCTTTTTTCTAGTTGCCTTGGGAAAGAGACCCAGTAGTGGTAGTGGTAGTGGTGGGTCAAATGGTATACGCACTGTTATAACTCTTTGGGAATAATCCCAGACTGCTCTCCAAAATGGTTGGATCAATTCACAGTTCCACCAACATTAGTTGTATTAGTGTCCCAGTTTTTCACATCCCCGCCAGTATTTGTCATTTCCCCCTTCTATCACTTTAGCCAATCTGATAGGTGTTAGGTGATACCTGAGAGTTGTTTTAATTTGCATTTCTCTAATCAATAATGTTTTAGAGCATTTTTTCATATGACTATATAGAACTTTGATTTCTTGTTCCAAAAATGCCTTTTCATATCCTTTGACCACTTATCAATTGAGAAATGAGTCATATTCTTATAGATTTGACAAAATTGTGTATACATTTGAGATAAGAAGCCATTATTTGAGAAACTGGCCGTAAAATCCACCGTCCCCAGTTTTCTGTTTTCCTTCTTATCTTTGGCTACATTGGTTTTATTTGTACAAAATTTTTAAATTTAATTAAATTTACTGGCATTGAAATGATCCATTTATATTCCACAATGCTCTCTATTTGTTTATTCATAAATTCTTCTTCTATCCATAAATATGATAATATATTTCATGTTCTTCTAATTTATTTATGATAACTCTCTGATACTTATTTATGTCATGTATCCATTTTGACCTTATCTTCATGAATGGTGTAAGATAATGGTCTATACCTAGTTTCTGTCAGACTGCCTTCCAGTTTTCCCAGCAATTTTTACCAAATAGTGAATTAACATCCCCAAAGCTTAGATGTTTATGTTTATCAAACAGGAGATTACTATAGGCGTTTACTACTGTGTCTTGTGTACCTGTTCTTAGTCAGTACCAGGTTGTTTTCATAATTACTGTCTTATAATACACTTTACAATCTGGTACTGCTAGATATCCTTCCTTTACATTTTTTCATTAATTCCTTTGATAATCTTGACCTTTTGTTCTTCCAAGTGAATTTTGGTATTGTTTTTTATAGCTCAATAAAATAATTTTTGCTTTTTTAATTGGGATGGAACTGAATAAGTAGATTAGTTTAAAAAAAATTGTCATTTTTATTATATTGGCTAGACCAACCCATGAACAATTAAGACTTCTCCAATTATTTAAATCTGACTTTATTTGTATAAAAAAGTATTTTATAATTATAAATATATAATTTTATAATTATGTTCATATATGTCCTGGGTTTATCTTGGCAGGTAGATTCCCAGGTATTTTATATTGTTTGAGGCAGCTAAGTGGAGCAGGACACAGAGTGCTGGGCTTGGAATCAGGAAAACTCATCTTCCTGAGTTCAAATCTGACCTCAGAAAGTTACTAGCTGTGTGACCCTGGGCAAGTCACTTCACCCAGTTTGTCTCAATTTCCTCATCTCTAAAATGAGCTGGAGAAGGAAATAGCAAACTACTCCAGGATCATTGCCAAGAAAACTCCAAATGGGGTCATGAAGAGTCAGCAGGACTGAAATGATTCAACAATAACAAAATTTTATATCATCTACAGTTATTTTAAATGATTCAATTTACATTCATTCACAGATTTTCTTTGGACATGGACCTAACTTCATTTCTACCCCCCTTCCAGCCTTTAGAGAAACCGATTCCCAAATCAATAAGCACCTTTATTAAAAAACAACAATGAGAAAATATATCCAGGTCAGGAAGAATTAAGATAGAGCTATTAAATGAGCATCCTTTTCTCCCACCTTTCCCTCCCCAAAGTAAAAAATAAAAACATGAAACTCTTGTAACAAATAATCAATCAAGACAGAATTTGCTTTTTTAATGCTTATTTGTTGTAGGAGTTTTCTTTTTCTTCTTTTTGGAGGTAGGAGAACACATGCTTGTTAATTGAAAAAATTAATTAAAAAGGGTAGAAGTTAAGCAATAGTTCAGGCAAGAGACTAGGTGGGTTTGGGTTGGAGTCAGGGGCACTTGGGTGGGAAATGGGCAAATATCTGTGGTGGGAGAGCCCACAGATGTGGCAAGCTGACTTAGGCAGGGCACGTGGGTCAGTAACTGGTTGTCCTAGGCAACCTCTGAGGCTTTGCCCAACTCTGAGATGTGGTGACTCTGGTACATAGGCGTGGCTTAGATTCTTCTAGATGTCTGGGGGTCAGGAGCACAAAGAGTTTTTAACTCTTTGGGAAAGGGAGAGAGGATATGAAATTTAAAAAGAATATGCCAAATGAAATACCAAGTAATTCTCTCTGTCTGCCTGTCTGTCTCTGTCTCTCTGTCTTTCTCTGTCTCTGTCTGTCTCTGTCTTTTTTTCTCTGTATATATATATATATATATATATATATATATATATATATATGTATATGCATAAAGAGTTTCCCATCTCTGGCTGGGTGACTCCATGGTTCATGACTCTATCCTAAGCTTGACTAAATATCTGCCACCCCCTTGCCCAATTTTCTGACTGTTATTGGGCACCTACAGGGTTCCAAGTGGGGATGGCTCTTCTTTTCCCCATTGATCTAGGGCTGGTCAGTCAAGACTTCTTTCTCTGAGGGTGGAAAAGTGGGAGAAGAGTCTGGAGGAAGGAGCAACAGCCCTAAGTTTGACCTGAAGCCTGTGGTAACCCTGATACCCAGGAATGAGATCACTGCATTTTGAACCTTTTTCATTCAACCTCCTCATTTTATACATGAATAAACCTGGACTCCACAAGATGAAACAACTTTCCTAGGGTCATTTCCAGGGTCTGGATTTGAAATGAGAAGGTCATAGATTTGAGGTCAAGCATTTATGAAGTACCTACTAGGTACCAGACGCTGGGCTAAGCTATGAGGATACAAAGAAAGGATGAAGACTGTCCTAAGCCCTCAAGAAGGGCAGGAGATGTCTAGCTGGGGTTTTGATGCTTACTGAACCAATCACTTGACTTCCAGTTTCCTCATCACTAAAATGGGGACAGTAATTCTTCCTCCACCCACCTCACTGGTCATTGTGTGGAGGAAGATGCTCTGAATCCTTCAAGGGTTCTGTCTGTGAGTGAGGTGATTATAGCATCCTACCTCTTTGGGTCTTGGCTTCCTCCAAGCCCCAAGGAAGGTAGACAAGGCCAAGACTCTGATTTCTGAGACCTTGACTCCTGAGGCCTCAGTTCCTGTGACCTTGGTTCCTGTGGCCTTGGCTCCTGAGGCCTCAGCTCCTGTGACCAGCTAGAGCTTCCTCTGGCCAGGGCAGACATCCAGCTTTGGGGCTGAGGATTTGAGAACCTTTCAGTGCCCACCCTCCATCCTGGCCTTCATCATCTTCCCAGAGAGCTCCTTGGCTTAGGAGTATCCCCTCCTTTGGAGGGAAACCTGGGTGGTACAGGATCTCTGATTACCCCAGTGACTGACTCTCTGAGTGATTTGGGAAAGTACTTTCCTGCTCTGGGTTTCTCTCTTTTCTCTTCCATGAAATGGGAGAGTTAGATTTCATGATGTAGCACTGACCACACTGGCCCACGTGGGCTGATGGCCAAGTGTGTGACATTTCACTTCTCCCCCAGGGTTCTCTGAGTACCTGATGAAGGCTGGGGCTTTCCAGGCTCTCTGCCATTGGCTCTCTCCCCCACCCCTACTGATGACTGCAAACAGTTGGATTAGATTTTTACAAAGAAAGTACTTCAAAAGGATGTAATAAATATGTAAACAGTTTAGCATAGTTCCTAAAGAGTACAGCCTGAGTACCAAGTCCAAACACTACCTTTGGCTTGAATCCCAGGCATCCCATATTCTCTGGGCTTCCCTCCTGGACACAGGCTCAACTTGGGGTCTAATGGGGATCACCTTTGTCACCTAAAACTGAGGAGGGCAAATGAGACACAATGGGTGCAAACAGGGACAAATGAGATGCATCTCAGGACTAGAATAAAGTGGAAGCAGGTACCCTCGCCACTTCTTTCATTCAGTTCATGGTGCCTATGCTGTGGGTCCTGACTGGGTCCCTGTTCTAAGGGGCCTCCCCGCTCTGATATTCTCTGTCCTAAGCCCCCTCTCAGCTTTGACATCCCCTACTTTAAGGACCACCCCCAAGTCCTGACATCCCCTGTTCCAAGGCCCTTCCTAGTGCTTTACTCATGACACTAACATTCTGTGTTCTAAGTCCCCTCCCCACTCTGGCATCCTATATTCTATGTTCTACATCCTATTTCTTCCTGTCATTTTCTGAGTCTATCCTTCAATAGTTTATGATTCTGGGCCCTACATCTTTCTCCAAGAATAGCCAAGGGTGAGGCCTAGAATACCGGAGAAGCGGGAATTTGACTGGAGGGTGGATGACTTGAGGCAGCTGGGGACAGGATGGGGTCATTCAGTTAGTGTGATGACCTTTGAGATCATCTCTTCCAAAGTCCTTCCCCATCTCATTTTACAAATGAGGAAACTGAGGTTACGTGACTTGCCCTAGTCCCACAGGTGACAGAGGTGGGAACTGAGTCCAATATTTTAGATTCCAGGTGTGGTGATCCTGGTGCTCCTCCAGTCTCCCTGAGGACCTGCTGCATGTCCAGGGCTCTCCTCTCCCAGGGTGTTCCCTCAGGCCCTCACATGCTCTCTGAGGTGATGTTTGTCCGGGACTCACAGGGTTGAGATGGAACATTTCAGAGTGCCTACCTCTGGGTCTTCCCTCACCCACACGCAGGGGGTGGGGTCCACAGCTGAGGACTGTGGCTGAGGAAACTTGGGCCCACTGAGGGGGTGGGGCTTGTAAGCAGTGCCCTCAGTTTTCTGTTTATTGATCCTTTCATTTCCCAGGGTAAGTGATTCATACAGAGAGACAAGTGTATCTGTTGGAGAAGGCAAGGTCCGGCCAGAGGCTAGGGCATAGATCCCACAGCTGGGGACCTGGAGCTCACAGGGCAGCATCCAGAGCCCGATGCTGAGCCTGGATCATGGAGTCAATCATCCGGAAGTTGAATTCCAAGATTCCCTAACCTGGAGTCTAGAAACCAAAGACTGAAACCTGGGGCCTGGATGATGGAGTTCAGAGTCTAGAATTCAGCCTCATGGCATCATTTCCCCCCAGGTAAAGTGATAAACACTTTTTCTGGGAAGGATGACATCATCCTCCGGTCCCATCTATCGGTCAATTGACAAACGTTTACTAAATGTCTACTATGTTCCAGGTTCTGTACTGGGTGCTGGGGGTCTCAAGACACAAAGGAAAGTCTCTACCTGCCCTTAAGGAGAATCCCTGGGGAGACAACATGCAGATAGGACAAGCAAGTGTGTATATGGGTGTCAAGACTTGGTAACTAGACCGTAGGACCTGGGTTCAAAACCTGCTTCTGGTACTGAAGTGTGACTGTGGTCAAGCTAGTCTACCATTCAGTGCCCCAGACAACTCTTTGTGAGTTACAGAGAAATAAGTTGGTGCCTTTCACCAGGTGTGGAATACCTATGAAATACCTATGAAATACAAAGTCTAGACTCCAGCCCTGCTAAGTCAGTACCAGGTAGGGAGAGTGGGGTGGGTGTGGTGACCAGCCAGTTCCCATGTTCCCCAGGTAAGAGGTGGTGCTTCCTGTGACCCTGGCAGTGTGACCACTCAGAATGATGGAGGAATCTGACAGGTGGTGGTAGTGGTGGGCGGACAGTAACACTCAGCCACATCCAAAGGATGCTTCAGGGCTCCCAGTTGCTGGCTGGTGGTCCAGAAAAACTCTATGAGCCCAGGGCTCTTTTCTGCTACTGCTGAAGCCTGGGACCTTGGGCACAGTCTGGTGCCAGGATGTTTAAGGAAACCTGTGCCAATATCTTCCTTCCAATGACCAGGTACTCAGAGTCTCCATCAGTGCAGTCCAAGGTTGGGAAGGTCCACCAAGTTAGAGAGGCTTGTGAGGATGGGCCAGCCTGGATCCCCAGATCCCCTGTCCCAGTCAATAGCCTCCAGGAGCAGTCTGCCCCACAGCTGACTTTCCAGAAAGCTGGGTAGGCCTCGATTGGCAGGTGAACAGGTGGACACTCAGGCCAGACCAAAAGTCTTTCATCGTGGATTGAAAGCCATGGGGTCTCCAGAGGCTGTCAAGACAGTGAACCTGACTCCAACAGGGAAGGGACTTGCCTGGGGACATAAGATCCTAGATCTAAAGCCCAGAGGGACCTTGGAGGCCACTCATCCAACAACCCCATTTTACAGAGGGGGAAACTGAGGTTTAAGGACATTAAGTGACATAACTAAGGTCACACAGTAAACAAGGTCAAGAGGCAGAATTCAAACTCAGGTCCAGTGCTCTGTCTACTGTCTCTGGGTGTATCCCTTACACTGGATAGTCTCTTGAGTCTGACTCCTTCACTTTACAGAGGCCACTGAGGACCAGAGAAAACTGATTGCTTACAGACATCACACACACACAAACACACACACATATGCTATATAATATGTATATAAGTATGTGTATCTATAACATATAATACACAATATACAGATATCATCCACATACATATAATGTATGTGTTCATACATGTATATATACACATAAAACACATCTATATCATGCATACATATATATGCTCACACAGATACAGTTAGGTGGCACAGTGGGTAGAGTACTGATCTGGGAGTTAGGAAGTACTGAGTTCAAATCCAGCCTTAGACACTTAGTAGCTATATGATCCTGGGTAAGTCACTTAACCCTGTTTTCCTCAGCTTGCTCATCTGTAAAATGAACCAGAGAAGGAAAGAGAAATACTCCAGTGGGTACCTATAACACTCTGGCAGGAAAACCCCAAATAGGGTCACGAAGAGTCAGACATGACTGAAAAACAACTGGACAACAACATATGTACATATACATATATTTTACATACATACAGAGAGACAGAGAGACAGAGAGAGAGAGAGAAAGAGAGAGAGACAAATAGAGAGAGAGATACAGAGAGAGAGGGAGAGAGAAGCGGCTGGTGGTGCAGAGAATACAACACTAGGGCTGGAGTCAGGACAACCTGAGTTCAAATCCAGCTTCAATTTCCAGCTGTGTAACCCTGAGCAAATTACTAAATCTGTGTTTAATCAATCAATCAATCAATTAGTATTTATAAAGCACCTATTAATGTGTCAGACACCATGCTAAGCACTGGGGATACAAATTCCTGTTTCCTTAATTATAAAACGGGAATGATTATGGCACCTGCCTCCAAGTGTGGTTGTGAAGGGCAAATGAGATAGTATTTGTAGAGGGCTGATCACAGCACCTGATAGGTGCTACATAAATGCTTATTCCCTTCCCTTATTCATATATGTGTATGTATACACACACACAAAAATACACAAAATACATCTGCATGTATATATGTGCATTACATATGCATACCTGTACCAGGGGAATCTGCTTCATTCTGACTCTGCATTCAAGGTCTTTCCCATTCTGCTCCCTTGGGAGTTATCAGGGACCCAAGAGGGTATGCGCTCCATTGGCACCACCTTCTGATGAACTCTTAGAGGAAAATGTCTGTGGAGGACAGCCTCTGTAAACAAACGTCTCTCTCTTTTTTTTTTAAAAAAAGAACTTGACAAGTAAATCTGAGTATATACAGCACACAGGTGTGAATGTCAAAGCCATGAAAATGTACAGGCTCTCTGAAGGCTGGCAGCCCTCAGCCTCTATGCCTACAAGCTCTGCCAGAGCCTCTCCTATCCTGAATGAGGCAGGGTCCTGACCCCCACATCGTTGGTTATGATTGGGAGACAGAGACCTTGAGTAGACGTGACCACATCTTAAATTTGTTTTTGTTGAGTTGATTTTAAAAAAATACTAAGAAGAATAGCTAATATTTATATGGCCCCCTACCATGTGCAGGCACTGTGTGTGTGTTTTTTCTTCATTCTCAAAGAGGACCATGACATCAAGATGATGACATGACTTACAGTTGACTTTGATTTGAGTGAGGGAGGGCTGTGCAAGGTCATCAGTCTCACTTTCTCCTCCTGAGCCATCTGTCCAGTGGCCAGATATTCATCAGGATGACTGGAGATGGCCCAGGATGCAATGGGAGACCCTGGCTCTTTCAGGCTAAGGTCTAATCACAGTCTCACTTTGAGTGAGGTACATCCATTTGATGAATAGGTACTGTGTTATGATACTTTACAACCCTGGGAGGTAGGTGCTATTATCTTTCCTGTTTTACAGATAAGGAAACTGAGGTGATTTGTGCATGGTTACAAGGCTGGTGTCTGAGGCTGGATTTGAACTCAGGTCTTTATGACTCCAGGCCTGGTACTCTAAAGTAGAACCATATAGAACGCTAGCATTATAGGGCAGCTAGGTCGTGCAGTGGATAGGATACCAGGATTGAGGTCAGGAAGACTCATCATCTTGAGTTCAAATCCAGCCTCAGACATTTCCTAACTGGGTCACTCTGGGCAAGTCACTTTACTCTGTTTGCAACAGCTTCCTTCTCTGTAAAATCAACTGAGGAGAGAAAAGGCAAATCCCTCCAGTATCTCACCCAAGAAAACCCCAGACGGGGTCATGGAGAGTTGGGCATGACTGAAGAACACGTCAATAATATAACAAAAGCACTATAGGATGTGTGAACATGGAATAGATTGTTTTTCAGTTGGTTCAGTTGTGTCTGACTCTGTGGCTCCATTTGAGGTTTTCTTGGCAAAGATCCTGGAGTGATTTGCCATTTCCTTCTCCAGCTCATTTTACAGATGAGGAAATAGAGACAAACAGTGACTTGCCCAAGATCACATGACTAGTCAGCATCTGAGGCTGGATTTGAACTCAGGGCTTCCTGATGCCAGGCTAAATGCTCTATCCATTGCAACTGCCATCTAGCTGCCTGAACACAGATTAGATAGAACTGAAAACAATAAGGGAATCCTTTCATTCTTTCCCAGGGGCCAACTTTAGATACATTCCATTTCAGGTCCCTTCAACTAGATTCTACAAACCTTCATTAAGGGCCTGCAAGGTGCCCTGTACTAAGAGCTGAGGATTTGAATTCAAATAACTATAAGAAAGTCCCTGCCCCCCAGGAGCTTACAATCTCATGGGGGATCACAATACATACAAAAATGGTGGTAAAAAGGAGGAGAAGGTGGGATGACGTTGATGATGGAAAGTGGGGAGCTGCCTGGATGTTCTGAGGAGCCTCTATAAATATGGATGGCTTTGGGGGGATGTTCCTGCTCCCGCTCCCTCCCTGCCTCATATCCTGCCCCATCCACAGGGAGAGGAGGAGGGGGCGGGAAGAAGGCATCCAGTATTGGAATATTGGCCCATCTGCATGGAGATGAGATTTCAGGAGATGAGCTCACAAAAAGGACAGTTATCCCCCTGTTGAACTTCCCATTTGAGCATGCAAAATTCCTGGTGAGATTTGGCCCTCTTTGTTACAGTTTCCAGTAACAAATAAAATCCAATTAAATTCTGAAATTATCCAATTTAAGAAAATACTTTGTGTTTACTCTGTGGGTTTTTTGTGTCTACTTGTCTGGATCCATATTGGCTTTCCTGATGGAATGCTTACATTTCTCTGGTCCTCTGAGAACAGAGACTGTTTTCCATCGTCTTTTCATTCTCAGGCAGGCCCTTGAATAAAGACTTGAACTGAGTTGAATTGGATATCGACTCTCTTGAGATTTTTATCCAAATCAGGGAAACAAATATTGAACCATCCAAGGTCAAGGGCTGATCCATGGGACCCTCTTTTAGAGACTTTCTTGGCCCATCAATAGACAGTCTTTGAGTCTATCCAGGGAAGTGGTTCCAAATCCCCCTACATGTGCTATTATTGTGCAGTGTTTGGAGCACTTAGTTTGCAGAGAGGACCTGAGTTCAGGTCTTGTCTCTCCTACCTGGGTAACTTTGGGCAATCCGTTAACCTCTCTGGGCCTCAGTTTCTCCATTTGCAAGATAAGGGTTTAATAAGGATTGGATGAGCTCAGAGGCCTTCTTTCATCTCTAAATCTACGACTTTTTAAAGTTCCATGAGCCCTTGATTGAATGTATTTGTGTGAGAGTGAGTATAAGTACGTTTATGGGGGCGTGTGTGTATGTGTGTAGGGGAGTGTGTGTGTGTGTGTGTGTGTGTGTGTGTGTGTGTGTGTGTGAGTGTGGGAAGGTATGCGGGGGGGTATGTGGGTGGGGGGTATGTGTGTGGGTGTGGACAAGTGGACCCTGTGTTTTGTCCATCATAGAATAAAGTCACACAGCATAAGGATCAATGGATATGTAGTCAGGATTTCATGGGTGACATTTATCACTGTCATATATGTTTAGATTTATATGTTGAGTTCTTTATAAAAAATAGAATTGTCTGAGGTGACAGTCCTTCATTGACATCCTTCCCTGATGCCTCCTCAGAGCATGGAGGTGGGCATTGGTTTCTGGAGGATATGCGGTCAGATTTGGCATCAAGCAACCTAGGTTTGAATCTAACTTAGATGTGTGACCCTGGGCAAGTCACTTCACCTGTCTGCCTCAGACACAGGGATCAAAATAGCAGCTACCTCTCATGGTTACTGTATCAAATGAGGCAATAATTGTAAAGTGCTGAGCACAGTGCTTGGCACATAAGTTTGGCACTTAGTAAATTCTTTTTTCCTTCCTTCCTTCCATTTTTCCTTCCTTCCTTCCATTTTTCCTTCCTTCCTTCCTTCCTTCTTTCCATTACTTCCCCACTCTTTGAATCTAACCCAAATATCCAAAATGTAGATATTTGTTTATTTACATGTCATCTTGTGGAGATTGTTTTATTTCCTGAGTTCCAATCCTGACTTTGCAATTTACAATCTGTGTGACTTTGAGTGAGTTGCTTAATTTCTCTGGGCCTCAGTTTCCTCATCTTTAAAATGAGTAGGTTGGATTAGATGACCTTGAAGGTTCTTTCTAGCTCTACCTCTATGATCCCATCAAGTCCATAGTCTCATAGCATAGGGATGACCTCTCTCTATAAAAAACCCCACCTCTGGGCTCATAGGGATCAGGTTCAGTCTTCAAAGGGAGACACTCTGAATGTCTTCTCTGGTTCATTGTATGCCCATTCCAGATGAGAACCCTGGGGACAATCTTTTGAATAAATCTTAGGTTTTACTCTTGTCTGGTGCCTCTAGTGTCTAATGTTAATGGGGAGTAACAAGAGGCCAAACCAGTGACCCTTTCTCCATCCTCCTCCTCCTTGGCCTCTCTGCAGCGTTGGATATTGTCCACCACTCTCTCCTCTTGGATCCTCTCTCCTCTCTGGGTGTTCAGGACTCTTCTCCCTCTCTGACCCATGTTCCTTCTCTGTCTCTTTTGCTGGACCCTTGTTAGGTCACACCCTCGTCTAGACATCCCTCAGGGTTCTGTTCTCTCTTCTCCCTCTGTACTTCACTGAGTGAACCCCTCAGCTCTCAAAGATTTAATTGCTCTCTATACTGATGACTCACTTCCCCCTATCCTGCCCTAACCTCTGATTCCCCAATCCCTCTGACACAATCAATGTCTTCCAGGAGTAGCTGTAACTGAAAAGCTTATCCTTGTTCCTCTGCTTTCTCAGGGGAGGAGTCTGTCCTCCAACCAGATGCTCCATCTCTTAGCTCCAGGCATTCTTTCTGTCTGTCTCCCATGTCTGAACTGCTCTCTCTCTTCTCTGCTTCACCTTTAAATCTCAGCTAAAATCCTGCCTTCTACAGGAAGCCTTTCCTAGCCCCTCTTTATTCTGGTGCCTTCTCTCTGTTAATTATTTCCTGGTTATCTCACATACAACTTGTCTTTATATATTTATTATCTTCCCCATTTAGGTTGTGAGCTCCTTGAGGGCAAGGATTACCCTTTGCCTGTTTTTATATCCCTAGCACAGTGTCTGGCACATCTAGAGGCACTCAGTGTTCCAAGGAGATCAGGTAGAGGACAGCTATTTATTTTCTCCACCACAAAAGGAATGCTTAAAATTCTAGACTCCTACACACACATTGATAAATGTTAAAACATCATGTAAATACAAAAGTGTGAACAAGCCTTTCACCTACACCTTGACTCTGCACCTTTCAAGGCACTCTACATTTTGTCAGTCTTTCTATTTTGTCCATCTCGGTCTGCATGGTTCATTCCTCCATGGGTAATTGTCTTCTGCCCTGACTGAGGAACCTAGAAACTCCTGAACTTGGAAGGCTACCACCATCTTGAAAAGTCCTTCAGTCTGGTCACTTATGCTCAGGGAAAGAAACCCAAAGTGGGAGAGGCTGCTAAGGTCCTGGGATCTAGGGTCAGGCTTTCCTAGATAGTACATGTTCTTCCTGCCATGTTGGATGAGTAGCTATTATAGCTGCCAGGGGGTGAGGATTCTCTCTCCTCTCACTCCCTGCTCATACCTGAAATCTAAGGGAAAGGATCAAAGAGCTCCGTCCACCTCCATCATATAAGAAAAGAGAAAGGAGGTTGCTTCCTGTGAGGATGGAGTCACTCCTGTTGGTGGGCAGCACTCCTCATGGCTTTGGGGCCATTCCCTTTTAAAGCTTCCTCCAGTTTCATGGCAAGGCAATGGTACACATAGAGACCACCCAGAAGTCACTGGCTGTACATGTTCTTTGTCAGGGCCAGGGTGAAAGAAGCCTCTTCCCACAAATGCTCTGTGGAATGCCCGTTGTTACAAGCCTATGGTTATGTAGTCCCTGCCTCTCCATCATTTCCAGGAAGATCCTGGGAGTGACCTTGTCAAGCAGATGTTCCCTAAGAACAGAGAAGTCAGACTTCCCATCTTCCATCCCACTTCACTCTGGGGTGATATCAAGGCTTTCCTTCAGCCCATGGTGAAATTCTTGGATCCCCAGAAATAGCTCTGGGGTACATAAAATGATACAAGGGCTGATCCCTATCTCTTCTGCTTTTCACCAATGTTATCAATTTCCATTTCATTCTAAGAATTTACCAAGCACCTACTATGTGCCAGGACCTGGGGATAAAAAGACAAAGTGAAAATATGCTCCCTTTATTCTCTTGGGGTGAAAGAACCTGTACCCACTTAAGTTAAAATAAAATATAGACAAAGTACAAAGTGGGGCAGTTACATGGTGCTGTGGATGGAGTACTGGGCCTGGAGTCAGGAAGACTTCATCGGTTCAAATCTGACCTCAGAAATCAAATGTGCCAAGAAAACCCTAGATGAGGTCACAGAGAGTCAGACATGACTGAATGACAACAACTAAGTGCTTCCAGGAGGGAGGATTAGTTCCCACTAGCTGGGGTAGGAGGCAGTATTTCGTGCTGACAAAGACCTTTCCTCGCCACATTTCTGGAGGTGGGGAGTTGGAGGACTGTCATTCATGTTTCACAGAGGAGGAAGCAAACTCGGAGAGGGGTAGTCAGTAGAAGTCAAGATTCAAACCTAGACCCTCATTCTGGGTCCTTTCCCTCATAGGGTCTTGCCACTTCTCATTCCCTGTTTTAGGAAGCTTCACCCATCAGAAGACATGGGTCCAGCCTTGCACGGAAGCCATGGACACAGAGTCTTGCTGCCTCCAACCTGACAGATGGCTCCAAGACCCCGCCATTCTCCCTTGTCGCCTTGGGAGCCAGGGATTCCTGAAAAGGAAGAACTGAGAAATTCTTCTTCATAAAAGGCCTTGAATCAATGATCAAGGACAATATTAATCCCATCCTGACATATTTTGAGCAGAGTCAAGCAATATAAGGGAGAAATTTGATTTATCTCTTTGGAACTGGGCACAAGTTATAAAAATGGTAATTTTTTCCAAGAGATTCAATTACGGTATTTTCATTGTTATTCCTTGGTAATCATGAAAATGGTTTTTAAAGACCAGTTACTGGAGGATTGGGAGCAAAGGGGCAGCAGGAGGGATCAGGAGATGCTGCGGGCGTCCCAAGTCCACTCTATGTGGGAAAGAAATGCTTCCTGGGGGGCTTCAGATTGGCAGGTGGCCGTGCCTTTGGCCTCCATCTCCTCTATGGGAGCCCTGTGGTGGGTCCTGGGGAGGGGGAGATAACAGGATCCCTCCCTTCCTGAATGTCTTAGTCTGGTAGGGGGATGAGACATCCATACAGATCACTCACTTGATGGACTGTCCCTAAAATCTTAGTGTAGCTGTGAAGTTTGAATAGTTTAAAATGACACTAAGACTTTTTGGACATTTTATGTGTGTGTGTGTGTGTGTGTGTGTGTGTGTGTGTGTGTGTGTGTATGTGTATATGTAAGTATGTGTCTTTGTGTGTATGACCACTCGTCTATGTAGAACTTTCAGATTCGCAAAACACATAATAATTATCTCACTATATCTCCTGGGATAAACGCACTAATATGACCCCCCACTTTACAAATGGGAAATCTGATGCAGACAGAGGGTAAGTGATTTGTCCAGGGGTCATCCAGCCAGTAAGTGTCTGAGTCTGGATTTGAACACAGTTCTTTCTGACTCAAGAGGAGGCTTTATCCACTGCAGCACCACCTAGCTGTCTGAAAGAAGCAGTTGAAAGTACTGGGCATGTTTTCTTGGAAAAGCTAAAACTTAAGGGGACATGATCTCTGTCTCCTAACATTTAGCCACACGGAAAAAGCCCCGTAAGGCAGAACCAAGAGCCATAGCGGGAAGGCACAGAGAGTCTCATTGGTTCTGGATGTTGAGAAACATTCCCCTCAAAGAGACCTGACCCTAGGTAGAAGAGTCTGCTTGGGGACAGGAGGAAGTGGATTCCCCCTCTTCTATGACCATGCCTCAGTTATAGTATGACCAAGGCATTCTTGTCTAGGTAGAACTTGGACCAGGAGGCCTCAGGAGTCCCTTCTCTGTCTGTATTAATGTGGCAAGTTTTGGCTGCCCTATTTCATGAAGGACTTATACAGCATAAAGTGTAGATGGGAGGGCACGGAGGTTGGAAGGCCTTGGTGATCTGTTCTCTTCTCCTTTTCTGACCTCTGGGGTCACAGAGGGTCTTTTCTGGAAGGAGTCTTAGAATGGAGAATGCTAGCACCAGGAGAGAGACTTCCGAGAGGGGCCCCGGATTGATCTAATCCAAGGCCCTCATTTTACAGATGCAGAAGTGGAGGCTCAGAAAGGAGGCAGGATGTAGCCTGAGTTCCTGTCATCCCCAGTCCCATCCTCTTGGTGTGTCCTGAGCTGGCCTAACTTGTTTATATCTGTTTGTTTTTTGGAGATGGTTGGAGTGGAGCTGATTGGATCTGCCCTGATTATTTCTTGGCCCAGATGTAATGACTCCGCATAAAGTCCCTGAGATTAATCAAGAATGTGAGGAAACCAGCACTTGATGATTGGAAAACAGGCTTTATGGCCCATGGGGCGAAATTGAACTTGCGTCTGATGCACGTTTTTAAAATAGAATTTTTTAAAAAAATAGATTGCTTACGATTTATGTTCGGCACTAATTGTGTTATCAGTGGGAAATTCATTGGAAGTCATGTTTCCCTCTGCACCCCAACAAACTGGACTTTTCAAAATTGTTCTCAGGCTAGGACCTTAGCCTCTTAGGGGGCTGAACCAGAGATGGAGGGCATCAGGGACAAGGTCAAGGTCAGCCCCCAGTGGAGGCTTCCATTGCAGTATAGCTCAGACTAGCTGCCATCTGGAATCCACACCAGTTAGAAGCTTCTCGGATTCCCCAGGAATTGCTGGTCCAGGTTACTCAGGAGGAGGAAACAGTGCAAAGCTCCCTTGTCCCCAGGGCTGTAGCAAACACGCCTGCCACCAGGACCTGCTTTCCATTCTCAGTCAGCACTTTCCCCCAAGTGGTTCCCTTCGATCTGCTTGTAGTAAATACTCTCCCACGCCTGTCTCTTTCCAATAATTGAACTTATTTATTTTTAACTAAGATTGAATGCTCCCCAGGAGCTCAAGAGGCACCATGTGTCTTTTGGGAGTCGGGACAAATCTCTCTCTCTTTCTCTCCATAGGGTTCCTCTTCTGAACCTCTGTGTCTCCATCTGTAAAGTGGGTCTTGCATTTCCTACTCCTAGGGTTGGTTGTTTTTTCCCAGGGCAAGCATTTCATAAACCTGGAAGCCCCAGAGCAATGAGACTTATTAATAGTAATATTACTGCATTCATTAGTGTTGATATGATAACTCCCGAAACAAAATGCGTCTGTGACCTCTTGGGGACCTGCCCAGGCAGCGGGATCTGGAGTCAGAAAGAAATCAATCGATTCCCCAGCGTAGTTTACATGCCTCCTGTCACGCACCTCCAGACTAGGTAGTGGGAGGTAACAGAGACAGCAGACAAACCATCCCTGCCTTCAGGCAATTTCCTAAGATCCTCTTAGCGGCCACAGCCCATCTGGCCTCCAACCCCCCACCTGCCCCTTTCCCTTCTGTTTGGCCTTTAAAAGCTCCACACAACCTGCACACTTCCTACCCTTCCTGTCTCCTTACACATCTCTCTCTTTTCTGTATTTCTATTCTGTATTCTGTATTTCTGTATCCAGACATATCATCCCTGTTTCCCCTGTCACAACACTCCATAATCCCATCTCTATACTTTTGCCCAGGCAGTCCCTCATGCCTAGAATGCACTCCCTCTTCTCTTTTGCCTCTTCCTAAAGATGGAGTTTGTTGCACTTTCTACATTGAAGCCACTTGTGATCCCTCCTCCCGATGCCTACCCAGCTGCTAATGCCTTCCCTCCCAAAGCTTCCCTCTCTTCATTTTGTCCTGAAAAAACCCGGATATGCCTGGATGTGCTGTTTCCCTCACTAGTGGTTAAGCTCCTGAGGACAGGGATCTTATCTTTGCTTGGTACACACTAAGTGTTTAATAGATGCACACTGTTTAATGTTTGATAATATTGTGAGAAAGGCACTTACTTTAAAGAGGGATGGAAATGAGATGCTGAGAGACCATGGCTTGGGGGATGCATGCTGGGTCTGCCATTAGGAGATTTCAGCCCTGATGCTTTTGAGTTACTTGAGGATGGGCAAGACTCTTTTCTGGACCTCAGTTTCTTTCTCTGCAAAATAAAAAGGAGCAGATGAAACAATCCCTTCAGGGTCCCTTCCTTACTGAAACCTGATTTTATTTTTATTTTTATTTCCCGTGGTGTCTGGGATCCTCTCTGGCCGGGCCAGCCTGGCTGCATGTGGGCAGCAGACATCTGCTGCTTCCTTTAGCCTGGGTGTTTGCAAGCCCCTGCTGGGGCTAGTGAGGAAGGCAGCCCCATCTAGCCCTCTTAAGTGTGAATATGACCCTTGCCCCAAGCCCTGGAGGCCTGAGCCAGGGCCAGCCAGCAGCAGACCCCGAGGTCCTGGACTAAGCCCCATGCCTCCAGCCCCCTTTCCTTGGCCAGGCTCCTCTTGGCAGATGTTGGGGAAGGGAGCCAGGGACTTGGCAAGCGGTGGGGTGATTAAGGTGCCATGGAATCTCACTGAAAAAAACACATCGTCTCTGGCTGGCAACCTCCAGTTTTGCTCTTCAGGCAGAGAAGTGCCAGCTTCCCGCTTTGAGCCTGAGTCAGGGAAACACAGGTACTATTTCACCAGGCTGGGGGCCAGGAAAACTGTCAGGATCGGATGGAAAAATGGTACAATTGTGAACTGGCAGTGGGTTGAGCAGGCCCCAGGAGGGCAGGGTTAGTGGACTTCGGGCTGGCTGGGACTGGAGAGGTCATCTGTCACTGAACCTCAGCATTGGAAAAGAGGGAAGATCATCTCTTCCAACCCAGTCCCCCAGCATGTCGTCCCACCTCTGCTTGAAGATCTTGAAGGACCGAGATGTCACCCTTCTGGGGCAGCCCCTTCCTTTAGACTTCCGGACAGCTGTCATTGTAAGGAGGGGTTTTCCTGACAGCAAGCTTTGTCAGTGAATGAGCACTTAGTGAGCATCTAGTGCAGGGTATGGTGGAGAGACCTCGGCCCTCAAAGTCAAGAAGATTTGGGTTTGAGTTTCACTTCTACCATTTCCTTAGACTCCTAAGTTTCAGAGAATGACCTGCCTTTCCTCCCTTGGGAATTCTCTATACCAAGGACATCACAGGCCCAGCCCCCATCCCTGTCTTTGTTACATGCCAGGGAAGCAGACTGTTGGGAACTAGCAAGCACCTACTACATGCCAGGAAATCTGCCTCTTTGTCTCCTCCTCCTGAGGCTCTGAGGGACCCAGCAGACCAAGCCTCATCCTTACCCCCAGTGAGAGCTGGTCACACACTGGAACGGTCTTCCAGTTCTCCAAAGTCTTCTTCTCTCTAGGCTGGGGTGTCTTGCTTCTTGGCCGTGTCCTTATCCTGGCTCCCTCCCTAGCTTCTCTGTGTCCTTTCTTCAATGTTGCACTGAGGACTAACCCTACATGCAGATGTGCAGCTGGTAGGGTCTGTTAGGAATCTAGAATGGCCTGGTCCTCTTAGTTTTGGGGGTGACCTGAAGTCCAGAGAGGGAAAAGGACCAAGGTTGCACAGTTTTCTAAAGCTGAGGTAGGATGGAGTCTCAGACCCAGACTCTAAATCTCATGCTTCTGAGCTGCCTGTACTGCCTGTGTTATGTATGTCTGTGTGTGAGTGTGTCTGCGTGAGTGTGCATAAGTGTATGTGTGTGAGTATATTGTGAGTCTGTAAGTGTGTGTTTATGTATATATGTGTGTATGTGTGAATGTGAATGTATATGTATGTGTGAGTGTGTTTAAGTGTGTATGTGGGAGTATGTATATATGTATATATGTGTGTATGTGTGAATGTGAATGTATGTGTATGTGTGAGTGTGTCTAAGTGTGTATGTGGGAGTATGTGTATATGTATATGCATGGATGAGTGTGTTGTGTATATGTGTGTATGTATGCATATGTGAATATATGTATTATGAGTATGTAAATGTGTATATAAATGAGCATGCATGTGTGTTCTAAGTATGTATCTGTGGGTATATATGTATATGTGTATTGCATGCATGAATGTGTACATGTGAATGTATGTGTGACGTGTATGTGTGTACATGTCTGCATATGGGTAGAGGAAGAAAGGGGAGGGGAGTAAGTGTGCACCAATGACCTTCCCATGCACCCCAGGACCCTGGGCCTACTTTGGATCTCTTCTAGGGTCCAAGGGCAGGACCTGTTTGTTTTCTCTGGCCTTTTCCTCATCCCTTTTTCAGGGGCATCATGGGATAGGTGGCCCCTAAAGTAAGATCTCAGAGCAAACCTGTCAGAGCGAGCCTGTCTCCAGTAGATGAGGTCGTAGAAAGAATGCTGGGCCTGAAATCCAAAGAACTTGGCTGAGTTCTGGCTTGTTTAACCCTGACCACTTCCCACTCCATGTCTCAGTTTCTTGGTCTATAGAATGGGAATAGTCCATTTATACCCTGCCCAAGTCAGTTGTTGAGGCAAGTGCTTGGCAAGCCTTAGTTATCAAGCCATTAACAGAACTGCTTCTTGATTGACTGATTAATTTTGCATTTTTAGCAATGACTGAGGATTTGATATGAGTCCGGGGTGTGATGTGGCTGCCAGAAGGTTGATGCAATTGGACCTTGGACTGTGTTAGGAGGCAGAGCTGTCTTCCAGATAATGGTTCCCTCCATTCTCTGTCCAGGTCAGACATCATCTGGAGTGTTTCCTTCAGTTCTGGACACCACTGTTGTGAGAGTCTTCCAGGAAGCTGATGAGTGTCCAGGGGAGTTCTTGTGTTCGTCCTTTGTTGCCCAAGAAGACCATGCCATCAGAGAAATGATGACATGACTTGCACTTGACTTTGTTTTGAGTGAGAGAGGGCTGTGCAGGTCACCAGCCTCACTTCTCCTCCAGAATCATCCGAATCCAGTGACTAGATATTCATCAGGATGACTGGAGATGACCCAGGATGCACTGGGAGACCTTGGACCCTTTAGGCCAAGGTCTTTGCAGGTATTCACTTAGGGTGAGGCAATGCCCATTCATTGAATAGACTTGTTTAAGAAGTAGCCAGGGCATGGCCCCTTTAATGAGGCCAAGAAAAAGAAAGACATCAGGCAGGGAGGGAAACAGCAGCAGTTACTATGAATAATCACTGTAAAGAGAAGAGCACTATCAGTATGGTGAAGGGTTTTGATTTTGCTGAAGGGCCCATTTAGACTGAAGAACAGGAGACGTGTTGAGGGGGCTGATAGGAGGAGAGCTGTCTCCAAGTGTCTGAAATGTTGTCATGTGAAAAAGATATTCTGTCTGTGCCCAAAAGACAGAGTTGGAGCCATGCATGAAAGTTGTAAACAGGGACAAATTTAGGCAGGGAGATAGGAAAGGATGGGCCATCTTAGGCAGAAGGATCCCTATGGAGGAGGTCTTCAGGAAGAAGCTGGAGGATCATTTTTCAGGGAGGTTGTAGTAGGAGATCCCTGAGTAAGGATGGGTTGGGTTGGATGCTGGCTAAGGCTGAACCCCTGTGAAGTTCTGTGATGTGACACGTTTCTAAAATTCACTGGTGATGCCCACACTTTGAAAGAGCATTGGTATACTGGGTGACAGTCAGGACCCAAATATCTCACTAAGCTAGAAAGGTGAACTGACTCCCAAAAGATGAAATTCAGCAAGGATAAATGTAAACTCTCACTCTGAGGTTCAAGAAGTCAGTATCCCAAATATACATTGAGGAAGGTGTGGCTAGAAAGTAGTTGTAATGAAAAGAATCTGGGGTCTTAGTGACTATAAGCTCACCATGAGTCCAAAGACTGATGTGGTAGACAAAAAACAATCTTAGGAAAGGAAGTGAACGTTATTATAGGGCCTGCTTCATGTCAGGCATCTTACAAATGTCTTGGCGGATTCTCACAGCAAATGTGAGGAAACTGAGGCACAAACAGAGGTTAAATGACTTGCCTAGAATCGCACAGCTATTAAGTGTCTGAGGTTGGATTTGGACTCAGGTCTTCCTAATCCAGGCACAGTGCTTTATCTACTGACCCACCCACCTACTCAGCTGCTTTATCATATAATGAAAGTGATGGTTCTGCTATACCTGCTCTTCCCTCAGAGGGGTATAGTGGAGGGGTGGGGAGGGAGAGGAGAAGGAGGGGAGAAAGAGAAAGAGAGAGACAGAGAAAGAGAGAGAAACAGAGAGAGAGAGAGAGAGAGAAAAGAAGAAGAAGGAGAAGGAGAAGGAGGAGGAAGAGAATAAGGAGGAAGAGGCAAGACCCTTTAAGTCAGGCAGTCTTGGGTTCAGATCTCACAGTGACACTTACTGGCCAAAACTGACCTCTCAGAGCTAGGCAACTTGCTGAGTCTCCAAGTTGCTGAAGTGAGTTTCCTCCCCTGGGACTCCCCTCTATCAGTGATGGTCCAGGTCCAGTCCCGATGTCCCCCGCACAAGGTCTGCCCTTCCTTACCTAGGCCACCCAAGCCTGCCCTGTGGCTGTTCAGATTTTTGCCTGGGGGCCCAGCAACCTGGAAATCCCAATTGTGGGGGAATTAAAAAGAGAGGACATCGCAGTTGCTGCGTGAACATCAGTCAGCCAACAAGCATTTATTAAGTGCCTACTGTGTGTCAGGTACTATGCTAACAACTGAAGATACAAATATTCCATTGGGGTTCCAAAATCTTCCCTACTATGGGGGAGCTCAGAGTCTCTGGAAGGCTGGGGGAGGCAATGTGAAAACAAGTCCAGACAAGATAGCTTAAATGTGTAAATGGCAGGCATCATGAAAGTAGAAAAGACAAGGAAAGACAAGCAGATGGAAAGGGAAAGGAATTTGACTGTGGTTAGACACAGGTCTGAGTCCACACGCTTCATAGCTTTGTGGAGGTGGCCCTTCTCCTCCCCGCTTTCTCCCCAAGGGGTCAGTCGTGCTTAAGGTCCCTCCTAAGGCAAGCCCTGAGACTGGTCCAGCCTGCTGCCTTGGCCCTCCTGCCCACACTGTGCCAGGCCATTGCCTGACTCCATTACGTTGCTCATTTTGAGAAAAAGAGGACCATCCTTGAAAGTCGGTGCTGGATATATCCTCTGGGTAATTTCATTTGTGTGATAATAAATCCAGGGTTTAGAGGAAAATCCCATCAGAGATAGCAGAATGGATGTTGTGCTGGGGAAGGGAGAGGGTCCCTACCTGTGGCAATTGAGAAGCCCCCTCCTTTCTGGGGAGGCTTTGGTCTGGGGGAGGGGTCAGCAACCCAGCTTCACCTTCCCCATCTCAAATGCCATCCTCCTCCACTGCACATTCTCTGCCCAAGCTTCTTAGTGTCAGGGGTTATAGGTACAGAGCTGGAAGACTCTGGAGATCATCTTGCTTGACTCCTTCATTTTACAGATGAGGAAACTAAGGCTCCCAGAGGTGAAGTGGGATTTGAACTCAAGCCCTCTGACTTCAGAGGAAGGGCCCTTCCTTTTTCTCCTAGCAGTGCAGATGTGAGTCTAGGCTTGGACAGTTGGGTCCAGGATGAGGCAGTGAAGAGAATGATGGCTTTGGAGTTAGGTGGTATGGATTCAAATTCCAATTCATACCACTTGTGTTTTATTGGGCAAACCATTTCCCCTTCTCCTGCCTCAGTTTTCTCATCTGTAAAATGAGCTGATACCACTCTATGGCCTGCAAGGTCCCTTCCACCTCTAATGTTCTCCAAGTTTTTCTGGATTTGATGGTAGATTCCCAATTCTAACAGCTCTTTTCCATCTGGAAAAGTCTCCAGGACACTCCCAGTGACAGCCTGGGCATCTGTGGTCCAAGGCCCAGTCTGGACGAAGGCAGGCAGGATCACTGAGTGACATTATTTCAGCCACAGAAGACCGTGAGCTCTTCCTTCATTCCAGCCCAGAGGGCACACAGTAGGGCAAGCTATAATCTGCTGGTAGAACCTTGAACTATCAGAGGGGACTCTAGGACCCCTTCATTTGGCTCCTTCGTGGAGGGAATCACAGATCTTTGATGTGCTGAGGCCACAGGACCCCAGTATAGACCCGCCTAATGTCTTTGTAATGTCTAATGTATAGAGTTGCAGATGGAGGTCACATAGGCAGAATTTGAATCCAGGTCTTCTGACTGCACAGCTACTTATTTTTCCAGTATATCATGCTGCAGCTCAGGTGTTCTTATGCTCTCAGGTCAGACTATTCACAAGGCAGGTCCTTGCTAACTCAAGGACTGGGTTTGGAGCTCAGGGTTAGAGACGGGTCTGCCTGGTTCCTCTTAGTTGGCATCATTCTCTCGCTCTCAGACTCTCTGAATTCTTTGCATCTTTGGACAGAGCAAGGTCTTTCAAGGCTAGGTTTTGTGGATGACCTCAACTCAATTTCAGTGAGATCTGTACTTGGGAACAGCACACATCATAATAATAGCTTACATTTATATGGGGCAGCAGGGTGGTACAGTGGGTAGAGCTCTGCGTCTGGAGTCAAGAGGACCTGAATTCAAATCTGGCCTCGGATACTTCCCAACTGGGTGAACCTGGACAAGTCACATACCTGTTTGCCTCAGTTTCCTAATGTGTAAAATGAGCTGAAGAAAGAAATGGTGAAGCATTCCAGTGCCAAGAAAATCCCATATGAAGTCATGAAGTGTCAGACATGGCTGAAATGAATGAACAACAATACTTACTATGTGCCAGGGCCTGCACTAAAGGATTTACAATTTCTATCTCATCTGATCCTTACAACAACATTGGGAGACAGATACCATTATCCCCATTTTGCAGAGAGAGAAACTGAGGCAGGCAGAGGTTCCATGACTTTCCCAAGGTCACACAACTAGTAAGTTTCTGAGGCTATATTTGATTTTCTTCCTTCCAGGTCCCCATGCTTTATCCACTGCACCAAATTGCTTGGTGACAAGGAATTACAAACTCCTCGCTGCCTCTCTTTCCAGAAAGCATCCAAGGGACACTCCTGTCCAGAGCCCCATCCCAAACCCTAGAGGGTAAATTGCTTTGACAGAGATAGATTAAAGGAGTATTAAAACTTAACTCATTTAGGAAATATTATTAACAATTAAAAAGCTGAAACCTTGGTGATTAATGTATGCATAATCCCAATAACCACATAATTAATATAATATTAAGTAATAATTACTTATGATTAATAACCACATTTAATACTTTTCAAATTAAGTGAAGTAGAGGGAGAAAGTTTAATTAAAGGCATTAAACTGTTTGAAATCCCCTTCAGATCAAGGTTTCCAAACAGTCATTATCAGGAGGTGACTTTGAAATCTGCCTCCGATGCCAGCCTCCTTCATGGACTCCTAGACTCATAGAGGTCACTTACATACATACGTACAGCCTTTCTATATTTTTTTGAAAATATTTTAGTTTTTCTTAGTTACATGTAAAAATAATTTCTTACATTTTAAAAAAAGTTTTGAGTTCCAAATTCTATGTCCCCCTCCCTCCTCTGCCCCCTCTCAGGGACAGTAAGCAATCAGAACAGTTCATATTTGAACATCTATGACCCTCTCAAACACCCCCAGCAAGGGGGACCTCCCTACTTCCTGAGGCAGCCCATACCAGCAGATTTCTAATTTTTTGGCATGTTTTCCTCTGTGGAAGTGAAAGTCTCTAAAATCTCCTCCTCTCATCCCCTCCCCAACACACATGTAATCACTTCTCGTTTTACTCTCTTGGGGCAAGTAGAGCAAAGTTAATCCTTGTTTCCACAAAAGGATCTTCAAATACTAGAAGGTCACGGCCATATTTGTTCCTAGTTTCTCCAGCCATAAGCAACGGTTGTGAATCTCCTTTACGCTCACACTAGTGAGTGTCCCTACACTGGAAGTCTTTAAGTGGAGACTGGTTGACCAATTGTGGGTGGTACTGTTCTGGTGCTGCTTGGCCTCTGGGTTCTCCTTGAGCTCGGAGGTCCTGGGGGATTCTGTCCTCTGAGCAGAGTTGGAGAAATGGAAGGGAAATAAGAATTTTTAAGCATCTATTACATGCCAGGATCTGGGTTAAGGGCTTTACAAACATTAACTCATCTGGTCCTCACAACAACTCTGGGAAACAGGTCATTATCTTCATTTTACAGTTGAGGAAACCAAGGCAGACGTAGGTCAAGTGACTTGTCCAAGGTCACAGAGCTGAATTTGAACTCAGGTCTTCCTGATTCCATGCCTAGGGCTCACCCATATAGTGGGTAGAATTCAATAGGCTACCCACTTCTCCTGGGACTCCGTGGCGTTGGGCTTGGCAGGGAGCATTAACTCCCTATTTCCTTGTTGAGACTAGCTGACTGTCCTGAGCTTTTATGCCGGGTGTCCAGGAGGCCCAGGGCTCAGGGTATAACTCATTCTCCCAAGGAGATCAGAGCTCTTTTCCCTGGCATTGGGATACTGATCTCCCCAGTGCCCAAACATCAGGCAATTCCTAACCCAGACAGAAGGCAAAATGTACTGATGTTGGCCCATTTGAATGGAAGTCTGTAGTCACCTCTACCCTAAACATACCCAATACTCCATAAGCTCATGACCCATCCCTGCAAATCTCTACCCAGACTTGTCCAGCTTGGACAGAGATCTCTGTTCTCTGGACTTCCTTTTTGCCCCCAAACTGGCCAAACAAATTCACCTCCCCTTATGATCCTGCCAGGAAAAAGACCCATTTAATTAATTCTCACTAGGGTGTAAATAGATAACAGGAATGAATGAAAGACAAAGTATTTATTAAGACTTCCTATATGCCAGGAATTGTAGTAAATTATGGAAGAAAGAGAACATCTCTGTTCATAAAGAACTTACATTTGAACAGACAACATGTGGGGAGTGGTGTCCAGAGAAGGGAGTTTTGGTTTGGTCAGTCGTAGGCAAGGTTAGTGGAGCCAAAGGGCAGTTGATGAAGCTTTTCTAGAAGCAATGGTGGTGCTGGTTTTGATAACTGTTGCCAGGAAAGTGGAGGCAAGGCAGAAGGCAAGATGCCAGGGGTAGATGAATGGATGGGATGGGAACCAGGGGCTAGTGCTGGCTGGTTACAGGACCCACCCATTGTTGCATGCACTCATTCAGTACTAGGGGAGCTGAGTGCATAATTCCACTCAGGGGGAAAATGGGATTTGGAGATAGATCTAAGTTGGTCAGGAGAATGCTGGTCCAGGTGAGAAGAAGAGCAGGCTCATGGGCTCAGATCTAAAACCAGGAGGGTCATTAGAGTCAACCCAGCCAAACCATACCCTTGTGGGAGGAGGAAGGAAACCAAGACTCCAGGAGTTTGGGTGACTGGGCCACCGGGTGAGGGAGGCAGCTTCCAGTCCAGATTTATGAGCCCATCATCTTGAGGGGAAGTTTGCATTGCGGTTTTTCTCTACACTGGCCCTCTGCTCTGCCTTCACTTTGGGGTTCAACCATGACTGCCACAGCTGAGCAGAGGAGAGCATAAAGCCGTCTTCCGAACAGGAATATTGAGGGCATTATTAAAATGTACATTATGTCATCTTCCCCACGCATTAGAGCAACCATTTCCAAGCTCAATTGCTTAGGATAAATTCAGATTTTAGAGACCTTCAAACTACCTCCTCCCATTCTCCTTTGAGCAGGCATTGGGGGATGGTTAAAGTGCAAATTCAAAATACAGGAAGGCCTCTCTTGGAGTTGTCTGATAGGATCCCTGAAAGCAATCTGACCCTGGCATGCAAAGGAAAAGGCATTTTCAGTGTTGAAAGGTCTCCTGTTGCCTGGCTTTGCTTGAACTTCCATAAAAATAATCTTAGACTCATAGTCTCTGGAATGCTCAGGTGGACTTAATCTGGTTGGTGGGGTACTCAAGGCTGTCATTTACATTCTATGGCTTCCATCTTGGCACATTCACTGGGCTATTTTCCAGTGGGCTATTTTGGGAATAGGGATTCCACCTAGACCTTTATCCTACCTCTGGGCTCTGTTTGGTTGGCCTGCGACTTCTCCTGGGACTTTATCAATGGCAGTTGTCATAATAAAGATGTTTGATGAGGGCAAGTTGACCCAAAGGGGTAAATCATAATGTTTGAAAGGATCAGCTGAGTGTTCTGACAGGCTTCCGCGCCACTATAGTAATTCAGCGGCACAGAGATCTGGTGACGGCTTCAGCCAGTGATCATCGGCCAGTGTGATGTCTAGCTTTGAAGGCTGACTGATCTGAAAGTGACTTCATCTCTAGCATAAGTAGGATGGCTATGCTGGAATTTTCTGTTAATGAACATCTGTCCTGCCCTGCTGTCTCCCTCCAGCCATGTGCAGGTGCTATGACTGATGAGAAAAGAGAATTCATTTAAGGTAGGCCTCACTGACAAGAACATTAGCATGTGGCAGTGAAGGCTGCCATGTTTGTATTTCTTTCCTCTTTCCAGGAAGTCAGGGCTTTTGAGCTGTGTGGGCCAGAAGGCAGCAGCTGCAGCCACAGCCTTGAGCAAAGCACCAACCTTTCCCTTATAGTGGGGCTGCCTAAATCTAGCACATGTAAATGAGTACAATTTAGGCATCTCTGCTGGGGTTTGAAAGCTGGCCTATGGAGATGCAGTTAGGAGGCAGACAGGAGGGGTCACTGAAGGGAGAGCCAACCTGGGCTCAGATCATCTGTGGTCTGCAGGAACCATAGTGCGGTCTCTAAGGAAAATTCTTAAGCTTCATCTTTGCCAGAATTTCTCCCTTTGTATTTTCTAACTGGGCAGCTAGGTGGTGCGTGGATAGAGCTCTGGGTCTGGAGTCAGGAATACTTCTCTTCCTGAGTTCAAATCTCGCCTCCGACACTTACTAGCTGTGTGACCCTGGAAAGGTCACTTAATGCTGTTTGTCTCAGCTTCCTCATCTGTAAAATGAACTAGAGAAAGGAAATGGCAAACTGCTCCAGTATCTTTGCCAAGAAATTCCTGAATGGAGTCACAAAGAGTCGGGTAGAACTAAACAATAATAACATCTGCTCACTGGCAGTTTCTTCATCTGAGAAATGGGTCTAAGGATATTTGAATTCTTCAATGGACAGGATTCTTGAAAAGAAAGTACTTTGTAAACTTTAATGTGGTGTAGAAATTGGAGTTGTTATTAGAGGCATAGAGTCACAGGACGAAATCCTGGCTCTGTTGCTAATGATGTTAACGAATGTTATTATATATATATACGTATATATATATATATATATATATATATATATATATATATATATATATATATATGAGAGAGAGAGAGAGAGAGAGAGAGAGAGAGAGAGAGAGAGAGAGAGAGAGCAGGTGTTACATGCCAGACACTGTGCTGAGTCCTTTACAATTATATTTCATTTGATTTTCACCTTAATTCTGCGAGGTAGGGGCTGCTATTATTTCCATTTAATAGATGAGGAAATTGAGGCAAACAGAGATGAAGTGATTAGCCCAGGGTCGTATAGCTAGTAAGTGTCTGAGTCCAAATTTGAACCCGGGTATTCTTGACTCATGCCTGGGGCTCTCACCACTGCACCATATGGCCGTCCCTGCTATGTGATATTAAAGTCATGACAACTCTCTGAGCCTTAGCTTCCTCCTTTGTATAATGGAGGTTCTCTAATTCCATGATAGTAATTCTGTTTCACTCCCTATCTGAAAGAGCTGTGAGGAGAAACATTCTTCTGAAGCCTTAACGGTTTCTAGAAAGAAGAACTGTTATCATGACTCATTTTCTTCTCATCCTTTCTATGCAGTTGAGATAGAAATAGTTCAGGGATGAGTTGTCATCCTGCTTTTAGTTTATGTTTAATGTTTTGTGGACTAGTGCACAGACGGGTAAAAGAACTGCTTCTTGCAATTGAATTAATGCATTGGGATGTCAGCTCATCTTTTGTAGACTTACTGAAAGCATCTCGGAGCCCTTTCTGGTAGCAGAAAAGAGGATGGGGTTGACATATACCCTATCATGATCCCGTACGACTTCATTCTTTCTGCTGAGTCTCTACATTTTGAAAGCTTCTTCTTTCACATAGTTTGGAGATTCTGATTATGGTGACATTAAGTAAAAAAAAAAAACTATCCTTATATTTTGACAGAGCAATGTTATGGCCAGGGCACTTGAGAAACAATTTTCTCTGTGATCCTTCACAACTCCTCTTAATGCTAGTACCTTTCCTTTGTTGATTATTTCCAATTTCTCCTTTCTATAGCTTGTTTGTAAATAGTTGCTTGCATGTCATCTCTCCATTATATGGTAAGCTCCTTGAGGGAAGGGACTGTCTTTTGCCTCTTTTTGTACCCCTAGCCCCTTAGTCCAATCTCTGGAGCAGAGTAGGTGCTTAATAAATGTTTATTGACTTACTGACTGCTAATGGCTTGGTTCTACTTCACCTTATTGGTGAAATTCTTTTTTTAATTTAAGAATTAATTTATTTGTTTTCAGTTTTCAACAATCACTTCCATAAGTCCTAGACTTTCTTCCCCTCCGTCCCTGAGACAGAGTGCAATCTGATATGGGCTCTACACATACAATCCTATTAAACACATTTTCACATTATTCATTTTGCACAGAAGAATTAAGATGAATAGGAGAAACTATGAGAAAAACAAAATAAAGGAGAAAATAGTCATTTCATTCTGCATTCTGATGCTCTAGTTCTTTCTCTGGATGTGGATGGCATTTTGCATCATGGGTCCTTAGAAAGTGTTTTAGATCCTTGCATTGCTGTGGAGGACTAAGTTTATCAGATACAGTCCTTGCACACTAAGGTTCTTATTGTGTATAATGGTCTCTTGGTTTTGCTCATTTCACTCAGCATCAGTTCATATAAGTCTTTCTAGTTTTTCTGAAGTCCTCCTGTTCATCATTTCTTATAGCACAATAGTATTCTATTATATTCATATATAATGAATATATTCAGTCCTTCCCCAGTTGATGGGCATCCCCTGTAGTTTTTGACTACCACAAAAAGAGCTGCTATAAATAGTTGTGTACATCCATTTTTATGATCTTTTTGGGATACAGGCCTAGAAGCTGCTGGGTCAAAGTGTATGCACATTTTTGTAGCCCTTTGGGCATAGTTCCAAATTGCTCTGCAGAATGGTTGGATCAGCTCACAGTTCCACCATCAAAGAATTAGTGTTCTAACTCTTCCACATTTTCTCCAATATGTATCATTTTCCTGTTTTATTGATGAAATTCCTGAGAATATTTCGAGGGTTTTTTTAAAAAATAGTACAGAGATCTACTATCTGTTAGAATACGAAGGACAGCAAGCATCCTATGTATAACCTTAGTCACCAGGTTATGTCTCAGTAGGTACTATTTTTTTTTTTTAGCATACAGTGACATGTTGTACAGCTTCTGCCATTTCCTTGGTTTATCTTCATTGATCTTTAAGCCTGGCTTTTTCAGGGTAACTCTTCTGTAATTTCAGGTGGCAATATCCTGGCTCTAAATTTCAGTCATTAACCTCTCCATTTGTACCAACACTCCACAAGACTCAGACACTCACTTCTTGATTGACATATTTTGCTAGGTGAGTTCATGGAGATCTTGCCCATGGAGGGTCTTTTGACTCTGTCCTTGGATCTTGGTCATTTCATCTAAAGGCAAACTACATTCAGTCACCTTTGACTAATCTAATGGTGTATATAGCTTGTCTATATTTCTTCTTGGTGAAGTGATGATACTTGCTCTGCTAAAGCATGTCAATTATCATTTTTTTCCTTCCTTTGTAATGAGAAAGTGTCAGGGCTGGGAGGGATTGCAGAGACCATCTATTCTAAACCCTTCATTCTACACATGAGAAAACAAGGGTACAGATAAACTGAAGTGACTTGCAATCCCCATTAAACTAAAGACAAATATATGAGACTCAAGTGAGTGGTAAATACTTAGAAGAGATCAGGGAAAAGGAAGAACTTGGTTAGAAAGTAACCAGTTTAGATCTGTTGGTACGGAGATTTGAGATAACAGGGACCTGGGAGGATGGAACTTTTCAGGATAATGTGAGTTTGGAACTTAACCAGGGTTTTCCTGCTTAGTGTCTATGAGAGCACACTGAAATATTTGTAGCTTGTTCTGGGGCTTGGGCTGAGGGACAGAAGGAAGAGAAATAGACTTTTCAGGGAGTCATTGAGAAGTATCTGGGACCAGTTTTCAGCTTGGGGGAGGGGGAGAAGCTTATTCTTGATTGGCCACCCAGCTGGAACTGTTGGCATCTTCAAAGAGACCTGGCCCTCTCTTTGCTCCATTCACATCTAAGGAACCACGACGACTCTTTATTGGGATAACAATTGAATTCAAATGTAGTGAGAAGACTTGCAGTAAGGAGAAAAGCTTTCAGGCTTTCTTCTCTCTCTGAGGCTATTTGGCTCCAACGGATAGGTCTTGGTCCTTGGCTTTTGTTTATTTCCATTCTTGGTTCAGGGAGTGGAATCCAGAGCTGCAGGAATCTGGGAGTTGGAATCCAAGCTATAGCCAATCTCAAGTTCATTACTGTTGCTTGAAGGAGAAATGAATGACTTTCTGGAGTGACCTTTGGAACCTCATTCCCGACTCAGGCCAGACTCATCTGGTTGCAATGCTGACCTTAGGTGTGAACTTGGTGAAATGCTATGTAGAAGCTGAACTGTTTTGAGCCTGCTGCCCCTGAGATCCAGACAGTATAGGGGTGCTGGAGGGAAATGTTTGTGAGTTTTTTCTTGATCTATCAAGTAAATATCCATTTGTAAGTAGTTAAATGGAACCAGAATGCTAGTCACAGACCCCTAACAAATGATGAGGGGAACGTATAAGGGGGAGACTTTAGCCAATGGCAGTGGAAAAAGAGACACCCCAATTTCTCAGTGTACTATAGAAACTGGAGAGTAGTCTACCTGGCTCCAGAGCTCCCACGGACTCTACAGTCAATTGAAAAAGGCAATTACTGAATGTCTGTTCCTTCATTCTTCACCATCTCTTTCCATCGCTCTATCTTTCCATGTCCTGCTGAGGTCATTAGACTCCCAGCCTCTCCAGGAAGAGAGGTGGTAACAGCAGAGCAAGTTGATGCAGTCTGTACATGCCACACAAAAGGTGTGGTGATAACAAAGATCCAGCTTGGCTTCATCAAGAACAGGGCATGCCACACTAAATCTTATTTCCTTCTTTGACAAGGTTACTAAGCTGCTAGATCAGGGCAATTGTATAGATATGGTTTGTCTAGATTTTAGCAAAATGTTTGATGAGGTATTTCACGCTCTTCTTGCAGGAAGGATGAGGCAGTTGGGCACGGAGTTTTGTGCAATAATCTCTGCTACTGGAGAAGCTAGAGCCAGGGAGTTCTGAGCTATAGTGGGCTGAATGGATCAGGAGTCTCAACTTTGTTTGGCATTAATATAGTAAGCACTGGGGGCAGTAAGGGTTCCCGGTTGTGTAAGGGGTGGAGGGTGGGGCAAACCACCCCAGGTCAGAAAAGGAGCAGTTTCAAGCTCATACTGATCAGGGTCACTCGAGTGCCCTTCTACCATGAGGAAGATGGGGACTTTAAAAAAAATGAAAGGATGGAGAGATAGGAACCAGAGGGGTTCAGAACTCACCAAATAGTGGAACTAACAGAGCAGTTGTTGAGAAATCAATGTCAATGTGACAAGACGTCTCCGGAGAGAGGTATTGGGATATTGGGGTCCTGAAAACCATTTTTATCAATCATTTGAATAATGCCATAGATGGGGGGCCATCTCTGGGAGTCCTGATCTATATCAGGCCACTGGACCCAGATTGCTCCAGAGGAGAAAGTGAGGCTGGTGATCTTGCATAGCCCTTTCTCACTCAAATCAATTCACTTGCAAGTCATGGCATCACCTTCCTGATGTCATATCACAATCCTTTTCAAGAATGAAGGACAAACAGTGACAAAAGTCATAGACAGTAAGATTTTTGCATTTATAGATGACCCAAAGCTGGAAAAAAGTAGCCAGCTAACATGATAGCCACAGACCACTGTTCCCAAAGGAAAAGAAAGTTCTTTCCACCAAAGCCTTTGGCATCAGAAATAGATATGATCTTTTTTCATTGAAACTGTTTCATTGAAATGGTATTGAGGAAGATGCATTGTCATCTGGCTTGCCTCTGGTCTTCTTAGGGACCTCTGGGCTTTTCCATCGGACTTGGAGCTAAAACCTACTAGATATGTCAGAATGTGAGCTACCTAAGAGCAGGATCTGCCTCATTTTTTTCTATTTGTACCCCCAGTGCTTAGCACAAGGTTTTGCAAATGCTCTTAAAATTATTTGATTGATTGATTAATTCCTCCCTGATTCTATAGTTCAAATCATCTCAGTATTACACCCTATTCTTTCTTCCTTTGCTTTAGTCTCAGAAGGTCAGGTGACCATTCTTGCCAAAATGAACCCTTCTATTTCAGGCACAATGGAGCCCTGTACCTGGAGTTAGACCTGACTTCAAATGCCTCAGACACTTATTTACTGTGTGTTCCTGGGCAAGTCACTTAACCTCTATTTGCCTCAGTATCCTCAACCGTAAAATGAAGATAACTTTGACACCAACTTCCCAGGGTTGTTGTGGGGACCAAATGAGATAACATATTTTTAAAGCTTAGTACAGTTCATAGTCTCCACTTAATAAATGTTTTTTCTTCTCCCTCTTTTTTCCCATTTGTTCCCTAAATCCCATTTACTCATGTTTTCTCCAGGAGCTAGTCCTTTCCATTGTTTCCCTTTGTTTAATTTTCAGCCTCTTCAAAATCCACAGATCTTTCCTAAATGTTAAAAAAACCAAAAACTTTCAAATAAACCAAGAGACAAAAATGACCTTCACCTGACCCTACCATAACCTCAAGTTAACACCCTATCTCTCTCTTCCCTTTCACAATCAAACTCCTAGAAAAAGTCATCTACAACCATCTATATCTGCTACCTACCCTTATTCATAGGCTCATAGCTTTAGAATTGAAGAGACCTTAGAGGCCATGGAGTTTAACCTTTTATGCAGGGTCACCATGCTAGGAAATGTCTGAGACAGAGTTTGAACCCAGATCACCCTCACTCCAAGTCTAGTATCCTGCTCCTACTGTACATCCTGCCACCTCTCACTTCACATTGTCTTCTCTACTCCTTGCAGTCTGGTTTCTAACCCCCACCCCTTGTCTGAAGTATTCTATGCAAGGTGATCCCTTTTTAAAAATAGATTTTTATTGATATCTTTTGCTTTTCCATCACATAAGAGTTTCTTCTGTATTTCTCTCCCTCTTAGAGAGCCAGCTTTTATAACAAAGATATTTCTGCCAGGCTACAGTCTAGTTCATATCAAATAAAGTTCTCAGTAATTTATGTTTTCTGTTTTTTGGAATGTTGGTTTTAAAAAAGAAAAGAAAAGAAAAAAGTGATGGAGAAAAAAATTCAGCAGAACTCTCAATTAATTGGAAAATAATCTGATGTTATATATGCTCTTCCATGCGCATGGACCTCCTACCTCTGCAAAGGAGCAGGAAGAGCTATCTTCTCCTTGTTCTTCTTTGGGGCCAAGCATATTCTTGGTAATTTTGCCACATTAGTTTTCAATTATTTTGTGAATGTTGTTTTTTCCATCAACTTTGTTGTGGTCTTTGTGTAAGTTGTTTTCCTGGCTCTGCTTGCTTTGCTTTGTATCAGTTGATGTCTTTCCAGGCTTCTTTGCATTCATCATGTTTGCCATTCATTACAGCACAGGAATATTCCATTCCATTCACATACCAAAGTTTGTTTAGCTGTTCCCCAATTGATGGGCATCTATTTTGTCTCCAGTTCTTTGCTACCACAAAAGTGCTGCTATAAATATTTTGGTGTATATGGAAACTTTCTTTTTGTCAATGACCCTCCTGGGGTGCATGCCTAGCAACAGAATCTTTGGGTAAAAAGGTAAGGGCATTTTAGCCAGTTTGCATAATTCCAAATTGTTTTTTAGAATTATTCTATTAATTTGCAAATCCACCAGCAATGCATTGGTATTTCCATCTTTTCTCATCTTCGACAAATTGCTGAATGGGAGGTGAAACCTTAGGGTTGTTTTGATTCGAATTTCTTCTGTCACTAGTGATTTGAAGAATTCTTTCCTATGGTTCTGAATACTTTGCAGGTCTTTTGAGAACTCTTCATGGTTTGTGACTACATGGTTTAGACCCTGAGGGATTTCTATTTGTTATATACATATTATTCTTACTCATTATATATATACATATACATACATACATCTTGGATATTATGTATATGTACAAGTTTGGATAATAAACGTTTGTAGAGAAATTTGATACAAAGATTTCTTTTTCCATTAGACTACTTCCTTTCTCATATTAGATACATTAATGTTGTCTGTGCGAAACTTCAGTTTCATATAATCAAAGTGATCTATTTTTTTCTTTTGTAATTATCTCCATCCTTTGTTTGGTTAAGAACTTGGCTCCTATCCAGAGCTATGAGAGGTAGATAATCTGTTTCTCTTCTAAATTTTTAAAAGAATATTATCTTTAATATTCAGATCATGAACCCATTTTGAATTTATTATGGAATATGGTGTGAGCTCTGAGCCTAATTTCTGCCAGACTGAATTCTAGTTTTCCTAACAGTTCCTTAGCAAATATGGAGTTCTTTCCTTAGTACTTTATCTTTTGGGGTTTATTGAATGCAAGGTGATTGAGTTAGACTATTTGTTATTTACTTTTATTTATTTGATGGAATTCATTTATTTTTCTATCTTTTAACCAGTACCAAATGCTTTTGATGATTTCTGGTTTATATTATAGCATGAAGTCTAGAAGTTCTATTTTATCCTTATCTTCTGTCTGATTTTCTAGATCTTTTACTCCCTCAAATGAATTTTGATATTATTTTATCAAATTTTATAAAGTATCTCTCTGATAATTTGATTGGCATGGCATTAAAATGTAAATAAGCTTTGGTAATATTATTATTTATTATATTGACCCAGCCCAGCCATGAATACTGAATATTCCTCTGGTTCTTTAGATTGGTTTTTATTTTTTAAAGCAGAATTTTGTAACTGAACTTTGTAACTGATTAATATTGAATGTATTTTGATAGATTGACTTCCAAACATTTTATGCATTTTGTAGTTATTTGGAATGGGACTTCCTTTTATATTATTGCCTCCTGGATTTGGTTGTTATTATATAGACATACTGTTCATCTTTGTGGGTTTATTTGTAGTCCACAACTTTGCTGAAGCTATTATTTGTCTCAATCAGCTTCCTTGCTAATTCTCTAGGGTTTTCTATGCCATGCCATCAGTTATTTCTCCTTTTTTTTTAACCAATAACCTCTTAATTGGCCAATCTGATGAGTTTTTCTCTATCCTCATCCTTTCTGACCTCTCTGCAGCCTTTAACAGTCAATCATTTCCTTCTGGATATTATTTCCTCCCACAATTTTTATGACTTTGTTTTTTGTGGTTAACCCACTATTTGCTGGATTAACCCTTCTTGGTCTTCTGTATAGGTTCATCCTTCCTGTTCCACCCCAGGTACAGGTGAGCCTTGGAGCTCTTTCCTGGGCCATCTTCTCTTTTCTCTCTGTACTTTCTTCCTTTGTGATTTTGTCAGTTCCTGTAGGATCAATATGGCCCAGAGGGAAGAGAGCTGGATGTGGAGTCAGAGAACCTGAGTTCAAACCCTCCTCTGATGTTTGCTGCCTATTTTATCTGAGCAAGTCATTTTGCTCCCCTGGGCCTCAGTATTCTTCTTTGTAAAATGAGGGAGTCAGATTTGGAGTCCTCCAAGACCCTTGCCAGCTCTAGGGCTATGATTGTATGATTTTCATCAAAATGACCCCCAGTCCGCTTAATGCAGCTCTCACCTCTTTTTTAAGTATGTATCTTCAACCATTTGCTAGGCATCCTCATGAGATATCCCGTAGGCTTCTCACACTCAGCATGTCCAGAACAGAATTTGTGGTCTTCTCCTCAACCCATCTTCTTCCTAACTTTCCTTCCAGCCACTTAGACTCATGATCTTCATGTCGTCCTTGACCCCCACCCCCATCCCCTGGGTCCAAGCAGTTACAGGTCTTACTGATTCACCTGCTTCAATTCTCTTCTATCTAACCCCTTCCCTTAATCCCAACCCCGGCCCCCGAGCATCCTGCTCAGGGAGGTTTGGAGCTGGATGCGCTGGAAGATTTTTGCAAGTCTGAGATCTTTGTTGATCAATTGCTGTCCTATACAAGGTTGACATTTCCTCCCTTACTCCCTCTGGTAGGTCAGACCATCAAAGACCTCTGTTAAAATGGATCTATTCTCTTCATAAGAACAATAACACACAAGTTGAGGTAGGTAACTGTGACTAGGGGATGGAGACTTACATGGGCCTGGGTTCAAGACCTGCCCTGTCACTGATCTTCTACTGCCTGTGTGAGCCTGGGCTAGTAACTTCACCTTTCTAGGTGACTTTCTAAGACTCTAAGATTCTTCCTCTAAGTAGGAAAAATATCCACCTGAATTGATAGAATGAATTTCGTCACCTGAGACTTCCCTAAAGAAATCATAGGTCCAATCTATTTTTCTTATCCTTTAATGATTACAAAATATTTTATGTATTTTAGCTCATACAGTTCACTTCTGTGATATGAATGGTCAATAGTCATACAGTAAAGGACAGAACTATTGTTTGTCTCTTGCCTTGTGACCTTGGGAAAGTCATTTCCATTTTTGAGCCCAAGTTTCTTGTTTGTAAAATGAGGAAGTTAGACTAAGAAATAATAATATTAATAATTGCTGGCACTTTCTCCCTCCCTCTCCCTCTCCCTCCCCCCCCACCCTCTCCCTCTCCCTCCTCCTTCCCCTCCCCCTCCCCCCTCTCAGGTTTGGAAAGTGCTTTCTACCTGTCACCTCCTTTGATCTTCATAACAATACTGGGGGGTAAGTGTCATTATTGTCCCCACTTTACAGATGAAGAAACTGAGTCACAGAGAAGTTAAGCAACTTCCTTGGGATCTGAAGCAGGATTTGAATTCATATCTTCCTCCCTCTAAGTCCTATGCTCTGTCCACTGTGACAGATTGGGTTATCCTTTTGGAATACTTCTTTTTTGATATTTTGAGGCACAGAGAGACTGAAGAGAATCCTGGGGTCATGGAATCGTGCAATTAAAGCTGTAAGAGACAAGACATAAGTCCCTGTAGTACGAGGCAGATGGGTGGCAGCTGCTGCCGATAGCCCTGAAGAGAGCACCAGCCTCCTAAGACTTAAGACCTGTGGCGAATCCCTTGGAATTAAAATATGTCCCTGATTCATGGAGTTTTGAGCTTACTTGTCCATGATGGTTTATATATTTTCTCCCCCATTTGACTGTGACTTCCTTGAGGGCAGGGATTATCCCCAGTGCTTAGCAGAGTGTCTAGCACCACAGTAGGTGCTTAATCAGTGCTATTGACTGACTGACTTGCAGTTTGATTTTCCACCAAGTTGGGTACCTGCTGGGACTTGATGCTGGGACTAGGGAAAGGACCTCCAACTGCAGGGGAGACTGGAGGCTCCCAGGATGACGATTCTCTTCCCTTCCCCCATCATCAGCCCATCCCACAGCAGAGCTCCAAGGATGAATCGAAGAACTTTCCGGAGGCTCCCAGGGCTGGACATCCATCACCATTCAAGCAACCCCTGGTCCTCGGCAGCTTCTTGGTATCATTAGCAAACCTCTCCATAGGCATTTTATTTCTTTTTAAGCCTGGAAGCTTTGAACCTATTAACATGATAATCGGCTCCTCCAAACCTGATTGCTAATTAAGGCTGGCTATTAGCATCGGTGCCGGCCTGCACAGAGTGGGGAGCTTGCGCTATGTCATTAGCCCCTAACAAATGCCTCTGGCTGCTCAGAGAAATGGGAACGCAAAGGCCCCTTTTTGTGGAATAAATGAGCTTGTCATTTACTGTTGATCCTATGGGGGTCAGGTTGACTGCCTTGGATTGGGACATCACTGCGCTGAGCACTTAGGGAAGGGGTTCTTGGATGCCCTGTGGGGGGGTGCAGCCATCTACTCATTCTACTCATTTAATTCATGTATTCCACTCATTCATTCACTCACTCATTCATTCATTCACTTACTCCAGTTACTCATTATTCACTCATTTGTTGGTCTGCCAATCCACTTCGTTCCTTTATCCCTTTTTTCATGTATTCCATTCATTCATCCAGGTTTTCATTTCCTCTGCTGGTGCACTCCTTTATCCCCTCCTCCTACTGCTCCTTCATTCATTCAATCCTCTCTACACTCATTTATTCATTACCCAAATCATTTGTCTTCATTTGCTCTCTCCTTCATGGGCATATTCCCTCTCTCACCTTTCCTGGAGTTCAGCACGGAATTTTGCACAATGCGTGTTTTGGATAAATGTTGGTTTGAACTGGATTGGAGTGGGCCAATGGAACGAGTGAATGAACAAGGCAGTTCAATGAGATTTTCATTCATTCTCTACTCACTCATCAGTCAGCCAACAGGAGCTTATTAATGACCTCTTGTGTCTTGTGACCTCTTATGTGCCAGACCTAGAGATACAAAGGTGTGAATGCATTTTCTCTGCCCTGAAGAAGCTTATGTTCTTACATATAATGAGGGAGACAATGGGTACATCTGTTCATTCATTACTGTGTTCATTCATTCAAGAGGGAGTAGGAGTCACTCTAGCAGCCATGTCCCTGTCCAGCCTGGCTGGGCACTGAGATGATCATGACTTCTCACTCTTGGAGAGTTTAGAATCCTTAGCATCTGAAGGGGAGTTTGGAAGATGGGTCCCTCAAGTGGGTCTGGAAAAGTTGTTCAAGGTTGTTTCAGGGTCGTCCCCCTCCTCTTCCCTCATTCTTTGCTCCTATGTTCCAGTACAACTCCCACTCTCAGACTCAAGGCCCTGTGCTTTCTTCCTTTCTCCCAAATCCTGCCCTAAGAAGAGACTCTGAGTCTATCTCTTCCCCTGAAGTCACTTCCTGGCTGCCTGTCCCTGGGGGTATTTGACTCTTACAAGGGCTTGATGTGGAAGGGAAGAGAGGAAGGGACTTTTCAAGGTCAGGTAGAAAATAAATGAACAGAACCTGAATGTGAACCCAGGCCTCCTGTCTCTGAGTTAGTTCTCAGTCCTTACAAAAGCCCTGAGGTAGACTGTACTTTATGCTCATTACACAAAAGAGGAAACTGAGACTCAGAAAAGGAAAGTAGGTTGTCCATGAAATTCTCCCACCTGACTGTCCTAGTGAGTCTTTGCTTCTCCTGAGCATTTGTGAAATGGAAATGTGAACCAGGGTAGCTATTCCAGGACCTCTATATTTGAAGCCCCCCAACTCCAGGGGGCACCACAAACTTCCTTGTAAATAATGTTGGGGGGCCCCTCCAGAAGTTCTGTTCCTCCATTCTCTAAACATTCGCTAAGCAGGGGCAGGGCAAGATTTTTTTTTTTGATTAAAGGGGCCATCCCTTGAGCAACTACTTAAAGAAATCTGTTCATTGAATGGGTGTATCTCACTCAAAGTGAGAATGCTATAGGACCTTAGCCTGAAAGGGCCAAGGTCTCACATTGCATCCTAGGCCATCTCTAACTGTCCTTGATGAATATCAGGTCACCGGACCCAGATGGCCCAGGAGAAGAAAGTGAGGTTGGTGACCTTGCCCAGCCCTCCCTCACTCAGATCAAAGTCAACTGCAAGTCATGTCATCATCTGGATGTCTTGGTCCTCTTCGAGAATGAAGGACAAACACAACAACAACAGAATCATAGAGTCTCAGTGTTGGAGGAGACCTGAGCAGTGTCCCTAATTCTACTATATTTGGATCATTGATCAAACGGCCTCCAATTAAAGACCTTCTGTGATGGGGAGCTCACTTCTTCCCAAAGCAATTCTTTTTCCTTCAGGGGGAAGCTCTAATTATTTTTATTTGACAGATAAGCTTGTGTTTACCCTCCTAGCTCTTCCTCTTACTGTCAATATTACCTCAGGCAAAACCCTCCTGTCCTCTGCAGATCTAAGTCCCATGTCTCCATAAGTCTGCCTCACTCACTTTCTGCCCATTACTCCAAACCCCTCCCTGTGGGGTCAGTGATGAGCAGGACCCTGTGGGAAGCCCCAGGCAGCCTTCTGAGCTATGATAGCCAATAAATCCAAGTCTTCTTTCCTGGGCTTACCCTCTATGTTTCTGCAGGTCTGGAGGCTAAGCTTTCAACCTGGGACTTGGTATTTACTGGCTCTAGCATGGTCCATTCCAAGATTTTTTTCAAATAAATTTTTATTGCTTTTTTTTTTACAGCACCAAAATTTCCTCCAGTGTCTCTCCTCTTTCTTTCTCCCAGAAAACCTTCCCTTATAACAAAGAATAATTTGAAAGAAAATGAAAAGAGGAAAGACATAAAAATTGATCAAAACACCAAAAAATCTGAAAATCTGTGCTCTGTACCACACTCCTGGACTTCACACTTCTGCCGAGGGATGAGGTAGAGACGTCTCTCTTTGGAAGGAGACTTGTTCTTTGTACATTTCTAATCCCTTTGGATTGTTGTGTGATGGTTCTTTCCACTTCCATAGTTCCGTCCATCTTAGCTTGTCTTCATGCTCCGTGCTCTAAAATGCATTCATCATCACATCACGGCACTGGCTGCCATGAATTGCCAAAGTAGAATTTTACTATTATTGTTTTAATCGGCACTTTTTTAATGATAAAATCCAAGGTAATTTAGTTGAACTTACTCAGGGATGCCTAGTTAAAATTTTACAGTTAATAATACATTTCCTTTAATTACTTTTTCCCTTCTTGTATAATTAAAATACATCCAAATGATCACAGTATCAAGCTCTTGGGGCCTGTCTTATTTCAGTTGAATTGATGACATTAATCTCAGCAGGTGTCGTTATTCACAAACTGTATAGGGTCCTGAGCTGACCAGCTCTTCAGCTTTAGGGCTGTCGGGCTAAAAGCTGTGCAGGGTCACCTGGAGCTGGTACTTGTGTTATCTAGAATCTTAGAATGTCAGAGCTAGAAGGAATTATAGCATACAAAGTATTAGAACTTGGAACAAAGAATTTATAGCTGAGAGCAATCTCTTTTTTATTGTTGCTGAAAACTTTTTATATTTTAGTTTTTTCAATTACATGTAAAAAAATTTTTAAGATTTTTTAAAAATTGAGTTCCCCAATTCTCTCCTCCCCTCCCCTCTCCCTCATTGGAAAGGCAAGCCAGTTGATAGACCATATATGTGCAAAACATCTTTCCATATTAGCCATGTTGTGAAAGAAAAAATAGACCGAAAAAATTAGTATGCTTCAATCTGCATTCACACAACTTCAGTTCTTTCTCTGGTGGTGGAGAGTATTTTTCATCACAAGTCCTCTGGAATTGTATTGTTGAGAAGAGCTAAGTCATTCACAGTTGATCATTGTACAATATTGCTGTTCCTGTGTATTGTGTTCTTCTGGTTCTACTTACTTCACTTTGTATCAGTTCATATAAGTCTTTCCAGGTTTTTCTGAAACCATCCTGCTCATAATTTCTTATAGCACAATAGTATGGACAAATTTTGAGTAAGATCTGTTGACTTCACCTTGGCATCCCGTTGGCACAAGCCCTTATCACCTTCTACCTGGACTGTTGCAATAGCCTTCTTGTGATCCATTCCAACACTAAGGTAATTTTTCTAAAATGCAGGCTGAGGTTTGTCACCCCTCCCCTACCCCCCAGCTCAGTAAACTCCAGGGGTTTCCAATAACCTCCAAGAGCAAATATAAACTGCCTGTTATAACCTAACCCCTTCCCACCTTTTCAGTCTTCTTACACTTTACTCCTCAACACATACTCTTTAATCCAGTGACATTCGACTCCTGATTGTTTTCATAAACAAGACCCTCCACTTCTCAGCTCTGAGCATTCTCTCTGGCTGTTCTTGAGGCCTGAAATGCTCTTCATCTTCTGCTCTGACTACTGACCTCCCTGACTTCCCTTAAGTCCTTAAAATCCTACTTTCTATAGAAAGCCTTTCCCAACCCCTCTTGATTCCAGCGCCTTCCCTTGACTAATTATTTCTTATTTTTCCTGTATATAATTTGTTTGTATACATATATATATATATATATGTGTGTGTGTGTGTACATATATTTGCATATGTATATATTTCTATATTGTTTATCTATTCATCTCTTTCTATCTAATGTCTCCCCATTAGATTATAAGCTCCTTGAGGACAGGGACTGGCTTTTGCCTCTTTTTGTAGTTCCAGAGCTTAGCACAGAGCCTGGCACACAGTAGGTGCTTAATAAATGTTTACTGATTGATGAATTGGACAATATTTTGGACTTCACGGCAGGAAGACCTGCCTGGGTTCAAATCCTCTCTCCTTTATTTATTAGCTATGTGACCTTACCAATTTTCCTGAACCTCATTTTCCTCATCTGAAAAATGGACAAAATAGCAACATCTACCTCAAAGGATTTTAGCCAGAATTAAATGAGTTAATATACGTAAAGCACTTTGCAAGCCTTAGAGCATCCTGTAAAGACATGCTGTCATTAATACCTGTATCTTTTACAGAATTCTAGAAGAAAATCCAAGCAGATGTATCAGTATCTTCCTTATCATGTGAAATTCAATATTCAAACTGATATTCCTAATTCTTCATTCTGGGCTTTCTCCCCTCATGGTGACCAACAGAACTGGGCGCTTCTTGAGGAGGGTCTCCCGGTCATCTATTGGCTCAAGATCCAGCCCCGGGCTGGAGAGACAGAGCTAGAAGGGATCGTTGAGGTTTCTAGTTGAACCCCCTGACTTTACAGATGAGGAAGTTCAGGTCCAGAGAGACTGACTTGCCTATGGTCACCCAGGGAGCATGAACTCAGGTCTCTTGACTCCAATGCAGCACACTTGTCACTGTACTAAGTTGCCTCTTAGGAACCTCCTAAATCTCTATGGAGTGGTTTCAAAAGTTGCATCCATGTTGTTTAATACTCTTGAGACCCTGTCCAGGAATAGGAGGAGTCAGGGAATCTAGCAGCTGGTTATGGAATGACATACTGAGTTTAGGACCTCCTTGACATTCTGGTGTATCCCTAGCTCTCCCACACAGTCCTACAGTTGTTTCAGTCCTGCTAAGACCTGTAATACTTCAGATCTTGTGGTTTAGATTCCCCCCTTCTATTACAAAGAAAGCAAACACACTTTGGGGCTTTTATATGGAAGCTCCCTTCCCATCAGACCAAAGTATGGATCTTCTCTTTCCTCTCTTCACTCCAGGGGCTGCTCCTGCCATGTACTTTTGCAAGAGCTTGAGATATCCCATCGCTGCTCAGCTGTTGCTCTCACTTCTTAGGATAGCAGAGTCCATTCTGGGTTCTCTGGCTACTCTTCTGCACTCAGGAAGGGAAATAGAAGGGCGGCATATGTCTAGGAGATTGAGACTCAGGAGCTCCCTTCTCAAGCCCCCTGAACTAGAACAAACAGCTTCCCATGTGCTTCTGCTGAAAGGCAGACATTAATTGTCTTGGCAATGGAATGGGGGAGGAGAGGAAGAAATCACTCCCCTTCCTTCTTTCCTTGTCCCCTAAAGAAGGCACTAGAAAAGGGGCAGAAAGAAGTCTCTTTCATAGGCAATCATAGAGGGATGGCTCCTCCAATAAGAGTCTGTCTTCTAAAGATCCCCAGACCGTAAAGAGGCCTTGCTGCCCAATGGAAAGTGCATTGATTGGGTGGTGGAAGACTTTGGTTCAAATCCCTTATCACCTGTGTGACCTTGGGGAGGTCACTTAATGTTTCTGATTACTCAGTTCTAAAAAGAAGAGGGTGTGACTTGATGATCATCAAAGTCCCTTCCAGTTCTAAGATTTATGATCCTATTGTATAATATATGAAATCTTGGGGCTAAACCCCTACTCTTTGGAATGGATAGCTCCAAACTAGGCAGTTCATTTTGGGGCAACTCTCCTTCAGGAAGAGTTTATCAAAGGTTGTTTCTGTTCTCTTGGAACAGAACACATCCATCCTCTATCAGAGGAGGGATAAGTTCATTAATTTGATGGTAGTGGGTAGGTCTGAGGAAGCTCACCTCCTTAGCCAGAGGAGGAAACTAGGCTCAGAGAAGTCAAAGGACTTTTACAAGGTCCCACAGCAAGTTAGTAGAATGGAATGGACTCAATAGGGGGAGGCAGAGCTAGAGAGAAGTTCATCAGAAAAAGGTCAAGTTTTCAGTCAAATCAAGTCAACAAATATTTATTAGAGATCAACTCTGTTTGAGGGGGCAGAGTAGAAAGATGCACATACTCTAGCTCTTCCACTACAGCCCATAAAATACCTGTAAAAAAGACTTTTAACAAATTCTAGAGCAACAGAAGCCACAGAACGATGAAATGCAGGAGATTTCCAGCCCAGGGTGACCTGGAAGGCTGACGGGAAAGGTCTGTTGCACTGGACACAGAACAGACTGCAGCACTGCCTTGGGCACACTGTGAAGAGAGGAGTAGGACCAGAGTAGTTCCTGCTCCCAGACCCCCCAACCCATGAATGCCAGAGGCAACTTCAAAGGTCAGTGAGAGAGCTTTTTCACCTCCATGACAAGGGAGCAAGGTCCTCCTATAACCCCAGCCCCAGGTGGTGGTGGCTGAGGCAGGCAGCAATGACATCCATTGTTCCATTGTTGAAGCGACTCAGTTGGAAGCCCCTGGGGGAATTGAGCAGCTGATCTGAATCTCAACCACAAGCTTGGTGAGGGAGTAAACTCCTCTCCCTTGATTTTGCCACTTTGGAGGAACTGAGATCTTACAGGTCCCCAGAGTACACCCTACTGTTGACAAAGGACTCAAAAGCCAAGGATTAGGAAAATGCCCCAAAAAGGGAAAAAATAAAACTATAGAAGGTTACTTTCTTGGTGAACAGTTATTCTCTCCCTTCCTTTTGGATGAAGAAGAACAATGTTCACCATCAAGGGAAGACATAAAAGTTAAGGTTTCTGCATCCAAAACCTCCAAAATAAATATGCAATGATCTCAGGCCATGGAAGAGCTCAAAAAGGACTTTGAAAATCAAGTAAGAGAGGCAGAGGAAAAATTGGGAAAAGAAATGAGAATGATGCAAAAAAATTATGAAAAGCGAGTCAACAGCTTGCTAAAAGAGACCCCAAAAAATGCTGAAGAAAATAAAACCTTTAAAAATAGGCTAACTCAATTGACAAAAGAGGTCCAAAAAGCCAGCGAGGAGAAGAATACTTTAAATAGCAAAATCAGCCAAATGGAAAAGGAGGTTCAAAAACTCACTGAAGAAAATAATTCTTTAAAAATTAGAATGGAGCAAATGGAAGCTAATGACTTTATGAGAAACCAAGAAATTATAAAACAAAACCAAAAGAATGAAAAATGGAAGATAATGTGAAATATCTCATTGGAAAAACAACTGACTTGGAAAATAGATCCAGGAGAGACAATTTAAAAGTTACGAGACTACCTGAAAGCCATGATAAAAAAAGGAGCCTAGACATCACCTTTCATGAAATTATCAAGGAAAACTGCCCTGATATTCTAGAACCAGAGGGCAAAATAAATATTAAAAGAATCCTCTGATCACCTCCTGAAAGAGAACCAAAAAGAGAAACTCCTAGGAATATTGTAGCCAAATTCCAGAGTTCCCAGGTCAAAGAGAAGATATTGTAAGCAGCTAGGAAGAAACAATTCAAGTATTGTGGAAATACAATCAGGATAACACAAGATCTAGCAGCTTCTACATTAAGGGACTGAAGGATTTGGAATATGATATTTCAGAAGTCAAAGGAACTAGAATTAAAACTAAAAATCACCTATCCAGCAAAATTTAGTATAACATTTCAGGGGAAAAATGGTCATTCAATGAAATAGAGGACTTTCAAGCATTCTTGATGAAAAGACCAGAGCTGAAAAGGAAATTTCACTTTCAAATACAAGAATTGAGAGAAGTATGAAAAGGTAAACAGGAAAGAGAAATAGCAAGGGACTTACTAAATTTGAACTGTTTACATTCCTACATGGAAACATATTTGTAACTCTTGAGACTTTTCTCTCAGTATTTGAGTAGTTGGAAAGATTATACACACAAAGACACACACACCACATATACACACATGCATATATATGCATGTGTGTATGTGTGTGGAGAGAGAGAGAGAGAGAGAAAGAGAGAGAGAGAGAGAGAGAGAGAGAGAGAGAGAGAGAGAGATACTTTAGTATCTTTGTCAAGAAAACCCCAAGCAGGGTCATGAAGAGTTGGATATGGCTGAAACAACTGAACAACTATCTATCTATCTCTGTAAAAATTTGCGCTTCCTGTCTTTTGGGTACATATTGATCAGTTGAGAGAGGTGTCCTTGATAGTGTCCCTTACTTGTTAATCAATAGTTAATCCCCTGTGTCTTAATCCCATCCGCCTTATCTCTAATCTCATTTCCCTGCGATGCTGGACAATGAGTGAGGAACTGAGACTCTGTGGTCCATTCACTTTTGCAAATGTGGAGCTATCAGAATTGTCTTGCTCTTATGGTTGAAAAAGTTGTTTTTAAAAGCAATCCCCATGGTCATCCCACCAAAGTTTCAGCCTTGATGTTTTTAAATAAATTCTTTTAATTTTCTCTTTTTGAATTTTGCCTCTTTTACTGGAGAAAGACCTGAACATAGAATTTTTCTTTCAACATATAGAAAGAATAAATTAGAGATAATCAGAGAGGAAAGACTTGAGATGTAAGAGGGATTGGGAAAGGCTTGCACAGCAGCTGAGACTTGAAGGAAGCCAGGGAACCTGGAAGATGGAGATGAAGAGGGAGGGCATTCCAGGCAGGAAACACAGCAAGGGAAAATGCCTGGAGTCAGGAGATGGAGTGCCTTGTGTAAGGAGGCCAGTATCACCGGGTCACAGAGTACATGGAAGGGGCTGTAAAGGGCAAGAAGACTGCAGAGGTGGGAGAGACCTTTACAAGCCAAATAGAGAATTTTTTATTTGATCTTGAAGGTGATAGGAACCAGTGGTTTACTGAGTAGGGGTGGGATATGATATGGTTAAACTTGCATTTTAGGAAGATTGTTTTGACAACCACATGGAGGACAGATTGCAGTGTGGAGACACTTGAAGTGGAAGTCTAATTCAATATGAATCTATAGAAGGGATGAGAGAACCAGCACCGTCTTGGGCTGGTTAAGAGAGATGTGGTTTCCAGGACAAGGGAGGTAATATCCCCAGAGTCCTTTGCCATCATTTCAATTCTTCCTACATAATTTAAGGACTCACTGGCCCAACCGGAGCATCCAAATGATTTAGCTGGTTGATGTTTTCACCTTCTTCAAGTATTTCAGGGACTGCCTTGTGGAGGAGAGGTCAGACATGTTCTACTTGGCCCAGGAGGGAAAAGTGGTGGTGGGTTGTTGTGAATCAGTCCATTTTTGAGGGAGGAGGGTAGTGGGGATGAGAGAGGCAGAGTCAATGCCAGATGCTAGTTCAAGGAGATGGAGAAGGGTTAGCAGGGGAGGTAATCACTAACTTTGATGTGTTTGATGGATGAGGGGTTCATCTCTTCTCTTTGACCCTTGATGGCAAAACCAGAAACAGGTGGAAGAAGTTGCACAGAGGCCCATTGAGGCTGGAGGTCAGGAATAAATTCCTAAAGATGAGCATTGTTCCCAAGGGTGGCAGGCTGCCAGGGGGAGGGGCCTGGTCCTCTTTCCTCTTCAGCTGGAGCTTGGGTAAGTCCTTTTGGGGTAGTCATAACAACCAATGATATTAACAGTGAATGTTAACACATATTCAGTAGTATATCAATCCCATCTCTTGAGTCTTCCAGGATCCCAGGGGTGGGCAGTGCTCACCAAACGTGAGGAATGTGATAGACTTCACCCTTCATCTGGTCCAACCCTTACACAAGAGGAGTCCCTGACACCATACCACTCCAGAGTCATCATCTGGCTTCTTCTTGTAGCATTCCCAAGAGGCAGAGTCCAGGACCTGCCAAAGTAACCTCTTCTGCTTGTGGATCCCTCTCACTGTAAGGAAATTTTTGCTAAGATCCAATATAAGCCAATACACGGGTGACTTCTCCTCATGACTCCTGTTCCTGCCCATGGAGTTTATCCCTCCTCTCTATTGACACCTAGAACCCTTTGGATACATTGATGAATGTAATCAACTCCTCCAATCTTCTTTGCTTGGGACTGATTTTCATACGCATAGAGCTTGTGGCCCACTAAGACCCTCCAGATCTTTTTCAGACAGTTGCTGTCTCTCTAGATAACCACCATATTATACCTGTGAGAATGATGCTATTTGTACCCAAGTGTAAACCTCTGCATTGATCTCTATTGAATCTCATCTTCAATTCAGTCCAAAGCTCTGACCTATCACGATCATTTGGATCCTTGCACTATCCTCCAATGTGTTGGCCAACCCTCCCAGCTTGGGGTCATCTGTACCCTTGAGTAACATGTCATTTATTCAAGTAACTTTTAACATGTGAGACTGGAGCACACATAGGGTGAGGATAGATCCCTGGACACTTGTTGCTAAACTGACCATTCAATGAATTCTGAAACCATCTGGTTGGATTCTTGTCTAATCCATGGGGCAGCTGGGTGTTGCCATGGGGAGAATGTCAGGCCTACAGTTAGGAAAAACTGAGTTCAAATTCGGCCTCAAACACTCATTAGCTATATAACTCTGGACAAATCACTTAACCCAGCTTGTCTCAGTTTCCTCATCTGTAAAATTCAGTGGAGAAGGAAATGGCAAACCACTCCAGTATCTCTGTCCAGAAAACTCCACATGGGGTTATGGAGAGTCAGACACAACTAAACCTCAACAACAGCTAATGCAGGTCAACCTCTGTCTTCTCTATAAGAACAGAACAAGGTTCTTATCAAAAACTCTGCGAAAAATGAGGTCTGTTTTCCCCACAGCATCCACCTCCTTGACTTACTTTGATAATCCTATTCAAGAGTTAACAGAGATCCATCAGGAAGGAGCCTTTCTTGATGAAGTCCTCGCGGCTTCTTGTATCACTGCTGTCCTGTAAGACTCTTGCCCACTGTCTCTTTAACAATCTAGGCTTGAATCCTGGCCTCCCATCTTCAGTCTCTGTTCTCATCCCCTTCTATGAAAATCAGGCCTTTTTCCCAGCACCAGCCCATAGGAAACACTTAATAAAGACTTGCTGACTTGCCTCTATCATTATCCACATTTTTCAGAGAGGGAAATGGAAAGGGCCTCAGGAGGTTCAGGTCCTTGTCCATGGACAGATAGCTGGTAAGCATTAGAAGCAGAATTTGAACCCAGGGCATGTTTGGCAGGTTGTACCAGATAGCCTCTGGGGTCCTGTATGGAAATTACTGTAGCAAGCCCATTGTTGCATTTAATCAGTCTGTTAGGAGTGGCTGTCAGCAAATATGGGCATGAAACCTGGAGCCCTCCCCTACCTGTGAGTCCTCAGTAGTCCCTATGGTGATGGTAGCACCAAAGAATTATGAGATGCACAAATTTAGAGATATATCCCCTCCAAATGGTCATACAGGGGACCTGTACCCCACTTGTGAGGCAGCCTTCAGAGCTCAGATTGATCTGATCTGCCACAACTGGACACACTGTACTTGGACCCCAATGTAGTGATGTCATTTTGGTCCTTACTGAGCAGGAAGGATGGACAAGGAATTCCGATAATGTGGCAGAGGAGCTGAGATGCCATGGAAGATGTGGACTCATTAGAATCTGTCTTTCTTATTATGAAAAGTTGTCCTCAAAAGCCATCAGCGGTTTGAAATCTGCATTGGTCCCAGGGATCATCCTGACACTTTGGTCGTGGTGTTTTTAGTAATCTCCTTTGAATTTTTTTTTCCTAGAGAGTTTCCTCTTTGATCAGAGTAAAGGTCTGTAAAAAAATTCTCTTCACCCCCTGCTTAGACTCTGGATCTTTGGAGTCTATTTCTAGATGCGTTGTTTAAGTTTTCTTTCCTAGGAAGCTGGGTCTTGCAGTGGACAGAGTGCTAGATCTGAAGACAGAAATTCATGAGTTCAAATCTGACCTCAGGCACTTACTAGCTGCATGGTCCTGGACTAGTCACTTAACCTCTGTCTGCCTCAGTTTTCTCATCTGTAAAATGAGATAGAGAAGGAAATGGCAAACCGCTCCAGGATCTTTGCCAAGAAAACACCAAATGGGGTCAGGAAGAGTCAAACACAACTGGAAAACAGTAATCGGTACTTGATAAATTCTTTTTCTCTCCGCCCCTCCCCTTCCCTCCCTCTCTATAATATCCCTGAGAAACCACATCTCAATACAGAACCAGCCTCCTCCTTTACAGAATTCTGCTGTGGCAGCCCTCAGATCCTCGGCATAGGGATACAACTTCCAAGACTTAATTAAAATCAATCTTCAATTACTCAAATACCATCGATTTGGATCTTGGCTGATGGGGGAAAACATTATCACCATCACGGGAAATGTTGATATTGGAATGTGGAACATTTTCCTTGTCTCAGAGACGATTGAAGTGGCCCCCACTTTTGGGGTACGGATGTGGGAACACTGACTGTTTTGAAACAAAGTAGGCTTGAATTTTTTTAAAGGGGGCAGCAGTTTAGCTCTTGTGTTCAGATTAAATGCTCAACAGACCAGACATCAGCCTCTCCTCTCTACTTGAACTGGCCACCATCTTAGTTTGGACTGGGTTTATCTCAGAGACAGCAATGGTGTAGTGGGAAAAGCTCTGACTCAGAAGTGCTCTGATCTGAGTTCAAATCCTGACCCTCCCATGTTTTAAGTGTGTGACCTTGGCCCAGCCCTTTGTAGAGCTTCTTCTGGAAAATGGACCTAATAATTTTTGGAGCTATTGTGAGGTAAAAACAAACCTGGGAGGGCTGTAGAAAGGGGAGTGACTGTCCTCTCTTCTGGAACTTTCAAATTATTTCCCTTGCACTCTCTGCAGTCTATCCTCCATGCTGGTGATTCACTGGTAACAGATGATACTGCCAGAAGGAACCCATGATATAAAAACAACAATTAGGAAGTTGAGGGCAAGGAACAGCTGCCAAACTCATCTTCCTCAGGTACAGGTTGTAAGGCACTGATCCATAAAGATCAATGGCTTCCTAGTGCCTAGAGAATAAAATCCAAATTCCTTCATCAGCCATTAAGAGGCCCCGTGCAGTCTGTTCTAACCTCTCATTTTGTGTCTTGCCTCTCTCTCTGTCTCTCTCTGTTCCTTGTCCTATATTCTGTGCTCCTTCCAAATGAAACAAATGGTTCTTTCTTAGCTTCCTCCAGTCTCCTTCCCTCCCCTCTTCTGACACACCCTCCTCATCTGTCTATGACTTCTTTCTCTTTCTTCCCTGGTTTCACGACGTCTTCCTTGATTCTCCCTCCAGTTGAAAGTGGTTTCATTCTCCTTATTTCCAGGATCCAGTATACTCAATGGCACAGTGGATAAAGTGTTGGGCCTTTAGTCAGGAAGACCTGAGTTCAAATTCACTTACTAACTGTTGTGAGACCTGGGCAAATCAACCCTATTTGCCTTAGTTTCCTCATCTATAAAATGAACTGGAGAAGGAAATGGTGAACCCCTCCTCCCCCATATCTCTGTCAAGAAAACCCCAAATGGGATGAGAAGAGTCAGACACAATGGAACAACAATATATTCGGTAAACCCCAGTGGCTCTTTATTACCTCTAAGATCAAATAGAAACTTTTATTTGGCACAATCCAAGTGCTGCATGTTTCCAGGGCTTATTTACACATGTTATTACCCTCTATACACTCCACAACCCAGTCATGCAGGCCTTCTTGTAGTTCCTTAACAATGATACTCCATTTCCCACCTCCACACCTTTACATAGTTCATCCCTCATGCCTGGAATGCCTTTCCTCTTCATCTCAGGCTCTTAACATCCTTGGCTTCCTTTTAAACTCACCTCAAATCCTGTCTTCTACAGGAGGCCCTCCCTAACCACCCCCAACTATGTGGGACTCCCCTTCTAAGGTTACCTTCTTTCCACTCTTTACCTTATATATTCTTAGTTATTTATATTAGTCTTCTTTATGAGAACATAAACTCCTTGAGCACAGGGTTTTCTTTTGCCTTTCGTTGTAGCCCCTCTCTTATCTCAGTGCCAGCACATCAATGCTTCCTCAATGCTTGTTGATTGATTTAAAATTTTTAAGTGATCTTTCTTTCACATTTCAGTCATTTCTAGATCACTGCTCCAACCACTGTCCCCACCCCTTTCCCACCAACTGAGTGAACTTGCCTTGAAATGTGATTGCCTCTCCCCCCTCCATGAGTTGAAGGTGCTACAGTGACAAAGAAAATTAGGCAAAATCAACAGCTATCATGGTTTGACAACTGAATACAATGTCTTGCATTCTCAGTCAATTAAATGAACTGGAGAAGGAAGTGGCACCCTCTCCAGTGTCTTTGCCAAGAAAACCCCAAATGGGGCCGCAGAGAGTCAAAGACAACTGAACAACATAACAGGTGCTCTATAAATACTTGTTCTTCCTGTCTCTCCCTCCTCTCCCTTTATGACCCTCCCTCTCTGTAACATTCCTGAGAAATCATATCCCAATAAGAAACTAGTGTATGTGTATGTGTATATGTGAGTATGTGTGCATGTGTATGTGTGTGAATGTGTGTGTGTACATGTATGTATGTGTACATGAGTGTGAGTATGAGTGTGTGCGCATGTATGTGTGTGCATGTGTATATGTGTGCGAGTGTGTATGTATGTGTGTACATGCATGTATGTGTACATGAGTGTGTATGTGTGTGTATATATGTGTATATGTGTGTGAGTATGAGTATATGCGTGTATGTGAGTGTGTGTATGAGTGTGAGTGTGTGCATGTATGTGTACACTTTCCTCATCTATTCCTCATCTATTCCTTATTTTCTCCATCTCTCCCCATACCTCTTCCACTTCAGTATCTATAATCAAATCAATTCTGTGATCACTACTGGAAATGGTGCCTTAGTCTAGACCCCCCACCATGCCTCTCCTCATTGTCCCTGTTTAGTGGGGGCTAGCCAATGGGATCCCAGATGTTGGAATATGGGCAGCATGCTGGGTCTACTGCCCATCCAAGTGGAAGCCTGGGGAGCTTGCTTCCTGTTTGTCAGGGAGGGTGCCCTCTTCTTGTCCCCCACTTCAGAGCATGTCCAACGCTGTCTTTGCTTTTCTTTATTTTCCACTCAGCACGGGGTTCTGGGTTCTGTTGGCTCACTTCTTGGTGAGGAAAATCATTCTAACTGGTCATTGACTTAGACCAGAAGCACAAAGAGACAAGAGTGATTTCTCTTTTCTTATGGCTTTTGAGGGAGGAGAAAGAACTGTGGTCCTCTGGGTGATGGAGGGGCCTTGAGTCCTCTCTCTGACTTGGTCGCTGACCTTGAATACATGGTGCTGTCCTTTATCCTTTGCATGCTGTGATGTTGACACTTTCCTGATGTTAGGTGAAAGACTATCAGAGATGTGCAGACCTAGTTATGGCTTCATGACTTTAAAAGGTCAGATGAACCAACAGAAGTCCAGGAACTGGAGTCCATAGTAGAGTTTACCAGTAGCTACAGCAACCAAACCCAGAGAGGAGGCAGCTTGCAGGAGCCACCTGCTTGACCCAGAATGACAGGAGATCATCTTGGCAACCTAGATTTTAGTCCTCAATAGCAGAAGAGGCTCCTCCATTGACTGTGACACTCTCAGAAGTGAACTTGGTGGGGACAATGGTTGGGGCTCACCACTTTCAGGGTACTCTCGCTGCAGACAAGAGGGATAGCAGGTAACATGAATTAAGTTTCTGATGTTTTTGTACTTTGGGTGTCACCATATCTTCTCTATAAATATTCCTTTGGAAAAACTAATCAATATTAATTGATCAATTGAATTGAGGAAATATCAATAAACAGATTGATATTGGGATGTTACTATGTGGTGATTGCTATTAGGGAGATGGTAACTAGAAACTGATGTTGGATGATGAGTGCCATTAAACTGGAGAAAGAACTCCCACCCCTGACCCTGAAGGACCTTCCAGAACTCCAAGTCTATCTCTCTGTCTCCTAGTCTGTACATCTCTGATTGTCATTCCCCTAAGATTGGGAAAGGATAAATAGCATGGCAGCACTGTGTGTGCGTGTGTGTGTGCACATGCATGCACATGTGGGTGTGTATGTGCATGCCTTGCTCTGGGGACCTGACTTCCTAGATGAAGTGTGCCTTGGAAGAGTCATCTAGGAGACTGTGTATATATGTTACACGTGTAACATTATAAACTGAAATACCCCTCCCTGACTACCAATCTTCTCTAGGTGTTGGCTACCTCAGGGCAAGGACTTTCTTCACTTTTTTTTGTATCCCAGTTCTTAACGCAGTGCTTGGCACTGTAAATGCTTATTAAATGCTTTTTCATTTGTTTGATAAATATTTGCTCAATTGAGTTTCCTCACCAGTGAAATGGAAATAATAACTTCTGGACTTTACAGGGTTTCCTATAGGAAAATGGGCAGCTAGGGGTGGACTGGATAGAGTGCTGGACCTGGACTCAGGAAAATCGAGTCTCAGATACTGGCCATGTAACCATGAGCAAATCTTTAACTCTTCCGTGCCTCAGTTTCCACAACTGTAAAAGAAGACATTTGATTCAGTGGGCTTTAAGGACACTTTCTGCTCTCAGGTTCTGATCTGTACTCTGCTTTGATCTTTCAACTCCCAATCCAGTATTTTTCTCTCTAAAGCAGATTCCCTGGGGTCACTCACTCACTGGCCCCTGTCTGATGTATGTGACTGTCTGTTGGCCCATTGTGATGGAGGTTGGGCTCCTCTCACAGCTGAGATAGGAGGAGGATCAAAGGCCTTTTGAGTCTTGCAAGAATGAAAGCCATCCCTCTGGATGGAAATGGGAGCTGGGCCAAGCCCGCCTGAGTCAAGCACAGACAAGCATTTATTACATACTTACTGTGTGCCAGGCACTGAATTAGGACCTGGGAACACAAATTCCAACAGAGAGAGAGATAGTTGCTGTCTTCAAGGAGTCCCTCATTCTAGGGGGGAAGATACTCCATAAAAGGGAGGGGGTGGGGAAGAAGACATGAAGGAATGAAAATGTGGTTGGCTCCTCAAAATGGAGGGTCTGGGAGGAACCAGTCAATTAGCAGGAGAGGCTATGGGGATATAGGGAGCCATGGGAGGAGTGAGTTTCTGGGATGAAGTTGTCTGTGGGGTACAGTAGAGTCAGAGAGTCAGGCATAGACTGGAAAGGAATGTTTTCTAACACACCCTCACTCCTCTCCCTATTCTAGGGCCCAGCTCAGGAAGAACATCCTGCACAATCTCCCTGGGTGGGGGCCCAGGGAACCCATCTATTCCCCCAGGGTATGGGGAGAAGCACATGGAGAGTGTGGCAGAGGCCAGTGACAGGCCAGGCTAACCAGACCCAGGCCACCAAGACCCCTGTGGGTCTGGCAGCCAGCTGTGGGTTGGGTCAAAGGAGGAGTGGAAGTCAGATTTGAGTTAAATTATTCAGCCAATGAGTGTTTATTAAAATGTCAGGAACTGAGGAACCATTCCTTGCCCTCAGGGATCTCAGTCTAAAGCTTGGGGTCAGAGATAGGCTTTGGTTTAATCAGGAGAGTTTCAAAATGGACTGGGATTTGAGGTCAATATATGGGTGAAAGATGGGTTTAAAGTTCAGAAAGAGAGATGAGCCTGGGTCAGAGATAGGTTTGGATTTGGGGTCAAGGGTCTAGATCAGAGATGGGTTCCATCCCAAATAGGTATAGAGATGAATTGGGAGGATCTGGTTAATGAGCAGGTGAGGCGTTGGGGTCAAGGTCAGGGTTGGAGACAGGTTTCATGACACAGTCAGAGCAAGAAGCCATTTCTAAGGAGGAAAATGTTTCCTAGGAGAGGAGATAAATGACTTCTCATGGTTTGGGGAGAAGTGGTAAGATGGTGGTCATCAATGTTGGGAATGTTAAAGGAATTTCCCTGAGGAACTGAAAGAGGTATAAAAGGGAGATGGAAGTTGAGGCAGTGGGAGTCTGGTCTGGTCCTGTTGGTGAGGTTCGTGAAGGAGAAGCTTATTCTAACAGCAAAAACCTTACCTGTAGGAGGGTACATCCTCAGGATGGTCACCAATATTGCAGGGTCATGTGTTCAGAGCTGGGGAGAAGATTCCCCAGTACTGTGAGTTATGTGGACTGGACAGGCTTGAAGGGCAATTCACCCTGTAGCAACTACATATGCAACCCTTACCCACCAACCTGAGCTGGCCTTAGCCTTAGGAAGAACTATAGGTCTAGAGATAGGGCAGATGGGCTCACCAGAGAGTAGGTGGCCACCTTCAATGATTTCCCACAGGGGAAATTTCAACCACAGCTTGGCAGTGTATATTTGGAGGTCAGTAAATATCCTGGACAGGAGGGAAGACTCATCAGGAAAGGAAGGAGAGTTGCTTTGGCTGTCTACAGGCTCTCATTAATGAGTTGTTTGCGTTTTTCTCCATGATAAAACAAAGGCTGTCTTCAGAAAAAAAAATAATGAACCCAAACAACGCCCCCCAAAAACCCCAAGCCTAAGTGAGCTCCCACAGTTGTAACCTATGACCTAAGGTGGAGGTTTACATTGGCTGGGTTCAATTTTGGGGTCTTCTCAAGACACTTTCTCTCCAGTGAGTGCCATCTTCCCCCAGGAACCTGTCTAGTCTTTCAAGCTATAGTGCTACCTTGTGGTTTAAACTTCCTCAAGAGGAAAGTAGATTACTCCCTTCCCCTACCTCCCTTGCCACCACCAAGAGAAGACATCTGGGGTTGCTAGAGTGTCAACCTCTTATTTTCTGGGTAGTTTGATGTCCTCCAGACCAGTAATGCTATCTTAAGATCAAGGCAGCTAGGTGCCACTGCAGTGGATAGAGCACTGGTCCTGGAGTCAGGAAGACTCATCTTCTTGAGTTTAAATCTGATCGCAAATATTTACTAGATATCTGACTCTGGATGAGTCACTTCACTCTGTTCACCTCAGTTTCCTCATCTGTCAAATGATCTGGAAAAGGAAATGGCAAATCATTCCATATTTCTGCCAAAAAAGCCCCACATAGGGCCATGAAAAGTCAGATGTGACTGCACAGCAAGATCAAGGCTCCCTATAAAGGAGATTTTGCACTTGAGATAGACAGTAAACTGCCTTCCCATCAGATCTGTACAGTCTGCATGACTCAGTACTAACAGAAAGTTAGGTCTAGTTATCACCTTCCACTTCCTAGTTTTGTCTACAGCTATTCCTCTAGTTCTGATGTCTAGTGACTGCTTCTCCTGTGCCAGGAGGCCTGACCTACATGGTCTCCCTGCTATATTACTAGGCTCTCTGGGCTAAGCTGTTCCCTGGGTGAGTGGGTGGCCAGAATTTGTTCAGATAAAGAGGCTTCCTTTCCACCAGTCCGTTTTTTGATCTCTGGTCTCTATCTGTACCCAGCTCTGGTTCTGTCCCCCCTAGACTGACTAACTAACCTTACAATTCTACTTAAAGGGCAAAGACCAAGGTTGTGGACATAGTCATTCACGCTCATTGAGATGCCAATGGGTCAACAAATAATAAGCCCATTGTATTCCCTATATCCCCATAAAAGAGATGGGACAGAGGTGTCATCGTGTACAGAACACTGGATTAGAGTCAGAGGATGTGGTTTCCAGTTCTGCCACTGCCACTTACTATTTGTGTGACCTTGACCAAGTCCTTTCCCCTTTCTGGGCCTCAGTATCCTTACCTGTAAAATGAGGAGTCCAGGCTAGGTCAGTTAGTCAATAAGCCTTGATTGAGTACCTACTATGTACTAAACACTGGGATATAAAGAAAGGCAAAAGACAGATCCTGCCCTCAGAGACAACGAGAAAACAACTCTTGACAAATATGCTATATTCAGGGTAAATTGGATAGAACAACAGAGAGCAGGCCCCAGAGTGAGGGGGAGCAGGGAAAGGCATCCTGTGGAAGGTAGGACTTCAGAGGGGACTTGAGCCCTCGGTCCCTCCCCAACCTCAGTGTTTTCCATGAGGCTTCTGTGGAAATCACAACTTTCTCCAAGATGTGACCTGGAGTGTCTTTCATGATGGGGAGTTACAAGCAGCAAGCTCAGATCTAGGCTTCCTCAGAATTGTAGGGAACCACTTTGTGAGCAAAGAATGCACCAGTCAGTAAACATTTATTAAGTACCTACTATGTGCCAGGCACTGGGCTCAGGATCAGCACTTATTGGATACGAATCAATAGACATTCTTGTTCAGGGATGGGCTAGATTGGATGGCCTCTGGGATCCCCTCACTTAGACAATCTGGGATTCTGGGAGCCAGGCATAGACCCTGAGTCTGGTTCTTCCTTCCTTGCGGAGGTGATCTTGACTGTATTATTTCCCTTTCCAAGCCTCCAGTTAATGAGCCTGTTGGACTGTGCGACCTTTGTTGTTCCTTCGAGCATTACATGCAAGGCAGAAATCACATATTTTTTTTCTTTTCAAGTAATTTCCATCCCTAAACTTTGCATTGACAAAAGCAAGTGCTTGAATTTAATAAATAGGATTTAAGAAATGAAATTCTTTTTGGCCCAGAGCAGGGAACAAAGTTCAAGCTCGCTGTTTCTAAGGGAAGCAAAGTCTAGTGAGGTTGGGATGGGAAACGAATGAAATAAAGGATAATTCGGTTAATTCTGAGTTTCCCCTAGGGTGGAATCTATTCCTACCAGGTTGGTCTCTTGCCCCCTGTCCCTGTTCTTTTGTAGATTTATAGGTGGAAGAGACTGTAGACCCACTCCACTCCCACTTTGCAGATAACCAGAGAGGTAGTATGACTTGCACAGACGTTTCTAACAAGTACTCATAGCCTCCTGCTTAAAGACCTCCAGGGAGGGAGAGCTTACCCCCTTCTCAGGCAACCCATTTCACCAATGCTCAGATTTCATTTGGAATTTTTTCCTGACATTGATTCTAAATATGCCTCTGTAAATTTCTCCTCCTAGAGGTACCTTCTGGGGCGAGGCACAATAGACTTTCATGTGTCAGCATCTCAGACACGTGAACATCTGTTACATCCCTAAGTTTTCTTTCCCCAGGTTAAATGTCCCAAGTTCTTTCAATGACCCTTCTATTGTTATAACACTAAGGGGCATTTCTATGGCCCTTTCAAGGTTACAAAGCATGTCCTTTAGATCCTCACAATAATTCTGTGATACAGGTAATGTAGGCATTAAAATATTTTTTCTAGAGACAAGAAACTGAGGCTTAGGATAATTGAATAGCCCAGGGTCACATACCTAAAAAATGTTGGAAGTCATATTTAAACCGAGGTCTCCTTCAACTCCAAATTCAACCCTTTCTTTCTCTGTTAGCATACAGTCTCTGCACGACACTATCCCAGACTGTTTCCTAGGCAGGCAGAAGGAGAGATAAGAGCCAAGCAGCATCTTGCCATCATTCTGACTTCCTTCCCAGAATCCTAGATCTCTCCCCTTGACTGTGGAGATACAACATCCAATAGGGATCGGTCCAGTGAGAGTAAGAAAATATCAATGGCCCTCATTCAGAAGAGTGAGCTGATTTCCGAGTATATGACCATATGTGTGGCCCCTTCATGTTTTCTTTTCATGTGTGATCTCTATCCCTTCGTGCAGATGGTCTGTATACTTGTGGGGAGTGTGTCTCAGGGTTAAGGGAGAAATGTGTTGTTTTCCCTTTTCTGTTACAGTATTTTATTAACTACTTCTATATTTTTGCACTAATTGTGTGTGTGTGTGTGTGTGTGTTTGTCCTTCCTTGCCATCAGAGAAATAATGACATGATTTACACTTGACTTTGTTTTCAGTGAGGGAGGGCTGTGCAGGTCACCAGCCTCACTACTCCTCCAGAGTCATCTGAATCCAGTGACCAGATATATTCATCAGGATGACTGGAGATGACTCAGGATGAGGCAATTGAGGTTAAGTGACTTGCCCAAGGTCACACAGC
>CM053773.1:245227191-245240113 GCA_028658325.1 Potorous gilbertii
GATTCAACCAGAACTACTGTTTTGAGAGTGGAGAGACCCATATAGTATATTTAACCTGGGGTAGGTATGTGTGTGTGTGTGTGTGTGTGTGTGTGTGTGTGTGCCCCTGCTGCTAAACACAGACAGTAATAAAAATGAAATTTATATAGTATTTTAAAATTTGCAACGCATGTAACAGGCTTTATCTCATTTGTGCCCCAAACCAATGCTCTGAGGAAAGCTTACTTCCTTTCTTTAATAGATCTGTGATCTCGTAGCTAGAGATTCCCTCAGATATTGCAAATAACATCTCTTCAACCCCACCCTTTCTGAGCAACTAAATCTAAACATTGTGGAGGTCTTTGTTTAGGTCTCCTGATACTAGCTATCCATGTTGGGTTAAAGTTCTATGTTAGCTACCCGGGTGAAGCTGATGTTTTGGGAGTGATCCCAGGATCTAGGACTTCATAGGCATAGGGAACCCAGTGTTAGCCGACTGGAGCAGGCAAAGGTTAAAAGCTTGTCCAGGGTCACACAGGAAGTAGATGTCAGAAGTTGAACTTGAACACAGGACTTCCTGACTCCAAGGCTGGCTTTCTATCTACTATGTCAGGCTGCCTCTTTATTAACATTGCAACATTCATTTAAAATTTTTTCAATGAACAGAAATTTACTTTCTTTCTCTCCCCGCTTCCCACTGGAAAATTCACTTATTTATTGACTAATCATTTATTAAATGCCTATTAAGTCTTAGGTGCTGTGCTAAGTGCCTAGGATACAAGGAAAGACAAAAGACAGTCCCTCCCCTGATCAAGGAGTTGTCAATCTAACTGGAGGGAAGAGCTTAGATCCTTGCAACAAATATTCAAAGTTGAGCAACACAAATTCCTACGTTGGCCACGTCTCAAACCACAGATGCCTCCACTTGTCCCCTTTGTCCAGGGGTGGGTAACATGCGACTGTCAGTTTTAATTATTTGATTCTCCTTTGTGTTTCATAGCTGCAGCCATTGTGCACCTCATCCCAGAGGTTTCCTCAGGCTTCTCTATTCTCCTCCCTTTAGTCATTTCTTAGAGCCTAGTGACATTCCATGATATCCCTGTGCTGCAATCTGTTCTATCATTCCCTGGTCAGTAGGCATCTGCTCTGTTTTCAGGTTTCTGCTACTCCTAGGAATATTTTGACATCTATGGCTACTTTCCTTTTGCCAGTGATCTTCTTAGGGTGTATGCACATCATGCAATGATCTCTTGGTGATAACATTACTTTTTAGAACATTTTTATTTAAAGCTTTGAGCTCCAGATTCCATCCCTCTCTCCCCCAATCCCTGAGACAGTAAGCAATCAGATATAGGTTATACACATGCAATATGTAGAACATTTCCACATAAGTAATTTTGTACAAGAAGATTTGAATTAAAGGGAAAAGAAAGAAAGTGAAAAATAGCATGTTTCAGTCTGTATTCAAAAATAACAATTCTTTCTCTGGAGGCAAACAGTATGCTTCATCATTAATCCTTAGGGATTTTCTTAGGTCATTGTATTGCCGAGAAAAGCTAAGTTGTTCACAGTTCCTCACTGGACAATATTGCTTTTACTGGGCACAATGTTCTCCTGATTCTGATCACTTCACTATGCATCAGTTCATGTGAGACTTTCCAAGTTTTTCTGAAATCATCCTGCTTGTCATTTCTTGCAGTGTAGTAGTATTCCATTACAATCATATATACCACAGCTTGTTTAGCCATTTCCCAATCGAAGGGCATCCTTTTCATTTCCAATTCTTAGCCACTACAAAAAGAGCTGCTAGAAATATTTTTGTCCAATTTTTGTTCCATTTTTTGGGGATGCCTTTAGGATATAGACCTAGCAGTGGTGTTGCTAGGTCAGAGGGTATGTCCAATTTTATAGCCCTTTGGGCATAGTTTCAGAGTGCTCTCTAGAATAATAGGATCAGTTCACAACTCCATCAATAGCTCATTAGTGTCCCAGTTTTCCTACATTCCCTCCAACATCCAATATTTCCTTTTTTGTCATATTAACCAATTTGATGGGTAGGAGGTGGTACCTCAGAGTTATTTTAATTTGAATTTCTCTAATCAATAGTGATTTAGAGAATTTTTTCACATGACTATGGATAACTTTGATTTATTTGTCTGAAAACTTCCTGTTCGTATCCTTTGATCATTTGTCAATTGGGGAACGACTTGTATTTTTTATAAATTTTACTCAGTTCTTTACATATTTGAGCAATGAGGCCTTTATCAGTGATACTTGTTGCAAAAATGTTTCCTGCTTTCCTTATAATTTTGGCTGCATTGGTTTTGTTTGTGCAAAACCTTTTTAATTTATGTGATCAAAATATCTATTTTACATTTTTTAATCCCCTTTAGTTCTTCTTTGGTCTTAAATTCTTCTTTTATCTGTAAATCTGACTGATAAACTATTTCATACCCTCTTTTAAAGGTGTTATTTTCTTCAGCATTTTTTTTGGGTCTCCTTTAGCAAGGTGTTGACCTGCTTTTCATGCTTTTCTTACATCTCTCTCATTTCTCTGAATAATTTTTCCTCCACCTCTCTTACTTGATTTTCAAAATCCTTTTTGAGCTCTTCTATGGCCTGAGACAGTTGGATATTTATTTTGGATATTTGGGATACAGAAGCCTTGACTTTTATTTCTTTCCCTGATGGTAAGCATTGTTCTTCCTCATCTGAAAGGATGGAAGAAGATATCTGTTCACCAAGAAAGTAACCTTCTATAGTCTTATTTTTTCCCCTTTTTTGGGCGTTTTCCCAGCCAGTTACTTGATTTTTGGGTTCTTTTTCAAGAGTAGGTTATACTCTGGGGACCTGTAAGATCTCAGTTCCTCCAAGGTGGCACAATCAAGCATGTATACTGCTCTGTCCACCCTCTCTACAGGTATTTTATGGACTGTGTGGGGAGAGCCTGAATTTGGGTGTCTTTCTACTCCACCATCTTGATTCTGCCCTCCATGTTCTCTTAATTTGTTTATGGTATCACCCTTATATGTAAATCACATGACCATTGTGATCTTATCTTGGAATATATTGTGGTCTATACCTAATTTCTGCCATACTGTTTTCCAGTTTTCCCAGAAGATTTTTGGTAAATAAGGAGTTTTTGTTCTAAAAGCTTGGACCTTTGGGTTTATCACATACTAGCTTACTATGATCATTTGCTATAATATAATTTGTACCTAATCTATTCCACTGATCCACCACTCATATTTTAGCCAATACCAGATTGTTTTGATAATTACTGCTTTATAATACAGTCTGAGATCTGGTAAGGATAGACCACCTTCTTCTGCATTTTTAAATGATTTCCTTGATATCCTTGAGTTTTTGTTCTTCCAGATGAATTTTATTTTTTTCTAGCTCTATAAAATAACTTTTTGATAGTTGAATTGACATGGCTCTGAATAAATAGATTAATTTAGGTAGAATGGTCATTTTTATTATATTGGTTCAGTCTACCCATGAGCAATTAATATTTTTCCAATTGTTTACACTTGACTTTATTTGTTTGAAAAGTGTTTTATAGTTGTGTTCATATAGTTCCTTGGTTTGTTTGGCAGGTAGAAGCCTAAGTATTTTATATGTCTACAATTCCTTAAATGGAATTTCTATCGCTTTCTTCTGGTCTTTGTAAAATAGAGAAATGCTGATGATTTATGCGGATTTATTTTATATCTTGTGACTTTGCTAAAAGTATTAATAATTTCATGTAGTTTTTTAGTTGATTTTCTAGGATTTTAAAAGTATAACATTGTATCATTGGCAAAGAGTGATACTTGTGTTTCCTCATTGCCTATTCTAATTCCTTTAATTTCTTTTTCTTCTCTTATTGCTATAGCTAACATTTCTAGTACAATATTAAATAACAGAGATGATAATTGGCATCTTTACTTCATCCCTGATTGTATTGGGAAGGCTGCTAGCTTATCCCCATTATAGATAATGCTCGCTGATGTTATTTAGATAAATATTACTTTTCATTTAAGATAAGCTCCATTTATTTCTATGTATTCTAGTGTTTTTAATAGGAATGGGTGCTGTGTTTTGTCAAGGACATTTTCTGCATCTATTGAGATAATCATATAATTTCTGTTGTTTTTGTTATTGATGTTGTCAATTATGCTGATAGTTTTCCTAATGTTGAACCAGCCCTGAATTTCTGGTATAAATCCCATGTGGTCATAGTGTATGATCCTTGTGATATCTTGCTGTAATCTCTTTGCTGATATTTTATTTAAAATTTTTGCAACAATATTCATTAGGGAAATTGGTCTATAATTTCTTTCTCTGTTTTTGCTCTTCCTGGTTTAGGTATCAGCACCATATTTGTGTCATAAAAGAAGTTGGGTAGGACTCCACCTATTTTTTTCAAATAGTTTATATAATATTGGGATTAATTATTCTTTAAATATTTGGTAGAATTTATTTGTGAATCCATCTCGTTCAGGTATTTTTTATTAGTATGTTCATTGATGAGTTGTTCAATTTCTTTTTCCAAGATTGGGTTATTTAAGTATTTTGTTTCGTCTTCTATTAATCTGGGTAATTTATATTTTTGTAGATATTCATCCATTTCATTTAGATTGTCAAATTTATTGGCACATAATTGGGCAAAATAGCTCCTATCAATTATTTTAATTTCCTCTTCATTGGTTGTGAATTCACCCTTTTCATTTTTGATACCAGTAATTTGTTTTTTTTCTCCTTTATAATCAAATTAACCAATGATTCATCTGTTTTATTGGTTTTTTTTATAAAGCCAGCTTCTAATTTTATTTATTAGTTCAATGGTTTTTTATTTTCAACTTTATTAATCTCTCTTTTGATATTCAGGATTTCCCATTTGGTGTTAACTGGAAATTTTTAATTTGTTCTTTTTCTATTTTTTTATTTTTGGTTGCATGCCCCAATTTAATGATCTGCTTTTTCTCTGTTTTGTTGATGTAAGCAATTAGAGAAATAATTTTTTCCTTAAATACCACTTTGACTGCATCCCGTAAATTTTGGTGTGTTTGCCTCATCATTTTCTTTAATAAAATTATCAGTTGTTTCTATGCCTGTTTTATGATTGACTTATTTTTTTAGGATTAGATTATTTAGTTTCCAATAAAATTCTACTCTCTCTTTCCATTGTTCATTATTGAATGTAAGTTTTATTTCATTAGTATCTGAAAAGGATGCATTTACTACTTATGCTTTTCTGCACTTGGTTGTGAGGATTTTATGTCCTAATCCATGGTCAATTTTTGTGTAGGTGCCAGATACTACTGAGAAGAAGGTATAGTCCTTTCTATTCTCATTCACTTGTCTCCAGAGATCTATCATATCTAACTTTTACAAAATTTTATTCACCTCCTTAACTTCTTTCTTGTTTATTTGGTGGTTATGTTTATTCAGTTCTGAGAGGGGAAAGTTGAGATCCTCCACTAATATAGTTTTGGTATCTATTTCCTTTTGTAACTCATTCAACTCCTTAATTAATGTAGTATATATATATGTTTAGTATTGATATGACTTCATTGTCTATGGTATCTTTCAGCAAGATATAGTTTCCTTCCTTATAACTTTTAATTAGATCTATTTTTGTTTTTGCTTTGTCTGAGATCATGATTCCTACTCCTGCTTTCTTTGCTTCATCTGAAGTATAATAAACTCTGCTTCAGCCCCTTACCTTTTTCCTGTGTGTATCTCTCTGCTTCAGATGTGTTTCTTGTAAAAAAAACATATTATAGGATTCTAATTTTTAATCCATTCTGCTATCTGTTTCTGTTTAATGGGAGAATTCATTCCATTCACATTTACAGTCATGATAACTGTGTATTTCCCTCCATAGTACTTTTCCTTTGTCTTCTTCTCTCTCTTACCCTCCAGTTTTTCCCTCCACACAGCTATTTGCTTCTTATCACTGTCTTTCCCGATTTAACCTCTCTTTTATCAGTCCTCTCTCTCTCCATTCTTTTATCCTCATCCCTTTTTACTTCCTTATAGGTTAAGATAAATTTCTATATCCAACTGAATGTGTATGTTATTTCCTTTCTGATCCAATTTTGATGAGAGTAAGGTTGAAGCTTCGCCCACCCCACCCCCATCTTCTCCTTTTTCATGCCTTTTTTTGTGTGGGATACTTTACCTATTCAATCTCCACAGTCCTCTTTCTTCCAATGCAAATTTCTTTCTTTCTTTTGGTATCATCCCATCAAATCAACTTGTATCCATACCTTCTGTCCACATATACTCCTTTCAGCTGCTTTTACAGTAATAAGGTTCTTAAGAGTTACAGATATTATCTTGCCATATAGAAATATAAACAGTTTAGTTTTATTGAATTTCTTATACTTTTTCTTCCTTGTTTCTTTTAATTTTTTAAATGTTTCCTCTAAGTCTTGTATTTGAAGGTCAAATTTTTATCCAGCTCTGGCCTTTTAATTAGGAATGCTTGAAAGTCCTCTATTTCATTAAATGTCCATTTCCCTTCCTGAAAGGCTATCTTCAGTTTTGCTGGGTAGGTGATTCGTGGTTTTAATCCTAACTCCTTTACTTTCTGGTATCTCATATTCTAAGACCTGTTATCCTTTAATGTGGAAGTTACCAAATTCTGTGTAATTTTGACTACAACTCTACAATATTTGAATTTTTTTTTCTGCCACTGGCAGTACTTTCCCCTTGTTCTGTGAGTTCTGGAATTTGGCTATTATATTCCTGGGAGTTTTCATTGTGGGATCTCTTTCAAGTGGTGATTGGTGGATTCTTTCAATTTCTATTTTTCCCTTTGATTCTAATTTATCAGAGCAGTTTTCTTAAACGTTGTCCAGGCTTTTTTCTCCCTCTAAATCATGGCTTTCAGGTAGTTTGGTGGTTCTTATATTATTTATCCTAGATCTTGTTACTAGGTCAGTTCTTTTCCCAATGAGAAATCTCACATTTCCTTTGTCTTTTTTTTACTTTTCTGGTTTTGTTTTTTATCATATCTTGATATCTCATAAAGTCATTAGCTTCTGCTTGCTCAATTTTAATTTTTAAGGAACTATTTTCTTCAATGAGCTGTTGCCCTTCCTTTTCCATTTGGCCAATTCTATTTTTAGGGGGTTATTTTCCTTGGTAAATTTTTTGCATATCCTGTCCCATGTTATTGTCTCTTTTCTTATGATTCTCTTGCATTACTCTCATTTCTTTTCCCATTTTTTATTTTACTTCTCTACTTTGCTCTTTAAAATTCTATTTAAGTTCTTCCAGGAGTTCTTTTGGGGCTTAAACCAAACTACATTTTACTTTGAGGCTTCACATACAGTCATTTTGACACTACTATCTCTTCTAAATTTCTGCTAGGGCATAGAGATTAAGATCCTCCCTATCATAGCTTTCTATAGCCAAGTTCTTTTTGCTTGTTTGCTCATTTTTCTGCTTTTTTTGGTGTATTTTTATGTGAGACTTGGACTCTGATCCCACACTGTCCCAAGTTTTTTGTTCTGCGGCTCTAGGTCTTACTGTTGGGTTTCAGTGGGCATCTGGGTTTAGCTGCTTGCTTTCTCTTGAGGGTATATTTCCCTGCTGACTTGTACTTGGGGGTGGGTGGAGTTTCTCTGTTGGCCTCCTCTGGTATAGGGTTTAGCTACTGGCCTGCCCTAGGGGTAGGGCCTTTCTGCTGAGTTGCTATGGTAATGAGTCTTTCTGGAGGCTGACCTTGGAGGAGGGATATGGTTTCTGGCCTGCTCAGCTATTGGATTACAGGCCGCTCTATTGGTAAGCTCCAAGACTGAAGTCTCTCCATTGGTCAATTCTGGGATGAGTCATTGCTACTGGTCAGCAACGGGGTCAGTGCCTTCCTGGTGACTTGTGCTGGTAGTAGAGTCCTGGAATGGGGACTTATGGACCTGCACACACTGCTCTCTCATCCAGGGTGCTGCTGGATTGCTATAGGTCAGGACCTCACTGGTGAAATGCCTCAGACTTTGAGCTTTGCTCCAGGCTCCCTATGGTAAAGCTGGTGCTGCTGCTCTTGGACCCTACTCTTGTCCCATCCCAGTGAGACAAACTTTCCTTCGAGGCTGCTAGGCTACTTTCCTGATCCTAGACCAATTCTGAGCTGGGTTTCTAGTCTTTTGGAGGGGAATTTGGCAGGACTTTGGAGATTTCCCTCCTCACTCTGACATTTCGGCACAGGAAGTCTGATAATATTGTTAATGACAACAGTGTGTATTCTAGGACTGAGAATGTGGACAGATCTGGATTTAAACTCCACCTCTGACTCTGATCAACCTACTGACCTGATGTAGAGAAAAGAGCTAGCCTTCAGTTCAGAGAGGTTTAGGGACATTCCCACAGTCATACCATTGTGAGAAAAGGGTGAGATCAGAGACTCACTACCTCAGACCCAGGTCTTGTGCCCTGGAATGCAGCATTCTTTCAGTTTTTTTAAGGGAAAAAACCCAAACATTTATTAAGCACTTACTATATGGTAGACATGGGGCTAAGTGCTAGGGATACAGATGAAAAAAGAACAAAGACCCTCTGGACCTTATAATCTAAAGGAGGAAGATAGTACCCCCAGGGGAGTCATGGTCAGGGAAAGGCCCCTTAGTCTGGAAAGTTCCAGAGAAGTCCAAAGGGACCAGAGGGGAATGGCTTGACCCATAAGAGCAATGGCATCCAGAGTGAGTCTGTCTATCTCCCAACTCTATCAGATTTCTTGGTGTTTAGTCTTGAGACCATCTGGAATTTCTTGGCAGAGGTACCAAGGCAGTTTGCCATTTCCTTCTCTAGTTCATTTTACAGATGAGGAAACTGAGGCAAACAGGGTGAAGTGATTTGCCCAGGGCTGAACAGCTAGGAAGTGTCTGAGGTTGGATTTGAACCTAAGTCTTCCTGATTCAGGGTCTGACTTCCCCTAGCTGCCCATAGCTATAGGGGCTATATCCCCAAATATAGTTTGCATTTTTTCAATAGTATACTCTTCTCTATGTCTTTGCTTTTTCCATAGAATATAAGTGCTTGGTGGGCACATACTGTTGTATTGGTGTCCCCAGATCTCAGTATAGTGCCTAGTACATAGGCATTTAATTAGTACTTGTTGAATGACTGATTGATTCCAAGGCCAGTACTGCCTATAAGATAGGGCATCCTATAAGATAGGAAATCAAAGGGTCTGAGCTTAACAGCATAGCACGGTAGCCCCCCACCTAACCTCCTCAGAGATAATGGGAGCTTAGGCTGCCCTGAGAGAGGCAGAAAGACCAAGAAGAGGAAGGGCTCATCCTGCTGACCCCTGCTCTGGCTGGACTCACACTGGCTCATTGTGTCCAGTGATGGGAGCGACATTCAGGGAGAGACTGGAGGGAGAGTGTACCAAAATGGGGAAGGCTGGGGTCTGTGCTGAAGGGGCTGGGATGTCTAGCCTGGAGAGGAGACTCGGAAGAAATAACAGGCAAGTTAACAAACTGAGAAATTAGCCTTGTTCTCTTTGGCCTCAGAGAGAACTGGGAATGAAGGGACAAAACAAAGAGGCAAATTCCGCCCTTCACTCACAATAAGAACAATCTGAGATAGGAGCCATGCTCTATGAGGGCTGAGTTTTCTATCACTGACGGGCTCCCAGAAAGACCTGAGGGTCACCGGATGGGTGGATCATAGGGGAGGCCCTGCTCAGGGGCAGACCCGCCTTGGTGCCTCTCAGGTCATTGTAGCTGGAGACAGCATGGCCTTCGATCATTCCTTTCCCTGAACAGATTTCTATTTCTCAGTCTTCAAAATGAGGTCTCGGACTAGAATTTCCAAGATCCTTCCCTGACATCCCATGTTCCAAGGCCTCTCCCAGCTCTGACATTTCCTGTTCTCTCTTTCTAGATTTCTTTTCTTATTTTTTTCATTCAAGATTTCTAGATCTCTTTCTCATCTCTCTCTGAATCTCTTTCTGGATCTCTCTAGATCTTTTTCCAAGGCCCCTCTTAGCTCTGACATCCCCTGTTCTCATGCCCCTCCCAGCTCTGACATTCCCTGTTCTAATGCCTCTCTCATCTCTGACATTCCCTGTTCTAAGGGCCTCCCTATCTCTGACTTTCCATGCTCCCAGTTCTGATATTTCTTAACTCTAGGACTTGTGTCTCTTGGCTCCCTGAACAATGTTCTTTTGGCTGGACTGTATGACTTCCTTGACAGGTCTCTTTCCCCACTTGTGGGTCCTGGACAACTGTATGTGTGATCCCCGAACCTGCTCCCAGGCAATTGTGACGGGTCATGGGGCTGATGGTTTCTTTAAGATGAGTCTCAATTCTAGAAGCTAGAACACTCTGCCTTCTGGATGTCTTGGGCTCCTCTGGCCTCTCCTCTGCCCTCCATTTTCTCTGGTGCATTGGCCCAGGGCTGAAGGTCGACCAGCAGTCTCCCTAGTGTCTGCCCTCTCCTGCATGTTTCCAAGGAAAGTGTAGAGCCCATTTGGTAATGAGTTGTGCTGGATCTTTTGTTACTATAATTAATGCCCAACTTTCTGAAGTGTAATTAAATTGGAATTGTTCCACATTCAATAGCTAAAGTGTCCCATTAGGTACGAGCTAATGCGACTGTCTCTGGGAAGCAAATGAGGATGGGAGGCCCAGCTGAAAGGGAAGCATAAATAATACTGAAAGGAGATGTACAAGGACGACGTGGATGGAATGTCTGTGGGGCCTTCTGGGACACTAGGACAGAGCTCAGGGCAAGGACCTCACCCAACGAGGAGGACATCTGCACATACACAGAGCTGGTTTCATCACACCTGGATGGGCAAGGCCTCTGAGATCATTGGGTCCAACCCAAAGTAAGGGACTGTACTTGGTCATGGAGGTGAGAAAGGACAGACATTGGACCCTATACCCTTCAAATCCAAATTCAGCATCCTTTCACCCTAAGGCCCTACCAACATAACTCAGCTCAATTCAATTTACCTTAACAAATATTTATTCGATGTCTACCATGTGTAAGATTTAAAGATAATGTGGAGTAGGGGTAGAGTAAGGAAGAATTAGGGTCAAGTCGGACCTTTGTCATTTACTATGTGACCCTGGGTATGCCACTGAACTTTGATGTGTCTTACACAACTCCCTTAGGACTTGTTTACTCAGTCACTGAAGGGTTGTGATCTGGAATCTGTTTAGAGGAGAGACTTCCACAAAGGGAGTTTTCTACACTGAAGAAATCACATCAAGGCAGAAGGGTTATAAAGCCCAGAATGAAACATCCCCTGCTTTCAAGGAATTTACATTTTACTGGGGGTATACAACATGTACACAGATAAGTAACTACAAGATAATTGGAGAGGGAAGAGGGTATTAATAGCTAGAGGGATCAGGAAAGGCTTTGAAGAGAACTTCTAAGAGCTTAAGGTGAGGAGATAGGGCATTCCGGGTATGAGGCATAGCCTTGGCAAAAGCCTGAAGGTAAGAGATGAAAAGGCAAGTTTAGAATAACTCCTAGTCCAGTTTGAACAGAGATCAAAGACTGGGTAACCATTTGTTTGGTATATTGTTGAGTGGATTCTAGTTCAGATGAAGGTGGGACAATATGGCTTCTATGGCAGGAGGGCCCAATGGATACTAGGTATTATCCATTTATAGGACAATAGTCTGAGTTGGCACAGCACTATAACATTCACAGTGCCATTCAACAGCACAAGAGAAGAGGTGATGGACTGCCCAGCACAATGCCCAGCACTTAGTCAGTGCCTAATAAATTCTTGTTGACTTGTCTATGAGAACAAGGAAGGATGGATAGGGATGGATGGACAGTGATTGGAGGCCAGAGTGAGGATGAAGACTAGATTCAGGAGGAATAGGACAGAGGGGGAGATGGGAATAAAGGAGGTTACAATTAAAGAGGGAGCTTCAGGGTCCAGGACCTTGGATCTGGAACCATTGGGGGTGACAGTGACGTCTAAGATATGTCCAGCTAAGGGTCACCCGTTGAGGCTCAGGAAGTGGAGGCATTAACGAGATGGGAGGCCAGGATGTTAAAGGGACTTTGTATTGAAGTCCCTAAACATGAGAGCAAGGCTTGTGGCAGAGAGGGGGATTATGGGTCAGATACTGAGCTCCTTGAGAAGGGACAGGAAATAGCTTGGGGGTTGGTATGTAGTAACAACAAAGCTCTGGATATGGATTGATATGGATGGATGGAGGGACCCTTAGAGCAGGAGAGGCTTCGAGGGATGGAGGCTAAGGGCTGGACTGAAAGCAGCATCTGGGAGCAAGGAGTTTGATGCCCCAGTGTATCAGGGGGGATGAGGAAGGTGAGATCCAGGGAGGGTGGCCTAGGTGCAGGTATCTTTCAACAGAGGAAGTGGGAGTTGGTCACTTCAACATCTTGAGTCCTTGAGTTTGGGGAAAGTGCTGCCTATAAACTCAATAAAGAGGTGAATCCTGGGAGCTCAACCAAGTACCTCCACCAGCATAGAGTGTGAGAACCCTACAAAGAGAGAAAAGCCTTCCAGTAGCAAAACTTCTGACTTATTCTTTCTCATACATATATCCAGGGTATGGTAATAAATATTTAACAAGCAGCTCCCCAAAACTCAAACCAAAGTACTTTTATGTTGAATCTGCATTTTATTAAATCTACACAATCAACAAACAAATAAATCAATCCCTGATTTGTATCATTTGCTGATTTCTGAGGTGTAAATGCCCACACTGAAAATTTAACAATGGGCTCAGTAGGTAGAAGCTGGCTCCAGACCTCTCTTGTAATGTATCCCCCATGTTTTAGATAGAAGGTTAGAATCAGAAAGAACAGAATTCAAATCCTGCCTCATACACTTAGTGGTCAAGTCAACCAACCTTGCTCAGCCTGTTTCTTCATGTAAAAAAGAGCACACTACTCCCTCCAGGGTTGTTGTAAGGACCCAACAAGGAGAGCATATAGAAAGTACATTGCACAG
>CM053773.1:245240613-245260499 GCA_028658325.1 Potorous gilbertii
GATGGGACGGGGGACGGGGGATGGGGATGGCGGATGGGGAAGCGGTCCCAGGGGGCTGTCACAATCACACTTACCTAACACATCAAGGCTAGCAAAGTGCTTTCCCTAAATTAAGTTGGTTGCATCTCACAACTCTGTGAGGTACGTGCTATTGCATTATTACCCTGATTTAACCGATGTGGAAATTAAGGTTTAAGAGGTTAGCCTCAGTGAGGTTAGATGGGTCACCTGGGATCACATAGTATCAGAAGCAGGTCTTCCACCATTAACTTTAGTCCTCTACCCACTGTGATGAGGAGCTCACTATCATACGAGGCAGCCTACTTAGTTTTGAGACAGCTTTGACCATCAAGTAGTGGTTTCTGCTTTCTTGGCAATGTCTCCACATTAATTCTAATTTTCTCCCTAGAATCCAAGGAAAACAAATCCACTTCCTCTTCCATACAACAACTCTCAAATACTTGAAGACAGCTATGATATCTCCCACCTAAACCTTCTCTTTTCCAGACCATGCATCCCAGGTCATGGAAAGTCTGGCCACCTTTACTTTTCATTGCATAGACTGATGACCCTTTCTGGACCACTCCCGTTTCTGGGGACTTCTCCCTCTTGTTAAGGAGAACTTTGTTTCTCTTTCTTTCTTTTAGGTTCCTCCATTCTCTCAGATCTGGTCTCTGGAACCAATAAGCCAAGTCTGATTTCTCTTTTCTATGGCAACTTTTCAAGTACTTTAGATTCAGCTATTCCCCCCTCCATCCTGTAGTCTTCTATTTCCCAGGCTAAACATGCCCTGTTCCTTCACCTGAACCTCATCTGACATGGACACCAGACCTTTCCCCATCCTGACTGCCTCCTCTGGACACTCATCATCTTGTTGGACTGACCATGTTGGACTGAACACGGTAAGCCAGATATGGTCTGGCCAGGAAGGCCACACAGGACTCTTCTCTCCCCCAATCAGGAGCCCAGATTTCTAAGAAGAGAGAGCCTGGCTGGGAGGCTGTTGCCCTAAGCCCTGGTGTAGCAAGTCAGCACATGGAAGACACCCTCCACTCAAGTGCTTATAGGTAAGGGGAGGCCCAGAAAACAGATGTCAAGAAATCCCAGAAGGAAGATAAATAGTGAGGAGAGCTCCCTCAACCCAGCTTATAAAGGAGAAGACATAAAAGGGAAGGTAGAAGGGAGCAGGGGAGAGAAGAGCACTGACCAACTGGCCCCTACACTGGGGTCCTCTGGCCTGGAAGGTTGAGGGTCAGGGTAGGGATGAACCCCTGGAGCAGCCAGAGGAGACAGTCTCTCTCTCCCCAACTCCCCAATGTCTTCATTAAAGGTCATTCCACAATTCAATCAAACATATGGTTCCCATTAAAAAGTGATAAAGTATACAAAGTGCTTCACGTACCTTATGATGACTGTTATGACTGCTCTCTGAAGGCTGTAGGCATAACGGAGAGGGAGGAGAACATTGGTCTCTGCCCTGGCAGACTCATGGTCAGTCTGCTTTGGCCAGACATAAAGATAAAGGAGAAAGAATATGAGAGAAGGGCCTTAATGTGACTACACATCAAATGTCAGAGCTGGGAGGGGCCTTAGAACAGGGGATGTCAGGGCTGCGAGGGACCTTAGGAACCACCTGATCCAAATCTTAGAACTATAAATGCCAGAGTTCTAAGAGCCCTCTGTGAACATCAATTCCAATCCATCCATTGAAAGGAGTCCCCTCCACAAGATGCTGGGCAGGTGATTCTGCAGTCTCTGCTTTCTGCTTCAATTCCACAGTACTTCTCTCGGCAGCCAGCTCCTCTTTGGACAATGGGCTCTAGTGGTTAAGGAGTTTTGTCTTTCTTCTGCCTATTCATACCAACTCTAAATTTGATCCTGTTTTGAATCTCCTTGTTGGCTTAATTTTGCCCTCTGAGCCCAAACAAAGTCAACTATCACCCCTGAGGATTTTCTTCTTTCAGGTACATACCCTCAGATCTTTGAACTGATCTAACTATGGCATAAACCTGAGGTCCCTCATTGCTCTAGTCAGTGTGATGCATGGGCAGCTAAGTGGTGCAGTGGATAGAGCACCAGTGCAGGGAGTCATGAGGACTTGAGTTCAAATCTCACCTCAGACACTTGGCACTCACTAGCTGTGTGACCTTGGGTAAGTCACTTAACCCCAATTGCCTCATCCTGGGTCATCTCCAGTCATCCTGATGAATATCTAGTCACTGGATTCAGATGGCTCTGGAGGAGAAGTGAGGTTGGTGACCTGCACAGCCCTCCCTCACTCAAAACAAAATCAAGCAAATCATGTCATTATTTCTCTGATGGCATGATCTTCTTCGGCAAGGAAGGACGAATACACAGTGTAATGCAAGAGCAATATGGTGCCCACTATGTACAGGGACTGTGTTAGGTGTTGGGCATTGAAAGATTAAGTAGGGGCAAGTCTGAGTTCTCAAGGAGCTTTCATTGGGAATAGCAGGGATAGAGGTGAGCACATGCAAAAACACTGTAGGATGGAGAGACTACTACAAGCTGGTGGCAGGGAGGAGGAATCAGGAAAGACTTGGTTAGAGGGGGCTTTGAGATGAGCTGTGAAGAGAGATAGAGATTTTAAGAGTCCTTGGTGAGAAGAGTGTATCCCCATATATGAGGGACAACATCCCCTTTATATCAGACAACTTCCTGTATGTGGGGGATAACTTTCCATGTATGGGGAACATCCCACCTGTGAAAAATAATGGGGCCAGGGGTCACAATGTTTTTTGTGAACAAGTAAGTCATGATAACAGCAACAGTTATAAGCATTTAAGGGGCACCCCTTTCAGGGACATCATTCAGCTCACACACTGGCAGGTCAGATTCCTGATAAGGTTGGCTACTACTCCTCTCAGGGTCACAGGGCAGCCCTGAGGGTCTGACATTTCCAGCATTCCATAATTCCACATGAGCCCCCACTTGTATTCCATCCATTAATGATCAGCCATCAGAGAATTTTTAGAAAAGATACTTAACCAGATGGTATTTTATGACCAATTGTTACAAAACATTTCACCTGAAACCAGTGGTAGACTCTTTCACAAATAAACATAACATCCATTTGTAGAGTGTTTTCAAACATGACAGTGAGACATGTATTTAGAGATTGTTCTTGTTCTTCATTTTCAAAGAGGACCATGACATCAAGGAAAGATGACATGACTTGCAGCTGACTTTGACTTGAGTGAGGGAAGGCTGTGCAAGGTCCCCAGCCTCACTTTCTCCTCCAGAGTCATCTAGGTCAAGTAGCCACCTATTCATCAGGATGACTGGAGATGGCCCAGGATGCAATAGGAGACTCTGGCCCTTTTAAGCTGTGTTTAGAGAACACTTAACGGTAAAGGGCCCTGTTAATTCCCAGCTTTTGAATTCCTCTCCCTCTTCATGGAGAACTCGTAAAGTTACAGTTCTCAAGTAGCTCTCTGCTGGACTCTAAGGATTTGTGCTTTGCTAGAATTTGAAGCCAGCCCTTCTCTCTGCCAGGAGTCGTCACATTCATACAGGCTGACGTTGTCCTAGGGTGAAATTCCAGGTACTTCCAGTGTCATGGACTATGATCAATCCCAGAGACACTACTACTCTCAGCATTCAGCTCCAGATATTGATGGGAAACCTGCACCTCCAAAATTCACCAGTTTGCCTGAGCTCTTCCCTCCTCAAATACTCATTTATCTACAATCATGAAAGATAAAGCATGAGAGACAGAGACAACCATGTGCTCATGGCTGCCATGGATGGTGGGAGACGGAGAAACTGCTCTTCCTCACCCTCGTCTCCCCATCTCTCAAGGAGATAGCTGAAGGTATCTCTTTAGTCTTCTACTTCAAATGAGAAACAGAGACAGAAGGCGAAGGAGAGAGATACAAAGAGAAAGAGACAAAGAGAGAGAAAAAGAGAGAGAGAGAGGGAGAGAGAGAGAGAAAAAGAGACAGAGAGAAAAAGAGACAGAAAAGAGAGAGGGAGAGAGAGAGAGAGTTTTCCCTTTTGTATGCAAGCTGAGTTCTAGCTAAGCATCCCCTGAGTCATCAACTTTTCTGACTCTGTAGCCAATTAGAAGATTTTCTTTATCACCCAGTATCAGCCCCTGGGTCACACATGGCCAGAAATAGGCACCTTTCCCCCACCCTGTCCTTCCAGTTCCAATTGACTAGAACCAGTCAGTCTATATCTAACTGCATGCACTCCAAGGGCTGGTTCTCCATAGTCCCATCAGCTCGTCAGGTAACATTTATACAGTGTTTGCAGATTTGCATAGTACTTTGCAGATAGGATCTCATTTGAGAATATCCAGAGGCAGTGGGGGATAATGGCTGGTCAGGAAGTGCTGTCTCAGCTCCAAGCCCTCCTCACCTGCTCCTTGGGTATCCTCTCCCACACACCTATCCATGCTACTTTGGCAATAGATGCCAAGCCCAGATGGATTGTCTCTCCCTTGAATGCTATCAGAGAACTCGTGGAAAGGTAAGAAGATCTTAACTCAGAGGATCCAAGCACTCATGGTGGAAGGTCATGTAATAATAAAAATAGCTACTAACAGCTAACATTTCTATGGTGCCTACTACGTGCCAGGCACTACACTAAGTGCTTCACAGATATGATTTCCTTTGATCCAGGTGTAGTGGTGAGGAGTAGGGGAGGGGTTTGTCTGTAGCTGGCTGATCTTCAGCCTGTCCAGCATCTCCCTGCTGAAGGCTGCCATGGGTAGAACTTCAGAAGGGATTCTCAGACTCCTGCCTCTCCCTTGGAATTGGTAAGGATTGAATCCCTGCAGCTGCCCTCCTCTGATTCCAGTAGAGGGAAAAGGAGATTTATGGCCACGACCAAGATCCTGTCTTGCATATTTAACATTTTCTGCTTTGTTGTGGTAAGCATTGTGTTCTTGAAGAAGCAGGAGGATTCAGAAAACGTGTTTGAATTTTTTATGTCCAATTTGTTTGAAGTCTCTTGCCTGCAGTCTGCCATCTTGCCCTGACAAGCCCAAACCTCCCCAGGCTGGGCAGTGAAGAGAAATCCTTTGAACCCATAGAATAGCCACATCAACCCAGATATGGGTGGAGTGGAACAAACTCAGGATTGGTAATCAGAAGAATCTAAGTTCAAGACCCAGCTTAGCTGTGCCTTGTAAGAGCTATGGCCGAATCATGTCCCCTCTCTGGGTCCTGATTTCCACATCACAAGATCCATAGGATTGTAAAAGGACTTTATGCTTTATAATCCATAAAGCAAGACACAGAAGGGACCTGCAAATACAGTGCTTTCATTTTAGGGATCTTATGGTTAACTGAGCCACCAAGAGGTTAAGGGACTTACCCAAGGCAGCACAGAGTCGGGGAAGGAACTTGAACCCAGGGCCTTGGGCTTGAGAAATCATGTTTTCCCCCATAGCACTGCACTGATGGATTAGGTTACCTCCAGTATCCTCCCTATGGATCTAGGATTCTGGAATTTTACTAGCAGGCAGTGTGACCTTGAGCAAGAAACTTTGCCACCATGGACCTTTGAGCGCACAGCCCTCCACTGGGTGATTTGTTACTCCATGGTTCATGGCCAGAGTAGTGTGAGCTCCAATTCAAGTCCCTTCCTGGGCTCTAGGCACACCCCTCTCCCTTCCATCCCATCTTCTTCCTTCTCTCTCAAATGCAGAACAGTCCCACAACCCAAGCCTCAGATCTCAGGTCAGCTCAGGATCATAGCTGGTTTGTGTCCTTGTATCTCTAGTGCTAAGGAGAGTACTTGGCATGCAGTAAGCTCTTAATAAATGCATTTCCCTCCTTTCATTCATCAGAAAGAGGGAAACTGTAATAGGCATGATGGAAGATAAACTTTCTCAGGGAATGAATGGCTGGTGTAAAACTTCTCAGTCCTGAGTCCCTTCATCTTCCCCTGCCTCTTCCCCTCGTCCAGGGAGTAGAAGAGCGAGAGCCCTGACCACTTAGACTGCCCACCCAAGTTCTCAGGATCACAGAATTCCCGTACTAAAACAGACCATCTAGCTCAACTCATATTGAGAGGAAAATTTACTCATGACTAAAGGGTATTCAGCTCATGCTAGCAGGCATCTAGTGATGGGGAGCTCACTACTTCTCAAGACAGGCCATGGAATTTTGGGACAACCAATTGTCAGAGCTGTCCAATGACCTGGAATCAGAGGAGCAGGACTTAGATCCCCTCTCTGACATTTACTCTCTGAATGACCCTGAGCAAATCTCTTCAGCTCCTTGGGTTTCTATCTCCTCTTTTGCAAAAGGAGGGGATCGCACTGGACAACTTTCCAGTTTAGAGGTAGGATGCTATGATCTCTTAAGTCATTTTTCATCTCCTATCCTCAATTTCCTCACTTATAAAATCATGTGTTGGGCTCAGTGACCTCCAAGGTCCCTTTCAGCTCCCAAGATCGTCTCCTTGGAGCCAGAGGCTTTCCCACCAGCTCCTTGGTGCGCACACTCCAGGCCAGACAGTAGGAAAATGTCTTTCTGACCTTGGTCCTCTGCCCACACCTTCTCTTGGACCCTCTCTGGAACTCTTTTTTAAAAACTTATTATTTTACTTTGTATTTGGAAATCTATTTGTAAAAGTGCTCTCCAATCTTTCCAGACTTATCTCACATGGCATTCCTTGCTACACTCTGCCTTGTATGTCTCCATGAGCTTTTCTAACTCCACACCCTTGTTCACCTTGTTCCCTATGGTCAGAATGCCGTCTCTTCCCTATTTCACCTGGTGAATTTCCCTTCGTCCTTTAAATCCCAACCCCAGCGCCATTAGATTGGAGCTCCCTGAGAGCAGGGACTGTTTTTGCCTTACTTTGTACCTTTAGCCCTTAGCACAGTGCCTGGCAAACAGTTGGTGCTTAATAAATGCTTGCTGACATGACTCCAAAGCTACCTCCTCCAGGAAACTTCCTCTGACCCTTTAGCTGGTGACTGCCTCCTAGCTCAGCCGTCATGGAGTGTTTTGCCTCATCTAATGCTTTTCTCATCACTCTTGTGTCTGAGTTTGTCTGCTTCCTTTTAGCCCCTGTGAGCTCTGGGGGAGGTGGGGCAGAGACTTCTCAGACTTCATTATTTTCCCCACTACCATACAGTATGTGCTTAAATCAAAATAAATCACAAATAAATAAATCATAAGTAAATGAACGAATCTATCACGGCATGAAACATACCTCCCATTTCACCCTGATGTTCACCAAGACTCACCCCAATTTTCTTCTTTCCTTATTTTTGGATTTTATTACTTTATAGTTTTGTTTTGGCATTTCCCTGATTTCTCACTGTTTCTCTTCCTTTTCCCCACTCAGAGAGTCCTACATTATAACAAAGACTAAAAGAATAAAAAGCAAAAATAAAATTCCTAACCAAGTCTGATGGTGTGGGTAGGGATCTACCTTGTAGTCCTCCATTCTTTAAGAAGGGAGGGAGGGACTTTCTTTAACCTCTTCTTAAGGACCAAACTTGGAGATTCATTTTTTTAAGTATAGGAGTGAGAGGGATAAGGGAAAAGAAGCTATACCTGGAATCAGGGGACCTGGGTCTGAATTCTGGCTCCCTTACTTCCTTTTTTCTTTAGGGCTCAGTATCCCCATCTGTAAAATGAGGGTTAGAGGACCACAGAGACCCTTAGTTCTTGTACCTGCTGTGCCTTCCAATATTAGGTGCCTATCAATGTTTGTCATTGTGCATCTGGGTTAGGCTTTCCTCCTCTCTTCCCCTCCTTCCCTCCCTCCCCAACATGTGTGCTATAAACCCAAGGGAAGCCCAAGGGATAGACAACAGTGTCCATGATCTTTCCCTGGGTCCTTCTCTCTGACCCCTCTGTCAAGGGCCTTGCCTTCCCCCGGAGGATGATGGCAGAGTCTCCTAAGGAAACGCAGAGAAGCAGACAGCCCTCTGTGTCAGGGGAGGTGGGGAAGCAAACAGATGAAGCAAAGAGCTCCTGAACTACAGGCATCTCCTCAAATTGCCTTTGAGAGGTTGAGTGGATGAGGATAACGAGGAAAAATGATGGGCACGCTTTGCCAAAAGAGAGTGTGTTTGCTGTCTCTGATGGTTTAATGATAACAGAGACAGCCCTTGCACTGAAGACTGGAGGGTGGAGGGGTCTTGACTATCTCTTCTCTGCCTTCTCAGACATGCTCTGACTCTCCAGGGGTCCAGAGGGGCTCAGCTCCTGCCCCCTACTCAGGGCTCAGAGGTCATCCCTCTCTCTGACCCACATTTCCCTCATCATGGCTTCTCAGGGCACCAGAACCCCTTTAAAGAGAAGAGGGGCTTCTCAGGAGAGATTATTGACAGGCAGGAGTCTAGACATATCTAGGACTGGGGCTAGGCATGAGTCTAGTTGCACATCTTCCCCTGTGCAACCTGGAACTCTCAGAATTGCTGCTCACCCTGGGTCAAGCAATTTCATTTCTCTGGGACTAAATCCTCCCATCTGTATCTCTAAGGCCCCTCCCGGTTCTGATATTCTTTGTTCTAAGGCCCATCCCAGCTCTGATACTCCTTGCTCTGACTTTTCCCAGATTTGTTACCTCTGTTTTTAAGTTTCTCCAGACTAACATTCTGTGACTATAATTTGAATGAACTTTTGATCCTAATGCCTGACTTTATTGTTCTCTCCAAATGCAATTTTTCCAAGGAGGCCTTTTTCTTAAGTGTGTGCAAGAAATTGCAGCTTCGACTAGGAAGACCCCTTCCTCCACTCTGTTCAGACCTTGGCACAAGGTTCCAAGTCTTTTACTAGTCTGGGGACTGCCCTGGAAGGGAAGGACCAGGAAAGAGACAGAAGTAGAATCTGGGATCACACAAGGGAAGGTTGTTACAATAGCTGACATTTTATCTCCCTGACTCAGCAGTCTCCTACAATCCATTGTCTGCATAGCTACCCACTGGTGAGGGTACCACCCTCCTACTAGTCCCCCAAGTTCACAACCTAGGACTTGTCCTGGACTCTTCACTATCTCTCATTTTCCATGTTCAAGTTGTTGCCAAGGCGTGTCCATTTCACCTCTGCTGGATGTCTCTTGTAGATTTCACTTTTGCAACATCTCTTGTTGATTTCACCTCTCAGTATCTCTTGCAGATTTCACCTTTGCAACATCTCCACCCCTTTCTCTCATGTGACACTACCCCAACCCTGCCCAGACCCTTATCCCCATCACACTTGTTTGTCCTTTGTTTTTGAAAAGGACCACTGATGTCACAGAAGGATGTGTGACTTGAAAGTGATTTGAATTTAAGTGAGGAGGAGTTGCCTGAAGTCTCACTCTCTCTTTCAGAGTCAACAAAGTCCAGTGGTAGGACAAAAGACAAGATGACTGTCAATGACCTGGGATGCAGTCTTGGAATCTTTGATGTCTGAGTAAGCGCCAAGCCTGCCCCAGTGCCTGCTTCAGCTCCATTCATGGTTTTTGGGGTTGACACTCCCCTAACTCACCAATGGTTTTGAGGCCTGTTGGTGACCCTCAACTGGGTTTAGCTGAGACAGTTTGCTGAGTATGGCTGCTGTGCATGCTCCAGCTTCTTGGAGCCACAGGTGAGAGTGGTGTGAATCAAGAGGATAATGAGCCTTGCACTGGAGGTATTGGTCCTCCTGAACACTCTATACACCCCAATAAATCACCTACTATGTGCAAAGCATGGTGTTGGGGATAAAACTACAATAGAACAGTCATTTTTCCAAACCTTAAAACATTATAGAAATACTAGTTGTCATCATCACCAACAATATTAATAATTATTAATAAACAATTAACCATTAATAATTGTGCTGATATTGCTTCTATTTTTAATAATAACAGCTGTCTTTTCTCTCCAGGAGCTTGGGCTCTGGGCTGCTCCTTATCTTCTACTGAGAGGTTATGACATGGATCCAGAAAAGTAGATAGAATGGAAATAATGAATAATTACAAACTACTCTCAGGAGGTTGAAAAAGAAAATAGAAAATAGAAAAGGAAGAGGAAGGGGAGAGGACAGAAGTTTGTATAAATAAACTGGGCAGCCTGATAGCCTGGCCAACTCAGCCCATCCACCGTGGACCCAGCAGCCTCACTCTGCCTCAGCAGGATGCCCCATGCTAACACTGTACCAGGGCCTGGAAACCTGGGATGATGGTATCTTTTCCAAGTTCCAGCCAGATCTCCCCCCCTGTAAAATGGTAGGGGCTTAAACTAGAGGACCCTTGAGGTCTATTCTAGGTCCTAGGTCACCCCAAGATCTCACTGGATGAAACATTCCTGCGTGGTATGGTGGAAAAAATCTTTGGATTAGTTGTTAAGGACCTGGAGTTCAAATCCATGCTCTGTTCATCTCTGTGCCTGGCACATAGTAGGTACTTAATAATTCTAATTGACTAACTGATCTGTATGACTCTAGACAAGTCATGCCTTATCTCTGAACCTCCGTTTCTCCTTCTGTTGGGCTCACTCTCTTTCCTCTTGCAGCAATAATGTATATGTCCCATGGGTAGGAGCTCACCGTCAGGCCCAGCATCTTCCCCCTGCAGTAAAAAGAAATGCCCACAAGTGGGGGCTCACTGTTGGGCTCATTCCTCTTGCAGTGATAAGGGATACCTGTGGATGGGGGCTCACCACCCAATCCTGTCTCTTCTCCCCTGCAATGATGAGGGGCCAATGGGTGGGAGCATCTTCAGCATCTCTTCCCCTGGCATCCCATAGACAGTAGTGGCGAGCCCTGCTAATTGGCAGCAGCCCCCTTAAGAAAAGGGAGCATGGCTCATCACTTGCCACCTCACGTTCCTTCATTACAGCTGAGGAGCTGCAGAAGATGTTCTCTGATTAGTCTGTTGAATTATGAATTAGGTTGCGGGTCCCAGTGCAGCTGTTTCCTCCGTGTCAGTCCCCTCGCTTTATTTCCCTGTCTGCTTATAAAACCAGCAGCTTCATCCTGCAATAAACACTTCAAATGCTTTTTTTAGGGGCTAATTAATTGTGTTGCATTTCTGTAGCAGAGATGCACAGCATTGACTGCCCCGGTGTGGGTCTTGGGCGGTTGGTTGCCCCTGCAGGCTCCCTCCCTGAGATGCATTGGGCCCTCTCCGGGCTGCTCCTCTGCTCTGACCTCTCTGGTGTTGGAGATTTACACCTGGAACCCTTACAGACCATCTTCTCCAACCCTTCTTGCTTTGGTCTCTGGGATGGCAATCTCCCTGAGCAGGCCTGGTGCCCTCATTGCACAAGGGAAAGAGCATCGGTTTCAGGGGTTGACTTGACCCCAGACTCCCTGGGTGACCTTAGAGAAGGTGCTCCCCCTCTCTGGCCTCAGCGGCATCCTCTGTTAGACTGGCCAGCCCCTCCTATTCCAAGTCCTTAATCTACAAGCCTTTGTATGCACGGTCCCTCGCACACACTAAGCGTTTGCTGAATGAGTAAGTGCATCTGGAGTTATTGTGGGCACCCCTGGGTCTTACCTGTGGTTCGGAACAATACAATTCTATAGTCTCAGAGATGAAAGGGACCTCCCTGGGTCATCTAGGCCAACCTACACTTGTGTGGGAGAATCTTTACATCATCTCTGACAAGTGCTCGTTCAGCCTCGACTGCCGACCTCATGACAACCCCACCCTCCTCTCAGCCTCTGAGAGCCCCAGCCAGGAGTGACCTCCTGAAGGTCTGATGATACAATCAGACCCGGAAGGAACTGTTATTATTTCCATTTTACAGACAAGGAAACTGAGGGTAGGTGATTGGCCAGTGTTATACAGCTGTGTCGAAGGCAGGATTTGAACTCAGGCTTTTCTAAAGCCAAGTCCACCAGTCTATCTCTCACACCTCTTAGTGCCTCCCATATGGACACATGCCATTTCCTGTGCCTGGAATGTCCATTCTGTCGTTAACCCACCTCAAATGCCGCTTCCTTCAGAGGACCTTCCTTGATCCTGCCTCGATGGAGGTAACCACTGCAATAAAAATATCAGTAGAGTTTCGTAGACTTGGAATACGGAGGATCTGGGTGCGAATTCCGCCTCTCTGTGACCTTGGACAAGTCACTCAACTTTTCCTAGCCTCAGTCTCTTCCTCTGTAAAAGAGAGATAAGGGTACCTAAAAATATAAGAATGCTTGCCTCAGGAGTGTCTGCGAAGCACTCTACAGACATGCTATTATTAATGCTGACTTAATTACTATTGTTAATTATTAATAAAGTTATTAGTGATACTGTTAACAGTATCCCTACACCCTGCTGCTTTCCTCCCAAATGTCCAGGTGAAATGATATTGGGAGGATACCATAGGCAGCTTGGCATCTGTGCCCTATTCAGAGGGGCTGGCATTGCCAGGGCCAGCTTGAGTGAGGGGTGGGCAGTTCAGCTGGGTTAATGATGTATCTCCTCTTTCTAGAATCCTTGGCTTACAACAGCCCTACCTAGAGGGCAAGAGGCTCACAGATGCTGTGGTTTGTGTGATTGGAGGTAGGCCTCAGTGTCACAGACAAGCATTGGGAGCCAGCCGAGGTCATGATCCACCAATGTCCAGTCGAGTGCACAGCCAACCTAAGGAGGAGAGATCCTGTGGCAGCCCAAGGCTGCCCCTTCTGCTCTGGGAAAGCTCCTTTGGGGACCCCTCCTCAGTCCTCTGTATGGCCTAGCCTCCTGATAGAGGACACCCCTGAGCCCCATTAAGAAGGGCTATGTCATAGGACAGAGAGTGTCAGGGTGGGAGGGGAGTTATAACCGGGAATATCAGAGCTGAGAAGGAGCTCAGAATAAGGGATGTCAGGGCTGGGAGGGGCCTGAGAATAGGGGATGTCAGGGCGGGGAGGGGCCTGAGAACAGGGGATGTCAGGGCGGGGAGGGTTCTGAGAACAAGTCCTTAGATGTCAGAAGTAGGAACCTATAGAATGTAGACTACTAGAGATGAAAAAGGTCTAGTTGACCTCATTCTCTTGATGGGGAAACAGAGGTTCAGAGGGAGGAGGCCACTTTCCCCCAGCCACACATCTAAGAGACCCCAGGATTTGAACTCACATCTCCCTGGCAGATTCCATATCCAATGTGCTTCCAGCAGTGCCACAATGAACCACAGAGAGGTGTCCAAGCTTCAGAGGGTGGCTGGTCTTCCTAATGATTAGGAAGCAGAGTGAAGCACTTCAAAAGGTAGGGAGCTCCCCATTAGAGGAGGTATTCAAGGGCAGGTTGGGGACTATTTCTACAGTCATAGAGTCCTAAAGCTAGAACTGGGAGGGGTCTCAGGGAACATCTAGCCCAACCATATCATTTTTACAAATGTGGAAACATTCCCAAAGAAGTCAACAGACTCATCCAAAGTCAAGTGAATGGTAGAGGTGGTATTTGAACCCAGGATCTGTTTCTGGCCTCCTGACTTTGCTGGATGCTGAGCTGTCCTGGAAGGGATTCCTGCCAAGGACCCTGAGCCTGGGCACAGATGAACTAAAGAGTAAAATGTCCATGGGAGCTTTCTTTTTCTTTCTTCTCTCAGAGAAATTATGCCCCATCCAAGAGAACAAGACCATGGTGCCTGTTGGGATCTGGCTCCGGAAAGGGTTGTGTGTGTGTGTGTGTGTGTGTGTGTGTGTGTGTTTTATAGGTTGCTAATTGTTTTGTTCCCATTTAATTCTGGGTGTTGTTTCATGTCAGCCAGGAGCAGACGGCCCTGATTTATGCCGGAATCACAGCTCAGCTGTTTGGTGGGAAAACAATTACCCATCCATCACTGGCAAACAGTGTTCTGTGGCAGGGTGGGAATTGGGCCTTCCTCCCTGGAGTCCACTGGTGAAATTGGGGGACACGGAAAGAAAGACCTCAATGAAGAATGTCCAAGGAGGAAAGCGGGGAGAGGCTGAGCCGCGGGCAATCCTGCTGGCCAGTGAGGACCCGAGGGAGATCTGGGCAGGAAGGGACCCCCAGGTGAGGGACCTCCCTGAGGTCTCACAGGGATAGGGTTGGAAACCAGGTGCTTTGCAGCTCTGTGCCGGTAAGAGCCCTACCATTAGAGTCAGAAGATCTCGCTTTGGCTGATGGGCACAAGGGAAGGTCAGCAGGGGGCAGGGGCAGGGGCAGGGACACTGGAGCTGGTGCTTCAATGCTGTGTCTTTTTTTATTCCATTGTTTCAGTCAGTCTAATTCTCCATTATCCCATCTAAGGTTTTCTTCACAAAGATCCCAGAGGAGTTTGCCTTTTCCTTCTCCAGGTCATTTTACAGATGAGGAAACTGAGGCAAACAGAGTGAGATGACATGCAGGATCACAGAGCTAATAAGCATCCACGACCAGATTTGAATTCAGGAAGAGGAAGAGGAGTCTCCCTGACTCCAGAACTGGCACTTTGTCCACCGCGCCACCTGATAATACACTTATGGTCACAACTTGGGCACGTCTTGTGACTTTCCTGGGCCTCAGTTTCCTTTTCTGTAAAATGATGGGGTCAGACTCATTGGTCTCAGATGGTGCCTGCAGCTCTGTGTTTCCTAGATGCTCTTGATGGAGGAACTTTCACAGCGCCCTCATTTCTGACAATACATTTACCACCCCCCCAGATCCCCAGGATCTTTCTCTCCTCCTAATGTTCTGTCCTCCTTGGGTTCTAGCCTGAGGCCCAGACTAGTTTGCCACTCATGGGCCTGCCTGGGGTGAAGGGGGTAATGAGTATCAGGGATCTTTGGCTCTTGTGGGTTGGCTGCCCCAGGCTTGGGAACTATTCACAGGATCTTCCAGTCCCACCCTTCTATTAATTCAAAGGGGTGCTGAAGGAGGAGGCACCCTAGTGGGGCACGGCAGAGGTTAAGTCCCTGGGCCTCAGCAAGAATCCTATGGCTGCCTGGGAAAGTGCCCCAGGCTTCCTTGGTTTAACTCATTCAGGATATTCCATTTCCCAATTCCAGGCCTTTGCCTTGGCTGTGCCCCCCAACCCCGCCCTTCCTCTGGAATTCTCTCTCCTCATCTCCACCTCCTGGCCTCCCTGGCTTCTTCAAGTCTTGGCTAAAATCCCACCTTCTCCAGGAAACCTTTCTAGATGCCTCTCAATGCTTGCCCTCTGCTCATTACTGACAGTTTACCCCATTATCTATCAGTGTTTGTCCACAGCTTACAGGTCATATTCCTGGTTAGACTGTGAGTCCTCGAAGGCAGGGCGCTGTGTCTTTTACCTTCCTCTGTATCTCCAGTGCTCAGCACACAGTAGGTGCTTACTAAATGCTAGCTAACCTCTCTGATCCTGGAACTTTTATGTCCCTCAGAATTTTGCTCTGCCAAGCAAGGATGGAGTGTTGGGGTTGGTGAGGTTAGGGTGTCCCCGGAGGGAGAGAGGGCCCCCTTTCTACTTGGCACCCGCTCTAAATCACAAGACAGATGGCCAGTGCCTCTCTGTCTCCACAGCCCCGCAGGGAGGCCACATTTCATTGACAAGCCAGCTGATAGCACTTGGGATGAGGAAGCAGAAGAGGGCTCTGAGGGCTCTGAGCCTTCCTCTACAAAATGCGGGGGTATATGGGGGGCAGGGAGCATGACTTCTCCCCTCTTTTCTAAGCTTTCTTTTCTAAGCGTGTATTGGAAAATCTCCCCAGCTCTGACATTCTCAGTATTCACAATTCAAAGTGTGAGCCAGACTAGAAGGTGGGATGTAGGGAGTGTCCACACATGGACAGGCTGACTGTGCATTGGTTGGTATTTCCCATCCTTGCTAGTGAGGCCATAGGCAGGGTCTTCCAAGCCTGCTCCTGTCTCTGCTTTGACCTCAGGCCATGGCCTTGGACACTTGGCATAAGACCATAGGACGTTAGTCTCAGAGCTGGAAGGGGCTTTTGATGTTTCCTAGTCCAACTCTATCATTTTATAAAAGGGGAAACTGAGGTATGTAATGGGAGTTGCCCCAGGTCATCCAGAAGGGATTTAAAAGACATGAGATATGCCCAAGTGTCTTCACGTTTCTTTCTCCCTCACAGGAACTGTGGCTTCTCTTCTGTCCCCTGAGGGGAACCAAGGCTCCCCAAGGGCCGGTGGAGACTTGGTTCCCTTTCCACCCCCAACCTTGTTAGAAGGCTTACTGAGCACCTGGGAGAGAGCAGTCAGAAATGCCTGATGTTGCTATTTCATGGGATTCTTACTCTGAAGTTTAAATGGCTTATTACTGAGCTAGCACTCAGGTGAAAACATTGATCTTGGCTGGGGCTGAGGCCAGAATGATGGAGGATTTATTGCAACTAGCAGCGATGGAAACACCAGTTCTCTGGGCTTTGTAGGGCAGGTAAAGATCTAGATGTGTCTTTTGCCTGGGGAGACAACCTAGTGTAGTGAAGAGAGGGCTTATCGTGGAGGACAAAAGACCCGAGTTCTAATGCTGCCTCTGATATTAGCTGTGTGACCTTGGACTGGTCATTTACCTTCCTGATGTTGTTTCTTTAAGTGAGGAGGGAGAAAAAACTTTACACTCCCTATGGATCAACAACAGGCAGTGTGGTGCAATAGAAAGCAGGCTAGACTTGAAGGCAGCAGGAAGGCATGAGTTTGAATCCTGCCTCAAACATCTACTTTCTTCATGACCCTGGGTAAGTGACTTAACATCTCTATCCTCATCTGGAGAAGGTGGGTGAAGGTGGCATCTACCTCCTTATTGGTTGTGGTGATCTCTTGTATTTTACATTGTCCTCATTTATCAATTTATCCTGGAGTGTGCCAGAGCTAGCTGGAATTAGCTCTCAAGAAATGACTGTGAAATTTTCAGTGTGAGAATTTACACAATGGAAATCAACAAACCCAGAAACCAGGGCTTGATTTATTGTCCAGACTTAAGGAAGTGAGGGAATACTGCAGATTAAACTTAAAAGTGTGTTGAGCATACATTTGTGCATACATTTCATTACCCCTCTCCCCTAGAGCTGAGAGCTGGTTGTTAAACATTTACCAGCATACTCCTATGAAGGGAACACCTATTCAAGTAAAAGTAGAACTAGCCTGAAGCCCGGGTCCCTTCCAACACTGAGGCTGGGTAGGATAAAAATCCTAAAATCCTATAAATCTGTCACAGGGTTAGGTGGAAATAATTTTCTATACTTTTCTCTTTTTTGTCTTTTATGGATATAGTTCATATTCACATCTCCTTCATTTCTAAATATATCCCTCCTGTTTTCCTGACCAGTGATCCATCCTTTGTAATGAAGATTTAAAACATTTCGGAAAGGAAGAGATAACAAAAACAGTTCAGTAAAACTAGTGAACATATCAGTCAAGGTTGATTGACCTGCAATATTACACACCCATAGTAACCCACTCTGGCAAAGGGGAGAGGGAAGATATTTTCTTTATTCCTTATACTTGATTACTATAAGTACAGAAAACACTTTTTAAACTTTAACTTCGAGAGAAAAATAGAAGCTCTTATGACAATTCCCATTTTACAGATGAGGAAACTGAGGCCCAGAGTGACTTTGCCCAAGGTTAAGACAGAACCCAAATCTATGTGTTCTGACTCCAAAATCTAGAAATCATCTTTTCTGTTTTGAGGTAAAAAAGGACTTGCTTTAATAACTTCTCTTATTTTCAGTGATTGGGAGAAATCTTTCAGCAATTGTTGATTATTTACATTTCTTCTGAAGGTAGTTAGGTGACTTAGTGGATAGAGAGCAACCTCAGACCTTAACTAGTTGTGTGACCCTGGGCAAGTCACTTCAACCTGTCTGCCTTAGTTTTCAAATCTATAAAATGAGCTGAAGAAGAAAACGGCAAATCGCTTCAGTATCTCTGCCAAGAAAACTCCCAGCTGGGGTCACAAAGAGTCAGATACAACTGAAAAATGACTGACTAATGATTTCCATTGAAAGCTGTTCATTCCTTTTGACCCAGAATCTACTTGTTCTAGGCTATGTATATATATATATATATATATATATATATATATATATATATATATATATATGTGTGTGTCAATTTTCTTTATATTATGAATAGTAGGCCTTTATCAGAGATATACAATATGGAAATTTTTCCTTCTAAACACATCCTCTTGTCTAGCTGCATTGATTTTGTTTGTGCAAAAGCTCTTTAATTTTATTTAGTTGAATTGCTCTGTTTTGTCACTTGTGATCCTCTATATCCCTTGTGTGGTTATTATTTTTCCTCTGAACCAAAACCCTAAAAGACACTTTTTTCTACCCTCCAATTTAATTTAATTTGTTCCAGGCCCAAAGGAAACAATGCCTGACCTTGAAGGACTAAAATTCTCCAGCCTAAGCGGGGCTGGATGAATAAGTAAGTTAAGTAAAGATGATAGATGGGAGAGAGCATGAGTAACTGAGGGGATCAGGCAAGGCTTCACACAAAACCGAATCTTAAAAGAAGCCTGGGATTCTGAGGTGTGCTGGTGAGAAGGGAAGGCAGAGCAGGCACAGGGAGGCAGGGAGGCACCCATGCAAAGATGCAGAAGTGGGGATGACATGTGGAGGCTGAGTCAGGTTATAGCATGAAGGTCAGTCACACTGGAACACAGGATTTGGAATGGAGTTTGGAATATTCAGAAAGGTTGGCTGGAGCCACACTGTGAAGGGCTTTCAGTGGAGGGATTTATATTTCCTCCTAAAGGCAATAGGGAGCCACTGGAGATTATTGAGCAGTGGAATAAAATGGCTTGACTCATGCTTTAGGAAGATATTTTTGTAGCTTCACAGAAGGCAGATTAGAAAGAGGGAAGCCTAGAAGAAGAAAGACCAATTATGGGGCTGTTGTTGGACTATCCAAGATGAAAATAGGTCAGTAACCACGAGGGGAAAGAGAAGGGATGGAGATGAGAGATTTTTTTGGGGGGTGGGATGAACAAGTCTTGGCAAAGAATTGGAGAGAAGGGGTGTATGTGAGAGTGAGGAAGACAAGGGTTTTCAGGCTAGAGGATGGCTTGCATTTCTTCTGAAACTATTCATACCCTTTGGGGGCAGCAAGGTGGTACAGTGGATAGAGCACCAGTACAGGAGTCAGGAGGACCTGAGTTCAAATCTCACCTCAGACACTTGACACTCACTAGCTGTGTGACCTTGGGCAAGTCACTTAACCCCAATTACCTCATCCTGGGTCATCTCCAGTCATCCTGATGAATATCTGGTCACTGGATTCAGATGGCTCTGGAGGAGAAGTGAGGCTGGTGACCTGCACAGCCCTCCCTCACTCAAAACAAAGTCAAGTGCAAGTCATGTCACTGTTTCTCTAAAGGCGTGGTCTTCTTCAGCAATACATACCCTTTGACCTAAATCTATTGGGTTTTGTTCTTATTAATTTGTGCCAATTTCCTACATGTCTTACATAAGACCTTTATTAGTGATATTTGATGTGAATGTTTTTTCCCCAGTTAACACTGGGAAGCTTCATTAATTTGTACAAAAGTTTTAAAATTTAATGTAATCGAATTTCCTGAAGGAGGGCGGAGCCAAGATGGCAGAGTAGAAAGACTCACATTTGCTAGCTCCGAACCCACAGCCCATGGATTCCCTCTAAAATGAACTCCTGACAAATTCTGGAACAGTGGAAGCTGCGCAGAAACACAGTGAAGGAGATTTCTGTTGCAGTGAGCCCTGAAAAACCCACCGCAAAGGTACCCCGGACGGGAGCGGAGTCCTCCCCTCCCCCACCCTGGCCACACGGCACTGAGAGGAGCGAGCAGACCCAAGCAGGCGTCAGGGACCTGAATCTCTGGCAGCTGCGAAGGTCCCTCCACCCACAGACGCACAGGTCAGTGAGAGAGACGGGCTGTGAGGGGAGTGGGGTATCTCCGGGACTCGAAACCCCGGCGGCCGCAGCAGAGGCGAGGCGGAGGCAGCTCCGCAGGAGACTCCCAGGGCAGGCAGGGGCTCCGCGGCCTCTCCATTGCAAGAGATCTCTGCATAAACCCCCTGAGGGAACTG